>JAWWTY010000156.1:44639532-44680702 GCA_035222235.1 Margarornis squamiger | reverse complement strand
ATAGAGGGGGGTAGAATACATAGCTTTGATCACCCCCACACAGTGATAACTGGTCCCACCTGCTGAACTAGGACATCTGTAATTATTGTTTTAAGCACATCAGTGCAATATTGTATTTGGTTTATATGAATAAGAAAAAAGTGCTTCTGTGTAATTTATTTTTGTGCTCTCAGGCAGTTCTTTAGTATATATTGCAATTTACTGGTGTATCAAAGATTGTAATGAAATTTAAACCTTATTGGCATGGTTCAAATAAGCTGTTTGGTCTTATTCCATAACCTGGAGACTTTTTGCTACTGAATAAATACTGCAGGAAATAAATGGCAGTTGCACTTTACTGTTATTCATAGGGTCATAGCACTGAAGGTTAATGTGGGCTATGATGGCTTATTCATGAAAAATGTTTGCAAATCTTGAAAGTTTAATAAATTTTAACACATATAATTTGTCCAAAACTTCCTACCTGAAAGCATGGTTGTTCTTTATTCATTCTTCATCATTCATTTCTCTTTCAAAACCTTCCATTTTGCCAATGAGGGAACATACACAGCATATACATACACATCACAGCATCTGCCAGAAGTGACTGGGTACATGTTTATGACCAGACAAGAAGTTAAATTGTTCTATAACCCCATCAACAAAAATTTTCTAAGCCCTAAAAAAAACCCAGGATAAACATTTTCAAATTATTGTTTAGCAATTTGTCTCACTTTGCAAATGATTCCACAAGAAAAATAGAATACTAAGTTACCACACTGTTTATTCCAAGAAAATAATTCAGGTTTATCCTACTTAAAATGTCTCAAGTAGTAGATTGTGGATAGATGAGAATATGTATTAAATTTCAGGACTACAATTATGGGACCTGTAACTCTTACAATGCACAGCTACTTAGTTTTTGAAATGTGAATTACCTAACAGACCTGATAGATAGGGATTGGCTGTGTACTTCTATATACCACAAATATGCTTTTCCCTCTTAATCAACACATTCTACAGTGGCAATGCCTTATTAGTGGAGAAATTTTTTCTCAGTTGTGTTCACCATTCCTGAAAGTGTTTGCTTTCTAATCCTGTTCATGCTGTTTTCTGAAACTAAATGCTAATAAGCAGGTTTTAAGGGTTGTATTGGGTTTCTGTGGCCAGGTCTAGGTAGCCGGGGGGCTACAGGTGTGGCTTCCACGAGAAGCTGCCAGAAGCCTCGCCCCCACGTCCTGCAGAGCCAATGCCAGCCAGCTCCAGGACAGACCTGCCACTGGGCATGGCCCAGCCAATCAGGAGTGATAGTAACACCTCTGTGATAAGACATTTCAGAAGGGAAAGAAAGTTATTGGGCAGTTGAAAATTGCAGCCAGCAAAGAGCAAAGTGAGAACATGCGAATAACAATGTAGACACCAAGGTCAGTGCAGAAAGAGAGGTAGAAGGTGCTCCAGGTGGCAGAGCTGAGGTTCCCCTGCAGCCCGTGGTGCAGCCCGTGGTGGAGCAGCTGTGCCCTTGCAGCCCATGGGGGTCCATGGAGAGATCCACCTGCAGCCCATAGAGGAACACATTCTGGAACTGATGGATGTGACCCCGTGACGGAGCAGGACCCCAGCAGGGACCTGCAGCCCATGGAGAGAGAAGGCCCTGCTGGAGCAGGTTTCCCATGGTAGGATTTGTGGCTCTGTGAGGAACCCGTGCTGGAGCAACTTATTCCTGAAGGACTGCACACCCGGGAGAAGTGACCCAGGTGACAGCAGTTTTGCAAAGAAGTGTTGCCTGTGGGATGGACTCACGCCGGAGGGGTTTATGAAGGACTGTCTCCTGTGGGAGAGGCACCGCGGGGGAGCAGCGGCTGAATAACCTCCATGCCCAGTCTCCCTGCACTGCTGGAAGGAGGTAGAACTTGGAAGGAAGGAGGGGTGGGGGGTAGATGCTTTTAAGATTATTTTAGTTCTTACTCATCTGCTCTGATCCTGTTAGTAATAAATATAATTAATATCCCAACTTTGAGTCTGTTTTTCATGTAATGGTGATCAGTAAGTGACCTCTCCCAGCTCTTAACTCATGAATCCTTCGTTGTGTTTTCTCTTCTCCGTCCAGTCACAGAGAGGAGGGAGAGAGCAGCTTTAGTGGGTACCTGCCATCCAGACAGGGTCAACCCACTACAAGGGTTTTCTCTTGCCTGAAGGTTTTGAACAAGATCTTAAAAGTGACAGATAAGGATTCCTAGAGCATTTTCAAAGTGAGATCATTTCTTATTCTCATCTTGGTGCTTTAGTATCTCTCCTCTTTCTTCTTATATACCCACTGTTGTTTGAAAACTGTTATAAAGCAGAAAATTATTCTTCATTTGCCTGTATAAATGCTGCACCACTAGAATCTGATTCTTTTATTTTAGGAAGTTAGAGGCACTTTTTTTTTTTTTGAGTAGTGTCAGTCACAATTATTTCAATATGCTTAGATGCTGCAGAACTCTTAATGCATATCTGCTATTTATTGAGACTGATTTAAGGTACTACTGAGTTAATGTTTCTTCTCAGCTGATGCCTGTCATGGAAGACCTTTTGTACACACAAACAGTGGTGCCAATGCCTGACTAAGTCTCTAAAGGCTTGCAGCTTGCACACTTTACTTGGGATAGCCTTTCTCTGTTTCCTCTTGTATTAAAATCAACCATGCATACGTTCATCCACCAGTACAGTGTTTTGCATTCTTTTAATTGGAAAGTCAGTAATAGAGAAAAGTAACCTTATGCTATATCCACCTAGTGCAGTCTACTACTCTTTTACACGAAGTGTCAGAAGCCTCTACTCTTTCAATTTAAAGCCATTCTCCCTTGTCCCATCACGACACACCTTTGTAAAAAGTCTCTCTCCAGCCTTCTTGCAGGCCCCCTATAGGTACTGGAAGGCTGCTGTAAGGTCTCCCTGGATCCTTCTCTTCTCCAGGTTGTCCTCAGCCTGTCCTCACAGGAGAGGTGCTCCAACCCTGTGAGCCTCTGGACTCACTCCAACAGATCTACATCCTTCTTATTTTGGAGGTCCTATTGCTAGACTAAGGACTCAAGATGAGATCTCATGAAAGCAGAGTAGATGGGCAGAATCACCCCTCTTGGTGTGCTGGTCACGCTGCTTTTGATGCAGCCCAGGGTATTATTGCAGCCCAGTATAATGGCACTTTCCAAAAAGCAATAAGGAAAATCTTGTATATTAGTACTAACTACCAGATTTCTTGCTGTTGTAGAAATCTGCCTGAATTTATGTATATCACATTTGCTGATTATGAAACATTTTAAGAATAATTTCATAGCAAAAATATTTGCACAAAACCCAGAAAAATCAGTTACTGACAGGACTACATCATGCCCAACACTAATTATCCCCTCCCCACTCTTTACTACATTTCAACCTTCAGTGTTTGTTTACCTGGAATTCTATGACTACATACAAGGTTTTGTTTAGCCTGAACGCTGTGAGGCAAATGTTATTTTCCTGTGGGAAGACTTTGTGCTATGTTGAGTTGTTTAGCCTGGTGAAAAGGACACTCAAGGGAGACCTTTTTGCTCTCTACAACTACCTGAAAGGAGGTTGTAGTAAGGTGGGGGTTGGTTTCTTCTCACAGGTAACAAGTGAGAAAATGAGAGGGAATGAGCTCCAGTTGTGTCAGGGGAGGTTTAGATTCGATACCAGAAAAAATGTATTCACTGAAGGGATGGTCAGGCATTGATTGCATCAGGCTTCCCAGGGAAGTGGTGGAATCACCATTCCTGTAAATGTTCAAAAAATGTGTGCATGTAGCACTTGGGGACATTGTTTAGTGATGAACCCAGTGGTACTAAGGTAATGTTTGGACTTGAAGATTTTGGAGATCTTTTTCAATCTAAAAAACTGTAATTGGATTGGTACCTACTACAGGGTGACCAAAATTTTGAATTCTACAGCTGTTACTATAGACACGGTATTTTATAGTCTTAAGAATCCTTTATTCAAGAGAGAATTGGCAAAGTTGTAGTAATAATGACTTTAATAAGCAGTGTATAACTTAAGACCCCAAGGGACTGGTTAGTTAAAAGTATTATAGAAACAAAGTCATTCAACATTCCTAAATAGCTATAGAAAATCTTCCTGTGTCAATTTTTTTATATAGTAAATTTTTATCCTTATTGATGGCATCTCAAAGGATAACTTCATTAAAAGTAAAAATTAATGTTCTAATTTTATTTAAAATGGTTCAAATTTAAAAATACTTGGATATTGTAGGTAATGATGTAATAATGATCCTTTTCCAACTTGTTTGCAGGTAAGAGTATTCACCTTATAAATATATGAAATCTTAAGTTTACATTTTCATCAGGAAACTTATTTTTAGAAATTTTGCAAGTGGGCATATGAATATCATTGCAAGATTCTACAAAACAAAAAAGCAGACAAATTTCTAAGAACAGGTTGCCACCAAATGAAAAATATTAACTGGTCATTTTTTAAGTTAAGGTTGCCAAGGTGTGAATCCATATGATTGTAATGGGTGACCTTTTCCTCCTCACTCTTCCCTTTCAACTTTCTCATGATAACATCAGCATCCAAAGGAATGAACTGGAAACTCATAGTATAAAGATCCACGCAGTCACTTACAGCTTGGCACTTCAGCATCTGCCTTCTGCAGAAGTAGCAGATGGATTCATTTACCAAAATCATATTTGGTTTCAGTTCTCAGCCTGTCTGTCAGAACATGTTCAGCTTTGCAAAAAGCGAAGCCTGTGTAGCATATTTTGTTCATGTAATGAGAAAGGGGCTTTATCGTTCTCTCACCATAATACTTCTTTTTTTCCCCCACTAACCATCACAAAAATAGTTACATAGCACCACCCCTTCCTGTCCAGCTTACTTACAACTTACATGTCAAAGAGAAGTCAGTGCTACAGTTACTGTGAGACCTCCCCCATTTAACGCTCCCCTCACTTAACCTTATGCATATTTGAGTCTCAAGGTGCAGCTCAGACAGTTCACACAATCTGCAGGTTCCCCAGGAGCTGCGAATCTGGATTATAAACAAGGCCACCAGACTAGCAATCTGTATGAAGGTCCCTCTTTCAGAAATGTGTGTTCCTCCAGTACACCACCCTCTGCTATCTAATCTGTAAGGAATAAATGAGAAGCCAGGAGAAAATTACTTACGAGTAAACAGTCTATCCTATCCAATTTTATTGTAATATTGGAAGAGAATGTCACCAAATATCTGCAAAGGCATAAAAGGCTTTTCTATACAATTACAAGATTGTTGTTGTTTTTGTTTAACCTGCTTCAGGTATGGAGGGAGATTAATCATCTTTAATATAAAATCTTAGAAGCAGGAACAAACAGACAGAATGTAATTACGGTTACCTATACAACCCTTACTTGCTATCTGTTATGGACATTTTGTAAGAAAGCTCAATATTTTTACATCACTTCAAGTTCCTTTCTCAGCATCAGAATATTTCAGCATGTCCCTAAGTAGTTTGAGCCTAAAGTTTTGTCATAAATCTTATCAGATTGTATTTGCTCTCTTGCCTTTATTTGCTATGATCAGATGAAGGGTAGAAGAATATACATTTATCCCAGAGAATATCTGAGAAAAAAAAATAAAATTTAAAAAAAAATGTTCACAGTAGCATCAGAAAAAAAAGATGATAACAGACACTAAACCTCTAAAGTATGTGAATAGTAAGCCAAGAAATATAGAAAAAAAAATGAATAAAGAGACAATATTTTCAATATATGCCAAGTTTATGATTGAGTTAGTATAACAGAGACTTGATGGGATAATCTATATGAGTGGGAAATTAATACATATGAAAAAGCTTGTTCAAGAAATGCAAGCAAGGGAATAAAGGATGAGGATCACTAAGGCATACATTTGATCTAGGTCAATCCTTTCAATGAAGACAGCACTGCTGAAAAACTGAGGAATGATAAAATTACTAAAAGCTGTGTACAACCATCATTACATAGCTCCAACATTAAACAGTAAACCAAGGTCGCACACAGAGAGGAATTAGCAGATTCATCCAGAGAACAAAAGTTCATGATAATGAGATGTACTAACTGTGCAGACAATTCCAGGAATACAGATGAACTGACTCTGTCCAGCAAGCTCTTAGAATCCATTGACAACTACTGGTTAGATGTAGAAAAGGAAATGTCTCGTGTGTTTAACTAGGAAGAAAGAACTGCCTGAGAATACCGGCCTTAGAAGGCAGCTCAGAGTGGCACTGAATTTACAATATTTGTGATTTTTAAATGGTGATAAAAAAACAATTTAAAAAAGTCACGGCTTTCAGAAAAGTGGATTTAACTAAACTACATGACTAGTAGATAAGCTTTCATAAGGAGCTTGGTCTGAGAAAAATGAGTAAGATGAGCTGAAAATCCCGTAAATAAAAAATACTGAAGCCACAGTTGGACAATAAATTTGTCTAATTGCAAGTGAGCACAAGAAACAAACATACACTAAAAATTGGGTGCATTTACAAAAAGCACAAAATTGTAGCAGAAGCATGTAGGAGCAGACTTGGTGTCCCAGTTCAGGCCCGGACAGAGTTAATTATCCCGCAGTTGCCATGAGGGCGCAGAGCCTGGAGCCACGTGAGCATGTCTGGGTTGTTCTGTACCACCCATGTCATTGCTGGGAGCGTGGCTTCAGCAGGAGGAAAAAAAAAGGAATGCACAACAAAACGGCTGCCATTTTGTTCCTTTTTCTGGGGCACAAAGTGGAGAACAGAGTGGTGGGATGGCACAGATGGTCCTGCTTGGAGGGCTTGTCTGTCATTGTTTTTCATTGCTTCAGGCTCCGGGTAAAGTGCCGGTAGTGGTAATATCCACCATTTTCTCCTTTGTCTCAGGAAGCCACCTGTTGCTGGTCATGGTAGGACTGGCTCAGTTGGACTTCCATAAGCATTTTTTGCAGGTAATCAACTTTTATAAACTGCTGTTATTAGTATTGTTGCTGTTACTCTTAGTTTTCCTTATCTTATTGCTGTTTTTCCAGTAAATCATTATCTCAACCCATAATCTCTGCATCTTTGTCCCTTTCTCATCCAAAGGGGTAGGAGGAAGGGAAGCAGCTGCTTGGAGCTTAATTTCCAGCTGGTTTTCAACCACAACATTTTGAAAGGTCAAAACAGAAGATCAATATTACTACTAAGGTACACTAAAAGTAATAAGAAATCCTTCTATAAGTGCATTAGTATTAAGAGGAAGACCTAGGAAGAGTTTGATCCACTTAGTCTTCAGAGAGTTTTTAGCTTACTATTTTATTCCCATATATAATTGGCACAAGGCATTTGTCCCTATACCCATAAGAAAAGGGTTCTATTTTGAATATGCAAAGGAAGTGTTTAGACAGTATTTATTTGTGTTAGGGAATTTCATATCAATTGGGCTGAAAAATTGATGGAAACGTATTAGTGAGACCTCTAAACCATTACTGATCACCTGTGTAAAATCTTGAAGGATGTGCAAACTCTTAAAACCCTAAAAAGTGACAAATTCAGTTGGTTTGGGATTTTTAAGTGGCAAAAAGTAGGAGGCCAGAGATTTATAGATCAGACAGCTCAATTCTGACTCCCAGGAAATTTTTCACAACAAAGTTAATAACTCCTGAGATGATAATAATAATAATAATAATAATATAAGCAAAGCGTTAAATCAAAATCTGGATTTGTCAGGAGTAAATGAAGTGCAGGGAATCTAATTTTCTTTCTATAGCATAAAGCTAAATTCCCCCTACTTATGAAACACTGCATAGGCTGACTCCCTCCCATCTTTTCTAACCTTTTGATAACATGATTTGGAGCAGTGTGTCTATTTTTTTCAAGAGAAAACTCATTTTCCTGGTAAAGTGATGCAAAAGGGGTAAAGAATAAAGAGAAATGCACATTTAACTGCACTAAAAGTCAGGGTTTGGAAATTATTATTGCAGATTAAGAAAATGGTCTGTATAGTAGCATTTTAAAAATTGTGAATGGTAGTTCATTCAGTTATTTCTCATAAAGGAGTTGCCATATACCTTTAATTCTCCCTTAATTCTCTCAATGCAGCCTTTAATTCTCTGTACTTTTCTCTGTTGCACCCTTCTTTTCTATGTGGAGAAGACCAGAAACGTTTATAAGGTATTTAAGATTCTGTTGTGCCACAGGGCTATCCAGCAGCATAGTGATGTTCTTTATTTGTTTTCCTCTATTTCTTCCCTAATAGTTTCTTAAACTCTGATTGCTTTTTTGAACACACCAAACTGAGATTTTTTGGAGAAGTATCTACTAAAATCCCAATAACCACTATTACTCGGTAACAGGGTACCTGGGAGACCAGCACTTGAAATATTAGGTTAGGAGGTTTTTTCCTTATTAACTCAGTTTATACACCTACATTTGCTATTTACTGTCTTCTTTACTCAGTAACTAAGATACATCTGCCTTTCTTCACAACGCATATCTTTTTGACCCTGGATATTAATTCTTGAATAATTTATATTGTTAGCAAATACTGTCACCTCGATAGTTAAAAACTTCTTAATAACATTTATGTGCATCTTAAAGACCTTTTCAGAGAGATCTCTTTGGGATTCCAATATTGAGCTCTCACCAATATGAAAGGCAATCATCTATTTCTCATCTTTGGTGCGATACCAGCACAAATGGTAAAATAAAGTCCTTTATTATTCATTTTTACCAAATATAAATGAACAGAATAGTGTAATCAAAAACAGTATGCATGTACTTAGTAACACTGTGATGGCAATATCAGACCAATGTATAAGCATTTTACTAAGTATATGAGCAATGTGATCACCAGAATGACAAGGGTGGTTGTAGGTGAAACCATCCAAGTAACAAAAAAGTGCTAGAGAATGGATAATAAGTGACTGCAAATAGGTAGAACATCCTCCAGAATGTCTGACAAGACAAAAGAAAACAACACAAACGTAGCCAAGAGTAGAGGAGAGCACCTTATTTGTGAGAGGGTGATAGCAATAAAATATCAGGGAAGGAAAAACATGAAAGAAGGCAACTTCAGTTTTGACTAGTCTTGTAGATGAGCTGTCACACTGAGCTGGTCATCTTCAACTAGGAGAAACCAAGGGCCAGACCCATCAATGCTAACTGTATAGTACAAGCCCCATGGCACTGGATACTTAGGTAATTTAGAAAATAGAAGCTTACAGTTAGTATACATAGTGATGATTAATATTGAGTGAAATTTAACTAATAGCACAAAATGTGTTGGTAGTGAGCAAATTGAGTAAATTATAGTGTTGCAGTTCAAAATTGGACTGACCTGTCAGTCTTTCCAACATTCTCATCACCAGAGATGATCATCATCAGAGAATCAGTGGTTTCTGATTCTCTGAATATAGATAGATATACATATATATATATTTATGTGTTTTTCCTGAGATCCAGCTGCTTCCTATTCAATCACATTAAGAAAAGAATGTAGTATCTGCTAATATTGATTATACTAGAATATGTTTCAGTGTTGATTTCTCTCCATTTATATCTTTGGCAGTTTAGTAAATGCCTCACCACTGTTTGCTGGCCCACAGTGTAGAACAAAGGGTTGTGCCACTTTGCATATACACATGAAAGCATCAAATTTGCTTCCATCTCCAGCTGAACTATCAGTTCCAGTCTGTGCTCATCATTACCCCTAGAAGCTGTGACTGGCAGGCTGGGCTGATGTTTGGCAGAGAGGTTATAGTGAAACCAGGCAGCTTGATACACAGGGCGGAAATTCTCTCCTTGGCAATTTCTCAGATGGTTGGGTCTGCACATTGCGCTGGAAGATAGCTTCAGTTAAACAAAAAAACCAAACCAAACAAACAAAACCAAACAAAAAAAACCCAAAACCCAAAACTCATGAAGAAATCTCTGAGAATCCATTTCATGTACAGCTGCAGACCTATCAAAAGGCAATGCCTCCCAACAGACTACCACATCCTCTCTCATTAGCTTGCCAATGACAGAGGAGCTCAGCAGCCATATACAGTCTGTACCTGCTGCTTGTGTTTATTTTTCTTTTCTTTGAACAGTGAGAGGATATACATTACATCAGGTCTTGAGTTTGTAGTGCTGATAAATCACACTTGAGGGAACAGTGAAAACAGTGCTTATTTAATAAATATATGTTCATATTTCATATCTAATTGCTTCCAACGGGATCCTAAATGCATCCCACAGAGTGAAGGGAGTACATAAGTCACAAAAGGTAGAAAACATCTGAGTGATGCATATATTTCTCATGAGTCACAGAGAAAGCTCAAGAGCAACAGTTGTTTTTGTCACTTTGCTACCTACTGCTGCTGCCAGAAGGATGGGGGAATGAGAGAAATGAGGGACAAGCCCAAGGAGCAAACAGGGAAAAGAACCAGTAGGAGTTAGCATAATACAAATTAAAGCATAAAGGAGATTTATATTTCCAAACCGCTTGATAAATAACCCTTAACTCAACATATATGAAAGGGTAATAAATCCCACTGTTCTTGTAGGAAGACATCTTCCTCATTTTAGTTTCATTTACGGTTAATTTATTTATTTATTTACATAACTATAAAAATCTACTTTTAAACTCTCGGGTTCATTATCTACACACGGACAATTCTATATCACAGGCTTCTGTGAATACATCGAGTCTCAAGAGTTTAGTTCTATTCCAAGGCTAATGCATTCATGTTTTTGACTTTAACGACATTTGTGTTTCTCTTTAGCACAATTTATGAAAACTCTATGAGTTTCCCCATTTCTAAGATAACAGATCTGAACTAGATCTTACACAGATCCTTACAAAAGTGGTAATACAAGTTACTCACCAACCCCTGGTTCCAGCAGCTGTATAAAACAGGCTGGGATCACAAACTGAACAGGGAGCTAAGAGGATCTTTAGGTGCAGCCAAATATTTCTGGAGAACTTTAGTACCTACAAGTTCTCAGGTTCTGCAAAAAAACACTGGTAGACAAAATAATTAAGTAAACAGTATCTCACTCTTCAGCTTTCAATTGCAAGACATCACACAAACTTGTTTCATTCACTTAAAAAATGAACATTAAAAAAACCCCAGCTTTCTTTACCTACAGATGACAGAGATAGGCCTAGTATTTTAAGGGGAAAGCAATTAACACTCATTTTGAATTCTTTCAGGAACAGTCTATTTTGGCCATATTTCTCTCCTCTGTGGTAAAAGACCCCATTTCTCCAAGGAAAATCAGCTGGTTACAGGTAATGAGGCTGACTGCCAGACAGCTTGGGCTACAGAGGGCTGAGATATTTACTGTAATTGGGTTAACCTGTGAGCTAAGGCCAGGAACAAAGGTGATGCACTCCTGGAACATGCTCCTGTATAAGCATGCTGGGTCCTGAGAGAGTAATTTAAAAGCTTGACTGTCATATTTCTGAGTATAAACCCTTCTATATTTCTGAGTATAAACCCTTCTGCCGGTGGAAATGCTTAGATACCATAAGTGCAAGGCTTATTCTGATTCTGAAATTATCCATAAAAGAAGCTAAATGCTAATGATATGCAACTTTACACACACCTTTGATGCCTTTCTGAGACGGAAGGAAGGTTAGAAAAGGAAGTCCTACTATACACAAAAAACCTATGATACCAATATTTTGAGGATCCCTTTTGCCTTATATTCTCTCATGGACTTACAACTCTCTTAGAACATTATAAGGTAGTCTTAAGCCATTACTTCTTTCTGTTACTGTTTTCATTCCCTTTCTCATTTAACATGGCCCATTTGCCATGTTGAATTAATGAGCACAGGGCCAGCAACTAAACTTCTTCACCAGGAGATTCTGTTCTTAAGATCTCTCAAGCTAAGCAACACAGATTTGCTTTTGTTTAATAAATATATAGGCTGGTACCCCATTTATCTTCATTTGGTAGCATTTAAATTCTAGCAAAGGAATACACCATTACACTAATCAGTAAGAATGATGCTATCATTATGTTGTTCCAGTGGCTATGAGATAATTAATGTTTAGTGATAGACACATTCAAAATAACATTCATTATGTTATTAATGATTTTAATTAACTTCAAATTATTCTGTGTTTTCCAATAAGTTCCCTATATCTAGGAATAAAGCTACACACATTTTCCAACTCAGTCTCTTGCTGATTTTTTTTACTACAAAGATTTAGCCAGAACTCTGAAATGGCATCTCTGGAAGTTAGCTCGAGCTTCCTTCTGTGAACTATTTGATTCTCTTTTTTTATTTCTTTATTTTTTTACTTTATAAGAATAAAGTTTGAATAGCAAAATAATAGGTGCATTTTTTTCAGTATGTTTCACAATATGTCTTGTCTGATGCATGAAGTCAGCCTTGAACAGAATTTGTTCACCATGAGCAGAGAATGATGCTAAATGCCTCTCTAATAACTTTAAAAAGTCATGTAATGCTCTTGGAGAGATTTTTTTTCCTCCTAGTGTTGCAAGAATCGGTCTGAACTTGCTGTAATTTTACTGGTTTATTTGCCTTTTAGGAAAGAAACCAGAGACAATTTTTTTCTTGTCTTACCACCACTTCTCATTTAAAAGTACTGTTCTTTCAAAGCAGACATTTTTGTTGATGGAAACAGCTCTTCCGACAGTGTCATGGAGGTTCTTTATTGATACATAAAGGAGAGCAGAGCTCCTAGGTAGTCCAAGCTTCTTTAAAATGTGTGCCTCAAACATGAGAGCCTTATAGAAACAGAGAAAAGCCTTATTGTTGTGTCTTCTGATTATGGCTTCTCATCTAGAAACTGTTTCAAAACACGGATTATTTGGGAACAATTAAGGACATTTTAAAGTCACTGTCACTGGTGATGGAGGAAGAGTTTAAGCAGCATTACCTTCAGTCCTGTCAAAACCTACAAATAGATGAATTTAATGCTTCTTAAGACCAGCTCTAATCTAAACTAAATCCAGTAAACTAAATTCTAAAACCTGTCTTTTCTGCTGCTAGTTATCCTCTCATTTTTAGTTAATAAACTAATGTGTGTGTGTATACATATATATATATATATACACATTCTGATGTTTTATGTAACCTTGGGACTCACTGAAGATGGACATACCTTGCTTGAAAGTCATAGAACGTGGAGGTTAGTTGCAAGATAGTATTGGCTTTAATAAAAGTCCTTTGCATTGCTATTTCAATTCTGCACAGTAAAAAGGGAGACCTAACTACCTGAGGTTAAAACTCAAAAGATCTAACATCCTGGCTAAAAAGTAATCTAATTTTAATATACCACAGAACACAGAGATAACACCATTTTGACCTTCTCATCCTTACTCAAATGATTTTTCAGGGCTTTAGAAAAGTGTCTGTCTACACACAGAATCCAAGATCTAGAATTTTATCCACCTAAAATGCTTATTTATTTATATGGACTAACATGGCATCAATAGTTAAGACGAAGTGTACATGTATCCAAAGTAGACTAAAGCTGATGCTGAGAGATGTCAGAGATATGCTTGTTGTAGCGAGTATGCTCTATAAGGGATCTGGATCACATTCTGCAGTTATTTAGTAGTGTGGGCAGTCACAAAGCTCATCACAAAGGAAGAACTGTCTTGAAACCTGGTTCTCCAGACAGAAAATTCCAAAATCTAGATGAAGCCAAAAACAGTGGCTGGGGTCTCGATCTCAGTCAGGCTCAGGTGTGTGACTGTATACCAGCTGCTCTGTTTTGTCAAACTGAAGAAGCAAGACTTTGAAGTGGCACAGGAGTTTTCATATCACCATCTGCAGTATTCACAAGATATTACCACATCCTAGGGGAGACAGAGCTCTGCAAGCCCACATTTGGGTAGGCTACCTAATTTGGGATAGGCTGCCTTTTTAGACTAAAAGCAGTGTCCATGTCCTTCATCAAATACACTGAAAGAAAAAAAGTTCATTTAGGTATTAAGCTAAAGTTCCCAAAAATAATATCAGTTCCACTGGGGAACAATTTCCAAGACAGTACTAAATTGTTACTGGACAAGACAAAATAGTGGAAACTGTCCAACAAAAGATAAAACTACAGTGCCAGGGACCTGAACTATTTTTCGTCTTTGAGATGTGTATGAAGTCAGAGTGGATAGAGAAAAATTAATTAATTCACTGCTATAAAATGAAGAGACAAGGTCTGGGATCTTTAATTGCTTGGAGTTAAGGTCATGTTTTCATATAGGTCTGTTAAAGGCCATGCAGTGGAATGGAGGACTTTCATTTTATAATAATGTAAATAAGAAAAGGAAGAAAAGTTAAAAACCTCCTTTAAGAATGTTGGCTGGGAATTGATATTTTGCATCTTAGTCATGATAAGTGATGAAATCAGTGCTTGTTTTTTCTCTCCAATAGATTCATTCCTAGATATTTATGAGTTTGACTTTGCATTTTTGCACACACAACAGAAACAGAAGAGTCTGTAAATCCATCCTGACATATTTTCATTATTATTTTAATGTGTCCATTTCAATATTATCAACCAAACATGGGTTTTAGAAACTGCAGTTTTACTTACATGTTATAAAAGCAACACTGAGGCTTTTTTTGAAAGTCTGTAAGACTTTCTCTACTTTTCAGTTTGACAGTGTATGTTAAAGAAAGACTGAAATCAGTGATCATCAGTCAGTTCCCAGTTTCTCTGAACCTGAATTTTACTCTCCTCTAAGCAACTGTACATTTGCCATAGACATGACAGGGCACTTCAGTGTTCTTCTACAGATGTGCCAACTTCACATCTTCCAGGGCTCCTCATGGCTCTGTCAAATATTCTAACCTGCAGCCACAAGTGCTGAGTTAGTTACTCAACTACCTCTGTTTCCTCTTAAACCAGATTCCTCAGCTAAATCCTTACTTTGGTGGCAGAATCCATTACTAATCTAATCTTGGGGATTTGTTAAAGGTTATTTCTTGAATATGGCAAATAGCATTTTTTACCTATTTTTAATAGTCCAAGCAAAAGCTAAACACAGATCCTTATCAAGTACTAGCCCAACTCTTTTGCCTCTGGCAAATCTTTCAGATTCCAGGACCTTTCTTCATCTGTCTCTGATAAAACTACACATTTTTCTTCTTTTTTATACTAAGTGCAGTATTTCATTTAAGCTTGCCCAGCTCATTACACTAGTCAGTGTTTGAGTAAAGTTATCCATATCACAAAGAGATCAACTTTCATTGTGTCTTTGAAATCATTGGTGTCTCCACTGCCTGTCCATCACTGGAAAATTCATCACTTCCAATTAGAAGTCCTGCTGTTTCTACATTACAATATATGTTTGAAAATTATATTATTCACAACATGTACCCCCACAGCTTTTGGCTAACAAACAACAGGCTCTCAGGGGAGACCAAACTGACAGGGTTGGAGCCTAGATAATAAAAGTTTCATTATTATAAGCAATGATGATATTAAATAATTGCGATCTCACTGGGAACAATTTCTAAGAATCACTTTTGCTTCATTACAATGGGTGAGTGATGGTAGTAATAAAGACTCACATGAGGAACTCCCAGCCTGCTTCCCACAACAAACATTAATTATTGTTCCACAAAATGCTGAAGCTGGGAAGTCAGTGAGCAAGGATTCTAGTTGTGCTTGGCATGATTAACCATTCACTGTAGTACAAGAGATAGTGAAGAAAACCAGCCGCTGCTACCTATAGGATGAGGGAGAGACATATATGGTCCATACTTTGTAAGTAAGGAAAACAAAACCGACCAAGGCAGAGCTATTTTCTGAAGGTGAAGAAAGTAGCAAGCTGAGCAAATTAATTGCCTTTACAATGAATAACTTCACACTTATTTCTTCTCTGTTTTTCCAGCTGAGCAGACGTGACTAATGATAGTTTCTCTCCCATCAAATGGGAAAATAACAACATGAGTACATTCAGTGTGAGATGTAGACTGAAAATTAAAACCTGATGTTTTGAGTCCTGAAGGCTGAGAAAGGAGTTGAACAGGAACAGGTTGGACCTAAACTTACTTCAAAGACTGGTTCAAATGTCCTCCTCAGTAAAATGGAAGCTTTCTGTTTTCTTTTCTTGATTCCAAGTAAGTTTGGCTTTCTGCTTAGGGAATAGAACACGTCTACCTAAAATATTTAGGTACATCACCTTAAAAAAAGAAAATATATATATGTATATATATATATAATGGGCAATTTCTTAATGCACTGTTTTGTTCTCTTTGAAATATTTGTTTTCTTCCCTGCATATTTTTTTAACTCTTCTGTGGAAAAGACTGATGTGAAATCCTCCATCAAAACATTTTAAATGGGAATAAAAAAAGTTTAGAAACATTAAGCCAGCAGAATTTCACCTCAAAGAGAAAAAGTGAAAAACTTGATCTGTCCGGGTAAAGCTGTTCTGTGGCATTTATAGGAACAGGATGGTTTAGGTGGTCTAGGTTCATAAAAACTAACTGACATTCAAGAATGAACAGACACTGAAGAAAAAGAGATGCAAGACTGCTGTCAAATTTATATTGACAAGCAAATTTTGTTGATAATTATGTCTCAATTATATTGTTCATCTAGTGTAAAAATATAGACATTACAGTAATTTGGCAATGGACTGATCTAAAGGAGGTCTGCTTCAGACATTAGATGAGTGGGAAAGACACAGGACAGGACACCTTTCTTCATAGGGTACAAGTTAGGGGAACTAGACAATGAGGAATTTGCTCTGAATGGAAATGGACAGGCTATATCCCAAAGGTCAATTGATTCGAATTCTATGAGATTCAATACCAAAAATAAATCACAATTTTTTAACCAGGATATGAGCCAGGCTGTAGCACGGGCAATAGCATTTGCACACGGGAGAGTTTTTAAAGAACAGCTGTTCTCTATGGGGACAAGACATTTCATGCATTCTGAACACACACATTGGACATTTTGAGACCAGCCGTCTCATCATAAGCTGTGGGCAGAGATGTTTAGGAACTGGACAGGCATACAGAGAGTCAGAAACCTGCAAAGTGGACTATCTGGAAACTACGCTTTCTAAAAAGGGCAAATTAAAGCAAGTTATACCATTAAAATCTTATGAAGGTGCTTTTGGATTTTTTGCTGAAAAATGTTCAAGAAAGAGAAATAGTAAATGAAGGTGAACACACCAGCTCACGTGGATTCTCAAACAGAGCTTTGGGTTTTTTTTCCCTGAGAATAAGGGTACAAAAATTATGATTTTTGCATTGGTAAAAGTGAGTACTACAACTTGTTCTTGAAAAGAAAATAAACCCTCAAAAAACCTTTTATAGAATGGATGTTTTCTTTTTTGCATTGAAGAAACTTTGAAAAAAGTTTATAAATATAAAAAAATATTCTTAAGTAAATTTATTTTAGTGTAGTATTCACCTGCAAAGACACAATGGATCCAGCCTAATAGAAAGTACTCTGTGTAGACCTTTACATTTTTCAAATCACTATACAAGAAACAAACTATTACCAATATTAGCTGAAATTGTTAGTGAGGGGAATGAAGTAGATGTACTGCAATATATTCCCAAGATCATGAAAGACTGGCATTTTTTTTCCAGTGGCTCATGAAATCTCACAGGAGAGATTAATTTCAATTGTTCTGAATTTGAAGCACTTCCATAAAAATTGGAAAATGCTGGAAGGGCCATAAACAAAGGTCAGTGAAAATGCAGATAAACAGCAGTTCATCACAATGAGCTGGATAGGTCTAGCAATTACTCTATCGATCACTACTAGCCTTGTTCTCATTTGGCAACTTCATCAGCACAGGGGAAAAAAGCCAGGCATTTGTGGCACTTGTTTTCTAAGTTAACTTGTTTAGACTCTTTTCATGATCCTGTTGCATTTGCCTCCTGCAAATATTTTAGGAAGTTGGTTTACTGGAAGAAATCTTCATTCAAATAAAAGAATTTTAAATGAAGACAAATGCTTGCAGAATATAAATCAATAAAACCCCCTGGGTATTTGCACCAAGAAACAGGTTTTAAAATCACTGCTAATGCAGTCCAAAATAATCTGACCTCTGAAAACAGCTTTTTATATAATTTAGCAAATAGCTTATAGGGAAGGAATTAAATACTTGAACAGTTTAGTTTTTCTCAAAGAACCTAGAACAATAATTGCTGGAAAATTACATCTGAGAAAATATTATTACAAATAATGTATTTTAAAGTTCTGAAGGGTCTTTCCTATTCACATGAAAGAAAAACAAACAAAACAAAAACAAACACAAAAACCCACCAACCAACCAAACCGAAAACAAACAAAAAAACCCACAAGTCAAAAATATTTAGTACAGACTTGTCTCTTTACTATACTCCTATGCTCCAAAACTTAAAGAGGAAGACCACACAATTTTTTCTCCCAAATTCTACCACCTGAGTCTCCAAAAACCAGCCTAAAATCGACAAAATGCCTTGCTATGTGAGTCTTCAACTACTCTTATTGCTAGATTTGTGAAAGGAGATGTTAAATCAAGAGTTTTCACCATCTGCTCGGGGAGGGTGTGTTTTTTCCTAAGCAAGATTAAACTCAGATAATTGTCTGTGTCTAGTACAAACCACAAAAAATCAGATTTTCTTTCTCATGCACAGACTTTCATAGACTGCATCTTGTCCAATGGCTGAGGTCAGTGGTGATTTTTCTTTGCAGGCTTTAGCTGCAGAATACTCAGGTAAAATGAACATGGACTTAGGTATCCCATAGTGCCATCTCTTCCTCTGAACATCACATGTTACATGTGAGTAACACATAATAAGGAATAATATGGTTTTCACCTATACAGCAGAAATTTTGAATGAACATTCAACAGGAAGAATGAATAAGGTAATATTCTCTAACTGTGTTAAAGCAGAAGCATTTGACTCTTGGTTTGCCATTCATAGTTTAAGTATGTGAGAATTCAGATATAGCCACACCAGGTACTTCCTTCTGGTAATTCAATATCAGCTTTCATTTGGAATGCATTTGCCAAAAATAAAATAAATTTTAAAATTTATTGGCTAATAAGACTGTTCTTGAGGCAAAATCTACACTGAAATCTTTTGCAGCTGTATTATCCTTATTTTCCTTCCAATAATTTTCGTCTTTGTTTTTAAATAGAGCATTTTTCCCCTAGTTAAGGTTAAGCCTGCTCAAACAATTTATTCTCAGTTCTTTATCTACCATTTTAAGAAAGTTTTTGTAGATTCTTTGCAAAATAATCTATGAATGGAAGAATGGTTTAAAGCAACTGTTGTTATTAAAAACTGCACAACAAATATTCACTACTAAGCTGAAATATAACCCCTACCAATTATATGAGCTGCTTGAAAGATGGAATTAGTTTTATCCTCCCTGTGGCATAGGGAGCATGTTTCTTTTAAGCTATGCCTTGAACTGGAAAAGCAATCTTTCCTTAGTCCAACTTTTACTATAGCCCCTCTTTATAAAATAGGCAGTACAAAAGTAATCTTCAAGTTTGTGCACACAAACAATACATTAGTTTAATTATACTAGTCAGGTAAAAGGCCATATCCTTGATCCCAGTGTGGATACAGCTGTAACCATGCAAACTTAGCTAGTTCATCACAGCACTTTCCCTGTGGTAAGTAGAATATATTGCAGCAACCTAAGAAACTCCAGGTTACTTAGCCTGGAGAAGAGAAGGTTCCAGGAAGACCTTACTGCAGCCTTTCAATACTTAAAGATGGCTTATAAGAAAGATGAGGACTAATTTTCAGTAAAGCCTGTTGAAGTAGGACAAGAGGTAATGGTTTTAAACTGAAAGAGTGTAGATTCAGGCCAGACATAAGGAAGAAAATGTTTACAATGAGAGTGGTGAAACACTGGTGCAGGTTGCCCACAGAGGTGGTAGATGTCGCACCCCTGGCAACTTTCAAGGTCAGGTAGGACGGTGCTCTGAGCATCCTGGTGTAGTAGTTGTCCCTGCTCATTGTAGGGGGATCGGACTAAATGACCTATAATGGTTCCTTCCAACCCACACTATTCCATGATTCTGCTGTGATACATTCAGCATAAGATTTGTAGTGATCTAATTATTGTAATTATTGTAATAGAAAGCAAAATATGAAATATCTCACTAATTGCCTAGTATTATCAGAACTCTACAAATTCAATGATACTTAGGGATATTATATGTTTTCTCTGGTTTTTTTATTGACAGAAAGACATATCTCATGGCCTAAATGATTGTTTCTAACTCTTGGAAATATGAGTAATCAGCACTATAAATAATGAAGGGATGAAAAACCTAATGTCAGCTGACACTTTTGTTAAAGGGAGGCAGTGCAGTTTAGTCTAACAACTATGTTTAGTTTTAAATATCAGCTCCCTTGCTAGAAAAAGGCTTCCCAACATATTACTCTCACACAAAGTTTTCTAATAGCTTGATGATTAAGACTTTCAGGCCTAGAACCTGAAAGCTGTCTTTTGGGATCCAGATCACTGGGCATTTGACAAAGGTCTGGAGCTATCACTTTGTTGAAGGCTAGCTGCAGAAACTGCCAAGAAAGTGAATCTAATTCTGAGCTGTCATCCTGCTTGACTGAGATTGATAGTATCATCAATAAATCCATAAGGTAAAAGCAGAAATATGCCAATCAGTGGTTCTTGTGACAAAAAGGCAGGAGTGAGAATTAAATGAAAGGGCCACTAAGGAAATTTATTATGAATTAAATTGCTGATAAATGTTATCTCTGGCACTAAAAATGAGAGTAAGCTATGCACAAAGCAATGACTCCATAAGAAAAGTGGATATCAGTGACAGCTCTTCTTGAGAAGACTAAAAGGCTATGCAGCGGCATGTGACTTCAAAAATAAAGGGAAACTGTTAAAATAGGAATAAGATGATGAGGAACAAATACAATTAAGCAATGCAAGTCAGACATTTGGTATTGGTCTTTTTCTCCCTTTCATATATAATGCAACAGAAACTGAGTGAGAAAACTGGAAATGTCTGTATGCATAAAGGATGTCACTACACCAGAAAGCAATATTGGGTGACATTGGCACAAGTTCTGAGAACATGCACGTTACTGTGAAACTGTTCTTGAGTTAACTGTATTTGCCGGCAGCCTAGTCATGCTAGTGCAGGCTTAAGAATGCTCCACTTACATGGTTACCTTTTGGCATCAGAAATATTTTTTGTTGCAAAGGATGTGGAGGTTCCAGCCTGTTTAAAATTGATCACAGCACCAAGTTTCATGTGCAGCATGTAATTATGCCCACAAATTACAGCAGTTTGAGTCCCATCCAGGAAGAGGATAAGGATCATAAGCTCTATCACTTTTGTTAGAAATTCCTTTTAGGACTGCTTACAGTGGTAAATACTCCACCTGCATTTGATAAAGATTTCAACTTCATATCTAAATTCTATTCTCACTAATCAATACTTTCAGGGCACTGTCTCATTGGTAACAAAGAAGAAATAACAGTAGCATCATGTTTGGCTTATACATCAATGCATACACACATATACATAATACCATTCCTTAAAAGTGATATGTTTTGCATTTTCCCTTTTGTATTCTCTAATTCACCCATGATGTCCTACTCATATTTTATATAACCTGCAGTTAAAAAGAATAAGTATTATTATTACTGAAACAATCACAAAGCATACAAGAAACATAGAGAATTCTTCATCACTTTCCTTTTCTTTCCACTGTAGGAGATGTTCCAGTGATTCACACTGCAGTCAATCCATGGCAGGAATTGTCTCTCTGTCTGTGACTACAAAACCCAAGAACAACAGGACCTATGACAACATGAGCCTCTAAAAATTGGATAAAGTGGTGAGGGAAGTTTTATAGAAAAAGACATGCTAAATAGTAACCCTATCATTTAGAGAACAGTGTCATAAGTTCTATGTGATTTCCATGAAAGACTTGCTGTTAGCAAGAGTCTAAACTTCCCAAGATGAAGATATTATAAGATTATGAAACTCTCATGAACTATGCTTTATAGACTATTGAAACTTTCACAAAAAAGTTTTAAAAGGCAGACCACTTACTCTGGATAGATAGAATTAAGGAACATAATATGTCATATACAAACCACAGAGAATTGTATAGGAACACTGAACAATCATATCTCTTACTATTTGACCAACTTTAGATGAAAATTCTTGCACCCTAACACTACTCATTTAGTTTGAGCATCTGAAAAGAGAGCCTAGGGGATTAGCTCATAGAGAGAAGCTGATTCATAAACACAAGGTGAGAGGACAATCACTCTTATGGATTAGATAACAGAATAATTTGCAAATTCAGTTGAAACTTTGTCCCTTTGTTATTCCACTGAGTAATCCAACATCAATTCACTGGAAAAAAGACTGGGGGAGGGGAGTCAAAAAGATAATGGTACAGAAGTTATGGGGGAACATATGGGTGCTACTCCCTGGATGGAATGCAGTCAGCATGCCCAACTTCCCCCACACACTACATGCTAAGGAAGGATGAAATGTAGCGTGAAGTGGAGACACCATAGCCAGGCTTTGTTGAAATTCTTGCAGAGGAGGGAACTTGGGTACTTTTAGCTGATAAGCCACACAGCAGCTGAAAAACAAAGGAGAAAAAGGAAAGATGTCCTGCTGTTTCAGTATGACACAGTGCCACAGGAAAACAGTAAGGAGTCAAGTTGCCTATTCTCTTGGTTAGGCTGAGTTCCTATCAAAGTCAATGCAATATTAACATAATTCCTATATGTCACATCAATAAAGCAGTAGAATGAAAAGCCATCCCTTCATCTCGAGCCAATTAAGTTCTAACATTATTGCAGGCTGATTACACAAGCAGCACACTGTATCTCAGACTCCTTCCCCTGTCAGGTGGTCAAAACCTAACACTGCTTGCTCTTCACTGGTAGCTGGCTGTTTAATCAGCATCCTTCTCCCCTTTCTCAATATTGCCTGCAGAACACTGTCCAATACAGTGATGCAGAAAGCTGGTTGGTTTACTCCTTCTACTTGAACTGCTGGGTGATTTCAGACAGGCCAGATGATTTTGCCTATTTAACTCCTTATGGTCTCTCTCAGCTAGTTGAGAAACACATAGATAAAATGACAATATCATTCTCTTATCATTCTAATTGTCCCACAGCTGAAATAAAACACAGAGAATAAGGGCATCATACCAACACTGTTTTACTGTGTATCATATCTCTACAATATCCTACATCCTTGCCTAAGCTCTTCTTGGCTCTTGTCCACTTTGATTTGTCATGTTGCCAGATGAAAGATTAAAGCACCAGCCTCCCGGCAACTTTCCAGTTTGGAAAACTACAGTCTGACTACCTATATTCTCCAGATGGCTTCTACTGGACAAGCTATTTTTTACCCCTTTTCTTATAAACACTACTTGCAGTGCTGGCATGGAAGTTTTGTTCCATTTCCACTGAGGAAGGACTTTCTGGAAGAGTGCATGAGGGGTTCTTATAGATGAGAAGAATGATAGCAGACCACTATGCTGAGAAAGATGAAATGAGAAGGTAATACTTAATTTATCTGACAAACATTTATCTTTTTCTACCCCAATTCTCCCAAGGGTAATGATTTTTTCAGATGTGTCTACTGTGTAGGATTATCCATGGAAGACTTCAGGACTAATTCTTGTGCGTCAGCTTATTTGTAAGCACTCAAGTTTATAAAGCTCTAGAAGTGTTGGCTGGTTTTGACTGAGCCCACACATTACTTTCTGTTTCTGTTCCCTCATTATAATAGAATAAGTCTTAAAAACAGTTTTTCAGGTCTACTGTTCATGTTCACAAACTCTTAATTTTTTCTTCATGATTTACTTTCAGTTTTTCCACCAGAAAAAAAGAGGTATTTCCCACACATCCCTGCTTGCAAGCTCATTTATTGGAATACCTAAAAGCAAAATGCAAATGTTTCAAATTGTGTCTCAGTCTCTCTCTGTTGCTGTGGTCTGCAACTATCCCTGAGAAATCAAGCAGAAAAAAATTCTATATGATGAAAACAAATAGTAGGAAGGCAAAAGTGGCAGGCTGAGATGTTGGCTAAAGTGTCTAACATCAGTTTCGTCTTTCTTTGAATGTGTAGTTCAAGAGAGGACACTGGGAGGAACTCAGTGTCATGGGCTGTGTAAATACTTAGCCTGATTCTGTGAAAGCCAGGGAACACCACATGGTTTTGTCTGTGTCTAGAGACAACAGCAAAGAAACCACTTTGCTGTTCATTACAGATGTTTTTTTGTCTCTCTGTTGCCACATAGGGATGGCCCAGAGTCCTGTTCTAAAGGCTTCAATTACATTTGGCTAACCTGAGCATTTAGGAAATCAGAGAACTGCAAGAACCAGGGATTTACAGAAACCACTGTTTGACATTACACTGGCCAGTCTCTTGAAAATATTGATCTATGGAAGAGAGCCACAAAGTCAGAGCTCACCAAACTAAGTTAATTGCAGTTGTCCGGTTCTTATAATTGGGAAAGCAGTCACTGTTCTGAAGGTACAGCTAATGCAGAAGGCAGCAGCCCAAGATATGCTACATATCAATGTGTCACCTGTGCCTTTACTTTTCCAGCATAGACCAGTGTGACTAATAGAGTTTCAGTCCTGCTTTCCAGCAAGTTCCATCATCTTGGCATTAACCTAAGTACCAGCATTGCCAGGGCTTGTTACACAAAATACGTTTCCTCAGAACAGTGGTACTACCATCAAAAATGCTTTTGTTGTTTTATTATTTAGAAATAAAACAACATAAAAAGACTAGTAGGTGCTTATTAGGAACATTTCACTTAACCACTTAATAGCACACATTGCAAACATTGTGATCCATCTAGATGAAAAGGCAGCAAACTGAGAAGAGAGCAGCTGGTAGAAGGGATGGGATGGAACCTCTCAATTTAGCTTTGCTGATGAGGAAAGAAGAAGAAAACACAATGTGAGGCAAATCACAGTTTACCATTTTAGTACTACTTTTGCAACACTACTAGCACTTTGTCACCAGTATTTTCGATGACCACTACTTCAGAAGTCAACTAGCAGAGGTTGTGCCTACAGTAACCTTCTCTATAACAGGATTTTCATCTCGACTAATGTTACTTACCACTTGTTCATTTTTTTCCTTGTAAAATAATCATTAAAATTTATGTGAATACCAGGCAAACAAATTCTATATTTCTGACTTTGGTGTCCTAAGCAAGATTTATTGGTTTCAGTGAAAACACTAAACCTGTTCTCAGTGACACATCTGCATTATTGTGAGGGAAGTGAAACCTGCTTCCACAGCTGCAGACCTAAGATACTTTTTGCAATGCAGAAAACTCATCACATGAAGGCTAAGAGAGGAGATCACTCAGACCTAATGCTCCCTTCACCATTACACCTGTGCCTGCATGTAGTCAGTCATTTATTCTCTGAGTTGTTGTCTTCATGTATTTATTGACATAGACAAGTGTTTCAGAGGAATGTTTAGTAAAGTAACATCACTTAGTAAGTAATTACTAAGCTTTGCAGAACAGGACCTGGGGATTCTGGTGCACAGAAAATTGAAACCAAGCCAGCAGTATGTCTTTTCCACCATGAAGGCTAGTGGTATCCTTGGCTGCATTAGGAGTGCTGCCTACAAGTCAGGGGAGCTGATTCTTCTTCCCCTCTGCTTAGGACTGATGAGATCACACCCAGGGTACTCTGTCCAGTTCTAGGATCCCCAGTACAAAAGAAACATGTACATACATAGAATCATAAAATCATAGGACCATGTAGTTTGGAAAAGATATTGAGTCCAACCATTAACCTAACACTGCCAAGTCCACCACTAAACCATGTCCCTGAGCACCACATCTACACTTCTTTTAAATACCTCCAAGGATGGTGGCTCAACCACTTTCTTGGGCAACCTCTTCCAGTGCTTGAACACCCTTTCCCTGATGACATTTTTCCTCACATCCCATCTAAACCCCCACTGGTGCAACTTGAGGACAAGCCTTCTCATCCTACTGCTTGTTACTTAGGAGAAGAGGCCAATCCCCACCTCGCTACAACCTTCTTTCAGGTAGTTGTAGAGAGCAATGAGGTTTTCCTGCAGTTAACTTTTTCCAGGCTAAACAACCCCATTTCCCTCAGTCTTGCATACTGGAGACAGTCCAGCAAAGGGCCTCAAAGATGATGAAGAAACAGGAGCATCTCTCCTATGAGGAAAGGCCAAGATAGCTATAACTATTCAGCTGGGAGAAGAGAAGGCTCAGAGGAGGAGACTGACTTGCTTGCTGCCATTCGGTCATCCAAATAAAGCCTAGCGTGACTAAGAGCATTTGACATCTCAAATGAAGGTGATGCCTTACCAAGGCAGGCAGACATTCCCAGACACTACAGAGAATTTCTACAAGTGGCTTATTCAATTTATGGACACATTAAAAGTATTTTAAAGTGTTTCTCCATAGTATCCAAGGATTTCTATTCTGGCCACAAAGTTAGATTTATATTTATAGAACTGCTCAGCACTGTGTTTTTAATCTACTTCAAATACATTTTGGAAATATGTGAGAAGAACTCTGCTAGCTGTGGCAAGGGTCATCTGGAAGGAGAATACACTGTAGAAGGAGTCATAGAGACTAATCCACAGGAGGCTGAGAATCCTCTGCCCCTTGTCACTTGGAGAAAAAGGTAGAGCTGTGAGATACCTAAGAGCCACTCTGTGAACTAATTTCTGAGAACCTACTAGACAGTAGGTGAAAGTGGAGATTGTATGATCCACCCCACAGAGTATGAAAAAGTCACAGCAGGGCTATTTTAGTGGGGTTTTTTTGTAATACTACTGTGTTTGAACTGACATAAAAGGTTCAGGATGAATGTGGGGAATGTTTTTCAACTAATGATATGTTCTCCAGAAACATACTATAAAAATCATGTTTTAGTAGCTATATAAAGGTCCCATCCCTTCCTACTAAACAATCAAATGAACCAAAACAGACCGTGGGTAACTGTTGGATCAGTTCATGTTAATTGTTTCTCCAAAGCTTGAAATCCAGCCATTTTTACACTCAAACACAGCAGGTCTCTGTCACTTCCCTGGAGAAGCACAGAGAAATTCAAGGAAAGTGAAAAAAAAAAAAAAAAAAAGGCGTAGCTCTTACCAGATGCACAGGGAATCTGAAAGACAGGCTTTTGGCAACACTTGCAAGAATTTAGCCTGGCACTTGAGGTCAAATGATCTTGGAAAATCAGAGCCAAAACTAGTTTTACATATCTAAAAGATAATGCAAATTCATCCATTCCTGGAGATGAGCCTGGCATTATGACTGAGGAATGACTGTTGTAGGCTTTCTGTATGGTTAAGACAGTTTATAAGTCCTCTTACAGCTGCCTGATTACATTTTTTATCTAACAGATACAATATTGTACATACTGTGGGAACTGAGCAGTGAGCTGAGGGGTAGAGAGACTTTGTCTGGCCCATTACATTTCCTGAAATCCTTTACATCTCACAGACAGCTGCTTGCACAGTAAAGAAGGCTTTGTGATCACATTGCATTGATTCTGCTGACTAACTCTGCACTGCACTTTGAATTCTTCTGAATATCCCCACAAAGCAGTGGTATGTGCAGTCTGGAGCCTTGTCATTCCTCTGTTTTCCTATGGCTGTCAATTGGTCTTGTATTTGAATCATGCAAAATATAATCTCTGTTCTGTATCTCCCATGTTTTGGCAACATCATGAAATGTATAAACTGTCTTTTTTTCACCAAGTGTTTTTATCATGGGATCTTGGTGCTAACTAACTGGATTACCATAAATCAGATGGCCCCATTACAGCAATGCACTGAGGTAGATTATGCAAGGTATGAGAGTAACAATTTATATTCAGAATGGAATTCAGCAAAAGGGATTTTTAAAAAGGGAAATGAAACTGTCATAAAGAATGGAAGTGTTCAGTGAAAAGTTAAATGGTAGCATTATTTCCTCATGACCTGTCTTTTGAGGGTGAAGAAGGAACTGCTGTTGACGACAGGATGTCTTAGCTGAGATCCTGAGTCAAATGAAAAATGTATCACAAATTCATTTGGAACTACAGTGGGAGTAAAGATAAATACAATCTTGGCTTTGTGGAATATGAACATTTTAGTCTGTAACCGGTGTTGGGTTTGTCTCTTCTAGAAAATAAGGTTTTGTACCAAGGGCCCCTCTCTTCCTACCTATATGTTTTCCCCATTAATCAGATCTTAAAAATCAAAATTTTCTTAGATTTAATTTCTGCAGAAAAATCCTCATGAACAGAGAAATATGTGAAAAACCTACAAAATGCAAAAGGGACAGAGGTGTCTGAATTTGCTTTATTAGTCTAGATTGTCAATGAAAAATCAATGGACCACCAGGAGAGAGAAGGTGGGTAGGATCTTTTAAATTATCAGAAGTTCATATCACCTTTATTTTTTTTTCTTTAAAGATCTGAAGAGCAAATTAATAAGATCACTCACTGCAGAAAACCCAAGATCACAGTTTCAGCCAGCACACATCGTCATCTAGTTTAAGCCATGATTAAATGTGAGATTGCTCCTATCTTTAGTACTACAACATAACAGCTCCTCATTAGACCCTGAAAATATACAGCCACAGTCTGAATCAAAGTAGGTCACAGTTCATAGTGGATTTTGGCAGCCATGTCGGTCACTGAAATAGAAAGAATGACCACTCCTAATTGCTATTCCTAACAACAGATTTCATCAGGGGAAAGAAAAAAAAAAAAAGAACAAAAACCAAAAAACAAACAAAAAACAAACAAAAAACAAACAAAAAACAAACAAAAACAAACAAACAAAAACAAACAAACAAACAAACAAACAATTTGAGCCCCTTAAAGCTGACAGAGAGGAGAGTAGAAATGGGCACCCTCAGACAGAACTAATGGCGTGCAATGATGTTCTGAGCCCCTGAGAGCTTGCAGTTGGGTTGTGGTAGTGTTTGCCAGACTGCCAAGAGACAACTTTAACTCCACAACTGAATAAGGACTACACACATATTGACCCCTCGACAAGACTCCTTTGTGAGACCAGTGCTGAAATGATAAGAATTGGCAGCCCTGTGAGTCTGTAGCCAGTGGAAGCAGGAACAGACAGCTATCCTTTGTCCTCACACAAGGCAGATTCAGCAGATACAGCAACATTCAGTGAATAAAGCCATCTCATTTGTGTTCTCTTGTGCCTGTTTTTTTCCACAGCTGAGCTTTTCAATTCTACCAGCAGGCAAATTGTGTGAGTTTTGACACAAATTGGTGGAAGTTACCATGCTGTCCTGTTTACACCACTTTAGGACAGATTACATCCCATGTAAACTTCCATCTAATAGGAGGAAAATATGAGTGATGAAGAAAAGGTGCTTGATCAGACCCTGGTGGAATGCATCTTTTCTGTTTTTCAAGATTTATTTATTTTGATAAATATATAAAGATACCAGATAAGGAAGACAATTTATAGCAAAGGACAGCCTTTCATTTTCCTACTGATACGAATACTTTCTAATCAAACAATTTTTCTTTTATTTGAAAACACCTGAAAACATCTATACCTGAAGCCGATGAGATTTTGGGTCTTGAAAGTGGAGCATAAGCATGAATTGTGAAGACACATAGAAGGTCATCAGCTTCTTAAAGTGATGTGCCTACAATGGTGCCTTGCTGTTGTAGTAGGATAGAGACCCCGTGAGCTATATCATTCAGGAACACTAGTGGTAAAATGAATTAGTGCATGCTTAGTGCACTCACATGTAGCCAGGTTACACGTGGCTAAATGACATTTCAAAACTTTGGAAGATCCCAGATCACTTGTAGTAGCTCATGCTGACTGGGTCTTTCCAGCCATACATTTAACCTATTAGAATACTTAACCAGTTACGGAAAAAGATGTTCAGAAAACAGAAAATTGCCTACACCACATAGAAAAAGAATTAGGAAAAAATGAACACTCAGCTGGGCAAAAGGAGGTTTCTTTCAGCATTTAGAATATACTTGGAATAGACAGACAAGTATGTCAATAGCTAATATAAACAAAACCCATAGGAAAACCAGAATAAGAGTCTCCAGAATTGTCAGGATACCTATTGTGCATGGTTCCAAGTGCAAGCAGCTCCAGAACCCCAAAACAGTACACTGAAAACCAAGATTTGAGGGCATCAAGCTATTTGGCGGTATTTAGCATTTAATATTTAATGACCTGGGTTTCTACAGTGTTAGACACACTGGCTACATGCAAAGCATCTGGGAACATTCCCAGGCACTGGAACTCCACCATCCATAGTAGAAAACCATTTAAACATTTCCTGTTACAATTCTGGCAGGTCATAACTAACCCTCGCCCAAGGACAGCTCATTCCAGGGACATTTCCCAACAGGCAGTTTTGCATGCAGCCAGCCTGTTTTGGAGTTTATGAGAATTTGTTAGCATCATCAATGGATCATTGTGTGCCAGTTGGCCTAATTGTCTGGGAATGTTCCTGGGAATGCTTAATATAACAATTTATTCGTGCCCATTATTTTTGAACCAATGTAGCAACTCACCATTTGCAAAAGGGGAGGATTTGTTCCTTCTCTTGACCACATGATCTTATCCTTTCCTTTACATCAGTCCTGGTGCTTGTCAGGCACTTTGTTAGAACAGCTTCACTCTGTAATCTGCAGGAATCCATTTGTTTTCTCTTGCCAGTTCAGGTGACTGCTGAATTAGGAATTGGAGTCATTGCTGAGTCTGAGAAGCACCAAAGCCAGCTCAAGGATGGCATTGCTGTGCCTGAAAAGAGAAGAGTGAAATAACAGGGTCTAGTAGGATCTCTCCCTGACAGTGCCAATAATGCATTAGGCTGTGCTTTATAACTACACCTCTTGTGACTTATTAAGATGAACTCAAACTGTAATTCTAAGAGTAGCTTGAGATGATGTAAGCCATCATTGCTGCTGCAAGAAAAGGATCTTTTTATCAATGCTCATTTCCCATCTCTCCTCCCTCTATTGTGCCAGCACAGCAGTGTACACAGCAGTGAGTGAGCTGGACTGAGGAAATGATCCTCAGAAAAGAAAATTGATCATAACTTGCTGTAGTTGACTGCATGGCTACAAATGCTACTGCCAAAACAAGGATCTCAAATGAGTGGAGGCAACAGCGTAGAAGTAAAGCTATCACATTCAAGCAAAAGTTGGGACAGCAATATCAGGATTTATCAGCTTAATCTGCTCATGCAACTGCAGTATTGGGTAGTTCAAAAGGCTTGTGCATATATAAAAACCTGAAGAAGGTATTCAGATCAAAGCACAGCAGAGAGCCAGTTAGAGGAGAAAAGGGCTTGTAGGTACCCTAATTATAGATAAGAATACAAATACCACTGTAATACCAAAGACAGCTTGTAGAGATTTTCTTTCTAGTTCTTTTTCTTTCTGTTATAATATTTGTGTTTTCCTAACAGCATTAGCTGTCAGCTCCTAAAAAAAAAAAATTAAAAAAAAAAAAAATCTAAAGTTAAACTAAACAGGATATGAGAATCAAAAAAATCTTGGAAGTTGCTTTGTTCATGACAATCCAGAAACAGTTAATACAAACAACTTTGTGGTGCAGTAACCAAATTCACGCTAGTGTGATGTTATAACATTTTTATTGCAAGTATGCTTTCTTTCAAAGTCTATTCTGAAGATACTAGTGGGAAGAGGCAGTGGAGGACAAGCATTAATTTTCTGTTACTGTCACAGTGATCTAATTTGTAGCATCCTTTACCACTAATTGTTTAAATAAATTGCATTTTGTAGCTCAGGCAGGAGCCATATTCGATTCTTGGAATTCTGATCCAACTCCAGAATGTCTCATGGAGCAGTTTTCATTACACTCTTGTGCAGGCTTTTTAACATCTCTATACAGTTAATTAGGTTTTTCTAACAGGCATAATATCTTCCACTGAAAAAGCTTTCTAGTGGTTTTTCTCTTTTTGCCCTTAAGCCTCCCATATAACTTTTCCACTGGGAGTTTTAAGACTTGATGCTACTATTTGATAATTTTTATTTTTTTTTTCCAATCCCTTTCCTCTCAAAGAACTTCACAAGTTATTTAAAATAGTAGCCAGCACAAATCAATACAGTTGTGTTGTTTAAAATTGCCCTGTGCTGATTTACAGCATTTAGGAAACTACCAAGGTCAATCTTCCAGTGTTTGCCACCCAGAAGTGTGCTATCAGTTATGTCATTCACCACAACCAACTGCAACTGTGATGCAATTTCCTGGAAATACAGCAGAGCTCAGGGTTTTACACCACTGATAAACATGCAGATTAATTACCTTCTCTGGTTATGAATGAATCAAACGAGGCAAAATCTGTAGCCAGAGGCAATCACTTCTCTTAATCCATCCAGTAAAACTAGAAGGAAGGTGGAAAAAGGAAGGCAAGAAAGCTTTCAGGATCAAAAGACTTCTTCAAGCTTTCTTCAAGCTGACTATTTATGTGGTTTATGTAAGTGATTAGATTTGGATTAATGTCTTCCTTACAAAGCCTTTCATGAAAAGGTATCAGCCTTTTGAGATACAGATTTCCCATGGCACACCTAATGATATTTTTGGGTTTGAAACTCCATTTCTGCAGGGACACTAATCCTACTGTCAAAAACATGATTAAAAATAACAGAATCAGTGTTTGCATTTATATTTTTGATATTGGAAATCAAAATTACTCCTTTCCTATTTTTATTCATCTCTTTCTTTTCCTTTTCTTGTCCTGTTTCTGCAGTTCCCTACTTCTAGCTTTGCCTCAGTTTCTGAGATGATCAATATCCATTTTCCTCTTTGGCACTTACTTTCACTAGTCCAGCTGAATGTGCATGCAGAATGGAAAGTAATTCAGTTTTCAGGATATATTGTGAAAAGGAGAGAATGGTCCTAGAAAGAGATCTTAAGATGGACTCAACAGTCATGCTCATTGTATTTGCCTTTTTGAATGCATTGCCTTCCTTCTAAGATAATTTCTCTTCATTATTTATGCAGATAGAAATAATCTCTAACAGTAACTTAAACGGAGAGAGTAACTCCAACAGTTCCACCAGAAAGCACCACTTGGAAGCCTATCTCAACACAGCTCAACAGATGTTCTGTATCAGCACCTGCTGTGCCCTTCAATCACTGCCTGCACGCCTGCTGCCATGAAGGTTCAGATGAGGGTGAAGGATAACGGCACCTCTTATTCATTTACTTGCAAGATAAGAGCAATCAGATTTACAGACTTTAGCTAAGAATTGCTTTATCTGTTGCTGAAATGTAATCATATCTGAGCTGGAGCAGAAGTGATTCTTTAACAACAGATAGTGTTAAACAGAACATGGATTAAGACAGGAAGATAAATAATATTGTGGCCATCTTGAATTTGGACAGTTTTGGTGAATACAGATATATCCAAGTTGAAAGAGATCCAGGACATTAGATCTAATGTTTCTGGTTTAGGAAAAAAGTCAACAGATCTTCACTTGTGATAACTATCCATCATATCATCTGATGTCAGAGCATACAAAGATATCTCAGGCATACATAGTTAGAGAGCATGTGAAATTCAAATGTAATGATAACCATACAGTTTCCAGACAATAATAAGAATGCAAAAGTATTCTACATTTCCCATTATTAAGAATGTTGTCATAAAGAGAAACCTAATTAAAGTATCTGATCAAACAAACAGAACAGTTACTGGTTGATTCGGCTGATCCCAAAGCTGGGGCATGCATTTATCTCTGTGAGGAAACAAATTTGAGTTCAGAGCCTGTTGTGCCTGAAAAGGGACAGGCTATGCCTTTTCTCTTATGTAGCTGGTACCTGCTGCCTTATGAATCTCAGCAGCAAAGCAAAATGCACACAAAACACAAGAAAAATTGTCTTCCAACTTCCACAGAACTCCAATTAAACTCCATTCAGCAGCAGAGAGTGGCAGAGAAAGCAATGCGTTCATCTGTTACTTTTGGTGCAGTTGGAGGTGTGCGTTACACAGGAGATTTGCCAGACTCCTCGGCCTCTGAGCAAACCAGAAGAGAGCAAGATGAATTGATGCCAAAGCATGAGCTGTTTCTAAATGCAGCAACCTGTGCAGAAGCAGAAGGTCACAGGCTGCAGCTGGCCCAACTGCAAGTCAGACAGAAGGAGCAGTCTTAACAAGCATCAAATTGCCAGACAGGGAAAAGAGGGTTGGGTGCTAATCTGTTCAGAATGAGGAGCTGGGTTAGGATAAGCTGAAAGTGAGGGTGAGGAACATGTGGGAGCTGTTTATTCCTTTGCCTGATAAGACACCCTTCTTCAGCATTCTGGTAGACTACTTAGTCTGCTCTATACATCTGGGACAGATTCACCTTACACCTCGTTTGAAGAAGGGGAGGGTGTGAGATGATAGACACTTCCATTGTTTTGCTTCCCAGAACCCTCTGTTCTGATTTTCCAGAACGGGCCCCATCTGCTCCTTGTCTGAGCTTTTGGCCCCAGTTTGACTGGAGCATTGCATTGACTGTCACTGACATCACTAGATAGCAAACTCTAGTCTCCATGTATTTCCCAAGGCACGGCTTCTATTTGTCTCTATTTCTTATAAAATGCTTTGTAATGAATCTAAAGCTTCAGAAAACTAGAAGGCATCCTCCAGTTTCAGAGGTCACCATATTAGTCTCTCAACTAAATATTTGCCAGAAGTAGAAGCTATTATTCCTAGTCAACTGGGTGTTTTACAAATTTCCCTCTACTCATTCACCTTTAGAATTAGACTATGATTGGTTTTCAAGATATCTGAAGTTCAAGAAAAGATATTTTATTCTTTCAAAGCCCATGCTGAAACTTTAGTAAAGAATAAACTCAGAGGGAAAAGGATTTTAAAAAGAGAGACAAAAATCTTTTAAAGAAAACTGCTTTCCTCTTTCTTTAGGGAAATTCTATACTGAATCCCAGGTCACCTTTCCAGAAGACTAGTAGCAATGTTAAGCTTCAAAAAGCTGTGTAATATAACCTACTCTTGAAGAAACCTTAGTCCTGAAGCCTAGTTTTTTTTAATTTTCTTCTCTTTCCAAGTTAGTTCTGAAAGTGACACGCTTTCAGACTGATCAGGTCTAGATTGTTTGAGTTGATCATTTTCTGTTGGTCTGAAACTTTAAGCTATGTCTTTGGGATACCGTGCTACATCACTAAGGATAATGAGAGCTTCGGCAATTACTTCAGTGGAACAGAACTGTATGTTGAAGTAGCACCATGGTCCTTCCCATGGTGCTGGATATATAAATGTCATGTGATCCCTCTGGCATTGAGAATAACAGGGATGTAAGTGAATCATGAGGTCAACTCTTTTAAGGAACAAGCAATCTGGTTTGAGGAAAGACAATATTAAAATGCAGCAACAAGTAAGGATTAAAGAAATAAAGGCAGAGGCAGTGGAATGACTACAGACATATTGACTAAATGAGCCCTATAATAATGATTCAATATTCTTCCAAGTAACAATTAGACCTTGCACTTTAATAGGAAAAGGCAATCAAAATTCACAGACACAGACAGTCTAGGAAAGGCAAAGCTGGATCCTACCCAAAGCCTCAGTGAATGGAGTGTACAGTCCTTCACTGAAGATCTCCTGTGGGATATTCACTGCTATAGAAGCCTCGCATTGAGCAGGCCCTTGTTTTTACATCTTTTTGGGAAGTTAGAAGTCTCACATCCAACACTTTCTGACAGTCTTCTCTGTCTCCTGAACAGTGTGATTTCTTGGCTCTAGCAGTGGAAACTATGGAATCAAAGAAAGATATAGGATCAAAGGACCAGGTTTCACCAGTGGAACCTGGGTATCCAATTTTTCCCACTAAGTCTATCTACTACAAGCAATCATTTGGCCGAAGAAACAATGTCCTCTGTCTGCACTTCAGCCTTTCCACAAAGGTTGATAGGCAGATGGCAGAGAGCAATATCATTGTGAGCCTGGAGTGAGACGGAGTTATTTTGTCTGCTGTGGAAATCTGGTGACGGCCAATGGGCACCTTTTCATTGAGAAATATACTGATATTCAGTGAAAATATTCAGGGCATTATATTGATGTGTAGGGGGCTTGGTTTCCTTGGCTCAATAGCCAGACTCTTGGCTCTCTCCTCATTTGCTCTTAATCCAGCCCCAACTGCAACTAGTGATTAGTGCAAGGCTTCTTTAAATCATAGGCTCACCACCTTGTAGGTCCTGCTGCACACATATATCACTGCTCTTCCCTACAAGAGTGGTGAGGCTGCCCACAGATTCAGGGAATATAATTAAGGGTTTGTGGGAATTGCTCAGTATTATTTTACAGAAAATACTACACATCTACATGCTGAGAAGAGAAACCTCTTCAGCAGTACCATACAGACAGCTCATATAACAAGCAAGAGTGCATATAAGCTTCACAGTTGCATACAGTCAAGCTCTGTTCTCCTTTTGGTATACCAGATATGTGCCAGTGCACCTCCGTTAACATAGCAGAGTCATTTTTGTAATGAAGTGGAGAGCTAAAGCCAAACTCCAAGTAAAATGCCTCAAGAATATTTTAATTTACTAGAATATAATTACCACCCTCTCTCCAAACTCCAAAAGTTTAGGAATCATTTTAAAGTGTCTGAACTCAGCAGGATCAGAAGGCAACTGCAGATCTCCTATCTAAAGCCTTCTCACGCTCGCATACCTAAACCAGCAACAGTATATTTTCACCACAATTCTTTACAAAGACTTATGTGTGAGGTTTTTACTTAAAAATTAAACAATGTGTGGGTTCTAACTGAGATTCAAGCTCTATATTTTAATATGTAACGTGTTCAAAGTAATGCCCCTCACTTGCTGCAGCTCCCTGTGAATATGAATCATGGTGTGAGTTTACCAAGCCTTTTGTTGGGCTATCAGGCTGGAGTTTTGCTATCCTAATAAATTATGGATCTTTTGCATTGGCTTTTTTTCCCCCAATCCTTTTCTTTTAATCCATTGGCCTGTTTGATACATCTTACCCATTCTGCCTCATAGCCAGTTTTCTCAAATAGACAATTTGTTACTTAAAAGTAAAATTGCTGACACAATAATGCAGCCTATAAATGAATGGCATCATCTGAAATATAAATAATAAGTAGGTAGCATTTTGTTAATGTAGTTCAGTACTTAAAAAAACCCCACATCTTAAAAACATCCTAAAAGGTGTCTGGTATTTTGTTTCCCTTCTGATTAAAAAGAAGTCAGATTGCTCAGTGCTGTTTCTGTTGCAGACTGATTTGCAAGCATCACCACCTTCCCAAACACTCACAGTTTCTGAGGGTGATGAACCTCGTCAGGAAAGCGCAATCTGATACTGAGCTGCATAAATTGCTTTTTGCTTCCCCTCCTCTAAATATGTACAACTTACAAAAGGAAAAAAAAAAAAATTGAGGAGAAAATGCTGAAAAATGTGGCTTTTCCCGGGCACATTCCTTAGCATATTTCCGCTGTAAATGTTTCTTTCACTCAAACTCTTTTCATTCTTCCCATTTCCTTGGTTTATTATTATTTTTCTCCCTACCCATTTTAATTTCTTTTCTTCCTAAAGAGCTGTTTTTAACAGCTGCATCTCCAGCTGTCAAGTGAATAATTCAGGGGAAATTTCTCACCATTGCAAGGATTGTTCCACAAAATACTTTAAACAGTACTCAAGAGTGTCAAAAAGAAAAGCTTCACATGACAGCTGCATGCACAAAGTGCTTTATTAGTGGACAATGCAGCTCTTTGAGATGTATGTGTAACCTTTGCTTACTCTGCTCACGCAGCTTATTGCAGACACATTTACTGCTGATGACAAAGGTCCTGTCCTTGAGGACTTCAGTTTTCAAAGCTTTGTCTCCAAAGGATCTTTGACACTTTTCTGACTTTTGACAAGATTTTCAAAACATACCATCCAGCACTGTGATGCAATTAAACCAATGTAAATAGAGTTCTCAAAATAAGGTATTACAGCTGACCATGGCTATCTAATCACAGGGAATCAGCTGTCAGGGTTCAGTATCTAGAAGGCTTCCAGTACCCTCTGAACTTGTTTAGAGCTTAGAGCATGACTGTGTGGCAGTACGGTGTGCAGTAAACATGTATGATATGTTTCCCACACACAGCTCAAGGTTTAGAAAAGAACTTCTTTTAATAGTTGAAGTATCTCAGAGGCAGTCAAACCCAAGGCATCCAAGTTGTTCTGATTTAGCAGAGAAGCGTGGTGGTTACCGTGTAAATGGGGATGGGTAACAGATACCAGGTATCATGCAGTTTTTTAATGCTTGGAATTTGGTGTGAGGGGTAAATGTGATAACTTTTCCCTTTCTTTTTACAAAGTGACCTAAAGACAATCCTCAGATCTTTGCACTCACCAAGTTGTAGAGGTTTTATTTTGTTTGAGAATTGGCTCTTGAAACTTTGGGGTCTCCATTTTAACAAAAATTTTTTTGTCTTCTACCTAGTCATGTCAGATGCCACTTCTGTCTCAAATAGGCCAATATCCAGGATCTGTAATGACTTCTGCCTTTTCCTTCAAATCAAATGGGAAACTTAGTAAAAAAGTGGTAAAAACACAAATAAAATTGCACTCAGGTCAGCTCTATCATCCATTAAAAATTGTAGGGTTCCCAAGACATGAAAGGATTGATTTAGTGATCCACAAGATACATTCCAGTCTTCATTTCCTCAGGCAGTCATGTCTCAGGTACTGGCCTGAACTTGACATATATTAAGTGGGTTTTTTATAACATCTGTTTCTTCTGCTTCCGTGCTTACCATGATAAACTTGGGCTTTGTGCTTGATTATGACTTCCTTCAGCAATACCTGCTCAGAAGTTCAGAGTACATGTTCCAGGCCTATGCTGTCATGGACGGGAGACTCCTAAGGCTCCTAGTTCGGCAGCTATTTGAAAACTATGCAGGTATTCTGCAAAAGGTCCTGAAGAAACAGATCCATAAAGTCTTTGCTTGTGCTTGAGTATCTTCTGTACATATCACAAAAGTGACCCTCAAGGCTGATAGTGATATATCGTCCTACTGCAGGTGATATAGTATGCCTTAGAAGACGGACTTTCAGCTACTTTTCAAAAATCAATGAGTCACAGGTGCGGTGAGTAAGACACTCCACAGCATCTAAAGCCAACATTAACAATTCTCAGTTATCATATAGGTGGTGACCAAAACAAAGAGCTATAAATATCTTCTTCTCTGCCCCTCCTCTCTAGCCCTACACTGAGGCAAAAACTGATCATTATCCTATTGATTCTGGCCAGCGATGGTGTAGAGTAAATCACAAAATCAGATAACCTTGTTTCCCAGCCTTTGTAAACTAATTATGTCTATTTATCACAGAGACCTCAGAACCTGTCTCTCACACTAAAGGAATTTCTGCAGCAGAAAATTCTTCCATTTTCTTTACAATTTACTATTGCCTTGCTAAAGCAAAATATACTTCATTATCTTTTCTCAGCAAGTTAATGAGACCAGCCAATCTATTTGTAAGATTAATTAAGAAACTCAGGAAAAAGTTTTGAAAGAATTAAAAATCAAAACACAGTAACCCTTTTTTAGCAACAACTCATTAGAATCCACTGGAAAACAAAAGCACAGGTCTAAGTAATACATAGAATAAAAAATTATTACAGTCTCAGCTCTGGTGATTTCATGCTAAATGGAGGATCATCATGGGCATGCTTCATGATTTTCTCAACTGTTTTACAAGTTGATAAGCCCTGTTTTCTACATGACAAATTCCACTTCAGAAGAGGAATTTTGTTTCAAAGCAAGTTGAAGCACCTTTACTGTGTATACAGACTTTGACTGAATAACCTGAGAGATCAGAAGCTTTGGTAAGTAAAAGACTAATTTTACAGGTTCACTGAACTGCCTCAAGCAGATTCAACATCAGATAATTCAACATCAGATAAACAAATGATAAAGATGCAGGCTTCACCTGTAAAGGCTGACACACATGGACATTCTTGAGAATGAGCACATGAAGTTCTTAATGGCTCTCTAAAGCAATTTTCAATGATGTCAGACATAGCCAGATGCAAAAGGCACAGAGCTGTAGCATGTGGGCCCAGCCATTTATGAGGCAACAGAAGAATAATCGATACAGAACAAAGAGAAGAACATGAGCAATGTGAAGTCATTTAAAAAGACAAAGCAGTGTAATTAGAAGGGTATTTTTCATTCATTCAAATGGTGGGTTTTTTCCAGTTAAAATGTTCTCTTTTGCTAAATTTCAGTTTTGGGAGAGGGAGAGGGAGGGGGAGGGGGGAGGGGAGGGAGAGAGAAAGGGGAGATGCAGTGTGAGGCAGGACGGTGAAGCAAGGCAAAGAAAGGGAAAGCCATTTAGATAAGGATTTCTCTGCAAATATGTCCTGAGGTTTATCTGAAATGTGGGAATTTGTACTTTGGCTTTCTCAGCCTGACCATCTGTTTCAGTTAGGCTGCCAAGGTACAATTTGACCCTGCCAGGTATAAAGGGATGAAACAGGTGACTCTCCAGAAAATTTTCCAGCATTTCTTTCTACAGTTTCTAGGTTTCAGGATGATTATTTTAGTTTTAAAAGTCTCTTTAAATAAGCTGCAAGGGCAGTTACCTATTAATATAGGCCAAACATTCTTATCTTTCTCAATTTGGCCCTAAACGGAGATAAGATTATAGCACACTATCAGAAGTATCAGAGATTTCTTGTGCTTAGATCATGCTTGTGTTTATTATGTTCATTCAGTCTGTGAATGTGTGTGCCTAAGGAGAACAAAGTAGTCTTATTACTTGGCTTCTTTATACTAAAAGCCTTTTTCCCTTTTAAGTATCAATGAAGTATATCTCTGTTCTTGTGTTCCTCATCCAGGAATATTTCAATTCCAGAGAAACTTGATAATATTTTTCCAGAAGTCATTAAAGTTATTACCAAAGTGTACCAGGGCATCGTGCAATATAAATCCTGTTACTTTACAGCCATGAAGCCAGTGAAGGTTATTGTGGTTTTTCTAATACACGCAGAAGAATAATTCAAAAAAACCCAAGCCCGGGATTTTAAAACAGCAATGCAAGGTTTTGCCTTGTGCTATCATTTGCTGTAATATAAACATAAGCTTAGAAATGAGTTAGTATACCATATGTTGTACAAAGGCTTACAATTAAAATTTGGGTTGTGCATTTCACATATATTCTTATTTTACCAGAAATTACAGTAGACTGTGTAGGAGACCAGG
>JAWWTY010000156.1:44628583-44639432 GCA_035222235.1 Margarornis squamiger | reverse complement strand
TTTTCCCTTTTAAGTATCAATGAAGTATATCTCTGTTCTTGTGTTCCTCATCCAGGAATATTTCAATTCCAGAGAAATTTGATAATATTTTTCCAGAAGTCATTAAAGTTATTACCAAAGTGTACCAGGGCATCATGCAATATAAATCCTGTTACTTTACAGCCATGAAGCCAGTAAAGGTTATTGTGGTTTTTCTAATACACACAGAAGAATAATTCAAAAAAACCCAAGCCTGGGATTTTAAAACAGCAATGCAAGGTTTTGCCTTGTGCTATCATTTGCAGTAATATAAACATAAGCTTAGAAATGAGTTAGTATACCATATGTTGTACAAAGGCTTATAATTAAAATTTGGGTTGTGCATTTCACATATATTCTTATTTTACCAGAAATTACAGTAGACTGTGTAGGAGACCAGGGAAATGATTGACTGGCTCAAAACAACCAGGTTGGAAGTGGGGGGCAGAGCGGGCAGGGCGAGTTCTGCGTAGGTGGGACAGCCACTGCTCCCGCTGGAGTCCTAGTCCAAAACAGCAGAACTGCCACATGGCATGCCCCAAAATGGCACCAGCAGCCCACATGGGCCCCACAGAGAACATTAAAGCACAGGCGTGGGCCTGGAGGAGGCCCTCAGTGGACTCGAGCAGATAAAAGGACAGCAACACGTATGTCAGATGACACACTCTGCTGCCCTGGATTTAGAAGCAGCTGAGACTACACTGGATCCCAGGGTGGTGACTACATACCTTTCTCTCTCCTTTTTCTTCATTTTCTCTGTCTTTTTCTTCTCCTAACTTCTTCTTCTCAAAATGTACGTATTGTATCCACAACACCTTTGAAATATAATCACTCTTAGGCCATTTGGAGGCTCTTGTGCAAATACAAACCTCAATCTAACAAATAATATAAAATGTAATAAAATACAAGAAAATAAAGGAACAATCACATTTATTTCTCTCCTGCTTTAGAACAAGGCTAGGATCTTTCTAGTATTTTCATGGCAAGGAAAAAGCACCAGGAGAGCAGGAGAAAAAGTAGCCATGTAAAAATTGGAAAACATTGAATCCAGCCTGGCTTGTCTATTCTAGTGCCAAATCTAAGGAGCAGGTGGCCAAAAGATTCACTTATATTAAAAAGAACTGATTGTCAGAGAAGGAATGAGAAGCTGTCTATGGCAGCTTTCAGAATCTGTGATCAATAGGTTGTAATTAATTCCCAAGAGAAGGCAAAAACCTTGGAGAAATCACATCAAACTGGAGCCTTGGGGTGAACACAGGTGTGCTTGTAGGTCTCTTTGGTATTTTACTGCAGGGCTGTAGCACATCACTAATCATACTACCTTTAAAATATGGGGTTTTTTTTCAAAGGAGAGGAACTCTTCAGAATAAATTCTTTTTAAAATTATGTGCTCCACAAAGTCTTTCTCAAGGCCATTGAAGGAAAATTGTGGAAAAGTGCAAAGCTTATGGGGCTTGCCTCTTTGCTTGTGGTAGCAACCAATAACATACTATAGCATTAATGTCTTTGCCTGAATGACAGGACTACAAAATATCTGTCTCCACTGAGATCTAAGCGTAACGTTGTGCTCTTAAGGGAGCTTATTATAATAAAATAACCCCTTGGGCTGGAGCTTTCTTCATTCAGACCTTTTGTACTGTGTGTGCAAACTTATTCTGCTTCTTCATAAAACAAAAAGTGCAGTAAAGAACTTCTTGCATATGGAAGAGAATAATCTATAGGAAAATACACTGCTTCTTATTCAGTCAAATGTAGCTTTTCAACAAGTCTAGAATCCCGAAAGAAACTAATGCATGCGCTTGCCATGTTTGAGCAGTTGGCTTATATGGTTTGGGTTTGTTGGAGGGTGGGGGGGCGATTGTTTTACCGCGGAGCAGCAGGAATCACAGCCTTCAAGAGTTTGTTCTCCTAGATACAAGAAAAGTTCAGGATTCAGCAGCAGGAATAATATGGTTAGCCTTCACTAACCCTTTACTTGACAGCTCCATTAGTGCTGTGTTCTGAGCAGTCTCACAAACATGTCTGATGTTCCTGCTTGTTGCTAAAATATTTTAAGTATGCTGAGGGAAGGCATTGAGGGACAGGTGGGCTGAGAAGAGCCATGTGTGCAAAGAACAATTTATACATAATCGTTCCTGTAAATAGGCAGTCCTCCCTCATTACACTGAAAATGTATGCCTTGGGAGAACTCGACTTGACTTGGAACTACTGTGCAGACCGGGCATCTAGTTATTTCTCCTCCTGCATCCTGCACCCAGACAAAATGTTCAAGTAATCTCTGCCATTCCCCATTCACAATGTGGTAAAAGGAAGGGTTTTTTGAAAGAGAAAGGGACCAAGCTCAGCAGGGCGAGGGGAGGGACCAACAAAACAAATAAAAAAAATAAGCAAGCAAACAAAAAATAATACAAAAACAAAAGCCACAAAGACTTGGGACCTGGCATTAATGTAAAAGGCAAGGCAGTGAACAGCCAGTGAAAAGGCATGGGATACAAAATAAGGAGCTGGACAGAGCAGGGCACTCTGGGCAGAAGGCAAGAAGCAGTATCTGGAATTTACGACTCATGCTCAATACCTAAACCTGCACTGGAAAATTTTCTTGCTGAGCATTAAAAACCTAGTTCCAGTGTAGCAAACACCTGGCAATGAAATGATCTACAGAAATCTATAAGGAACTGTTGGTAGCAGAGCAATTGCCAGTTGTCCTAATACAAAGCCTCTTCCACTTATTTGCTTCCTGGATCTGAAATCTCATAAATTCATAGAGCTAATATAAGGCAAAAAAAAATAAATAAATAAAGGCTGATTATAGTGATGCTGGCTTTTTGAAAGAAGTATCCTTCCCTCCAGTATACTAGCATCTCCATACACTGTGGTCCTGAAAAATACTATTTTAGCAGTTCACATAATTTTGGTCAACTAAATGTCAATAGCACTTTAGAAAAGAACAAGGATATTAATTTGGCCTCTCAGTAAATGTCCAGCCAGACTCCTTATAATGTTCTCTTTTCCCAAATTGCTCATTCAGTTTATATTGCTATTTTTCATTCTGTTATGAACTGTTGTGCACATTTATGTTGTTATAAATTGCTAGAGAGGTAGCTAAGTTTCAGCATTGTGGAATAAGTATGCGAACTTCACAGTGCTGTCACCAGAATGCACATGTGCTTTCTGAACAGTCTGCATCATCGTATCAGAACCAGCTGAAGTGTCCTAGACCCACTTTAATAAGTGTTACAGATTCCATGCAATGCAATTAAGTTGTATTAATTTCCCTGTGAAGCACACAAAAAAACTGAGTTTTGATCAAGAACCAGGATTGCTAGATATTAGATTATAGAGGTTTGGAACATGGGATTTCTTTCAACTGCTGATTCTTCCCATGTTACAGGAACACAGCACAAGGTGTACAAGGAAAACTGACTGAAATTACCTTGCATATACCCTAGAAGCTTGTTATTTTTACTGTTCAAGTGCACCTTCTTATCTTGCTGTAATACAACGTGATTTATGGAGTCTTGGTGAAAGGTGATTCCCCAGCTGATGATAACATGCTTCTGACCTACAATAATTCTGAGATAATTCCAAGTTGTTTACTCCTGGGTGAGAACCTGAGATTTTAACTCTGTTAAGGATTGGGGAAGGGAGGAAAATTACTATTTTAGGTGACTGAAAATTTTGTGTAGGCCAGCTGACAGTGAATTTTGTCACATAAAAAATAACAGAAGATGCAGGTTTTTTTATTTACAGCCGACATAGCCTCCTGGAGAAAACACAGAACCTTAGAGAGAGAGAGGGAACCTTAAAGATGAAGACAATATCTGCTGAGTTTTAGCTTAGCATCATATCACTTTGTCTAGGGGCTAAAACAGATTGGTGTATCAACAGACAGTGAATCCCAGACAACTTAACCTCAGGGAAAACCTTTGGACTCATACCAGTTCTGGATACTCCATACTTTCTATGGCAAATCCCAGAAGAGCTCTTAAAACATTCACAGCACAAGTGAAAAATGAGGCAATAGAAAACTATAGTGATACAAGAACTCAAATTAAATAATTTATTTGTTAAATTCAGATTCTTTTTCATTGTGTTTGTTCATTCTTTAGAAACCATGGCGAATAATTTCCCTAATAACATACTTTTCACGTGTGTGAATATCAGCTAAGTTCAGTGTCTGCATTCTGCTGCATTTCAATAGTCTCTGCTTTCAGTCACAGAAAATGAACATGCCTTCTTTCCTCTTGTACCAAAAGATGGGCAGAGGGCCAGCTGACATGAGCATCAGATACACAGTTGAACAGTGGTTTCACCAGAAAGACAAATATTCTTCTAATATACTCATGGTTTTTTTCCTTTTTATTTTATTTTTTTTTATCCCTATCAGGTGAAATTGTTTACCTGAAACTCCTCAAAACCACTGAGTTTTTTTCCCTCTTTCTTGAGAAAATTACAATTATCCTATTAAATAAGTTATGCAGAATCACAGAATATTCTGAGTTGGAAGAGACCCACAAAGATCATCAAATCCAACTCTTAAGTGAATGGCCCATACAGGGATCAAAGCCACAACCTTGATGTTATTAGCATCATGCTCTAACCAACTGCGCTAATCTCAGGTTATGCTCATTATATCAAAATAATTTGTTGATTTGACTCCTACTCCAAGCCCAGCCTTGGCTAGTGTTTTAGTATGTCCCAACGTGTTCACAGACAGACACGTATTTGGAGGTCAGGTGGGCTGACAAGCACACCAGGAGAAAAGGTACATTAGAGACTGAGCATCAGCTGCAGTTATACCATAGTCATTGGTGTCCAGATTGATTCAGCTCCAGCACGGGACAGTGAAACTGTATTGGCCTACATGTGAGTAACGCTGTTTCCACACCTTTCAGGTGATAGCTCAAGGAAATTCAGTATAATTCACACAAGCATACATCTCCTTATGTTCTCACTTGTCAGGTTTCAGACGGCATTTTTGACAGTGTGGTGCCAGCAGTTTGACTACTGAACACATGCTGAATTCTGCACACCACGTCTCTCACTGGAATCAAGGGTCGTTGGCAGGTGACACCACAGATGAAATCTGGTTCTATCTACCTACTCTTGCAGTTGATGAGAGCTTTCATGTCAACACTAATCTCACTTCACTAAACGTGTTTATTTTGTAATGCCAGCTTCTTTTTACAAATTTCTTTAAGTACTCATTATGCCCCCTTTATGGCTGCAATGCACACTGTGATAAAGGATAGAATGTCACTGCTGCATGGAAAAGGGATCATTACCCCTTTAAACTAAAATGAGTAGCTCAGGATTATTTGGATATTTCAGATTTAGAGCTTCAACCTCTCTCATGTGGTGAAATATAATGTAAAAATAACTATCTCTGTCTTCTGGAGTCTATTTCCAAGGGATCTCATGATACAGGCAAGGGCCATCTTTCTAACCCATGATCATAAAAAGGAGATATTCATTGATGCTCTTTGCACACTGCCAGTTACAGAGAAATTAGTATAAGCCTGACAAATATATAATAAAATATATTAATAAATAGAGATTTATTAAATATATAATAGAGGCACTGGATTTTCTGTGAAAAACAGTTGAGAATCTTGCTTTGGCTTATAATAGGCAATTGCTAAGGAAGTAAGAGAGGTGGGAAAATTGGGGTTAAAAAGACAAGAAGGAACTATTAGCGGTAAGAGAATGTTTATATGTTTTAGAACTCTGAGATCGTTAGAATAACTGCAAAACAGGAGCATCTCAAATAACTTGCCATCATCACCACTAAAACTGGACTAAATGCAATCTGAGCCTAAAAATCAGTTAATCCATTTAAATGGGCGTTTGAAATTTCTACCTTTGTAATAAGGAAGAGTTAGTGGCTAGTCCTAGTTGCAGTTCAAAAGGAGAGAGCATTCAGCAGACTTTTTCTCCAGTTCTTCTCACTATGGTGTGTGAAGGACAATTACAGCCCCAGCCTTTAAGTACTCTGAGCTATGAAAAGATTTTTCAGCTGAAGTAACTTGGTATTGTGCCAGTGACTGCAATAAAGCTATTCTGATATCTACCAGATGACACTTTGGCTCAGAAAAATCAAAGTCAGTGAAAGTCCCAGCACTTTCCTAAAGGAGGTGAGAAACCATGACTGGCAGGTTCAGGCTGGCCTAGTGAGGACTGCATGTTGTACTCCTCTGACGCATGACTTCAGGATCCACTAACACACATCCAAATTTTTTAGTGGGCAGAGGCAGTTCTGCCTAAATACTCAGATGTTCACTCTGATTTACATACAATTGCTTGGGGTGGTGTCTGTCTACATACTACTCAAACTTCTCATCCCCATGCTTCCTGAAAAGTCATCACTGAGCCCCAAAGGGAAGTATTCTTATCAGGCACTTAAATATGCTCTTTTTAAGTACAAATTTCTCATACTGTTATTTACTGGGGAGAAGAAAGCTTGTTTCCTCTGTTTTTTGCAGTGAATTAGCTGTAGGAAGGCAGTCAAGAAAGCCATTTGTAAAAGACCCCTTTTGCTTCTCTCCATGCTAGAAGGACTTGGCTTTTCTTTTTCTAAGTGATGAAGCGCATTGCTACCTGTGGTGAATATAACAGGAACTTTACACTTTCTAAGTGCATAATGCTTAAGCACATTATCTTCTTACACACATTAGTTTCTTGTGTCTTAACTCTGTCCCATTAAATTCAAGTGCTGTTACAAGAATAAGCTTTGTATCAATTGGTTACATAATTCAGTGATCAGACCAAACTGAGGTTCAAAGGCAGTTTTACTGGATAATCAAAATCAGCAAATGAGGGAGTTTTGTCTGTCTACAAAGCCCTTTAGAAACAGTAATAAACTGCTAATAAATGTGTTAAAACATAAGAACAGAAATGATGCCTTCAAAGGAGTTTGAGGGTTGAAAACAGTTGTGTTTCTTGCACTTTGAAAGTTTCCTGAGAAATACTTACCCCACTGAAAAATCGGAACATGCACATGCTACAGCCTGGATCCTACAGCCATGGTGAGGCAGACTAGTTCCAGTACTGAGTCACGTCAGGAGAACACAGAGGTGGTGGTGTCAGCTAACTCTGGCATGGCAAAGCAACTCTCCTGTTGACAGGACTCAATCTTTCCCTTTAAACATGTACGTGTGCCAGCCTGCTCAGACCTGGCTTGGGTACTGCAAACAGAGAAACGTGTTCATCTCTAGAGACTTACCAATGAGACTCACATCTGTATTCAATAAAGGTTCAGGGTCTGTTTTTTTGTGCCTTGAAGTGCATAATTCCAATTGAAATGAAAGCAAGTTAGGTTTTGAATATTTTAAAATATCTATGATTACTCAGCTATTGAAAAATCCTATTTCAGTGAATAATATTTCAAATATTGTGATAGTACAGTCTAAGAGGCAATATAAACACTAGGAAACAGACTCAGAAAAGGACAGAGAATTACGTTTATCAAGTTTTTAGGAAAGTGCTTACAAGTCTTAGAGTTTAAAATGGAAAAATTGAGTGTTTCTGTTATACCCCATACCATTTGCTTTTGAAGTCACACACATATCAGACGTGTCTGGGGAGCAGTATGCCAAGTGAAGTTCAGCAACCCTTTGAAATTAAACTTTTGCAAAGCTTGATGACTGCCAGGCAGCTCTTCATTTACAGAAGAAATACAAATTGCAAATAACTAAATGTATAATGAAAAAAAGTGTGTAAGGGTGCCAGATAGGATGAAACTATTGAAGCAAGCCCTAGCTAAAAGGAAAACAGTCTTGAGGTGTCCACAAATATCAGCTGTTCATAATCCCAGAACACACTTCAATTTTTCCTGTGACAAAATGTAGAATTATAGTAAAAGTTCAAAAACTACAACCATGCCATGAGGATAAAATACTAAGATTGACTGTACTGCTATATGACAACTGTCCTGAATCAAATTCCCAGAAAACAGCAACACTACAGGGAAAAAAAAAATAAAAAAATTATCTGAATCATGCCAACCCACCTGACCTTGGAGAAAGTGGTATGTTAACCCTGAACATACAAATAAAATACATCAGCCAAGCAATCAGCAGATAATTATGCTGAAGAGACTATCAGCATTTCTCATTTTAGTTTATTGCTAAATGTGTTCAGTGTCTAGTGCCTTAAAACAAATCCACAGCTTATTTACATATCCTGGGTAGCAGTGGAGTCCCTTCCTTGCCTCTGGCAGGCAATGTAAACCCATCTTACCATTTTAGTCTTTTTTGCATTCCTTATTTATTCACAGCAAAGCCATCACCAGCTGTGCTTCATTTTCCTACTGTAAAGTGGACTTCAATTGCAATAACTTCACCTGTAGACTGCAGAAAAAGTAATTGAAGACCACACTTTATGTTCCTTCCTTCAATATTTTTAACTACGGTGATTTGTCCCAATTTAATTTGTGTTTACTGCAAATTGAACTCCATTTGGGTTAATTTTTGTTCTCTGTGGCTTTGTGGGTTTTTTTGGTTTAGACACAGTATGAATCTTTGGCAATAAACTCTCTAAGCTGTGCTTTTTAGTGTGGTTTGAAAGTTTATGTCATTTACAGAGGCTTAATAACACATCCATCATAATAAAGTCAAGGAAAATGTACAACCTTTATGCCACTCTAGCATCAACATCATAAAAGATTAACATTAAAGATCATATAAAGGAAGTAATTTTTCCTGACCAAAAAATTATAATTTTTTACTGGATTTTCCTATAGATCAGTGCTAACTATTCATATGAAGATGAAAGCATACTTGTTTTTTTTGTCAGAAAAAGTGAATTTTGGAACTTGACCTGAGAAGAAATGACCGTAAATTGAATGGTACTTTCTTCCTTGCTTTTTTGTTCCCAGTCTACCATGTGTTTGCAACAAGATTTTTTTTTTTTTTTTTTTTTTTTTGGTGAAGCTGCAGAAAAGAATTTCTCCTGTCTTGGGCTGCTGTACATTGCGTAAGTGTTCCCCTAGGACTGCTACTCCTCTGGGGCCACGTGACCAGCTGAGGGTGACAGGTGGAGTGGAAAGAGGAGACCCAACAGGCTGAGTGGGACTAGGAGCACTAAGGACTAAGACCAGAAGGCACATAAAATAACCTGAAAAAGATAATCTCCCTCACAACCCAGCATTTGTCACAACTGGGAAGCTACTGAAAATACATAGAGGAAGGTCAAGACCAAAACCCAAGGGCTCCAAATAGCAATGACATAGACAGAGGGGGAAAGACTGACCCTCAGATCCTTAATTTATGTCTGTCTCAGTACCTAGACCTGAGATATTTTTTCTTCTTCTAAGAATCACTATGTTCTAGTTCATTGCTTTGTGTTCTATCAAAATTTAGGTTTAGAGACTGAAACTCTGTTTTTTCTGCTGTACTCATATTAAGGAAAACATTCACTTCAGAGTTCAGGACTTGCAGTCCTGTCACACAACTTTGACAAGGATGCTGGACAAAATGATGTAAAGTTTTCAAACAAGTGACCTCATTAAAGCACTGATCAGTATGTAGACACCAAAAATAAACTGGTTTATATGTCTAAACTGTTCTTTCTCTAAAAAGGTCCCAAAGTACTTTGCAAGTTTTACTTGTGATAGTCACTTCACCCACCAAATTAAATTGCCGGGTATGTGATGTTTAGTGAAGGGGTACAGAGCTTAATAACAATGAATACAGATACAACCAGCTGAACCTAGGTATTACTCATCTTCACCAGTCCAGAAGGTGGTAGCTGGAAATAAATGGAACATCTTTGCCACTTTCCTGCTTCCATTACTGTTTCTCCATGTAACTGTGGCTTATATCAACAACAGTCTCCTGCAGAAGGAGATTCCAGAGTTGCAGTTTTCTTTCAAGCTTCACTTTTCTTTTGCACAGAGGACTGTATTATTTTAAATATCAATATTTGCATTTTAAAAGGTTTCTTTATTTGACTGACTGAGAAATCAGATAAGAAAGAAGACAGGAAGAAATGAATTGCAAACATCAGGACTATAGTATGCTGGAAAAACTCACTTAATAATATATTTTCACATATATCTGGTTAAGAGTCCTGGAAGGATGACATAAAGGAGATATTGTTTCTAATAGGAATATCTACTTACAAAAAAATGAAGTACACAATACACAAATATGTTTTTGGAAAATACTAAGAAACAATCTTTAGTCTATTTTTATCTATTAAACTTGATGAATGTCATACTTCCTACCATGACCACCCTAGGCAGGTTTCACTTTATGCTCTCAGAAAGAATTGGTTGTGAAAATTGAAGGTAAAAGAAACAGGTAAAATTTACCATAATAATGCCAAAAAAAAGCTGAAATGCCATAGGAGAGAGCTTGTAATAGCAATATTTTTCTATGAGCAGAAAAGTCAAAGTAATAAACAATTTGGAATGTCAAAATAAATGTCTATGTATATTCAACTAATTAACCTTTGAAAGGTAGTCTATTCAACCAACAATAAAAAATGTCAAACTCACCAAAAATACCATAGTTCTAACGAATGCTGTATGAAAACTAAAACTGGAACATAGACTGAAACTGAACTAAATAAATCACCAGTGAAGTAGGAGACATTGGTGATATATTGGAGGGCATGAACACAAAATGTGATGCTTGCAAAAATTATACAATTTTATCTTATTCCTAAGAGTATTATTTAGATACAGATGGGTCATGCAAAGGACAGATTACGTCATGTTATTATTGGCTTTTAGATTCAGATTTTTTGCTATTAATTAGTTCCACAGAAATGAAAAAAAAAATAAAATTACTTGTTTTGTTTATATGATGGTTATTCCTCAGTCAGTCAT
>JAWWTY010000156.1:44595682-44628483 GCA_035222235.1 Margarornis squamiger | reverse complement strand
AGTCACTTTAATAGAAAAGGAAGCATTTTGCCTTTTGGAAGGGACAACTGAACTTTTTGAATAGCGCTTATCCATAAATTCTGAATGGCTTCCTTATTTGCATATTTTTACTCAGTTAATTTAATTCTATAGCTCTGAAACAACAAAAACTAGCCTTCTGAAATATCCAGGATAGAGATCATCAAATAATTTAAATTAATGGAAAAAAATATATGGAGGTCTGTTGGAAGAAACTCCTGCAAGAAAAAGAAATCAGGTACTATGTTTTAGATAACATAATAGAAAAATAATTCGAAAAATAATTTAGAAGCTCATACAAACACTGTACTGCCAATATTTCTAGATTCTACTTCCAGCCTTGTTAAAGACTAGCAATGATCTCAGATCACCTTACTGTCACTATCCAAAAGCATACTTCTCCTCTGAGCTAGCTGCCAAACCTCTCAGTACTCAAAAGAGTACTTGTAGCAGCTGATTCATCCCTTCCTAGAATAGAATGAACTGCCCTCTGAAGATGACTATTAACTATAGAGGACATTTAGGTGATTATTATTGTTGGAAGGTGTGATAGTCATAGCATAAGTTATTCAGCTCCTCTGTGCTTTAATTTTCTGCCATTGGAAGGGATTAATAGCTTTCCTTGCTTTACAATAATCTCTTGTCTAGGCAAAAAACAAATGAACAAGAACAAACAAACAAGCAAAAATAATTGAAAACCTGCAAGGAGATTAGAATTGCTTGCTTTATCATTTTGACATTGAATATGGCTTCAACTTAATTTACAGGTGAATCTTTGTATATAAAATGCTATACATATAATAAAATACATTTTCCCAGAACCTGTAGTACCCACTTGGAGGCTGGGAGAGAAAAGGCTGCTATTTCTCCCCACCTCATGGTGTCTAAAGGAAGAGCTACTGTTACTTTCTTTGAATAGAACTCAGTTGCAGGTAGTCAGTTCTGGACCATCTGTCTGGAATTAATTAGTAGTTTTGGCACCCAAAAAACTCATCTAAAGTGCTAAAATAGGCATGAAGCTAAAAATGGTGCAAAAGTCAAAGCAGAGTCAAAGGAAAATGTGTGTGTATTTGTAGGATTAGAAGATATTCCTACAGAGCTTTTGGAAAGAAAGTGGGAACATTTATCTGTTGCCTTCACAGAATTATTTTCCCTCAGGATCAGGTCAGTAAAAGGACTCTCAGCTCTCTCAGCTCTGAAGTCAGTAGAGAGTTTGACAAGATGATATTCAGATTCATATTCTTAAGTTCATCTGAAGTTAAAAAAAAAAAAACCAAAAAAAACCAAAAACCCAACCAAACAAAAAAAATCTACTCGTGTTTTATATATAGAAATAGAAACCTGTCTAAACTTTGTTTTGGACCAGACTGATTTGGTAACTGCTTGGAAAGAAGGGAACTCAAAAGAGACCATTTTAACATTGGCCTATATCTTCAAAGGTAAATAACAAAATCACACCAACTTCACAAGTATTTTCCAATTTACTAATAGCCTATGGCCCATCTGTGCCTGTATTCCATCAACTTTAAAGGATGCCTGATGTGATACTGAGTTCTCAGTTACCCTCAGCAGTAGAGCAAGATTTCACAATTTACAAAAAACCAAATGATGGAGCTTACTGGTGTGGTGACCACATGTGATCTGATTCTGTGCCCTTTGAGGCACCAAGTGTATCTTTCATACATACATTCCCATCATTACTTATTGCTAAGGTCTAAGGATTTGTGTTATCCTCAGACAACATGATTACATAGCTTTTTTCTTGTATGTACTATGCACCAATGTTGTTTGGACTTAATATTGACCTAATATTCTGTCACAAGCATAATTAAAAAAAAAAAAAAAAAAAAAAAAAGGAGCCTGGGGGTGGGAGAGAAATTAAATCAAAGTAAATTTTAACCCTATGTTGTACCAAAAATAAAAAAAAAAAGTTAAAAAAATAAAAAAATTCACAGCAGGTAGCTATTCTCATCTTTGAGTCATCACGGAAACAAATAAATGCACTTCTTGCTTTTGACATTTTTGCAAATGGGGCTTAGGGTTGCAGGTTGAAATCAGGTATTAAGATCCAATTGTAGAGAAGTACTGAAAGAAAGAGCGCTATGTTGATGTTGTGAAGTTGCAATTCAAGCCTCAAAACTGAAAAGTCATCTCAGCTGCACGGGCTTGGGTCGTAACTATAGTATGATCTGGTTCTAAGTACAGAAGAACTGCCTGTGTGATGTTTAACAATCATATACCTTTCGTAAGAGGTAGAAATCTCCAGATCAACACCTTCTTCTGCTTCTTTCCCAAGCAAATGTATGAGTGGCTTCTTTACAGCATACTTGGCCAACACGACAGTGAAAAAGAAAACCAGTATAATTACTGTATGCCAAAAAATTGCATTTTAGAAAACTTGTTTTACTTAAAGTGTATAGGCATATATGCACAGACAAGTGTATGGTTGTACACATAACCTTTGGGCTCAACCTTTATAATGCACAAACAGTACTGGAGGTGTCAATGGTAAGCTGAAGTGATTTGACAAAAACAGAAAGGAGGAAAGGGTAGAATGTGAGACATCTGGGTAAAATAAAGGAGGTCTGGGCTTAAATCACTGAATTTCTATGCTTCTTGTGCTATTCAACTTTTTTTCTGTGCTAAAAGGCCACCCCAGATTTATAGTATATGAGGGTGTTTATAGCACAGACTATAAACTGCTCTCTGAAATATTTGGCACAAATGTATTTCCAAAGATGAAAAATTACTTACAACAAAAAAGAAATTTAGGCATTTGAGGTCATTGTTTTTTACATACCTCAGAGTATCCTTGGCTATAACTAAGCATGGGCTTTTGAGTAACATCTGAGAAAAAACATATCAAATTTCAACTATAAAAATTGATTTCTACTAATTTGTTCTTCTTTCTCCTTCATTTCTATTTCTACTTTCTAAAAATAAAAATAGAAACTTTATAATATTCTATCTACTATTATCAGTTCCTGTAAATCAGTCTCTAGAGACTTAGAGGATGAAGAGAGGAATTTTGCATGCTTATTCTGGGAACAATTAAGAATCAAATATTGAAATAACTCTGTCCGATTTAAGCACAGTTCAACTGAAGAGTTTTCCAAAGGCTGTTAAATGACGGCTCTGTATGGCAAACACAGAGTGAGATGCATTCTGGGCAAGGCAGAGCGGTGCAGACTGAAATGAAAAACATGAGTATATTTGTGCTGGTGTTACATTTCTGAAGCTTTAAGCATTGACTAATTTTCATGCAGGTTCTGTATTTGAGAGGATTTTTGCAATCATATAATTGCAAATAATATGTATCAAAAATGGAATAGCAATTAAAAGCTTCTTAGAACCTTTCATCGCAGATTTTCTGGTAGTACTCAGTGAGTTTGAAGGCTGATCTAGATCTTCAGATTGCTCTCCACAGGCAGTAGCCTGAAGGATAAAATACAGCAAGTACTTAACAGGCCCAGGAGCATACTGGAGTCCAGAACAGAATATAAAACACACAAGCTAGAGGGCCAGGCTAGGTAGCTGCTGCTCTGGGAATTTATGTAGAGCACAGGATTTAACCTCTGGCTGCTGCAGATTTCCCACGGGCCGGCATGATAGGTCCTCAGTGTCTTTCTTGCTGCTGTTAAAAACAGCTTAGGTCAACCTACTAAAAAGAGCAGACTCTTTCCTGTGTATGCCTCAGCCATGTGTTTTATATTTCACTTTGCAGTACTGTAGCTAAGCTGGTTTTCCCATTAACATATTCATTTAAAAAAAAAAAATTTAAAAAAAAAAATACAATAAGACAGCAAAGGCTTCATGAGTTCTTTGTAGGATGTTTGAAGAACCACCACTTTATCAGATTCTAGCAGATGTCAGATTATCCCACAGTATCAATCTGGTGACTGCCTTCACCACAGTAGCACACCAAAGCATATCTTTATCAATCAGGCTAACCAAATTAATGCAGCTGCATTATGACTTGCTCTGTCCAGATTTTTTTTCATATAATAGTGTGTTAATTGTGATTGAGTCTGCAGAATGCTTTTATTGTCAAAACACACTGTGTATGTTCATTAAATATGAAGAAAGAGCCCACATGAATATTAAAGTTTATGACATTAAGGAGGAGAGGAGAATTAACATAGCAAAATCGCTGTGGTAAAAATTTTTATAGACCATTTTAAAATTGCATGTTCTTTAATATTTAGAGGTGTCCAGAAAAGTACATGAAATACCAAACTCATAGATATTAATATTGTTTATAACACTCCTTAACTAGACTATAATTTCTCATGGCTGCTCTGCCTGTGTAAAGAAATCCTTCAGTAGTGTCAACATAATTTTTAGGTAAAATCTATATCCAAAGATTTTAAAACACGAGGAGGCTGATCTTGGGACAGACAGATATTGATCTTGAAAGGAGCTTAGGCAGTTTCTCTTCCTTTATGTATGATTATCAAAATAATTCTCTCTACCAATTTACCCCCTTAACATGTTTATTGATCTTAGGGATTGTGGTCCTGAGAGAGGGTCAGATTTTATAACCTGTACACCAGAGCTAATCCAATTAACGCTGCCCCTAATTGCACCTGCCTGTTTGCTACTATTTACAGTGTGAAGTCTCTGAAAGCACCTTAGCTAACCCTAAATATAGAAGCCAATATTAGCTGGTGCAGGTCCAAGCTTACTCCATAATTGCATGGTAAAGTTATGTTTCATAAAGGACTGCAGGCCAGTTTAGAATGATCTGATAATGTAGCTCTGATTTCTTCAAAGTTTTATCTTTCTTCTTTATCAGCATGATGGCTTTCAGATTCAGGATGTGAAGGGCTTTGGAGAAACTGAATTATACTGCTTGATAAAGACATGTTGCTGACATTGAGTTCTGAATAGAATAGATACTAAATGTCAAGGAATTTAGAGTCCCAAGCATAAGCACAAAGATATACAAAACTCATTCATATGAACGTGAGATGAATCAAAAGATTTTCCAGTGTGCTGTCTCTTTCAACCTGTATTCACTCTCTCTAGGCTTTCTCTTGACAACTGTTAGTCCAAGCTACACATGGTGATACTTTCTCAGCAACCCTGTTTTATCCTGTCTCCTGCCTACAGGCACACAGAACTTTTCCAAGCAATAGCTCTGTCCCTATCCGGGTGCCGCATTTTATTTTCATCAGGTAGTGTCTTAGCCGAGAAAAGAGATTATGTATTTCCAATGAAGCTACTAAGAGGATAAGAGTAGGTTTACTCTACCCTGTTTACTGACCACTGAGCTTGATTTAGTGCAATCTATGCCAATAATAAAATAGTCATTTTTCCAAACGCCAAGGAAATATCTCCTTAACTGCCTGTCAACATCAATAAGAATGCCAAGGCAGTAGGACCTTTCACCCTGAGAACCCATACGGAAGAGGCATTAACCTCCTGGAAATGTAAATCTGAATTCTAGAATATATTATTCAACAGTGCAGGGAAAAAGTAGTGACTAATCCCCAGTAGAGTGAAAACCCTATCTACAGAAGAAATACTTTTGTTTTATAAGTACAATATGAAACTCTCAACTCATTAATATTTGACTAGACATATTTTGTCTCAATTTCTATTGACTATAGTCCATGAGATTTCAGAATAACTCCATCACAATTTCTCTACTATGAATTAATATTTTATTCAATGTATTGAGTACCATATTTATTCCAGCTCATGTGAAATCTTATGGATAGTCTCTGCTTTTTTCTGTCTGCTAGTACACAAATACTGATGCAAATCGACAGTGGTGTAATCAACCTTTTGTCTTCCATATGTCTGTAAAAGTTGAGACTTTAGCTTATACCAAAATGTCAGATTACCGAATCAGAGGAAGGGGAGGACAAAAGAGAAACTTACAATCTGAAATAAAACCCAGACAAAATACAAAAATGGTGTTTTAATTTCTCTATTACATTCAAACAATAGTCTTGATACTGATCATATCTGAATTCTCCAGTATCCAAAAAACACAGCTAGAGGAGAATTTTATCTGGCACTATTATTGCACTTAGAAACAATTGAATAATCAGTGTCATGTATTATTACTATAAGTTAAAGGTAGATTCTCATTTAAATTTTTGATGTAGTTAATCCTACTACTAAAAATCACTGCTGCCTTTAAAACACTTCAGGTGTATTGAATTATGTACTCTTTGTACGTTTTTTTGTTTCCTCTAGCCTAATTATACACCCCAGAAATATCCTACTCGTTTTGACAGGCTGAAATGTGTAATTCCCTACAAAGATTTATTCTGACATAACTAGTCAAAATGCCTTTCAGTTTGTAAAAAAAATCTGACAGTGCCTAATTGTGGAGGTAAATCGCTCAAGTTATGGAAATCAGGAAAGGCCAATACATGGCATGATACATTCACATAGGACACTTTAGAGACTGGGTGTTTGGAAGATTAGCAGAGCAGATGCTAAATGAATATTTTTAAATTATGTTTCCTAATTTGTAAATATAATTTTTCCCTTGGTCTTCTGTATGATAAACAAAACGTTCATGAAAATGGAATCAGAAAATTTTCAGTGCTGCATAATTTCTGTTTCACTGTTGTTCAATTACCCAGCCTCGTCCAAGCTTAAAATTGTATGGCTGATGAATTTTAACCAAGATTATATAAAGATTTAAGGTAACTACATTTTAAGCTTTCAGATAACTGAGAAACATGCTAAAATCCCCTAAAATGGACAGCCAGTAGGCTGGTAGATGATCTATGCAGACATCTGAGGTCTTCAGGTGTGGGATCTGGGCTAGAAGTGCAGTGCAGCAATTACACATCTAGAAATTCCAGATAGATGTTAAAAAAAAAAAATCCTCAAATTCTTTTAGACAGCATTTCATTTCAGGGAAAGGGAATATGTCCAGAGCTATTGTGTTTGTTTTTCTCCCTGGTTTGTCAGAAGCTGAAAGACATTCTTTTATTCAGACTGCAAAAGAAATAATCCTCTGGTTTCTACAGAGAAGGATTTCAAGTCAGAAAAGGACTTTATTTGAACATTTCTGTCTAGGAAAACTCTCTAAGATGTTTTGATCTATTTTTTGTTGTAGAAAGGATATATGTTTTTGTTAGATCCCTGAGGCAGAGAATTGAAGGTATTCAGCAGTTCCAAGAATAATTGTTTCTTGTGATATAGATGCACAAATTAATACATAAAAATTGAATTTGCTGTAGCATTTTCCCAATTAATTTTTCTTTTTTTAAGATGCAGAATTAGCTTTGGTTTTGTTACTACAGAAAACAAACATCAACATAATTTCAGACAGCTGAACAGAAGTTTTCCTTTATCGTTCCTATTTTTTCTCAAATTTAGGATTTCAAAGTTAAGATGTATATTAACCAGTGTTTATGAAACAGTGTGATTTCTGCTCTTTGTACAATTTTTTACTGTGCTCAGAAAAGCAAGAGATATTTCTTAGCAAAGTTTGTAAATACACTTATTACCTTTAGGTAAGTGTAAATTTCACTCTGCATTTACAAAATTCTCTTCATACAGCATACAATTCTCTGTCATGATGTGATTTTACACACAGTGGTCCCACAGACTGAAGAAATCAAGGGGTGAATCTCTGGTTTGGATCTTTCTTCAGTGAGGAAAACTACTACAGAGAGTTAAAAGGACAGAGCCAGTTTCCTACTTCACTTGAATGAGTTCAGCTTCTTCTTATAAAACTTTTCTTCCTATAAAGGGATTTTATTAAGGGTTTCCCTTACTAAAATCTGTCCAATCCTGCTCTTTTTCAGTGTACTGTATCATTAAGAAACTGTAAAAACAAACAAAATGACAGAAGCATGAAAAACAGCACTTTAAATGAACAGTTTCATAATATTTGAGATTTGGGGAGTTGTTCTGTTCTCCTTCCAATACTTTAAATGACATTTTCAGGCCAGAAGGGTTATTAACAACTTAGTTTTAAAGCTCTTAAAAATCCAAACAGTGACTGGATTAACTACAAGGGTGCAGAGGACACGTTTCTGTTTCTGACTCCAGCCACTCCCATGTCTGTCAGCATGTCTGCATTAGAGCTGAATCTGATTATTATGTTAAAATGTAGAGTAACACTAGAGGGAAATGAACTACTGGCTCCAGGTAGTCTCCAGAGTTGCATACACATCTGCAGTCCTGCCATTGCTTGTCCGTTGTTACAAAGCTCCATCACTGTAAAAGAATCAAAAGTTCTATAATCACCGCAATATCAGTATCAATATCTTGTTTGTGCTGATCCTCTGCTCTAAGTAAGAGCTGGGAAAATCACAAATATCACCAGCACTATTATTTGTTCAGTGATGAGATCAGGTAGAGAAAAAGGTCCTTTCTACCACTAACTTCTGATACAATCGTGTGCAACATATCACAGTTATTAAACTGTTAGCTAATATTATGAGCACAGTTTTGTTTCTCAGAATCTTTGTCACATTGTAAACTAGTCTTTGTAAGTTGATCCTAGGTGGTTTTGTTTTGGTTTGGTTTTTTTTGGGGGGGAGAGGTGTTTATCTTTTTGTTTGTTTTTGTGGGGTTTTGTTTGTGTGTTTGTTTCCACAGAATCTCACTGAAAAGAAAAAGTTACCACGATTTCAACATCTTAGTACATGTTAGAATAAGCACAGACTGGAACATGATAACTAACCATGTACTTAATTCCTGCAGTGAAGAGGCACAGTGGGATGAGAAATCAGCAAGTCAGAAGAGGCAAAGAAAACCCCCAAAGCCTTCTGACAAGTGTGATAAAGGGAATCCTAAACTGAATTTCAAGTATTGGATTATGGCTATATACATGTAAACAAGATGAAATTTTTTTTAAGGAGAGGTGAAACTAGATTGTCACAGTGAAGAAAAGATGGACATTTTCTGGGACACCACTTTTCTGGTCTGAAACACTGAAGATATAAGTATAGTGAAGCAAAGCACTGTTGGGAACAACTTCTTATCTGGTTGTATTATTTGATGAGAGGGGCTGACACAAAAAGTTGTCTGGTACCTAGTGATAAGAGAATGATGCTACTTAGTGGAGAGAGGAGCGGGTAGGAAACTACTGTGTGCCAGAACTGGGAAATATGCAGTTATTAGAAACAAAGCCCTGGATATGAAAAGCTTCACATTTAAGTGGCTAAAAATTCAGAATTTGATTCAGTAACTTGCCTGGACCTAGTAATCTAAAATGGACGATAATTCAAATCCAAATACGCTTTTGGATCATTCAGGGTCCTGAATATATAACTATATTTTGTGACTTCTGATAACTGTATTGAAAATGAAAAAAAGAAGGTAAGTATCTAAATGACCATTAAAATTTTTGTTGGTGTCTAAATGTCAAGTATGGGATCAAGTAGAGAAGTTGTAAATTAGATTTGCTTAGACAGTATTAAGCCTCTGCATTTGAAACATCAGTGAGGTCTCCCCATTACCTCTTATTTTGCGATCTAAGAGAGAAGGCGAATCTGCATCAGAGACTTCAGGGATAAGCCACAGCTGAACTAGACATTGAAAAATATGCTTGTTTCCCCCCCACACCGACAATCTGTGGCAAGATGATGTAAAGCAGCATTTACCAACAACTTGTAAGAGATTAGGCAGTTGTCAAAAGAGATGTCAATACAGGCTTTAGCAATTGCTTCCTGAAAGATTTCAGGGAAAACCACTAAGCTGCAGCTGGGTTCTGATAGCTCTTTACAGCTGTGCACAGCTGGGCAGGTGCTATGTTTACCTCCATCTTTAGTTCTGGATTGGTATGTGATGGTTGTGATGACAGTAACAATGATTTTTATATACATATATTATGAATTCAGTGTCATCCATTATGAACCACACAATCTTTCTCATTTTTCTTCGTAACTGTATGCCTTGATTCCCATAAATAAAACTATAATTATTGATGCTTTTGTTTAGCATGATTTATAATAGTGATAATGATAATGTCTCCCTTGGTAAGTCTAAGTGCCTACAGTGAGTTGCAGTTTCTCTGCAGCAGGCTTTCTCTGTTAGAGACATACTGTCTCTAAAATAAACCTTTTTCTACTCTATAACAGCATCAAGACTGTAGAAAACCAATGCACTCTAATTTTTCCAGATTAGGTAACTTTGTTTTAAGCAGTCAGCCAGAACTTGGGATCATTTACATGAGAGGAAATGAATGATACAAGATAGTCTTGGATAGAAGGACATTTTTTTATGAAAGAAGCACACCAGCTTCTATTTCTTCAAGTACAGTTAAGAAAATAAAAAAGCTATTAGCGATCTTATTTTCTGATTTTCTTTGTCTTGGAGATGATTTTGAACTCTGCATCTCCTATCTGCCTAAGGAGACTACTTGCCCTCCGTAGGATTACATTTACATCCAAATCTTCAACTTCTGTGCTGCCCTTCTTTTCAGTTTCCTAGTTCAGCTTATACCTTTCCAAGCAGTCCCCTACTCTGGTATTCTGAGTCCCAGGGAAAAAAAAATGGCAAAGGCAGACCCAAGACAGAATCACCATATTTGCAGGGGGAAAAAAAAATAAATAAATTTTATGATTTAAACATGGATTCAAAGCCAAAATTTTGTCCCTGTTTTTATGATTTTATTATATGCCAAACCAATATCCTTAAATATCACATTCTGCATGTAGCAGGGATAGAACAAAGAGCCAGAAACTATGTCTCAAGTCTTTCTCTAAGGGCTATATTCACTAACCTTGTAGCTAAAGCATTAATCGGGCTGTCCTATAATACAGTATAGCAAAATAACTTATTGCATGTTCAAATAAGACAACATCAGATATGAAGTTAAATGTAAGTCATTACAACTTTATAATGAACTTTGTCCCTTTTTTAAGTTGAAAACATTTGCTGCAATATGTGATATTTTTAGACGAAAAAACATATAGCAAAAAGTAACCAATTTGTAAGTGAAGATAAATATTTTTTAAATGTAAAGATAAGTTATGACTTCAGGACCAAACATGGTACATGCATATCAGAGAGAACTTTGAAAAGGTCACTGAACAACTTCCCAATTTCCAGTTTCCTCTATTTTTCCTTCCCTTCTCTATTTCTTTTCCTGTTATTTGTCTAGTATGTGAGAAACAAAACCAATTTCTATAAACCTTTCCTGGTTAGTCTGTCCTGTCCATGTGCAACAGAACATCCTGTGGGGGAAAGAGACACATCTCACTCTCCTCTGCAGGCATAGACCATACTTCACAAAACCGTTCCTCTTTGATCCACAGTCAGATAAGTTTTTAAAAGGCAGAGTGGTTGTGTGCATGGAAACAGCAGGAAGAAAGCCTCTCCATATGACCCTTTGTAATGCAAGCCATCACATGCATTTCTTGCATAAGAAACAAGAGTCACCTCAGAGCATTAACAACTTGAAAGTTCAAAATGACACAGAAAGAAAACATTACCCATTTTTTCAAACAATTAAAAAAAAGATGTTATGATTTGGGGTTTTTTGTTGGTTTGGGTTTGGGTTTTTTTGTCACAGCATCATCATACAATGTAATTTCATACATTTTTCTGGCAGTATGGCTATGGATCAGCTAAGAGAGAAAATGAGACATGCTGAGGCCTTTTCATTGCTGCATACCTTGAGCATTTATTTCCAGTAACTATTGACTTGGGCAAGACATCAAAAAATTAATTAGAACCCAGCTTTACACAGGATGCACTAGCACTGTTTAAATTGTTTTTCATTAATACATTTTACTATGTAGTCCTAATTTCATTTCTTCACTATTTCTGTTTCCCCCTTATAGCACAAGTATTTTGCCACCCTTCTTGGAGAAGATAATGATGGAATTAATCCAGTTACTGAATTACCATTCTCTGAAAAGATTATTTCATATATGGGGACGAGTGGGAACAAATCAATCTTCTCATCGATTGATTGAAGGTGGGTTTACACATGCAGCATTTTTAGAGGGCAGAGAAGATCAGAAGGACCTTAGGGAAGTCAGCATCTCCATCATGTCAAAGCATCTACTCTTGTGCTCAGAACTGAATTGTTAAGAAGCCAGCGATCCTGTTGATTTATATACTTTTTTTTTAAAAAAAAAAAAAGTGTCAGTATATCTTATCCTTTTATTAAAATTGTTAGTTAATATATTGAGATGAAATGTATCTCATTTTTTTTTTCTGGAAAAAGCAAATATTTGACTGAAAATACTTGCAAATTGTTATTGTTTGTAATTTTAGCTGAAAGTCATCATTTAAAGAAAAACTGAATTTAGGCAGCTAGGCTCTGTCTATAGTCATAAAGTGAGATGAGCAATCCAGAAGTGAGAACTTCAGTGTGATTTATTAATCTTTGAAAGATCAATATGAATTTCTTCTGTCAGTATGTGAAAGAAAGCTACCTCAGATTAGCCTGCCTCTCACAAACGCTTCAGTAAACTTGATTTTTTTTTCCGATGAATTGGCACTTTGTTATTTGGGCTCATCTCTTCCCCTCTGCCTCATCAGGAAATTTTTAACTGTTTCTAAAAAATGAATGCTACAAGATGTCTGAGAATATATATCTTCTCAAAAGACTCCATAACAATCATTTTGATGCAATGCTCTACCTGTGAGTGAACACAATGACTTGTCTGTGTAGTTTTAATCAACTTCTTGTGAAAGTGACCTACATTTTTATTCTTAAAGGACCACATTTACAAAATATGGAAAACTAAACTGTGTAAGTAAGTTAATAACTTTATTTTTTGTACTATTCTATAATTATCCTTGACTGATACCATGATGATGGCATTTTTGCGTCAGTCTTTTAAAAATTGTTAATGTGCCTTGAAAACATGTTATTCAGTAACCAACCAAGATAAAGAACTGTAGCCAAAGCAACTCATTGAGTAGGATTGACTGGTATTGTGAAATCAAGATTCATTTCAAGAACATTATTATTATTTTCAACAATGGTCAGGCTATGCTGCACATAATCAATGCTCACAGGAAAAATATGGGATAAAAACCTTGCTGCAACCATTGAGAGATTTACCAAGTAATTCAATGATGAGAAAAATTCTACCAGTAATTTTTAGTCTCTCTTTTCTCAGGAATGGGATTTTTTCACCCTGACCTAAAATTAAAATATTCAAAGATGATTTTTTCCTATGGAACATATTGAGCATGATTGTCAGAAGAGTTACTCTGCATTACAGTAGGCAAAAGGGCCATTATATATGAAATCAATATAATCATGACAGCTACATCTTGTGTACTGAATCTGACAGGCAACCCAGCCAACTAGACAGGTAAGAGTGTTGATGCCACTTGTTCATATATTGCAAAAAGATAGTCATTGATTGTATATTTTTTTCTCGTTTTCCTGCTAACATAGACCAGAATTCTGCCCATTATTAAAAAAAATATTCTTAATATACTGTGTGGTAGTTCATGTTTAAAAGGAAGATCTTCCTACTCATTGTATGTGAAACTGAGAAATCAACACATAAAAAAATTAAATTCACATGTTAGTTAACCCAAGAATACATGTTACTCTAAAAAAGATGTTATTAGGCAGCCTTTTAGTTAACACATTATCTTAGGGTTTTGGTTTGCTTTATTTTGCTTACAAGAATTTTTTAATAATTGCAGATATGTTCAGCAAGTTCCAGCAGAAGGGTGTGTACTGAAATTGAAAACAGAGTCACCAAGCACTCCAAAACCCCTTAAATAAATATTTAAAATTTAAAATATTTAAATATTTCCCAAAGAAATGGCTTTCAATAACATTCCACAGAAAATTGACATATATTTACCTAAGACCAAACTTCTGAAAATTGTCTTGAGTAGATACCCTATTCATGTTCTCGGCAGACCTTAAGCATGTGCTTTAAATTTAATCATATTTACAAGTGCTGTCTTGAGGGTGAATGTTTTCCTTAACTGTCAGCTGTAAGAAGAGGAGAGCTTGTAGGTTTTTCTATCCTCTTTGTAGAATGTCCAGCAAAAGACAACTGATAGTTCAATTCAGACTTTGGATATTAATGTAATGCAGCTTGAAATATGAGGAACAGTACCACTTAGGGCAAGCAAAAATAAAAACCTAAAAATCCATATCATTAATAATACAGCCTAGGATGAAGTATCGTAAGCCTCAAAACTATGTTTCTCCTCCTAACTGATAGCTAAAATGCACAGCAAATATCCTCTGTAAAGAAAAAAATATACTGAAGACATGAATGGAATATTCAGAGTAAGAACTGACAAATACTAGTCAAAGCAAAAAAGATTTACCTGAAAGCTAATGACTGATTGGAAAATCAGAATTCTAGAAGCCTTGCCCCAGGCCACTAACATCCTCCAATCATTATTTCCCTCAGGAAATGTCTTGTTCCAGAGGATGTCAATCCTGGATCCCATTTGGTTTGGGGGTTTTTTGATCTAAGATAAAAATTTTATATCAATGTCTTTGCATTGGTAATGGCAGTGACACAAGGTCATCCACTCAATATATGAAGTTTCTGAAGGGAATTGTTATCTGAGTACATGTCACATTTCCTGATTTATTAAAAAAAAAAAAAAAAAAAGGCAAAATTACTTGTTTCAAATAGAATAAAGCAAAGGAAAACTCAGTCTTTATCAATGTTTAAACATTTCCAGAATCATTCTGGTGAGAGAAGGGGACATGTTGATTTTTCTTTAAAGAAAATGCAATCAGAATTTGGACCATCTACTCAACAAGTCTGGAATCCTGTTTCCACAAACTAATTTTCTGAAAGTGAATATATTCATAAATATATATATATTTATGTATGAAAGACTCTATTTTGCAGAATAAAGGGTGCATTTCTGAACCAATTCCACTGTGCAACTTGAGGTCAAAAATTCCTTCGTAATTTCAATAAATGATCACTTGGCTACAGGGACTTACTCTCCTTTTATCATTCACAGCTTCCTCAGAAACAGCTCTGAACGTGCCAGATCTTGGAAGCATGCTGAAATCTGGCTGGTGATAGTAAACTTAGATTACTTCTGACAGAAATATTCTGCTTGGGAACAGAATTGAATTATGAATGTTGATTGTGATCCAGATTTGCCAGTGGAAATAATTTCTATTTAAAGACAGCACATTTTGACACACTGTTTTCACACGCCTTTATTTAAAAATAAAACAAAACTACATTTAGTCTCAAGATATTACTTTGAAATGAATGACCAAAAGTTCTCACTTTGAAAATACAAAGACATTATCCAGCCTTTTTTGCAGCCAACTTTTAGTAACTGATTCAATGATCTCCCAAGTCTGTAAGTTCCATACATCAACTAAAAGTCGCAAAATAGTCAAACAATATTTCAAACCTGAATTCCAAATATACTTATGACATTTAAATAATAAAACTTTCAGAAAATACTAAGAAAGGGAAAGGGGAGAGAAGATTCATAAAGGTCTTTTCAACTTTCTATATTCCTCAATTTTTATTTATTTAGAATATGTTACTTTTTTTTCACACTAGAAAAAATTTAAAGTAGAATTCCCCATGTAAGAAAAGTGAACTGACAAACCCCAAATTTTTAGAAAACACTGAATGTGCTGAAAAAAAAAGAAAAAGGGTATAAAAAAGATGTTAGTACCTCATTTAAGTGCTGTTAGCTAGTACAGCTAACAGGTAATATTAACAAAGATAATGTTGGCAAAAAAAGTTTTGTCTTCTAGTCTTGTTCAATTTTCCTATTAAATTTTCCTGTAGAAAAGGATTGCCTGATGAATGCTGTGTACAGGTGCGATCTCTTCTTTCCGGTTCAGATGAAGTTCACCAGTTCCTAGGTCTTTTCACATTATTGTGCTTCAGGCTCCCTCTTCTTCCAAATCCTTTTTGGAAAATAATTCCTCTTTTTAGGATATCTAGCATGTCTTGATCCTATTTAATTTTTAAATTTTAAGTAAATTAATTTAATTTGAGTAAATGTTTTGATGGCACTATATTATCTAAAACAAGAGTATGTGTTCTGTTTATGAATTACCATGTTAGCAGAGAGTACCATCAGTTATTTACCATGTAGTAATTACCTACCAGGTGGTTGTGAAAGATTGGACTTGCTTATCTGTCCAGTGGATAAGACACCAAGTTTTAGTGATGGACTCTACTGTCTTCCTCCTCTGGAGGCCACTGAGGAATGTTCTGACATGTATGAGAAGATTTCAGTAACTATCAGACAGATTATCTGCACTTTTCTTCCAGCTTAAATTATTAATATTATCAGCTGCATAAGGCAAAAATAGAATTTGAAACGTCAGGCACCAGTGGCAAGATACCAATCTGAATTTTCTTCTGGCAGAAAGTGACAAAGCCACACAAAGCATGTAGCCCAGCATCTAAGTGAAAATATCCCTCCACAAATATCCAAGAAATACCTTGAGTCAGAAAATATTTTGAAAGGAAAATACATCTTTCCTGGTTATAATACCTAGGCAGATACCCAGGGACAGATCTCTGGACTGGTGAAATTATCTATACAGTAATTGTCTAAGGAGAAGTGCTGAGTTAGAAGAAATTCTTCAAGCACATTAGGGACAAGTCCTCAGTTCTTGATCTTCTTGACCTCCTGCAGATCTTGGCTTCACTTTTTTCTTTTTTTTTTTTTTTTTAAATTGTCCTAAACATGTCTATAAATTGAATAGTTTCCAATTTATATTCATGCAGCATTTTATCTGAGTCTCCTCCCACAGTTTCCTAGCATCAGCAGGTGAAATATTTATACCTGCCAAAACAGACATTTTTATGTCCCCAGGTGAAAGCTGAGGTTAGAATTGCAACTTCCATGTAGAAACAAGGCAGAAACACTCATCCTACACAATAGGCAATAACTGGCTCATGCATGAGACTTATGTTCCACAGCCTGTACTGCTATGGGTAATTTGCAAGTCTCTTTAAATGAAAGTGCAAAGATTTCCTCAGGTGTACATTGAAGACAGAATCCTCCACATAAATATTGCTGTTACATGTAGTCCATTCATATACTTATCACTTAAAAATGTCAAAGTAATTATAAAGATTCTTATCACAATGATTATTTCATCATCTTCTTACATTTTATGTATGAAATAGCCATATATTCTTTCATAGCAATCATTGACTTTTTAATAACAGCGACTCTGCAGTTTTTGTATTACCTTCTCTTTACTTTCTATTTTTTTATTTTCCTAGAATGGTGAACTGCTATGTCCCCCAGATCAACAGGAAAATATATATAGGAAAGATTATACAGGAAAATAAATTTGTAAGATAATAAATAATGAAATCTTTGTAAAAATAAAACATATTCTGGAAGAATACAATTTGAAAAATACAAATACTACTGAAGAGTTTGAATGACAGGTAATACTAAGGATTTTAGCCACTCGTTACTAAGTTCAGTCAATGTTTTCCAGCAGTCTCACAGAACCTAAATTAAGCCTGAAGAGAACAAGTTATTAAGTTTATTCTGTCACTCAGGATGAATTCTGGGCTTTTCCTACAGCACAAAACTAACAGAAGGTGCACTACTAGGGATACGGTCAATGCATTCCATATTTTATAGGCAGGGCAAAGGTTACAGTGCCATTCTTTACCTTTTCCTACTTTAAAGGAATTCCCTTTTCCCTCTAGGTAAAACACAATATCCACTGCAAAAAACCCAAGACTAATCTGATTTGATGGTCCATCAGCACAAACAGTTAACCAGTCTTGACCTTCACAGTGCCAGGAGAGTAGAAGACTGATAAAGCAATTGTTAAACTATGGATACCCTAATTAATCAGTAATGCAGTCTTCACAAGCCTATCAGCTGCCTCCTCTTGGTGCAGTACAGCTTTGTGCACTCAGTAGCCAGGAGCTGATGGTCATGGTGCACAGGACACCTAGCAGAGAGACTCTTTGTTCCAAGGATTATTCATGCACTGTTGTATCGTACACACATACTTTTGGGAGTGGAGGGAAAGGTGGTGGCAAAGATGCAGAACTCTTCTACCACTAGTCTGTGCAGTGATACGGTTCTTGTCTCTTGATGGTCATTTAGCCCCCAGTCCCTCACAAAGAGCTTCCTCTATTGTCCTGAAGAGAAGACTCCTGCCAGAATATAGTCTTGGATTTTAGGCACTGCCATGGAGATGGAAGTTTAATGTGGATGAGAACCCTCCAAGAGAAACAAGTGAGCCTGGATCTCCCACACTTAGCAAAAAAACCCCTGAGCATGAGTCATGCATTACAGTCTGAAAAGGAGTAATTTGCAAACTCAAAGCATGTCACTTCATATCTGCCAAATGGGGACAAATGATAATCTGTTGATATGATCAAGGACTTAAGGACTTTTTTTTTCCTTCTTTGTGTCACTGTAATCAGTCTCACAAGAACTCCCCATAAAACCTTCCTGTGAACACAAACCTTCTCCGAGTTACATTTCTCTGGACAGAGAACAGAGAGACACCCTATTGACCCTCTGTTCCCTGGGACTCTGAACACCCACACTGCAGTGGAAAAGGAGGCAACCTCCCACCAGAAAACTTCATTTATGTTTTCATGGAAAACAGGAGTTGCACTACATTTTGCCTGAGGCATCTGTAAGCATGCACTGAGAGCAAATCCAGCCTACTAGAGAGCTGTGAGACAGAGTCCCAAGGTGAGTCTGCATTAAGGGAGAAATCAGAATTTTAGCCTAACCAATAGTGCAACACCTCTGCTCATTAAAAGACCAGAGTTTAAGCACCTAGACAAAAACCATTTAAAAGGTAAGGCACTCTTGGACTCTTAGCACTGCTAAAGTTAGATACACTTGATTAGATTTTTAAACTTCATTGCCTAAATCTGACATAAATTTCTTGTGATTCCTCTTCCAAATCTTCATCCAAGTCCACAACATTATACAGGAATTCTGTTGCAGAGCCAGAAACTAAATCCCAAGCTCTCGAAAAACAAGTTATGTAAACACTGGATGTTTTACTTGGAAAACCGAACACGTTTTTCAGTTTATCCTGATAGTAAAAAGAGTTATTAAAGGCTTTCAGGGATGCAGAGAGGTGTGCACTATGTGAACTGAGAGAGAGAGCACATCTTTTGCTGACCCAAACATTTCTTTCAACTGAAAATCTTTTTCTAAGCCAAATTAAGGGTTATTTACCATGTTTTATGATTTTAACCAACTTTAAAACTCAAAAATATAATTTTAAAATGCCAAAAGAGATTGCTCAAAAATTGTCAGAATGAACTATTTTGACCTTTCCTTTTTATTTTTCCAATTTTGTGAAACCACTTAAGAGCAGGAAGCTATACTGACACTTATTTTCTGAAAACTGCTTCTTGTTAATTTGGTGTTTCCTAAAGAAACTTCACTATTCTGTGAGTCCAAAGATAGCTTCTTACCCATTGAACTATTCTTCATCACTAATAAGTTGCTGATGATAGAGTTATTCTTGCCCCCCAAAAATACAGCTTTCCTCCCATTGCCAATATTGGCCTTAAAGAACTTTTAACTTCTAAATTAAAGAGAAGCTTTTTCAAATGAAAAGAACATCATTCGTTAATGCATTTAAAATTTTCTCAAGGAAGCCTTATATTAATTAAGATGAAAAAGTTATTTTCTTTTTTTTTCAATCAAACCTAATTATAGTGTCTGAAAGTACAGCTTCTTTGAACTCCTGTTTCACAGAGGAAGGGAGGAGGAAATGCTTCCTATTTTTTTCATATGAAAACAAGTTTTGATCTAATCAAATTTGGTTAACCAATTTTAGTGGAGTTTGTGCTTTTTATATGTTCCTAAGAGGTAGAGGAGAAAAATATTTGGGTAGCAAGGGAATTATAGTATTATTTATGAACCTTAAAAACATAAAATACTGCATTTGAATGAGGACTCTCAAGTTCCTGTCTTACTAGGAAACCTCCTTGATCTGGATATCAAGGGGATAATCTCAAAGGAAGAGGGTTTAGTTTTATCTGAAACTTCTGGATCTAGTCAGAATTCAAGGGTGATTAGAGGCTTCTTCTGCTGATACTTCACTGTATTTATAATTGACACTGTTATCATGGCTCACAGCTCTCCATAGAAAGTGAGTTTTCATTGCTCTTCCAATGAAAAAGAGAATTCAAAGAGCAACATCTATCATGCTGGATGTGCTTTGGCAGAGTCTATTGCTCATCTGTGTAGAACAAGCACCGGGCTCAGAACATCACTGCACTACCAGGTAGTACTTGAGGGTAAAGTGTTTTGTGATCATTCACCCAATTTGTTTCTGTATAGTCAGCTCTGGACCAACATTCCTTATCAATGCTGATCTCTGCCCCTGCTAAACATCCCAGCGTCTTCCAAGACCCTGTGTAGTGATGCACGGTCTCTATCTCAGGCAGTAATACTCTCAAGCAATGCCAACAGGACAAAGAGCAACATACAGATCTCTTGGGGAGCCAACATGTGTTGATAATAATGTCTACACTTCTTATCCATTAATATTGTGGGTGAAGACTATTACTGAGAGCCCTGTCTCCACCAAAGACCTCCATATGAGGGAGGTCTCTGTTAAAATGTGAGAAGAGTTGAACAAAATAAACTGCCAAGTCTGAAACATTCCACTGAAGGAGAGGTGGTCTGGGGTAGAGGGAAGTCTGCACTGGTGTAAACTCGTAGAATCTTTCATCTCCTCTATCCAACTTGTTAAAATTTGACCTCAGCCAAAGGCAGCAGGATGTCCCAGGATGACAACAGTTATGATCTAGACAACAAGGTAAGGAGGTCTGCAGAGGTCTCAAGGGCAGCTGGGCCTGCCATCAGCAAGACTGCTTCTCTGAGATGCAGGTACAAGTTCAATGGGGCCCAGAGACACCATCTACTCACGTCTGATGAACAACTGAATAGCCTCCAAACTATAGACTTGAGTTACTATTGAACTTAAAGTTAATTAACATGTTCCAAGTTTAGAAGAAAATATCACATTTTGAGTTGTAAATTCCTGATGAATTCTTTCAATGACTTTTCCTCCTGCAAGGGAGCAGTTACTTTACCTTTGTCTGAATTTCCTCATCTGTGTAACAAGTTTGATGATGCTTAGAAGTATATCCCACAGTATCTCGGTAATGCTCTTTTAATATAGCGCAATGTTGAAAATTGCTAATTATAATAATTCCTACGACTGTGAACACTCCAAGTAATGATAACATGGTAGAAAAAAAAAAGGTACTTGTATTAGAATAACAGCACAATTTATTTATGAAGGGATTGTTTTCTGTATATGTCTCAGTCCTTGCCACATACAAAAATACAGTGAGATGAAGTTATTCCATATTTATCCAGTTTTGAATTTTAATGAACACAAATGCCATAAGCCCATGAAATTTTTAAAACCAAAAGACGAATTAGATTAATCCACTTCACAGCCTGTCATGTTCTGGCAAAAGGTATTGTACAGACAATACAATAGGTAAATAATGTTTAATTTAATTTAATTATTTAGTTATGTAGTGGATCCATCTCAGCTCAAGAGACAGTGATTAAAATGCAGATGCTGGGAATCCTAATACCACTATGTAAATTTTCAACATGTTCTTAAGCAATCATATTAAAAACCATATAAATTACCATAATTTTCCAGAAAAGTCTGAATTTAGTCCAATTTATAGATGCAAAGATGATCTTCCTTCTTCTTTAGTGCTGTCATACTCCCATCCTAGAGAGGCATATAACTAAAGTAATACTGCAGCTCTTGTAAGTTTAGAGGAATTGTGAGCAGATTCAGTTTTTGGTAAGGAAAAAACTCTGTGTGGGGGGAAGAACTGCACTGCCTGGACCATGGGCAGACCCTATGGCTGGAATAGCAGTGAATACAGAAGGTAAGGAGTGTTCTAGTCCATTAAAGACATCATGATCATGAAGGTTAAAGCAAACCAAAGTGCTTTACGCTAGTAGCAAATGTGGGTATGCCAATGAGGGAAGTGTGACAGTGCTGGAAGGCCACCACCACGGCCCCTCGCAGCAACGTCTGCACTGCCAGTGTCCCACTGACCCCTGGCTGCTGCTGCAGCCGGCCAGGGCTGGGTGCTGAGGGGCTCACACCACGGGCCCTGAGCAGCAGCACCTCCTGCCTCTCTTCATTGCCTCGGCCACAGAGATGGAAAGCAAACAGGACCATTTTGCATGCAGCTGCTCTAGAAAAGCCGTTTCAGTGAGTGGGCTATAAAAAGCTTGGAGTCTATCATAGGTAGTCCAGACTGAGAGGAAGATTGAAAAAGCAGGGCTTCCACTGTGGCTTCTGTCTTCTGCCTCAGACCAGCCCTTTGCTTTCACAAGCATAATATCTACTTATTAACTCCTAATTAGAATTAACATATTTAACTCCATCTTCACCCTCTTGACTCTCCATATGCCTAGGTTCTCATGTTGCTTTCAACCCTTCTGAGTTCTTCCCTTATCTTCATTTTCTCCCCAAGAAAGTGAGAGGCCCTGAAGGCTTTGCTACTCTCTCTAAGAGAGGCCCCTCTCTCTTAGAACACTCCTAACAATTCTCTCATGCTCTGGTATTTTTAGATGGCAAGTGAGAAGTTTCACTGCACAAAGAAAAGAAAGCAATTTACAGCTTCTTGTAGAATGTAGCCACTTCTAGTTCATCTGCTTTTTGTCTTGATTATCAACATGGTTTTTCATCTTTCTGTGCTTTATTCATTATCTTTAGTCAAGGAATGTGAAAAGGAGGGGTAGGAGTGAAGAAGAAGATAAGTGTACTTGTCAAAATGGGAAACAGATGCTCTAACAATGACTGGAAACAATTAATGTTCTCAGTACATATCAAAAGGCAAGGTCCATGGATTGCTTCAAATTCTTGTAGCAAACAGTCTTCTGAAAAATGCAAATACAGAGACTTTATTTTCCAGTCACATGAGAGCATGTCTTGTTTGTAATGAGCTGTCCTAAGGAACCTCACATTGCTCCTTGAAAGTGTGTCTGTTCTGATCATTGCTGGCCTAAATAATAACGCAGCGATGAAGGGGGAACTGGGTACCTGGCAGCAGAGCTAACGAACCTGTCACCACTCCCTTCCTCTGGTTCAGCCACAGCATGCCAAGTGAAGCATTTAGCATGTTTAACCTTGAGTTACTCAAAGTCAATAGCACATAAGTATGCACCTAGAGCAAGCACATACTTTGTGATTGCCAGGGTAGGCATGCATCTAGCAAAGATCTTTACTGCACCGGAGTCTTTCATTTCTTGCTGAGGAATGAGCTTCCTGCTACAGACTTTAAGGAAAGGCCACTCAGCTGGTCTCCCATCCAGGACCAAAAAAAACCCCGCTAGAGCCGAGCCCTTAGCATCAGACTTCAGTCTGTATCACTCTGGTAAATGCTGCTGCAAAAGACAATTATAATTAGTAAATATTATAAGACAGAAAAAAAAACCCCGATAATGAATAGATGTGATCTGATTACTAACATTTCTAATAATAGTTTATTGTTCTACACCACATGCACCTTTCATCTTCTCTCTCTACACTCTGTCAATTTAATTTTCCTTTCTGCTGTTCTGTTACCTAAAATAATCAAACATCTACCATGCCCTGGAAAGTACACCAATTAAGAGCTGCATTTAAATCTGCTTGAATGGGCCTGTCATAAAGTTAATGGAAATAAACACATATTTGATATGAAATTGTTTGAATTCTGCTCCAAGTTTGACTATTGTTCATCACAAACTTCCTTTTTTACTTGTCATCAGAGACTGAAAAGTTCAATGGCTAAAATATCATTAAGATCACCAAAAGGCTCCTGTCTACTGGAGCAAACTGCAAAGAAACAGCTGCTCATCTACTAAAGCCCACCCCTCCCTGAATATGCCTCCTAATCTGGACGGCTAAAGGACCTTGAGATAAGGTAGTACTATTGTCCAATTATTCCAGGTGCTGAAGGGCCTGGGTACCTGAAGCTACTGAAGCCGAGCAAGAGCTCCAAAGGTTAAAAATTGGCTTAAAACAGTAACGCTGAGAACTGTCTATGAGTAATGCTTAGTTAGAAAGAGAATTAAGGTCAGTATGTCCCTGAAAATGTGCACATGGATGTAAAAGTAGATAGAGAAGATAAGCAAAAGAACAAAACAAGAACACCAAAAGAGATAAGAACAGAACAAGGGCCAAAGTCATGATGAAGAGGAGTAAAAATATGATCCCCGAAAGATGAAGGCAACAGGATCTCCCACCATGAAACACCCCAAAAGAGATGACCACAGCCAGGCTCCACCTACTGTCCACCTACTATGAATATTATAATCAAATTTTGCAATATTATGAATATGCATAAAAAGATGTTGTAAGCCTTCACAAAATTGTATAAATAATCTTGCTTTTCACTAAAAACTTTGGAACTCTTTGTCCAGTGCTAACCATGCGTTCCCCAATGTTGCAAATAAATACCTTGCTGTTTATGGACTAAAACTCTGTCTCTAAACAGTTATTAATCGGCCGTTTTTTCCAGCATCACTACAAACTGGATTCCCAGATAAGGGAAGAGGCTGATAAAAGGTAAATCCTGCACGGTAGGATGCTTATTATCATGCCAATAGCCTTCCTTACATGATGACTGCTGTGAAAACCCCTCTGGGGAGCATGGAAGAACATTCACATCTGGCGTGGGCTATTCAACTCAGATGATGAACTATAATGGGCCATAATTGATTCAACAAGGCTGACAGCTGCAACATCTTAGAAGGTGTCAAAGACTCATGAAAGGTCCTGTGATCCAGTATTACATTATCCAGGAGAGGTCCAGGGGGTGTTTCCATGTAGCCTCTGCACAATATAAAGTCCCATGAAAGGGGAGTTTTGTGGACTTTTTCTCCCCACCACTCAACATTCTGCAGCCGCCAAGAAGACCAGAAGACAACCAACAGGGTGTCCTCAGAATCTATGGAGTGGTGATATCTTTTTATACTGAATTTGTTTTTCTCCTCCCACCCTCTCTTTCCCCTATCTCTCTCTCCTTCCTTGAACCCCTAATTTACTGTTAAATAAAATTCATACTTTGACTTTGGGGTATGGTCTTCTTTGCACTTTAATTCGAGCAAAGGCATTTCTCCAATCATTTTAATAATTGGTTCATAACACTTGTTTATATTCTTCTTTTTCTCACTTCCACCATTTGTTTCATTATTGATTGAATAATGATAGCAAACACCAGCCTGAGAGGTTTTTCTTCTTCCATCCCTTTCTTCCCAGCAGCCTCTCTCCTCAGCTGGGCAGGAAAGCCAAGGGTGTGCACAGGGTAGCTCATGAGCACCCACTCACCTCGGGAAAAGGTTTCCTTCACCAGGAAGCCACATTTGGGCCCTCAGAGCTAGAAACCATCAATGAGCCCATCCAAAGGCCTGTTATGCATAATATATGGCAATGCCTTTTACATTAAAGTAGCACATTATTACATGCTATGAAAAACCACATTTTTTTCTGTTTGATTTACTCATGCTGCCATATATACTATAAAAAAGAGAAAATATGTGTCAGCCAGCTCAGACCATGAGCAGAGTTTACTTAATGGCAATCAGCAAATGGTCTAATTTTCTTTCCAGTGCAATGACATAGTTTAGGCATCAGCCCTACAGAAATTAAATACGAGTACAGTAGTCTGTGGCCACTATTTCATAACATTTGGAGAGTCCTACAGCAAACTGGTAAAAAAAATAAAAATTAATACCTGTAGCAACAGAAGCATTAAAGTTTAATCAGAATGTAAATCGATCACTGCTTGAGAAAAGCATGGCAAAACAGAAATCCTTGTCATTCTAGTGTCACTGGGTTTGGGTCTTGGGGTTTTCTAGGGTGACAAGATTCAACTAATCTAAAATGAGCTAGAATGCTAATTTCTCTCTCTAGCTTCTTATCTTCTGGAGTGAATCAGCTATCCAAATCATAGCTGATTAAACTGAGTTGTGATCACTAGACCTATATTAGGAGCAAATTTGATTCAAAGGAAGTATTCTTCATTTAAATGCTGGGGTATTTCATTTTTAAACATGCAGATGTGACTTAAAAATATTTACTGGGAAGACATCTGGGAAAGGAAAGAGTATAGTTTTTCCCAGTCATCATGAGTAAGTGGCATCCGTGCATGGCACACAATATGCAATCAGTGTGAAAAAATCCACCTCACTGTTCATAAAGGACATGGCAGCTTCTCTGCATGAGATGTGTATTTCTTCTCTAATAGTAGTCCAAGTATCGAGGTAATCTATTTTTCATTTTCAGTGCAGACACATTTATTAGCAGAGTTAATAAGACAGTCTTTGTCAGAACATATTGTCTGTTGTCAAGATCTGAGGATTAACATTGTATTGCATGTCTGAATAGAATTACTTTCCCATAAGATTTGCTATACCAAGTTAGTTACATGGTCCAGTGGGTCTGGTGCCCTGCCAGATGGCAATAAATAAATGGCAAATAAATAAAATTTCAGAGAAAAGTTTAATTCTAGTACAGCAACTCACTCCAATGTGTATTATGTACCTTGATAATTGTTGCAGTACAGAACATAGAAGGAAACATTTCCTTCCAGCTTCTGCAGACAATTAGTTTATGCCCTGAAACCTGGCATTTGATTACTCTTATCTGCCACGCATAGCCACAGACACCCTTATCAGAGATTCTTTCAGGATTACGACAGCCTTATCACATCTCTGGTTATGATAAGAAACAGTAAAGCATTCAGAAACCTCCATAAAAAATCCAGTTGAATTAGCTTTCAGTAATAAGAGCTTGATAAAGGAACATGTTCTCCTAGCCCTGATCACTCATAAATATGTAGAGTCTAATAACTAATTATCTCAGATTTTCAGGAGATTATTTTTCTGGGAATCTGTCAACAGTGATTTTATTTTAGATATGGCCCTAGCTTCTCAGATACAGTTAGTTCATGGTTTCCAGACATTTGGTAAATGCCCAGAGGAAGGTCTTTTTTATGTGACATGTCTCCTTCACTCTGAACTAATTAATTGTTACAAACATGGAAAATATCTATTTTGCTATGGTGTTGAACTTTTCAAATATTTTCATTTGGAAGATCAGAAACAATCCAGTCAAACAACTTACCACCTGGTTCCTCCACGTCACTTTTTGCAGTGGAATTAAATAAAATTATAATTTCTAATTTGAAAATAGAAGTGAAAAATAATCATTCAGTTGTGACCTGTGTGCCCCTTTAATTAGCGCTCTGTGCTTGACTAAAGCGCAACTGGTTTGATTTTTGCTGTATTTCTGCTCCTAAAAGTGGCAAGTGCTGAGGGCCCTCCTGGAGAGGCCTTAAAGGGGGGGCGAGGGGGAAGCAAGGAGGATTGTTTTTTTACCCAGCAGCATCCCCTGCTGTTGCTTTTTAAAATGGTAATGATTCACTTCCAAGGCACTTCCTGGCGGTCTCCAGCCAGGAGGTCAGGGCAGCTCCCACAGCTTGACAGCAGACCTGGAGGGACAGGAGTGAAGAACTGGAAAGACTTAATGTCCCCAGGAGACTAACAGGTGACTCTTTAAGGGAAAACTATTGCCTCAATAATTCAACATAGTATATGTTTCAGTACCATAAAAATCTCAATGACTGGAGCAGCAATTTTCTAAGGAGCCTTGAGCACCGCAAGAGACACTTGTTAATTTAAAACAGACCATCTCGAGATGTTGAGGTTTCTCCCAGTGAGCCCTATTCCCTCGCAGAACATATGCCCGTGTTTCTTTCAGTTATGTGACAGCTGTCAGCCCCAAATTGGCTTCCAGGTGTTCATAGAAAAAATGAGTCTTTGAGTGTACTCTTGCACATATCTGTATGCCTACTCAGAAATTTTAATTTCTAGATGCCTTAATACTGAAATGTACACTCACAAAACGTTTTCTCCCAAGGGAGCATGTAAGCACAACTTTTAGTTTGCATTTCTAGACATATTGAATTTTTTCTTTATATACAAACAAAAGTTTGCAAAATATATAAACAGGCAGAGGCAGGAGTCTGAATATACATTTACTGATTTCTCTCTGTCTTGCTTTCTTTAGCTATTAAATTGGGTTAACCGTACTTCTGCACCTCCCAGGAGTGTTGTGAAAGCTTACTCGTTAAAGTTTGTATAGTATTTTGTGATTCTTGGTGGCAGATGCTGCACATGTGCAGAAACACATCACTTGATATATATGAATGGCAATTCACTCACAGCCTCAGCGGTGTTCCGTAGGGGAGTAACTGAAGAATATCAAATGCTGCAGGCTCAAATAAAAACGAGCTCATCAAAATAAACGATTTACCAGAGGCTTCCAAGCACCCTGCTTCCTACAGATGAGATAAAGAGTTCATCCCCTTCTCTGCTTGACAACAGAGAATAAGCCATAGCATTGCACATCACTAACCGTGGTTGTAGCATTATTCTCTGCTGGAGAATATCACTTTATTGTACAGCCCCATTAACTGATGAATTGAGGTCATAACAGTTCATGTTATCATTGTGAATATAGAAAAACTTGGCCCAAACATGGAAACCAAACCGACTTGCATAATGAAAAAAGGCTCAGGGATAGAGGAAAAGTCATACCTGTGAGAATTGCCTTAGAAGAGTGTCCTTTTTTCCCCCCCATTTGCTATTCTAATCAAAGACAAAGCCTGTGGAGTTTAAAAACAAGCAAACAAAAAACCCCCCTAACAAACAAAAAAATAACCCACAACTTTTTAACCTGGGGGAAGGAGCCACTTATATTTCTGTGTGATCTGCAAAAAGAAAGATTTCTACATCTTCAGTTCAATGAAAAGCAACCAGTTTGAACTCTTCTTTAATTTTGAGGGTTTATACTGCTGAGCCCCTTCTGCAGACAAACTAGCTCCTCAGAGCAGCAAAGTCTCTAGCAGATTCATGAGTCCTCACTACTCTGCAATTTCTGGAATAAAAATTCTTCATGAGATAGGACTTTCTGATTTTGACAAATCTGTTCAGATTTTCTGTACCTACAAACTTGACACCTAGTCTGCACAAATTGACCCAATTTGCCTTTTGAACAAAAGTCTGATAATGAAAATTTTATACTCACTTCATCTGGACTAGAACTAATTCAACCACATCTGACCTTGTGACAGACCAGGTATCTTACATCTCAACCCAAGAAGTAGTTGCAGCTGCATAATTAGAAAAGAAGTGGAGAAAGAATTTTAAACCAGATCAGAACATTGAAATTTTGGAGTCAATTTTTCTTTTTTCCAGAACCAACTAGTTCAGATCCAGGACAGCCCTGTTCTGTAGCCATGTTCTGCAGCTTGAATTGCTCTTAATCCTGAACACCACTGTAGCTACCCAAGAGGGAAATATCACTACAAAACTTTAAAAAGGGTGCTGGTCTCAAAGCCTGATCCAAATTCCTTTTGAATCTGTGGCAACTTTTTAAATAGCTTTGAATCGGAACTTTAGCTTTTAACTAATTTGTTAAACTAATGGAGTTTCAAATGCCAAACTGACAGACAAGAAGTGCAATTTGTTTCCTAAGCACCTTCTACTCCTATTGATTTATCAGATCAGGCTGAATGAATGCTTTTAGTTTGTTTCTTACCCAAAATGCAAGTTGTCTTGATGATGTTTTTCCCAGAAAGCTGGCATAAATGATTTGTAGACAAAAGAAGATAATCTTGAAAACCGAGGAGGAAGATAGCATTCCACTTCTCTTCTAGCTTTACTTTAGAGTGTGTTGTTTATTTTTTAACTTTTAACAATTCATGAGCAAGCAACTTACTCCTTTCTAGTCCTTTCTTTAAGGAAGATTAATTATTTTCATTGTTAACTAAAAGATTTTCTTCTAATTAAAAGAAATTATAAGGCAATCACCAGTGGCATTATTCTAGTCAATAAACTAATTATGGTTGTGGCAAATGAAGGAAAAACCATCAACTGATCTTAAGACCATGATTTAGAAAACTTTAAGTATGTGATTTTCACATTCATTGAAAAGCAAAGTAGATCTTACATGCATTGTTTAGATTGTACAGAAAAAATATTAGTCCTTTGAAATGAACATAGTGCCTCTGGATTTTTCTAGCTGTGCTACCTACAGTCACTTGGTATATCCTTGTAATGTCATCTTGGTTGGAACAGAAGAGAAGCACTGAATCTGCCTTTTTTATTGTACTGCTGCCCTGTAAAATTTCATTCCAGTTGAAACTAAGTCATTCCATATAATGAAAGTGGCATTTTTTTGCTTTCAAAGTAACACCAAAAATAAATTTCAAATGCTATGAAGACTTCAATGATTTCTCCCTTAAAAATACTACCAGCATCATCATCCTCATTACGGCAATAAAAAATGTTTTTTTCACAATTTGGCAATGGGTTAAGAATGTTCCATTAACTCTACTCTGTAAATAAAACTTTTGAGAACTAGCGTACTGTAGGGTTTTTTTCTGAAAACTAAATGTAAAGTCACTAGCCAAGTCAGGATTCAATTCAAAGCCAGGGATTTTACCTTCTACTTATTAGTACCCTCACTTTTGTGCATCTTCAAGACATTTTTTTGACACAAGCTGAACGTATGGGAAGAAGTAGACATTACATAAAAGCCTGTGATTCTCCTCAAGAGAGATGCACCAGTTGCCTAGGCACGGATTTGTAATCTACTGCAACACAGAGCAGGATTCACTAAATGTTGGGTTCATAGAATCATAGAATGGTTTGGGTTGGAAGGAATCTTAAAAGATCATCTGGCTCCAACCCCCCTGCCATGGGCAGGGACACCTTTCACTAGACCAGGTTGCTCAGAAGTCCATCAAACCTGGCCTTGAAATGCAAACGTGATGGGGCTTGGGTGTTTTTGTTTGGTTGGCTTTGATTTTGGTATTGCAGTGTGAAGTCATTGTGATGGTTACAAGTGTTGACATGATCATATCCTTAACCTTGGGGACTTCAGGAATGTTTTAGAAAGGGATGTGATGAATAAGAGAGGGAAAAATGCTTAGTCTGGATTTTGAAGACCGATAACAAAAAATTGGTCCTCAGAATCCAAAGTACTTTAGCCATGCCACTAATACTTCTGCCTTCTTTTTTGATAGCTTGTCTCCCTCATGTCTGCATGAAAATCTTCTAAAATGAAGCTGCATTGGAAGGTATTTTAAGGTCAGTAATCAAACTGTGTCAAATAAAAATACATTAATGCATCAAAGCCTAAATTCTGCATTTACTGTTGGGGTTTTCTGCTAAAATTTTAGCATTCCATTTTGAATCAACCAGACAGCAAATGGGACGAGGTGCTGAGGTTGCTAAAAGTTCAGGAAATTTGCCTAGTAACAAGCATTTCTGAGAATCTCTTGGGGGCTTGTAGCACACTCTTTGACCCACTAACTGACTGAACCTACATAAAGTTTTGGATTGGAGAGGAAACTAGAACAATAATTAGCTGAAGAGGAAGATGCTGCCATTATTCTATTAAAAATGCAAAACAGAAGCCAATTTTTTTGCCACAGTAGGTGTCTCTTCCATTTTCTGGATTATGTACAGGACTAGTTCAAATGAAGGGCTGGAGAAAAATAAATTGAGATCTTTCACCATTATGAGTAAAATTGCAAGGAGGATCAGATTCCACAGTTTTCACAAAAAAAAAATAAAATAAGGACAAGCTGAATTTTGGGCTTCACAGGGCCTTCTTCGCAGTCACAGAGGCACGCCATCAGCAGATCCAACCAAGACTAGAGCAATATGCTTACAGCATGTCCTGTGGCTGCTCCTCAGCTCTGAGAGAAGAAATCACACAACAGTCGTATTTACCTGGCTGCTCCAGAAAATGGGAAGGAAAAGACTTGTCTATTTTCTTCAGCCCACTTCCCTTCATCCTTCTCAGCTCCCCATTGCATTTATCTTTCCTGCTCTATGGATTAATCCTTTCAAACATTTTTTCTATGCCCATTGAATGTTCAGCAGTGACCACAGCGACTTTTCTGAAGCTGTTCACTGTTGCCTGCAAAGCTATTTTCACTTACAGGGACCAGTGTCTGTAATTTCAGTCTGGATTAGTGGCCTTATTTATGAGGCAATGGCATACAATGTGGCCTTTGATATTAAGCAATTGCCTTGGAATGCTGTCAGTGAATGTCTTCCTTCATATATTTTGGGTTTCTTCTTTTCCTCCTATCTTCAAGTTACAGCTCAATTCTGACCCTTTCTGTACCTCATCTTTCTTCTGTGTTTTTCTATTCCTTACCACTGTTTGCTCACTTAGTGTTAATCTTTAGACTCTTCTTACTCACAATCTTTCACATCTCACTTTTTATACAGTCCCACAGACCTTTTGAGAAAAAACCTGTCCTCTGTGCTCAATAGTTACAATCTTAAATCCTGCCTGATCTAGTTCCCACTGACACAGCAGAACTCATCTTTGTCCTGACACATTCACCAGTCCTCTCCCTGTTGTGGCTTGATTTTCTCTCTCTTGACTTCAGGGGGGAAGTTCAGGGACCTCACATACAGAGAAAGAAGATTAACTGGGTTTTACATGTGTAAGTTCAGACATGTTTGTCAAAATACCCAGCCAGTTGGGACTTAACTTTGGAAGAACACAAATTCCTTGTGTGCCTCTGAATTAAACTGCAGGGCTTCCCAACAGTTGCAAGCTCTATGCCACTCAGCTGAGTGGATTTGCCACTAACTATGGGAAGATTCACATATGGGATATTTCTTTTGCCTTTTCTGCTCAAGCAACCCTGATCTAGTTACCTTTCTGAGGGGTAGCTGACCAGATCACAAACTTCAGATTGTAGGGCTGCACTTTAAATAAATACCAGTTTCTCATACGTTTGCTTGGTGTGATTTTTTTTTTTTTGTGGGGGGGGGGGGGT
>JAWWTY010000156.1:44579845-44589987 GCA_035222235.1 Margarornis squamiger | reverse complement strand
TGTACTCTTTTATACTTTTGTACTCCTTTATACTCCTTTATATTCTGTACCCCAAAATTCTATAAGTAAAAGAACTCCTCTCTACTTTACCCACACAAAGTTGTCTTGGAAGTTTTTCACCCCTTACGGCAACACAATCAAAATGAAGTGTTACTCTCAAGCAACAATGTACATTGGAGTTTTGGTAAAAGATTCCCATTATGAAAGAAAGCTACTGTTTTTGTAGACTCCATAAGAAGAACTGATATGTAAGTCATCTGATAGGTAAGGCTAATCTATACAGAAACTGACACAAAGTCTTCTTCAAGTTTTCAAAATTGGTTAAATCTGTTTCTGAGTTATTTTACTTGATCATTTTTTACAATCTGTCTATTTATACACAAATAAAAAAAAATCTTAGGAGTCTTTCAGTGCATTTGAAGACAGCAAGTATCAGATTTAAAAACAAAACATGAACACAGTATCATGGAATTTTCAGATCATTAGTCAAAATGCAACATGAATCAGAATTTCTAATCTACCAATGAAGAGAAATAGAAAAAATGAAAAAAAAAAAAAAGCATTGTAAAAATTATCTAAACATCTGAACATATTTTTAAGCATGGAAATTCTGTCACTTTTTTTTATCTGCACTTTTTTTTCGGTAACCCATTATTTTGAATGGATTTCATTGCTTTTGAGTTAAAGATAAGCAGTGAAGTTGGAAGCCCTCTTTTTGCTTTTTTAACTGAAGCAATAATAACAATTGAAGAACATGATCATTTATCCAAAAGTGTGCTTATAACTCACAAGATTGATGTAAAAGAAATTAAACTGACAAAGAAAAGTCTGCACAGAAATAAAGTAAATTTACCAATGGAATCACTTTCAGAAAGAAGTGTAAGCAGTCAGGTATATTTAATTACTTTTTCAAGGGCCAGATAACAGAGTGAAGAAATGTATTCCTTTCATTAGCTTACCCAGTCATATGCTCCATATTACTACCTAGAAGAGGTTGATATATTTGTGTGTTGAGTCCAAAGCTTCCAAATGCCCATGAAGAAAAATAACTTCCCTAAAATCACTTATTTCAATTCACCTATAAGTCATGTCTTTGACACAAATTATGTTTTTCTGAACTGATTTTGTAAACATTCTCTACAGATGTCTTTTTCAAGAGACAACCCTTGTAAAGGAGTGAAGATTTTGTAGAGCCCATATTATGCAGAAGAGAATCATATAAATTCTACACAAAAATACACATAAATTCACACATATATATTGTCAATATACAAGTAACAGAAGTTTGTAGATGCTTCACTGGAACAACAATGGTGTCTAAAAATTCAAATTCCTAGCTTTGGATCTTTTTTGGGCAAACTCAATATTGTTGAAAGCAGAAACGCACCATCACATCAGTGACGAATGTGGCACATGGTAACCACAGTTCTTATTGCCACCTAATTTGGTGGTGAAACACATGCAGCATGTCATACTTTCCCAGTATTATTCCCACTAAACAGGTAACTATATATTATAGTAAGGCATGGCCATAGTCAACAGCCCAGTGACAACTTCTCCCACTCTATTAAGTGTCCATGGCAACTAGACTATCTTCCCAATTTTTCCTTTTACATTGCCAAAAAAAATCAGCAGAAAATGCTTTTGTGTGGTATCTTTTCCTTGATAAAAAGTTGATTTTTAAAGGATTTAATTTTGAAGAGAAAGGAGTCAGCATCTTTTGGTACTAAGAGAATGACCCATTTCTTTCAGCATCTCCGGAGGGAAAAGTTATCTCTTTGGAATGAATACATTTTTGTGTGTGTACCTTTGGGAAAAAAAAAAAAAACAAAAAACAAACAAACAAAAAAAAGAACAAAAAAAAAAACAAAAACAAAAACACACACACAAAAAAAAATAAACACAAAACACACTAATTTTCTCTTTCATCGGACATATAAAAATACATATATATCTATGTCTACGTGTCAAAATGATAAAAAAATATATATTGCATCCCTCTTGGAAATGACAGAAAACTATGAGCAATGATCAATGCACAGGTAGCCAGGATGGTGCAGGAATGAGATAACTGCCTGATGAGAATTCAGAAAAATGCAAACCCAATAATCCCAAACATGCTGTCAGTGGTGTGTACCAAGTTCTATATGTAAGAAATACCTGATTGCATTTAAAACACAAGCTGAGTCTCATCTACTTCCAGACCTCAGGCAAAAGATGTTTGGCCTTTCCTCCTCTCCACCACAATGAACCCCATGCTGACCGCCCAGCCTCTGGCTTGTACTGAAAAACAGCCAGCAAGTTACTACAACAGCATCACAACTGACATCACACCAGCACTGTAGTGGCTGCAATGCCAATTCACTGTAGTAGTGGTGCTCCACCCGACCTGCCCAGAACATTGTCCACTCTTGCCAAAATACCTGCTCTTCCCACTGGAACTTGAGACACTTCCGTGGGGTAGAAATGGTCCCATAGTGCCGCAAGGACAGGCTGTCCCCCTTCTTTGACTTTGAAAACAAGCAGTTATCTCCTTTTCCTCGGGAAGCAGAGGGTCAGGGAACATCTGCATTTAAATGGAAAACAGTACTGCTAACACCAGAAGCAGCTCATAATTAGGGATTATTAGCCAAGCAATATGGAATGATTGATAGAGAGTTGAAGGAAATGACTCTAAAGATGATTAGGTCATTTTGTCACCAGTTGTTTACTCTGTCTATAGACACAAAAATCTGTTTACTTTAGCCACTGCAGAGCTCTGTATGATGCCTGATGAGTAGGAAAGAGAGTAGAAACTGTGATGCTAATACACTATGATATAAGCTGAGCACATGGGAAATAAATGTTGAAACTAAAGAGAATGCTTGGTATTTATTTAGGTAAGCAAGCTGCAGCAGAACTGTTGACTGTTTTGACTGTCTATTCCAGAAATTTCTGCAGCAGACTTGAGTGCCACATCTGAAACCTGTGAAGTTTGGGCTGAATTTACTGTTTTCAGTGGTTACAAGGCCTCTTCTCTCTGTTCTTTTTTTTTTTTTTCTTCCCATTGGAAGCAAAGTTCAGAATATGTTTGGAGACAAAAATGCCCAAGCAAACCCACAAAAACCTTCCTAGGTGAAAATGTCTGAATGTACCTGAATGAGGTGGTACAAGACTATCACTTCTGTAAGAAATCCAGTCTTCTGGCATGATTCAATATAGAACTGGAGCACCTATTTGCACTTTCAAAGGCAACAAGCCTTAATCACTTACTTAAGATAAACATGTTCTCACATGCTCCCCTGAATGGAAGGGGGAAAAAAAATTCTTACCTCTCTAAATGCCTTGCTGAACAAGATCTTCAATAATGACCTTTGAGCGATTGCAAATGAATCCTGAGTGAATGCTGAGTCAGCAGAACTGCTGGGACTGTTTCTTCGAAATTAGAGAAAAAAACCAGCAAAAATCAGCTCTTCTCCATATGCCCTAAGGGACGCAAGATATCTCACCAATCTCACCTATGAACTCTTCATTTCTTCAGATGTACAACACACCCCAGTTCTTTTATACCCTGAACTCAGGAAGATACATGAGCTGGACCTGTGAATGGTTTTCCACTCCAGCAACTGGGAAGTAATCAGAGGAGATGGTGCACTGGAGGGCAGCCCTCTGAGGGAGAAGGCAAGAGGCAGGGAGGGAGCACAGGGCCGTGCCTGATGCCATCTGTCATCACTGTGGCTGTCTCACAGAAGACAACCTTGTAACAGAAGCCTGCTAATTTCTTTGTAAAGTATCTCATTAGTCTCTCCCTTCCTGAGCTGCCTCTCTATTAAAATGTGATAAATTAATTCTGCCATTCCCAGTTCCATCCTGTCCCGTTACTGAAATGAAGATGAGTCATGCTGGCCAGGACTCAAGAGAGATAATTACACAGGGGCCAGGGGAGGTATTTCATTTGCTGACTGCTGAGCTGCCCTATCTGTAGCAGATATGGGATATCCCATCCCTCCCTTTGCTCTAGGAAACTCTGGACCGAGATTAAGAGGATATGGAAAATGCATGTACAAACTATCTACGTAACACTCTATTGTAACATACATAGGACTGACCAGGAGCAATGAATTGAGGGGTCTGATACAGGAACCAGATTTCAGTGCTGTGGTCTTCCTTTTTCCATTCCCAGCTGTGGTCATGCAGTAACACCTGTGTGTAGGACAATGTCTACTAGTGCTATCCAAAGATGTACACGCTGGTAGGAATGCTCTCTTTACCCGTTCAGGGGGTTGCCTGGCAGTGCCAGCTCTGCAGAAAGGACATGCTGAAGGGCTGCAGCCAAGGCTCTAACCTCCCTTTCTTCAGTGAGTGCTGCATCTGAGAGGAAAACTTACTCCCTCTCTGTGCACAGTGTGGATAGTTTTGATGAGGAAGCTAGCATATATGGGCATGCCCTTTACAACTCTGAAAGAATAAAAGAGGATCAATATTAAAACCTACGGATCAAGATATAATATTCTTACTATAACTCACCTGAAACACTGAAATATGCTAAGAAAAACTAAAAGAAGAAAATTAAAGAAGACAACTGATTCTACCCTGGATATGGAATTGTCCTTTCTACCTCTCACCTTGCACCTGGTAACAAAGGGGAAATTGTGACTGAAATTTCAATTTCTACTTTCCTTTCTCCACTTGCACACACAGAAACACATTTCTGATTTCCATCACACACACACTCACACACAACCACACTCTGCTGATTTCCACCAGGCATTTAATTTCTGGCATGCAGCTTATGGGTCATAATGAATCTGAGTATTTGACTGATTTTTCTTTTAGCACTTTGCCCTCTTAAACACTGACAGGATCTCAGAGACCCTGCTACTTTTCACAGCCAGCTAAGTGATGCATTGATGCCTCGCCAGCTACATTTGAATTCAGTTTTGTGCAAGACAGAAGCATCTTCTAGATGTGCTGGATTTTAATTGAGTAAGGGAAAAAAGCAAAAAAAGTTATGAGCAATCTGAGAAAAAATATTCCATATTTTATGCACCTCAACTTAAGTTAGTGTTAGCAAACACAAAAGAACTCTCTTCCCCACCAAAATCACTGTCCTCCCTTCTTTTTTCTCAGAACAGGTAATAACTGAGATTACAGTTAAAAGATACATGCTTTTATTTTTGCTGTTTAAATTTATGTGTTATGTTTCATTTACAACAGAACAACAGCCACCCCAGAGAAAGTCCTCTTATTTTCTACTGTTCTGCTGTGCAATAGTTGAGAGAAAATTAAATTAACACCAAATGTCATATATGCTTGAATAATGTCCACTCCCCATACCTCTCAAACCCCAAATGCTGGCCTTATACAGAAGCAGAGTCATTCTGTGAATGTATGCTGCCTGTAGCAAGCAGGGCCCCTACTAAGTGTAATACAGTATACCTGGATAGAATCTCCCAGAGTGGAGTCTGCCCAGGAAACCTGTAGGAAATCTTGGGTAGAATTGGGTAGAATTAATATTGAAATCTATAACCAAGTAACTGAAAAATTTTCCTAAGAGATAAAAAATACCTAATCAACAAGAGTACTGATGTACCCTCTCCTTTCTTATCTGTCCTAAGGTGTTTGTGTGGGTTTTCTTTTTTTTTTTTTTTGCTTGTTTGGTTTTGAATAAATTTTTCCATATAGAAAGATTGTTTTCATGTTAACATAGCCATTGCATTAAAAAAGAGCATCAGCACAGATCAACACAGAGCAGAGGTGGGAGAGCATGGCTCAGGTGGGTGATTTACTGTGTAACAGAATATGATGTAACAGAAAGAAACAGGAAAAAATTTTGAAGGCAAATATCTCTGACCTTCTCAAAGCATCTTGCCACCTCTTTGTCCATCCTAATCATTGCATTTACCATCCAGACAGCTGCTATGGCAAGTAAAGAATAATTTTGCAGCTTACAGGGAGTAATTGTACTGCTTGACCAAGAATCTGTAGAGATCAAGCTCTTCCAAACATCCTTTAGAGCTTTCCCACATCACATCCAAACTGGGTGGTTGCTGGGTGGCTGAACCAGGGTCAGAGCACAGCAATCTCATTGCTGCCGTCTGTCCTATGGAACACAAGACACAAGAACAAATACAATCACATCTGAGCAAACATAACATACATGCATGTGTAAATGATATGCAAAAGTGACAACAGAAAGGACATAATCCAGTCAGAGAAAGAAGGGGAAAGAGATATCAGATGAGAGGAGACTGCAACCACTAAGACAATTCATCTGATTTGGAGCTTGCTCTCAAGTTTGCCCTTGAAATGAGCATAGCCCAGAAAAATTGTTCCATGGCTTACAATTATTGACCTCCGGTATTCAGATTCAAAGTAGAAGCCATGGGTGGCAATGGTCTGCTGGTTTCAATTAAATGTTTGAACACAGTCTCTATGCCCTTCCAAGATAATATTCTAATCACCAGCCTCTAGCAGAGCTTTACCTCCATCTCCAAATCTGTTCTAGATGGTATGAAATAGCCACTGGGATTTAGAAGTGAAATCTCATTGTTTCAGTTTCCTAATTCCCCAGCTGCTGAGTTATCCATACTTTTTTTTCTGTGTTTTCTTCCACATTGGCTTTATGCAATATTATGCAATATGGTTTTTGTATGGATACCTGAGGAATTAATTATCTTTTCATGTATTTGTGTGCTCTAAATTGAGTGCCATGTGCTCACATTTGCCAGTAGAGACTGAAGAAAGTAGAAGGTGAATCATTATTACAAGGTAGTCTCTAATTTGCACACATGTTAAATTTTGAAAAAAAAAAAAAAAGGGCTATGCTCAGAGGTGTTAAAAGGCTGCTGGCTTCTAAGTACATTGGGGAAGCTTGCAACAGAGGCTTGCTGTTTGATCTACTCTTGGAATCTTTTTTACTTCTTTAATAAAAGAAAAATTATGCTAAGAATCCAGGTAGGTGATTTGCAAATATTCAGTACACTGCTGCCACTGTTAAACCTCCACAGATTAAATCTACAGATCTGTAATTTTAGATTCTGTCCTCGTATTAACAGTCCTAGGTATATGGCATAACCCACTACTGATGTTTTCGTTTAGCAGTTTCACTCTATATCCTTGTTAAAAAGGTTTCGCCTGAAAGACTTGTATATATAGAAAACTACAGAGAGATACATTTGTCTGTCTCAGAAGGATAAAGAGTCAAGAAAATGATGACAGAATATGGCTCAATATGTCCAGACTGGCTGAGTATTTTGAATGTGATCACTAAAAGGTAGGTGCCCAGCCCTTTATTCAGAAGGGATACCCTGCACTGCATTTGGGCTGTACATTTGCTTTTATCACCAGCTGCACATAAAATATAACTGAAGAGATGTGGAACTGAATATTTTTGAATGAATCTTTTATAAAAAATTCGATCTAAGAATTTCAGAACTGTTTTCTCCACATATCACAATGGTCAAGAATGTGCAGGCCCACTATCTCTTCAACTCTCCCTCTGATTCTCCCACTCTGTTCTAGAGACCTGAAATTCTGAGGCAGTATAAAGAAGGTGTATGAAATGTCCATGAGCAGAAAACTCTCCAATTGGTAGGACACTCCCTTTCAATTGCAGCAAACACAAGCTGTCTCTTGCCCTGTGCCTCTTCCCTGGCCTAGGAAAGGTGATATGCCAGGGCCAGAGGCTGTGACAGAGAGGAGTTGCACTAGGCTTTTTGTTGGTACAGAGTCTATTAAAGGATGTCACCTAAACAGTGGAATTAGAGCAGCCCAAGTGAGCAATATTTCAATTTGGGCTGACCCCGCTCATAAGGAAAACCTAAATGAGCTTATCAACATTGTAGTAAGAGTACAGTGGGTGGGTGTGGGAAACTGCACCAGGCCTGTGGATTTCTTGGAGGAGCAAGAAGAATTTGACCTTGGCGAGATTGTTGTGTACCAGGGAAGATAAACAACTCACAGAGACTGAGAGAACCCAGCAGAGGCACAAGATAAGGAACTCTGGATGAGTACAGAGACAGACGTTTATAACTGTGGCCAATAAATTATTGTTTGCATGCAATAAGGACCAATAATGTTAATGCATGTACACTTAAGAAACATATAAAAGCAGCTGTGTGAAAAAATAAAAGGTTCCTTCACTTTTTATGCATTCGGGATCAACGCCTGATTTTTGTCATGTATGCCACAACAACGACAGGTGCATGATGTAACACGCCTTGATACATCAAAGGAAATCTTCCTCTTTCCATTTTTTGCCCAGAACTTGAATCAGTATTTATAATCAATTCTAATTTTATTCCAAAATATTGTGACCAATATGGTGACACCAGTTCTGTTCTCTCTTCATGTCTCCCTACAATTTTATGGAGCAAGCTACTCTCAAACAGGGATGAGAACAGAGAACAGGCAGTGAATTAAAGCACAGTTTAAAAAACAAAACCAACAAAAAAACAAACACAAAAATTGTTTTCTGTTATGTTTTATTTTGTAAATGTATGTACAGTTAAGAATTACTAGAAAAGAGGCATAGATCCTCAGTGGACAGAAAAACCCTTATATTTGCATATATAGGTATGCTTGTAGATATCTGTGTGTGTTTGTCCATTTATATTGCAAACAAACTGACACAGTTTGCACTAATCACAGATTTTTGAGGTAGAGGTCCAACCTGTGGCCAACCCCATGCCAGGACGGGCTGCACCTATTACCACTTTGAGAAATTAACCACTGCCATACCAGTAACATATTTTTCCAATTAGTTTGAGGGAGGAAATGAGACATTTTTCTTCGTTAATGCCTCTCTCTCTTCCTCTCCTTACCCATCCATTTTATGCTTCCTGATGGTGCTCAGGAGGCTGTCAGGTTCCCTCCAGCACACTTCCTGCTTCCACCCAGCAGGAATAAACTGTTAGTGCTTTGTTTGAAAGGATTCCTGAGAAGTCTGATTCCTCTCACCAAAATATGAATAATTGTAGCATTTGACTCTTAGCTTCCTCCTCAGGGATCCTTCTGAGTTAAACAGTTATTGAATTTATCCTGACAGAGATTGCCAAAGAAAACTTTATTTGAAGGACAGAGGGGGGAACAAACTGTTTGCTGAACTGAAAAAAGTTTGAAATACTATAATGGGAGAGAAAAAGTCCCATAATGGAAGGTGGAAATCTGGGACAGTCAAATCAGACCATAAAATGTAAGATCAACACAGCAGTGGGAAGCAGGAAAGCATATCCTGGGCCAAACATACCAATGGAGACTATTACACACGCTGACCTCAGATGTCACATACAACATGCATCTGCAAACCACCTCATACTTCAAAGTCCCACATTACACGAAACTCAACAAGTCCATGCTGGAAGTGAAGAGGCCTGAGTCAACAGGGCTAAGTGCTCAGGGAATCTAAGCATACAGTCATCTTTGACCCTATGTATCCCGTCTTTCATTGCTAAACTAAGGCCACTGCTTTTCCTATTTTAAACACCAGGAAAATGGGGTCACCTTTCTCAACATATCTGCTTAATGTATGTCTGTTAATCACGCAACATCCACTCTGGTGAAGAGGCAGAAAAGCATGTCAGAAACAACACAGCTCTAAGAAAGGGAGCTTAAGCCTCTTTGGGCCCATGCACCCTCAAGTACTAACAAGGCTCTTTTAATAACAGTGAAGTGAAAGTGCTAGATCCAAGACAGGTGACTTCAAATTTCTCTGTCACTTACAAGTGCAAAGCTCAGATGTGATATTCAACTCTTCTGGTTTCCATCTGCAAAAGGTGAGCGTAAGTACTTGAAAGAAAGTTGCTTTCCAGGTGTTCTAATAACAGTTGTCTGTAAAAGGTGTCAGAGATTTTACAACAAAGCCTGCTTTCCTCTAGATCTTTAGCTTAGCTGTGAAATTGGTAGGTGGTCCCCTACATGGAGTAATAACGTCACTCTTTGGCTTGCCTATAAACTATGTCACCTGCCGATATTAATGATGCAGCAGCAAAAGCCTAATAGAGGTTCCCTTACAACTGAAAATTTTTTTCTTTTTTCTTTTCTTTTCTTTTCTCTTTTCTTTTCTTTTCTTTTCTTTTCTTTTCTTGTCTTTTCTTTTCTTTTCTTTTCTTTTCTTTTCTTTTCTTTTCTTTTCTTTTCTTTTCTTTTCTTTTCTTTTCTTT
>JAWWTY010000156.1:44543868-44579745 GCA_035222235.1 Margarornis squamiger | reverse complement strand
TTCTTTTCTTTTCTTTTCTTTTCTTTTCTTTTCTTTTCTTTTCTTTTCTTTTCTTTTCTTTTCTTTTCTTTTTCTTTCCTTTCCTTTTTCTTTTCCTCTCCTCTCCTCTCCTCTCCTCTCTTTTCTTTTTTTTTCCTTTTCTTTCTTTTTTCTTTATCTTTTTTTTTCAAGTGAGCTGATCAAACAATGGGAGATAACAGTCCTCTTGCTTAAAGGGATTGGGAAGCACAAGACTTTCAGCTTTATCTCAGCAATCCATCTTTCCATGTGTTTCCCCATAGTTACAAAATGTGTGTGTATGCAACAGTGGGGTCTAAGATCTTCCTCTGTTTTTGCAAAAATACCATGATCCTGATAGATATTACCATGTTAGCCATGAATGGGGCTCACTAAGATATTTCAGACCTGCATCACTACAGAATCTGAATGGCTCACAACCTGACAGAAGTAAATGCCCACATATTTTTCTAGTGATGGAAAGAAATGCTACAGTCACCATGGAACTTAGCCTAATGAGAGGAAAACAACCCACCATCAGACATAGACCCTGTCACCTGCCCCATTCTACATAGTAGAACATCAGAGCACATTTGCAAACACTCACAAGAACCCTGACCAACAACAGCTGTTGTGTCCATTGGCAGTCAGGTGTTTTGTGTGGTGAGAACAAAGGCTGTGTCCTGGTCACCAGAAGAGCAATCAACATCACTGCCCCGCTTCACTCTCATGGATTTTCAGGGTTCCTGACCTGGGCCCATAACTTCAAGAAAATGTCTTCTCCTCTACATTCCTAGGTCATTTTCCTCCATCATAGAGATCCATTAATGGCACTCCAAAAGTCTTTGCAAAGACTTCAATTTTCCTGCAGAATTTTGTGCACCAGCTGACACAGCTCATGAGAATTCATAGATTCCCTCAGAGGCAACAGTGAGAGCATGGTGGTGGGGAGACCCACCCTTGCAGACAGGTTTCCTGTGCTGTTTAAACCCACCATAAGGCACAGGGAGGGCAATGTAGGACAAACAGTTGTGTGATAGAGCTACTAGCCTGGGGGTACCTTATGTCTTCACTGAAGTTTAACTAAATAGTAGGAATGTCAAATTGTCATCAAAGTGAAAACAGTGGCAAACACTGTAAGTGCTGCTGACCTTTCTTTCTATACTTGCCTCTAGTCTCCTGGTATTTTACTTACAGAGTCACGCCCTACCTCACATTTCTGTATTCCCTTCTCCTGTTAAAGAACACCCAGTACATTGTGTAGACCCTGGAAAACCTTCTCTATTGGCAGATTAGGATTGTCAGTAGTGCTGTGAATCTGAGGAAAGAAAAAAGGAAGGATTAATTTTTTTACTTAGACTGGAAATGTTAAGATTTTACAGTCAAGTGCACAGAAACTGAAATTTCTTAGCATTTCTTGGGGTTATTTCTTGTCTTTCTACTGAGTTGCAACCAGGCTGCATATAACTGTAAATAGAAGGACAATATAAGCACTAGAGTTCAAAGTTCTGTTTGTGGCATATTTTGCCATTTTTCCAAAGGTTTTCACTAGAATCTCATGGGATCTCTACAATGAGTTGTATTTTTTACATGGGGGATGCTTGTGACAGTGGTTAGAAAATGGAGGCCTTTGGACTGCTAAGGGAAGGAAGGTAAGGAAATGCTAGATCAGATTTTTATCAATCACAAAATCAAGATCAGGAGCATACATGTTTTTGAATGATGATTTAATTCTATACAAAGGCCACTGATAACTAGGTGCTTTCCACCATATTACCCCTAACAATTTGGATTTTCCCTTCCCTATTCACCTGGGAGAATAAATGAGTGTCAAGGTGGGCAGAGGCAAGGAGATGGGCCCAGTTCTGTGTCCACGGTGAGTTTAGAGAATCCACATGTTAAGGATCACCCTCTCAACTCCAACATATCCATGAAGCAGAAATATGAGGAAATCTGAACTGGTGACCTCCTGAGCAGTGGAGAAAGAGAGGCCATAACAGGAAAGAGAAGCCATGACTGCTGTCCCTCTACACCACAGCATTCTCATGCTAATCATTAGCAAATAAGAAGTGTTTTTTCAGTAATGGACATTAAAAACCAGCCCCTTTTCTATCACAGAGCAATCATAACATTACACAAAAATAGAAGAGCAGTCATGTTATATCAGATGAAAGTCACTCTGCTGATACTGAGGAGGGAGTGTAAGAATGCAGCAAATGTGATTTTCTCAGTGCCTCTTGCAAGGCTTTTTTATTGTGGGACTCTGAAGCCAAATATGGTTTCTATGAGTACAATGACTCTCAACGGACTCCTCTTGCAAGAACTTATCCCACCTTATCTCAAACATATACAAATTTTCAGCCTGTGGCAAGGAGCTTTGCACTCCAAGGATTCAAGACCCAACTGATCTGACACAGCTACATCATCTTGGCTTGGAGTTCTCAGGAAATCACTTACCTCTGTAAAACAGCTGTGAGAAAGTCTGTAGAACAAAGACCTTAAATATAAGAAAGGGAAAATTAAAGAGTTAGAATTGTTGGGCCAGGAACTGCAGGTAGCTCAGAGATCCAAGAAAAACACTACAGTGTAAAGGTATAGAATCCTAAGGGCGAAACCATGGAAATGGCAGCTCATCATCACAGAGGATTGGATCAAGGAATCAGAAGGAATCAACCCTTCCACTCCTGACCAATGCCTGCTTTGCCAGGAAGGACTCTTGGGGTACTTTATCATGTGGTGAGCCTGCCAGAATTTAGTCTTCTAGCTCTGTAAATCCCCTCTGTCATCTGTGTTATGTAAACAGTATTTATTTTATGCTTTTAAGTCTGCTTGCAGAGTCTTTTTGCAGAAAACTAAGGTGCAAAAATGAAGCGTCTCAGTGAGAGAGGTTTGCACTGCTCAGAGTAGAAGTAAGGCACTCAGAGATACATGCAGCACATTAACAGATGTATGGGAGTGAGCCAGGCTTTAGCACTTAAGACTTCTAAGTGAATAAGGCCTGTAGCATCGTCCTAGTCCAGGATTTTTACCCAGTATTTCTTTTTTGTTTGTTGTTACAGTCACTGTGCACAAATAAAAACCATATTCCTCGGCCACTATTAAGTGTGACAAGAGAAATACACAATACATGCAGTTTTTAAGGTCAAACTGTTTTCAGGGAACCAATACTATTATGGAAGTAAATGCAGTATTTTGAGAATGAATACTGCTTTTCCAAAGAAGGGAAAAAGAGGCAAGACACAGGAAAACTATCACTCTAAGGTACTCACATTCATCAGATGGACGTATCTCAGTCACTTGGGAGAACTCATAACACAGCACTGTTGGAGGATCAGTGTCTCCTGCTCTGACAATAGCTGCTTTGGTTGTTATGTAGCAGCAGGAAATTATCATCTGTCTTGAATACATTAATGACTTAGTCCATTGTCATTATCCCTCAGCTCATGAAAACATTAGAGTTCACTTCATGGTGCAAGTCCTAGCTCAGTGTCTGTGGAAGACAAAGATGCATATGAGGCACAGTGGCAGAGAGAGGGGAAGACACTGTTTCATATGTCAGCAGGGGAATTACTTAGCCATGTATGCCTCATGCATGTGGTAAATGTTTCTATAAAAGTCTCATCCAGTTAATAATTAATTTTCTAAACACAATCATGTTCTCTTCTCACAAGAGAAAAGACACTGCTCACTGAAAAGCTTGTACTCAAAGTTTCCCCTTTATCCCTCTTGTACATCATGTCTACCCAAATTCTTTAGTAGCAGCAGACTTCAAACAAATACCTCTGTGCTGCAGTTGTCCCTGTGTTCAGGAAGGATCTCAAGCAGCTGTTAGATATGGAGGGTATGTGCCATGTAAGGAAGGTACATAAACACTTCCCAATTCTTTATCATATCTGCCAGCTTGCTTTCATGTCATTCTCAAAAACTGATTCTTCAAGATCATTCTGTATAGTCAAGAGAGAAAACGCTCAGAAACATTGAATGCTAGCCTCTCCACAAGCTTGAAAATGTTACTGTCAGCAAGTGTTATTAGTAATTCCAACAATAAAAGAAAGAAAATCACATGGTACTTAATGAGTTTTTGCCTTGTACAAAAGGATAGGACTGCAGATACTGGGCACAGAGATGTATGTGAGACAAAGCACCAGCCTGCAAGCCCATGGCATCTCACCTGGGGTTTCTGATTTTGATGGAAAGTAATGAGAGTTTGGCAGCTTTAGCCAAGTATTCAAGTGTTCCTGTAATTGCTTCACAAGCCCCCAGTCAATCTGCTACAAATCTGTGTCTGGAATAGCAGAGTCCCTGAGCTAAAGCAGCAGGGTTGATGTTAAGTCAAAATTGACTTTCACAGCTTCTGGCTACAATGACCCTCATTTTTGCAGCCAAGACTCAATACCCTACCAATAAAAAAGTACTAAAATTTATCTTCAAAGTGCTAATACAAACTGAGGGGGAAATGCCAACACAGTAAACCCTCAGCATTTTTAAAGCACACAAGAACTTCCTTGACAGACTCCATGTACTTCAGCTAGTGATCTTTTAATAGTCTTTCTTCTGTCTTTATGAACCAATGCAGGGTCAAGACTTCTCAGCACTGGTCAATGTCTCCTCCCAGAATGATGAACTGCAATATAGCCAAGCCATTTCCTTCACAAACTGAGATGGAGATGGAGATGGAGATGGAGATGGAGATGGAGATGGAGATGGAGATGGAGATGGAGATGGAGATGGAGATGACATGACATGACATGACATGACATGACATGACATGACATAGAACTGGGATGGGAAGTGGAGGCCAGGAGATCAAGGGTTGCTCCTCCTCCAGGGCCATGGCTGTTGTTGCTGGGGAAGGCCACCAGGCTGCCAGTGGCTGTCCTGTCTCCCGCAGCAGCAACCTCTTCAGGCATCAAGCACAGGTAACACAGGTTGGCTAGGTTGTGCTCCTGCCACAATTGCTGCTTCAGTAATTGTCTGCTTTGTCTGTTCCTCCTTTTGATCCTGTGTGAGTGTTTCCGGCTCTTTGGAAAGGACTGTTGAGAAGTTACCAAGTATTATTTCAGGTCCATGCAATATCATCAAGCTACAAGGTTTTGTTGCCATATGAGGATGCTTAATTTAATGGTAAGAACAGAAGCTGCATAAAGTGCAGATGTATGTCACAGAGACACCCTATACTTGCTTGTTTAGGGTCCCTATAGTTCACAATTTATAAGTCATCGTGGTTTGAAAATTAATTTATATTTTGAAAGGTCAATTTTCAGTTAGATCAGTTTTCTGAACTTGTTCCCCAAGCAACCACAAGAAAGGTAAATAGCAGCAGAAGGGAAAGGTGGGAAGATGTGCAGCAGCCCAGGATTGTATCAGCTGAGGCTGCCATTGACACACACGTGTAGTTATAGACACAGCTTCACATAATTACTGTATTATGGTCTTAAACAAATTTTTAAAAGATGATCCACTGAAGTGAAAATCACTCTACTGTTCATCAGCACCAATAGGCCTTGGTCTGCCTGACAGAATACATACCCTTTAGAGAAACAAAAGCATTTATACACTTCTGCTTGATCAACACTTGACAAAACTGTGCAAATACCTCCCTTTCAATTCTTTCAGTCATTTGCACTTCAGGGTTTTATTAAAAGAAGTTTTTTTTACACAAGCACAGATAGCAATGTTACAGATTTGGTTGCTAGATGGTGTCTGAGACTGTCATAGGTGTTCAATCTGTGTGCTCTGTTCTTGCTGCATTTTGTACCCAAGTAATCAGAAAAAAAAACCAAAAATGCATATTTGTTTTTTTTTTTTTTTTCATGGCAGGAGAATGTCAGACAACTTAACTCTGGGCTTTCTAATAGGAAGAGTTAATGAGAAAAAGAAAGATTGAAATATGGGCACATTCCTCATCAAGGGAAGCTGCTTTTTGTCAGTAGCAAAACAGTATATATGGTTTGAATACTTTGTAATTAAGACACCATTCTCTGTAGGGATCATCATACTCTTTTTCTTTCTGCTTATAGGTTTTATGTGTTTTTTATACTTAAAATGCTTTTAAGTGAAAAAAGAGAGCAATAGTTTAATCAGCTTTTTGTTTATCCAACCTAAGTAATCACTTGAATACATTAATTTGCCACAGTAGGAACTTCTTTTAAAACTGATCTTGATTTCCACATATAAACTTCCACCTATGTGTTGTACATAGGCTACCCTTGACGTTTGTCATTCACAGATGTGGCTGATAAATTGAATCTCATGACATCTTTTCTGACCCTTGTCTGAGTGAAACTGTTTAAACACATGACTAAGAAATACAGAAACACTTCTATGCACTACATCTTCTTGTTCACAACCCAGTACCAATGACCACCTTAGAAGCAGTCTTTCTTCAGAAACCCAGTTGCCTGAATATTCATGAATAGCAAGAAGTGGTGTGAGTGAGCCAACCCACCACCATGAATTTGTAACCCAGCTGCTTTGAATGGGGCTGCATTTAACAGGCTCTCTATCTCAGTGTTTTCTAATACGCTCATCGCTGTGACATGGAGCACATTTTTGGCTTGCTGCATTGCTGTGGAGGGGGGTACATTCCTTGTATGAAAGCCTTGCTGACATTTACGGTTTTGCATTGAGTGGAATAAGCAGGCACTTTATTAGCCAGATCCCAGTAAGGACATAAGAAGAGAGGAAATCTAACTCTCTCCTCTAACAGCATTCAGCTCTCTGGGGTTTCATTTATTTCCTCCAAACCTAAGCTGAAGCTCAAGCAGCTATGTGAAGCCTGTAACACAAATTGTTTGCATGTAATGAACAGTGTCTTCCTTTTCAACTCTTGGACCAAGTGCAGGTGCCAGTGAATGTTGTTTCCCACCTCTTCTGGCATAGCATGACACCACAAATCATAACTTTCCCACTCCCAGTCTAAACTGTCTTGTAGGTTGTTGGCAACAGAAATAAGAATCTTAGAGATCTTTACAAAATTTTTCACAATGTCAAAGGAGCATTAACAGAGACAGAAGTAGTAATGGACTACTCTTTTCCAGCTGTGCTGGAAGCCTATGTATTCTCTTGATGTATTAACAATGGAACATGAGGATACTAAAGAAATCCATGGATTACAACTGTCAAAATGAAGTTGCATCTAGGAAATTAAATGGAAGATCACTAAAAGTGGCCAGACTACTTAGGACAAAGGAAAATTTACTCAAAAATTCCTCCCAAACCAACTGGGTTACACAAAGGTCTTTAGCAGCTTGGCAGATGGCAGAAGTAGGGAAGGTGCATCAGGGCTGCCAGTGCATCCTGGCTTCCCTGGGCCCAGCAGGATTGCTCTCTACACGAGAATCCCTAGGATGCCTGAGAGCCCAGTTTTAAATGGGGCAAGCCGTGGGTCTGCTGTAGAGCTTCCTGTGTGGAAATTATCTCACAATCTCAGTAAATCTTCCCGTTAAGACTGATTCCTGACCTTCACAGTGCATTTTCACTGGCCTTGATCATCACACACAAGCAAGTTCACTTAGCATTTTTCAATTCCTTTCTTATGCAAATTGCTGCAAAAACAAGAAGCAGAGGTTGTCAAGTTCTTATTGGAAGGGTTTTGGAGTTGGCATTTTTAGTATCTCTAATCCCCTCAAAAATAAGGAATTGTGTGCTTTTGACCAGCTCCACTACAACATCTCTGCCTTGAAGTCCAGCAAAGCTGTCACACATTCTCATTTTTTGAGTGATGCCACTATCATCAGCCTTTTACTTCTTTATGCCATTATTACCTACACATCTTGGCTTTAATACTTAATTTTTTTTATTTTTTTTTTTAGTTTCAAATTCTCTGGCCTTTGTTGAATAACATTTAAATCTTTCTTATAGACTTATTTCATTGTAAGATCATAAACCTTAATCTTCCTTAGTACATGGCATGTATATAATTCGATGAGACACACAGATAGATAGATAGCATCCCAACTTAACACCTTCCCAGAAACCTTCCAATGTAGTTTTCCTCTTTGAATGTATTGATTTAAATTTTCCTCCTGGGTACCGCCTCTCATTATGTGCTCCTTCCTTTCAGAGGGTAAACCCTCTTTTTACTAGACAATAAATAACATTATTAATGCAGACAATAAAGACAGAATTCTAAAGAAAATGAATGCAACAAAATAATTTGGGCTTCAATTTGTCTTTATCATGGGTGTCACTTGCCTGTCTCATTCCTTCTTTGCTCCAGGAGGGCAAAAGTCAACAGCAACAAGAAAACCAGACATTTTAGTTTTGCCTGGTACTAATGTCTTTGTATTTCATGATCCATGCCTCTCTTCTCTTGGGTTATTAAAAATATAGAAGGCAATATCAAGTTTGTTGGGGAATACTGAACTGGTGTCACTCAAAAGAATTTGGTCTTATCTGTGAGCAATTACTTCACATCTTTCAGTCTTCTCTCTCTGAACCCCAGTGTTTTGCGACTCCAGTCAAGTGAAACCCAGAGTGTCAGCTAGAGGGGGATAGAAGTGACACCACCACCTACTCAGAAAGGCATATCTGAGCTTTAGTTTAAAGTTGTCAACAAACATAAAAGCTCCTCCATAATTTTGCAACTTTTCCTCTTGTAAATTTCTCAGTTATTCAGTTCTGGTCTTTTTTATATGCACTCCTTTCAGTGAAATTGGTGATGGCTTAAAAAAAAAGTCTATTTGATGTTTTGTGCTGTTGAAACAGAAGAACAGATGGTACCAGAAACTAACAGGAGACCTCTGCAGATAGTCCTAAAAAAAAAAAAAAAAAGGGCAAAAAATGTTGTTTAAACCACCATCTGCATTAACAGAAAAAGAAAAAAAGATACAAGTTCCTATAATCTGCCTCTAAAATAAGATGTTCTCCATAGAAGCATATGTTTGTATTGTGTTACCAGTAATTTCATGGTGGGCAAAGCTAAATGGACTCAGATCTGACATAGGCTAAAAGTAAGATTTACCATGGCTCAGCTGTCTTTTAGGAGCTTGTTCAGCTGCACTAAATCATAAATTTAAGATCCAACACAGATTAGTTAATCCAGTAAAATGTTTCAGTGCACTAAATTGTGCTGGACTAGAACAGAACAGAAGGAAAGGAGACATGTTGACCTCCATGACTGACTATTCACTTATGTCTTGAAAATTTTCTGCCTAATTTCTTACGCTGGGGAATACAGCTCAGAAATCTTTGACACCAAGAGGCATTCCTATTTTTTAACCCCAGCAAGAAAACACTACTAGTAGAGGGGAAGAAAATACTCATTCTCTAAAATAAATGAACAAACAAATAAATAAATACTTTCACACTACATATAATATGATCATTCTTCCTGTATGCCCTGACTGCCATATTATTCTAAAGTTACTTCTTTTTGTCATTATTACTGGTTACAAATATCATTTAAGACCTGAAAAACTTCTCATTACACTTTTCACCAAATCAGATAATTTCTTATAAGAATGTTTTTTTCAAAGACTAAGCATTTTATGAATAACAGAAGAATTTTCTTGGATTATCTGTGTGTTAATGTCGTAATTTTTCAGCCTCAAACTGAGATGAGGCAATGTATCTGACCTTACACTGTGGGGAAACATACAGCTGTTGTGCATAAGAGAAGGACTAAAAAAGAGCGTTTAAAAGCTGATAACCTGGAAGTAAGTCTCACTCTGTCTCTGTTATGAGGCAATGAGTTTTATGAAGTATCATAACATCATGGACTTTTCCACTCCGTCTTTAGAGTGATATACAACAAAAAACCCTTGATACATAATTCAATTGTATTACTATTTCTTTAATTTCCACAGAAGAAGTTATTTTGCAGAATAAATGTAATCACATACAATGTCCCAGACTGCTCTCTCCACTTTAACTCCCTGTCAAATTCTAATCTGCATTTCTATTACCAATAAATACAACTAATTGCACCTGGCTGGAAGCCAAGAATTATTCTTCAGCTTCTCAGAGATCACATCCTTTGAACTTTGCCAGCAGAAACCCAGGGAAACACACAACAGACAACCTCCAAATTCCAGGAGAGGACTCATGAACGTGTAACCTCCAGGCATCTAATGATTTCCAGGTGCACATCACCAAGTGCCTCATCCTAAATTAATTAGCCACCTGGCCTGGTTTGTCAGCAGCAGTAGAACAGTACGACTTCAAGGTGGGTTGTGTGGTTGAACTTCCAGTTCTATCTGAGATCAGAGAAAACAGGCAAAGTACTGCTATAGAAAGAGCATTTTGTACAAGTAGAGGCATACCAAAAATCCAGTCACAAAATCACAGTGTTTTCCTTGACAAGTATAGCAATAGTCTTGGTCAAGGACAAATGCATGACTTTCATATTTTTATCTCAGTAATCAGACCAAAGAACACAAAAATTGCAATAGGAATAGCTGAATATTCTTCAGGGTAAAAGGAAAACTCCCCCGCAGATAACTCACTTTTCTTTAGAATGTGATGAATGAGAACATTTTTTAGTATCTTCCTTATTCAGTTTGTTTGGTTTCTTTAGCTTTAAATGCCGATGTCTATTTTTACTTCATGATACAAGCTAAAGCTAGAAGAAAATTTTTGCCACTTGTATTAATGTTAGAGATGAACCACTAAAAAAAGGACAATATTACAGATTCCTCAAGAAAATTGTTTTGATGATCCACTGGAGCATGAGAATCTGAAATGAGTACAGAGAAGGGGAAGTGCAATGAAAGTTTTTGGAGCAACCAGATCTATGTTCATTACTCAATAGAGGGCATATTGTTCAGAATTATCTGGCACTGGATACCACTGATTTACCCCAACCACAAATCAGAAACAATGCTGGACCAGTCAATAAAATGAGTTTGCTTAAATGTAGAGCATGCAGCTGGGTAGATTTTGAAATCAACAAATTCAAACCAGTCGTGTTTCATCATGTTTCATACAACCAGAAAGCTTCGAATATGGGAATGGAAACATCTCTAGATTATTCAACCCTTTAGGGATTTATTCTTTTTCAGTACTAGTTAAGAGAAAAGCAGGGATTATAAGATAAAACAATATGTAACTAAAACAGAACTACCTGAAACCTAGTTGTTCTGGTATTCCTATGGTGTTTAGTTTCCAGATAAGCAAATAAACCTTGTTACATCTGGTTTTGTATCAAGCTGGGCTGTAGTGGATTCCAACAGCTTCTGTTTAACTAAATCATGTTTTGCTAAAGCATTATCCAGGAATGAATATAGTCTTGCTTTGAGGATCATGGAACAGAGAATCCACCTCTGCCACCTCTGGTTAAGTTTTAATACTGCTCAAATTTTTGGTTTATATGTAATTTTATTTGACCCCCCCCCAAGCCCCCAGCTTCAGTTTATGTTTTCTGACTCATTATATTTTCCTCCACTAGATTAAAGAACCGTTTATTACCAGGCATTTTTTTTCTCATGGAGGCACTTACACACTGCAATCAAGTCACTCCTTTAGAAAAAACTCTTAAGGTTCTCAGTATAACATTTTTCTCTAGCATTTCAATTATTTTTCAATGTTCTTCTTAAAATTTACACACTTTGACTGGACTCAGTATTCTAGTATTGGCTCTCACTACACTGTGTACAGAGTAAATCCCTCCTTAATCCTACTTGTTACTCCTTCTTAAAGTTCTAGGGACTAAGCATTTTTGCTGCTTGGTTTTATTTTCCCCCTAGGAGTGTTCTGGGAGTCTCATGTCACATTGCTTTTCAACTCTAAGCCCTATGTCTTATCCTGTGTCACTACTTTCCTGGGAACAGAGCCTGATTCTGTAACCCCTGTGTACATTCCTGTTTTTAGACAAATGGTTCTGACTTAGCTTATTTGAAATTTTATCTCTCAAATCTATGAATTTGAAATCATCAAGAATTTCATATTTACTGCTAGAAGATTGCAAAAAGATGCAAGTGATTTGCATCTAGTACTGATCCTCACACATCCCTACCAGAGATCATCTGTAGATGTATGCTACAGCGATGATGAAAAATAGAGTTCTGTTGTTGCCTTAACACTGGAGTGGATGCAAGGCAGAAGAATTTACTTTAATCCATAGGAATTGAGTCCTAAATATGTCTGGATTTCACAGCCTGAGATTAGCTCACTTGTTTAGAGTATGGTGCTAATAATAATGAGGTTGTGGTTTTGGTCCCTATATGGGCCATTGACTTAAGAGTTGGACTTGATGATCCTTGTGGGGCCCTTCCAACTCAGAATATTCTGTGATTCTATAAAAAATTAAGAAGTAGCAAAAACAAGCAACTGTGTTTGTTCTTCTGTCTCTCATTACCTCAAAAACATTTTTTCATGCAGATTCTTCTCCATTATGTTTCTGAATTACTGGAGGGTTCAAAAGTTTATTCCAGTCAGTATCTTGCACTTTGAATGTTTTCCACAAAAAGCTGAATCTGAATCTCATTTGTCCTCTGCTTTTGAGGCACAAGAAATCTACTCATTTGAAAGGAAAGGCTTTCTATGACAGAATAAAAGTGCGATATGAATTAGACCATAATTGAGGGATATAAAAGTTACCATCAGATCTTTAGAATGAGAAAGTATATATCTTCCATGAATCATGAGACTGCAATGCAAAGGTGATTCTTAACAGAACTGGTCTGATGTTGAGATAATTTTGTATGAAAATTGTGATGCTTTTGGAAAAAATGTCTCAGTTCACCATGCAGATTTTGTAACTCTTTCTATTATGATAATTGTAAAAAAAAAATAAATTCATGTAGAAACAAAAAAAAAGCATCTTCAGGTTTGCCAACTGCTTGTCTAGGAGTAATTTTCAATATGATTTTGCTTCCAAGAGAGAAAATAAAACTGGTTCTGCCTGGTAACTCTACTGCAGAAAATATGATGTCCTGGTCTTATCTTTCATCATTCATCTTCAAGCCTTAATGGTAAGTCAGAAAGAAAGAGCTAAGACCCCTTTAGTTTAGCAGCCTACGTGCAACTCTTTAAACTGGTGCTGGCAGACTCTTCCAGGGGGAAGATCTTATTCTTTTCTGAATAGTATCTTCCACAGTAAACTCACCTGTTTTTATGCTAAATTATCTGACACTATGGAATAATATAACAACAGGAAATATTTTCACTGACTCTGTGAAGAAGATTAAAACCTCTTATTTCAATGGAGACCTACCATATATGATGGTACTTTGGAAGCTTAATGTAGAATTATTGAAATACTGAATCTGGAAAATCTGGATGAAAGATTCAAATTCCCAGAGAATCTTGAAAGAGTTTCTGGTTTGGAGAGTAAGTGAAAGATACTTCAATAAAATCAGAAGGGGTGGAAATCCAGGAGATCTTAGTCCAGTTTACTGTGAAATTGCTTGTTACTGTTCAAATATTTATCTTTAGTATTGCTAGACAAAGCAGCTGCCACTAAGTAAACGAGGTTTTTTCAGTGGTTTTATTTACACTCAGTCATGAAAGTCTCACTTTAAGATAAAACCCTGTGAGCTTGATTTTCAAAGGTGGGTTCCAATTTCAGATGCACCAATTTCAGCTGATAAAATGGCCGCTGCATTTCTGGAGAGAATATCCTTAACTTACTTCTGTTGTAGGTGGATATGATCAGTAGTCCTGAAAATCTGTCACTGAATTCTGTGAAGATGAGCATGCAAATCTGAACCATAAAAGTTCAGCATTCTTATCTGAAAGTTTGATGGCTTCAGTTTACCTGTCTTTCATTCTCCATCTGCAAAACAGTGTACACAAGTTGTCCATGACCTACCTTACACTCAGCTTCCCCAGCTTGGCTAACTTATTATTAATGGGAATAAGTTATTTCAGTCTGAGATCCCAGGGAAATGTACTGATACCAAAATATTATCAGCTTGCCTCCTTGGGCAAATAGATAGTCACTTTCCTATGAGACCATACACATTGTTTTCTATGCAAACAGCAGCTTTTGTGTGTCATCATGAAATGTACGAAAATAGTTAAAAATATCACCAAATCTTTATTCTAGCAGTGTCTTACTAATAAGATATTCTGTTGTTATCTATAGGAGCATAGGTTATGTGAGATCAATGGGTACAGCTGAACTTACTTTCAGCTCAGCATCTCTGAAGAACAAGGATGGTTTTGGTTTAAATGTTTAGCTTTCACAGCTTCTGAGAAGAATAAGAAACAATTTCCCTGCTTAGATTTCTTATAGTGGTATGTTATTTGAAAGCAGAATAAATGGTCCAGAAAAATAAAAATGGTTCATAAATTCCATTGGGTTGACAGTGGAGCTCTAAGATGAGGAATAGCCTCTTATAATTTAAAACTACTATTTTTTTTTCTTGTGAATCTAGCAGATTTTGAAAAGTCACAAATGAAAAAAAAATCTATGTTGATATTCACCTTTCCCGTGGATTATTTTTGTGTAATTCCTGCCTGTGATGTAGTGAAGTAATAATCTAACCCACTTAGTACACCTTCCAGTTTTCCTGCAATATTGTTATCACCATCGACAATTCCTGTGGCAAGTAGACCAAAGCTATGTTGTAAATATTCTTTCAAATAAAATTTCCTAGTGTTCCAATTGCTGTTCATTCGCATTTTTCTTCCTAACTGTGCAAGTGGGAGCATGGTGATGCCCACAAAGATCCCCTTGGATGATTTTCCTTGTTCTCAAGTCATTTGGAAATCTGCATTCACTGACGGCACAGGAACTCATTGCATTCTCTGCCAAAGTTTGCAAATAACTGTGGAAGAGAATGGAATTTCTGTACATCCTCCAGGCTGAACCCCATGACATTACAGGTAAAAGCCACAATGGAAAAGAGCTTTTTGCTCACCTAACCATCAAGTTTATTTTCAGTGCTTGAGTTAGTTAGTGCCTGTTCCAGTTTCTAGTCTACTACTACTCAGCTCCACATGATCCAACCTTAGGCTTTCCTTTTCTTCAGCAGCTGCTCTGTGTAATCCATTGACTATACAGAAAGCTAAGGCTCCTATTTCAAGCTTGAAAGTATCACAGAATCACAGAATGGGTAAGGTTGGAAGAGACCAGTGAGTCATATGGTCCAACCTCCCCGTTCAAGCGGGGTCATCCTAGAGCACATTGCACTGTATTGCATCCAGACAGTTCTTGAATATCTCCCTGTGCAATCTGTTCCAGTGCTCAGTCACCCACACAGTAAACAAGTTCTTCCTCATTTTCAGGTGGAATTTCCTGTGCATCAGTTTCTGTCCATTGCCTCTTGTCCTATTCCTTGACACCACTGAGAAGAGTTTGGCTCCCTTCACATTCCTTCATATACTTATTGAGAAGGTCCTCTTTCAGTCAATTCTTCTCCAGGCTGAACAGGCCCAGCTCCCTCAGCCTTTTCTCATAAGAGAGATGCTCCAGTCTCTTAATCATCTTGTTGCCCTCCACTGGACCCACTCCAGGAGCTTCATGTCTCTCTTGTACTGAGTTCAGAACTGGGCAGTACTCCAGATCCAAGTTCACTAGGGCTGAGTGGAGGGAGAGGTTTACCTTCTTCAGCTTTCTGACAGTGCTGTTCCTAATGCACCCAGGATACCATTGGCCCTCTTGGCCACAAGGAAGGGCACACTGCTGGTTCATGGACACCTTGTTGTCTGTCAGGACTCCCAGCTCTCTGCAGAACTGCTTTCCAGCTGGTGCTTGGGGTTATTCTTCCCCAGGTGCAGGACCCTGCATTTGCCTTTATTGAATTTTAGGCAGTTCTCTGCCCATCTCTCCAACCTGTCGAGGTCCTTCTGAAGGGCTGCACTGCCTTCTGGAGTGTTAGCCACTCCTCTTAGCTTTGTGTTTTCAGCAAACTGCTGAGGAGGCATCTATCTTGTTCAAGTCATTTATAAATAAGTTACACAGTACAGGGCCTAGTACTGAAACTTGGGGTATACCACTAGTGACAGGCCACCAACTAGATCCTGTGCCCCTGATTAGGACCCTCAAATGAGTAAATTAATCAGAACAAATCTCAACCTCTCCTCTGCACCTTGATCACCCTGCAGCAGGATTTTTAGCTGTTTTATCAGATTTGGGACTCGGTCTGCAGTCAGTCTGTAATAGTGTTTCATGTGTTTTTCCAATATGGCATTTTGTCATCAGAGTCTGACAAGTCCTGAAGAGATATATCCCTGGCTTAACCAGTAGGAGAAATCTACATCATGATAGCCTCACACAAAAATCTTAATACCTTTACTGATTTGTTTAAAACTCTTTTCAATACTGCCATCAAGAGACACTGAAACACAAAAAGTATTTCCCTCAAAACACTTTGTGGAGATATGTGAACACATGCCTGCTTGTAAAGCTCTCTCAGCCCTGGAGAGGGGGAAGCAAACAGGAACTACGGATTGATATCAGACAGGGTAAAAAATGTATGTCAGATTTCAGGCAGATTGTGTTTTCCTGTCTTGTTTAATCTCTCTTGGGAGAGAGAATGGGGATTGTGCCTGAATTGTTCGCTTTTCTCTTTGTCATTACACATATAACTGTTCAAATTCTCCCCTTCTTAATCTGAGGTGACTTACAGAGGTTCCCTATCAAACACAGACACTATACAACACTATATTAGATTATACACTTTGTCAGAAAATTGGCACTTTAGATACTAAACCATAGCCTGTGCTCTGCAACCATGCTATCATTCTTGCTCTAAGATCTTGTCAGAGCCTATAAATTAAGCAGGATTTGGCCCTGGAGTTGTATGAAAGGGAAGGCTGTAGGAGACAGGAGGATGCTACCTCAACTCACAGGACTCATTTAAGGGAAAATTCAGTCTGAACCAGGCCAGGCCTATCATCTCACCACAGGCTGTCTATTTTAACCTACACATTACAGAATGAGCAGCAGCATTAGGATGCCACCTCATGCTACTCCCTGATGACTGTATCTTGTATGCCTTCATCTACAGGAACTGCATCTCCTATTGTGATGCTATGCCATCCAAGCTATAAGAATTGCTATCCAAGTATGCACCAACTCTGAAATGATAGCTTTGACTGCAACTCATCTCTGCAAGGCAGTAGGTCATTGCTTTGAGAAGCTGAGACAGCACTGGTCAGAAATAGCACCTGAGTTACAGCATAAAAAGAAGGATACAGTCAGCCAGATCACTCCCTGTCACGTTCCTATGTACATTTCAACCCCAGTGAGGAGAACTGAGGAATCCTTGCACTGTAGCCCCTTTCTAGCCTCTCCTGAGGAGATGGAGGAAGTCCTTTGACACTCTATGTAACTATGAGAAAAACTCAGAAAATTAACAAAAGAATGGTGTTCAAATGCAATGTTTTTTGAAATCTCTAAACACTACTTCCATTCAGCAGTGAATATCGCACAGCAATTGAGATAACACTAAGGATGAATATAATTTAATCTGGCAGCCTCACCAGAAGGAGAACTAAATGCTGTTTTCACATCTGCAGGTATGTTTACTTCTGAGACGGGTACCTGTACCGTATACAAAGTTCTTTGTTATCCTTTGAAAAGGACACATTCAATTTCAAAGTAATTATTAGCCCTGCATGGTGCGTTGGTTTCAGGCAGACAAGGTGTGTGCAAAGCACATGAATGATCACTGAAAACCCTAGCACTCCTGAGCTGTGCAAGGACTCGAAGCATCAGTAGCTTTGCTGCAGCCTCAATGCTGCAGGGTGCAAGTGAGACTATATTTGTGTGCAAAATGAAGGCAGAAAAAACACAAGGCAGTTTGCAGGAAGGCACAAGTCCTTCTTCAGGTCTGAAACAGAAGCAATAAGATTTTGTGCTTATGACAAAAAAAATGAACTTTTTTTTTTCAAGTGTAAGTGAAGTTGGTTTGAGTAACAAACACCTTGTACAGAAGGGGGAACAGGGTGTCAAAACTCCCTGGTTTGGGGCAGTTGCTGTGTAGCCCTTTGTTCTTGTGTTGGAGAAACAGTGTGGGCTAGCAGTGGGATGACACAATCACAGTAAAGACGTTTTCCCAGCCCACAGCTGGATGCATTTGGGCTCTACATGCTGTGTTCAAGCCCAAGGCACCGGGCTGTGCCGGTGGCCAGTTGTCCTTTGCCAAGGTGGAGCTGCTCCTCGCCTGACAGCCCCTGTCAGCGTGGATTCACGGAGCAGAACAGAAGTACAGATGGCACTGAGCCTCCTACTCAGGGTCTCCTTTAAGAACCTCCCTGCTGCTGCCAGCTCCAAGGGAAAGCCGGTGCCGGCAGCGGCAGCAGCACCCAGCCCGCAAACGCATAGTGACAGTGCTCTCTGGTGGCAGCTGGAATCCCCACACACCGCCTCAGCCTGCGGAAGGGAGGATGTGCTGAATTCCGAGCCACTCTTTGCTGTGTAGGTACGAGGTGATGAAGTGTAGGAGCATAAGCAAATATACAGACAAGCACAGATATTCATTTTTAAATCCGTGGAAAAGTTGAGCAGAAAAAACCTCCAATTAAAATTCTCAGTGCAGCAACAGTGCTTATTTTCAAAAGGTTTGTGGAAAACAGGCTTTTCTGCTCTGTCACATGGGCACTTACATTTATTTTTTTTTTTTGCAACGTAAATGAATGCCACAAGCCAAAAAGAGATACTTTCTTGTCTCTAAGTGAATGCCCACATACTGGTTTCACCAGCATGAAAGCTCTTGGTGCAGCATAACACAGAAGAGTTGCTCCTATAGTGCCTCTAATCTGCAGATCTCCAGACACTTTACACAGCCCTCTGATGAAGTTTAGAACATTGTAGTAAAGGAGATATTCATATAGCTGGGGCACAGCTGTGGAGAGGCTAAGAGACTTGCAAGTTGAAATACAGCAAGGACTGTTGAATTTTGTTCTCTGCCTCCTACAGCAATGACAGACTTGTAAATACCAGAAGCCACATGCCACACTTATGTTTCCTTCTAACTATGTCACCAACTACAGGCCATGAAAAGTTTATCAATACAGGATCTCAAAATGGTTGAAGTTGGAAGGGACTTCTGGTGGTCATGTAGTTCAACACCATTGCTCAAGCAGGGCCACCTAGAGCTGGTTGCCCAGGACTGTGTCCAGATGTTTTTTTAATATCTCCAAGGACTGAGAATCTGCAACCTCTCTGTGCATTCTCTGTTAGAGCTTCATCACCCTCATGGTAAAAAGGTATTTCCTGATGTTCAGATAGAACCTGAAGCAGTTGACTAACAGCCTATCCATCATGAGGGGGGTAGTATGTTTGTGGGTTTTGTTTTGGTTTTTTTTCATTTATATGGGAGAAAGGCAAACAAGAAGACTTTTAAACAGCTGAATGAAAGCTTTCTTTGCCAGTGAGGGATGGTTTCTAATATATTAATAGTCATAGCTAAGTATTTTCTTTTTGTCACTGTTCAGTGTGGCACCTCTGCCAAGGCTTTGCTCACAGATCTGAGCTTGCACTGACTATGTACTGAATAAAACAAAGGGAAGTTGGGCCATAAGCAGAAACTGCACATATGTATGCTCAACACAACCTAGCAAACATAATACTGCCAAAGGAATGTGACGACATGATATTGCTGGTTTGGAGGGGAGGCAGGCAGCACCTGTCACAAGACTTCAGTGTATACAGAATATAGAATTAGACATTTTAAAATTAAGAAATTTCTGTTAGGACACAACTAACTAAGAATTCTTGAATTCACCACAATTTTACACCAGAGAAACTAAGATGAAGCCATGAGACAAGCAATAGGCATCATCTGAATTCACAAACCTGTAACCTAATGCAGACCTTACTCTCACCTGTGAGGGTGAGACTGAAACAAGCTGGCTGGAGAGATAAAAATAATAAGAATAATAATCTAAATACACAAAGTCTGTCAGACTTAAATTGGCACACAGCACCTGAGTCCCACTGGCTGTTCAGCAGGCTCTCAGCTCAAGGCAAATGCAGGAGAGCTTAACTTACCTCACAGTCAAAAACACTTAAGTTACACCAAAACTTTTTATGCTTCTTGTAGGCTAAAAGAGAACCTAACTCTAAACTTAGCATACATGTGATTTTATTTTCCTCACCAGGTCAGTCACATTCTCACTAAACTCCCTGAAGTGGATCTAATTAAGCCAGGTAAACCATTTTGTATGAGCTGGATGTCCTTTTTCACTCTCCACAAAATACACAGTTCTTCAAGCATTTGTGTGGTTTGCTTTGAATACCCAACATTAAAAATTAAACTGACTTCTTTTAAATAAATCATTAAAAAAAATAATAAAAAAAAATCCACAGCCAATGCATGAGCAATCAGAAAAAAGCAGAACAGAAGAAAATTGCATTAAAAGATATCTGTCAGAAACTGTTCACTTGTTTTCACATTGATGTCTCTGGTATCAACATGGGAGAGCTGGGGCAGGAAGGAATAACACCACACATGAGATATCCTTGACTAACTCCTTGATCCCCAGAAGTAGATATCAGAAACACTTCATGCTGTAAGATTCACAGCAGGTTTTACTGTTGCTATGGTTATTCAAAATCTTCTTTTCAACAGGAGAGGAATAAATTCTCCGGTTCTCTGCAATACATAGCAATACAGCCATCTCACTGTCAGGCTCTCCACATGGGGGTAGGCTTCAACAGCAACACCTTAAATCTAACCATCAAACATCAAAATGAGGTCATTTAAATATTTAAGAGGAATGAAAAGCAACAACTACTTAATATAGAAGATGGAGAAGGAAAGAAGTGGGTTACGGAAGGAAGGGAGGAAGGGAGGAAGGGAGGAAGGGAGGAAGGGAGGAAGGGAGAAAGGGAGGAACTACCCTGCCATGGGCAAGGACACATTCCACTACACTAGGTACTCAGAGCTCCAGCCAACCTGCCCTGAACACTTTCATGTATGAGGTATCCACGACTTCTCTGGAAAACTTGTTCCAGTGCTTCACTATCCTCACAGTAAGAAATTTCTTCCTTATATGTACTCCAACACTACTCTCTTTCCATTTGAAGCCAGTACCCCTTGTCCTACCACTACACCTCCTTGTAATGATACTGAACAGTTTTGTTTATTATTTCCTAACTGGGACTAACACTTCAGCACAAAAATATGGAGTGACTTGGATGCTACCATTTAAATACAGATTATATCATGTAATGAAGCTGAGTCAGGGGAGTTTTAGGTCAGATATCAAGAAAAGGTTTTTCTTCCAGAAAGTGGCTGAGCACTGGAACAGACTCCCCAGGGAAGTGGTCACAGCACCAAATCTTTCTGAGTTCAAGAAGTATTTGGAAAATGCTCTCAGGCACATGATGTGATTCTTGGGGTGTCCTGCGCAGGTTCAGGAGTTGGACTCAATCCTGATGGGTGCTTTTCAACTTATCGTGTTCTGTGATTCTATGCCAAGGAAGGCTTCAACTCAAACAGGTCTCTGGTGACAGAGAACTTCCTCAGGTGTCTTCATGTCAGCATACCATGTTCAGAGGGCTGTGTTGTACAGTGTTTTCACCTCCTACAATTTAGGTTCCACTCCCAAATCAGGGATCCATTTAATGATCTCGTTCAGACTCCATAAGAATACATCACTATGTAGGGTCATACTCTGCTTTCCTATTCCTAATCAGCAATTTTCTGCTTGTTCATCCGAGGTCACATTAGTTTTCAGCAACAGCATCACAGTGAGAGTTCTTGTTCAGTCAATTACCCACCCTGACTTCTAACTCCTTTCAGGGTCACTGTTTCCCTGGAAGCAAGTACCCACTCTGTATGTGTAGCCCATCGTCCTTGCTCCCAAACAAACAACCCTGCATTTTGCTACATTAACATTTGTGCTAGTTAAACAAGACCTACTTTCCAAATGAACTAGATTGATCTGTCAAACTGATCCAACTTTACCACTGTTTACTCTAACTAATGCTGTATCCTCTGCAAATTTTACAGGCACTGATTTCCTCATTTCTGAACCATTAAAAAAACTGCTGCATTGTGTTAGACTGAAAAAGATCCCCATGGAACCCTGCTGGAAATACCCTCTGTGGATGATGATTCCTCATTTACAATTCCTTTTTTGAAATCCATCAGACAATTATAATCTATTTATTATGCACTACATTAATTTTGCATAGTTTAATTTTTTAATTGGAACGTCATGTGGTATGAAGTCAAATGCTTTTGAGAAATGCAGGTAGATGTCAGCACAGCTCCTTTTATCAGCCTACCTTGTCAAAAACAAAGTTGTGATTGCTTAAGCAGATCTGTTCTACATAAAAAGAGATGTGCAACAGTTGCTGCATAAGACTTTGGGCTGAAAAAAAATGCTGCATCTGGATTCTTAAGAAACAATGAGGAACTGTAGAAGCACAGTTTTAAATGAGAAGCAGACTAGTTGCATTTTCGTACTGTCAAGCCCAAAGGTTTTCAGTTGCTGTTCACTGCATTTGTCTGTAAGACAATGTTAAAATTCAAAGTATATGTGGAGAAAGGACTCATTGGGGATCTCTCAGCACTTCAAGCCACAAACATCTACTCTGTGGTATAAGGAAAAGAACTGAATGGCACATTTTTTAACTTCCTCTTCATTCTGGTTCACTAGCTCCTGTCTGTCACCTCTGAAGAGAGCTTGTGGAAGACTCTATCTCAGTTTTTATCTCTGTGTATAAAACATGGACAGTCCATAGAAGGTATCCTTTCTTAGTGACACCTGATGAGGAATCTAGAAGACAGTTTCAGCTTAAGGGTGTAACTGAATTACTGTGTGAGAAACACAGAGGCAGGACCTTTGCTGATCAGTTGATCTCTGAAACTCTAAAAAACTGTCTCATCTATTTCTGCATCATTTTCTAGCAGAACATGCGGATTGCACAACAGCTGCTGTACAGTCTGAACCTCTCAAAGAACTCCTAGCAACTCAAGGAGTATTTACTTCAGCTGGGGTGACGTGACAGGAACAGTCCAAACTAAAAGGGTAGGGTTAGGGTTAGGGTTAGGGTTAGGGCTTCTCTTCCTCCTCACTACCCTCCATCCACATACACTTAAAAGCAGTGCTTTTTGGACTCACAAGATGATTCAGTTTTCAAGACTGCAAGGCAACTAACCTACTGAAAAGTGCCAGGAAGTTGGATTACCTCCATAAAACACTGGACAGGGGAAAGGATGGGGCATCAGGACAGAGAATGTGAAGGGGAAGAGAGAAACAGAAGAGTAGGAAAGGGGAGAAAGACATTTTCCTCCAGTGTCAATGAACTACTAAAGACGTCTGAAAGAACAATGTAAGCTCTGCCATTTGGCCCTGTTCCCTGAACAGTATGGTGACTGCCAAAAAACAAAAGAAAGTCATTTCTCCCTCTACCTTTCATAACCCTTTTGCAAAGAAAGGTCTGCCCACCAATTTGAGGCAATTTCAAGTCCTCTCTTGAGCACAAGAAGGTATTTGTGATAATTCAATAAGCACTCATGTTCCTCACTGTACTGAATCATTGCCTGAGAGCAGTGCAAGGAGCTTGGACATGGCAGAGCTGCTATGTTCTTGCACACTCTATGCACAGAAGAAACTGATCGTCAGTGTGCTTTGTTTGTAAAGAGACTTATGACCAACAGTTACTACATTCTGTCACAGCCTAGATACTACATCTTTGTCTCTGAAATTCCGTGCCTTAGAATTGGATAATAATTTCCTCTCAGCTTTGCAGTATCAGTAAAGAGTAAGTTAGAAAGTTGCTGTATATAAATTCATTTTAACAAGAGGCTGATCATTAAATGCAAATCAATTTCTATGTGCACACATGTTCTGCAATACACAGGGAGTCGGATCCTCTGTCACTTTGTAGATGCTGCTGGTGGACTATATTTTGCAATACAACTTGGAATTATTTCTCTGCAATTGCTAGGCGATCTATGGAATAGCAAGGACTGATAACAACAGTAAATCAGTACATAAGAATTTGCATAAAATTTATATTTTCAAATATAATTTAAAGGCACTGTTTTTAAATACCAATTTTCTTCAGATGCTTACCACAATGACAAGAAATATGTTTATTCCCTGACCTCAAAGTCAACATCAAGTAAATTGGTAAAAATCACTGTAAATTATCTGAACATGGAAATTAATTTATTGTTAGGGTCTGGTTGTGAATCCCCAGCTCATAATATTGAATACTTTAGATTCGATACCATGTGCTCCTACCTGATATCAATAACCAAAAGACCCATATGAGAAATACAGTACTTTTCTTGATAAATAAGATTGTACCAGTTAGTTTGAATCTTTCTGTGGGATTTACTGTGTGAAATTACAGACATCCTTATGCAACCCCTTTGAAATAAACATAGCAACAGTCACCATATAAAAGACATCATTGGTAGGTGTTGTATATAAACTTGAAGCAGATAAAAAACAGGCTGATCTAGTACTAGAAGTCACTCCTCTTAAATCTGATACCAGACCTGACTTTGATTTGCTTTAGTTCTCTTGGATATAATAGCAGTCCTATGCTCTCAAGCTCATGATGCTATTAACTCACTCAATGCAGAGTTACTCACTTTTAAGAATTGGTAATAGCTCTCTGTGGTCATTTTAGTCACCTCTTAAAACCAAGGTCTCTCTGGACATTCCTTCAAGTAAATTATGAATGAGTCAATGAAACTATTAATAATTCCAGCTGTCTTCTTTTACTCTCCTCTTGTTTCAAAGCAGTGAGATGCACTTCCATCTTACATGGCTAGCAACGTCTTCCTTGTCTTAGGATGGGTGACTGCCATTGTTTTTGAACTACTGCACAAATAAGATATGGATTTGGAACAAACATCCTACAATGTACCATTTAAGAGGACAGAAATGGAGGATACACTTAATGTTGCGTAATTTACTAAGATGCAGCCCTGAACCACTGCACATGCAGTTTAGAGTTTAGTGAACTCTAAAAGTTTTCAACTCTCTGTAAAAGGTTTCAGCTCTCAGCTAACACTGTGCTAATGTAGCTGCAATCACTATTTGTCAAAAGCTACTTCTGTAGTTCCAGCTATCTTTTAAAATCACAAATTCAAGCAGTGTTGTGTTTGCTAACCATTGATGGGACCAGCAAATTATTGCTATAAAGAAACTGGTATTTATGATGACTGATCTTTAACCAGATGCTGCATTAACTCAGTTCAGAAAGTGACTGTGCAGCCAGTAATGTTGCACAGCAGTTCAGTGAGTTGTGAGGCTGGCTGAGCTACTGAGGAAAATCACCCCCATTGCTTGATTTGTCTTTTGGGAACTTGTGAAAGTGATGATGAACACTTATGTGACTGCAAACCATGCACTTCTGTGGAGAACATATTCACAATAGGAAAAACTTACAGAAAAACAAACTGTAATAGCCTGAGAACAAAGGTAGTAGTCCAAGCTAGTCCACTGTAAGTATATAATGACCTGGTAAGTCTGGGTCATTGTCTTCTTGATGCTCTGTTGACCTTGTTTCAAAACTGGGACCATTGAAAAAAATTATGATTCAGAGTGGGGACATTGAAGTGTTTCAAGCCGAGTTAGGGCTCTCAGCCAATAAGCAGATATGCATGTTCACAGCCCATGTTATTTGGTATTCTGCCCCGGTGCACTTACTCTAAATCTAAGCTGCCCTGAGGGACGGATAGATACCTGTAACAGAAATATTAAGGTTAGCACAAACTAAGTATGAATGGAAATTAATGTATGAAAACACCAGAAGAAACACTGCAAGAAGTGTTAAAAGATTGGTCTGCATTGTTAACCAAGGACTCTGTTCCCAGAAATAGAAATGAGAAATGTGCTGTTCATGTGAAGGCCAGAAAGCCTTCAGTCTGGTAAGAATGTAGCACAAATGAGTCATCAGGCCCTTTGACAACAAGAGGATGCCATCAAGGTCACAGTCCATCATATATGCCATTCCTGTTCTTGTTAGACCACAAGGAAAGCAGGCTATAGCTGTGTATCATAGATGTGTATCATTCCAGACACATTTTACAAACAAGACAAAATGGATAACAAGCAATAACCTTGCCTAAGAGTTATGAAAACTTATGCCAGATTCTGAATCAGAAGACAATGCCATAATAACTTAATGAGTTTAAAAGACCAGTCTCAAAATTAACTCAGCGTCATCTAACAAAAACTCCAGAATTCAATGAGCACATCGCACCACCCATGAGGCACAAAACTGATCATGGGCCCACGCATCCTAGTATTTGTTCAGGTGGGTGTGTGAAAGTGTGAGTGGGTTAAATCAACCTATTTAGAGTTTTTGAAGTATCAACTTCCCCTTCCACAATGTTTTATGACAGCAATTTCTGACAAGTGCAGATAAACTGCTTCTGGTACCAGCTATGCCAATTTTCACATACCTCTTCAGGACACTTCATTGTAGTATATGTCCTCTAGGCCATCAGCTTCTTATGATTTAAATGCAAAATTATGGAAGTTAGCATTTAGGGAACACAGAATTTTTAGCACCTTTTAGATTAGTCTTGGACATCCTAAATGTGGTGTTGGCTTCTTACAGAGAAAAGTAGAACAAAGCTGAGTAAGAATTGGGGAAGAGAACAGATGTATAAGTAGGCCCCTGAGACTGTCCTCAGTCCTTAATCCCTCAGTACCTGATTATGGTTTCAGATATCCTGAAGTCCTTTAGATAATCATGTTCTTCTGTTGTATATACATTTGGCAATTATCACTATAGCTGCTTGTAAAAAAAATAAAAAATAAAAAATGAAGTGGATAAATAAGGCTTAGGATAACAAAATATATCATCCACCCATTATCCCTTCAATGTATGCATCCTGCTGGCACAGTTCAGATTTCATTTACATGATAGATGCTTCTACCTCAGCCTAAAACAAGGCTGGTCTGCATGTCATTTCCTGTAAGGAGTCACTGAACCTCAATTATTTATTTGAGATAAATGATGCAATAAAAATACACTTTACAGTTCAAAAGCCACCTTCATCAACTGTACAATGTCTGGCTTTCTGTTTGATTCCAATCCCCACCCCCGTCATTGCAAGACACTTGCCACAGTAAAATAAATTATTCTGGTACCTAAGCAACACAACATCCCCTTATTTTTTTCCTTGTAAATGACCTCTCTGCCTCAGCCATCAAAGTCAATCTCCTGTTCCATCCCAACCATCCTAACAAAAGGCAACATGAGGAAGAAGAGGAGAGTAACTTGTAAATTCTGTGGCTGATGCAATAGCTGAAGGTTCAGGAGCTAATACCATTCAGGCCTTATTTAACTAGCTGATGGTACACCCATTTCTTTGCTATGCTGACTAGAGAACAATCTAAGAAGGAGAGAGGAAAGAGGCTAGAAAAATTTCATGCCAGGGACAATTTCTTTACCTTCTCACTTTATCCAGTAACTGAGGGCTCAGAGCTCACTGAATTCAGTGAGAAATTAAAGTAACCACAAAGCAGTTACCTCTGTTATAGAGCAGTGCTCAATGAGATCAAGAGCTGTTATAACAACAAATTAAATTTAATCTGTCTCCTCTGTGTGCAGTTTCTCAGTTTATGTGTACAAGAAATGCGAAGGAAAACACCCCATGGGGTGTGGCAAAGATTAATCTATTAATGTATTGTATCTGAAAATGTAAAGTGCTATTAAGTACTAGATTGATTATTTTAATCAACACTGTTTTCACACCATCTGCAATTCTGTGGCTACAAATGTGGCTGTGAAATTATATTCCAGGTATACAGAATCACTCTCCAGTTCGCAGTTTGTACTTCGTCATTAGCACAACATCCAAATGCTTAAGATGAAATCGGATTCAACTGCAGGATGAAACATGAAAGAAAATGCAATGTTATTACATTTTTTCTGACAGGTATTGTCAGATTGTCAATTGAACATGTGAGACACTTTTGATGTACATAGTCTTGATGTGTAAGAGCCAGATTTGGAGTGGGATGGTAATGTAGGCTTTATAATTTTCATTTCACTCAAAAAAAAAAAGATGATAAATGGTGTAAAGAAAGCAATGAAGCAAACTTTAGATAGAAGACTTTCAGCTCTGAAACAATAGAAAGTCATATACTTTATGCTTTCTATTTACAGGTTGAGACTTTAAAAATAAAGATAATTAAATTTTATTAATTACATACATTAAATACCTTTTGTAACTTTAAAAAGAAAAGCAGCCAGTACAGAAATCAAGAGAGAGTTTAGCAAGAAATCTGATAATGCTTGCTGAAGAAAAAGCACTGAGGTGCTAAGGAATTCTATGAAAATCAGCATTGCACTGTGAATTTTGTCTAGTGTTTCTCTGCACTGCTAAATAGCTCTGGATCATGCTCCTGCATGTTACAGCTGTGGCAAAATTAGCTGTTGACCTTGATGGTACTCTTTATAAAGCAGTCTACTGATCAAAAGTCACCGCCACTGCCTTTTTTTTTCTTTTTCTTTGGGGTTCCTTAATACTGTGGAGTCCATTATCAACTTCATCCTTTACTCAGCTGCTGGTGGCCAAAATGTGACTTCTCATGGAGAAAATGGTATGTACAACAACTCTTCATACAGACCAGTCTGCATCCCCAGTGGAACTACAGAGAAAAGGACAAATTCACAAACAACCAAACCTGAAGTTATAGAAAAAAATTAAGTTCTAACAGGGGTACTAAAAACACTCATCTATCCCATGTCAGTGTGGGCAAATAAGGGGAACCAGGGTACCAAGGAGGTGTTTTTCCCTCTCCCCTTCCCTTCCACTTTTCTTCCCTTCCCTTCCACTACTTTCTTCTCTCTTTTCTTCTGCAGTAAGATGTGTTGAAAGTTGCTAGAGTTTTTCTTCTCCATAGACACATATATCAAGGTTGCTGATTTCTAACCAAAAATGCAAAGAAGTTAATTTGTTCCCGAATTTACATCTGCAAATAGTCACAGGAAGCAATTTGTGTAACCTTCATGAATTAAACATACCACAGTCAAAAGTCTTTGGCACCAGTTGGGGATTAATGACCAGCTGGAAAGACCATGGCTTGAAGAAAGTTGAGCCATCATTAAGCCTGTGTTCTAATGCCAGGGCTATTGCAATTATAGGCCTTTTTAAAAGAACTAAAGAAAATAAATATTACACAGCAAGTAGCTAATACCCTAAGGGTTTTTGCAGTTTTGAAGGGTGCTGCTCTTACTCCTGACATGTTTTTCCAAAGGTCTTTAGGAACCAATGCCTGAATTGTCTCATATTTTATGCAAGCTGGGTAACAGTCACAGCTTGGCATCTCTTCCAGAAATGCTGGAGGAAAGACCCCAGAAATGAGTCAGCATTTGTTTTGGTTGAGATGAGCCACTGTAGGTTATGGCCAATAGATAATGGTTGGAAAAGCACTACCTTGAAACCCACTTTCTCATATCCAAATGCATTATCACAGTCTAGAAAGTCTGTTTCTTGTATGGAGTGATTTCTGGGAACACCTGTGGGTCTGTATAAAATTTACTGAAGCTATAAATGCTAAAAGACCAAGCTTTTGGAAATGGCCCAGTCTTGGCTATATGGACAAGGGCTGGATAACCAAAAGGAAAATACTTAGTGATGACAAATTGCAAAAGAGATTATCAGAATGCTATATCATCTTTCTGTTGGCATAAGTACTCCTTTTTTAGACCAATACAAATGAAAAAACATAAAACAAACAAGCAAATTATTATCTATTCAGACTATTCATTTGTAACTCTTTATGGAACCATTTTTATCTGTCACCTTTCCATGCTCTGGCATGTTGCAGTAAGCAGAAGGGAACAACAGAAAGTGCAAGCTCAGAGTCTGGGGAAGTACTGTGGAAGCCAGTAATACATAACGAGAACTCCTGCTGTAAAGGGTTCTCTTACTGAAACAACATTTGGGCTCTAAAATGATGCAATCCACTCGTACAAAACAAGTACATTACAAGTACCTCACTGCGTTGTGTTCCCTCTACTATTCACTCTTGAATCAATTTTTATAGTCCCTTGCTTTGCTGCTCTATTGTAACCTTCCTGAACATAACCATACCTGAACAAAAAACATGATTACATGAGAGGATTCCAATGGTCCTTGTATAGCATTGAATTCCAGTCATAAAACTGGGGCTCATATGTCATAAAACACATAGGGCAAACACCTAGATTTAAAATTATTATTTAAAAAATCAGGTAGTGATTAAAACCAGTGTCTGTTTATTAATCAAAAGTGTCTTACATGCAGCCTTCTCCTTAAGATCCCTATTGGCCTTTTTTTTATATTATGTGCAGTCTCTCAAACCTAGACAAGGTTAGAACAAAACATGCCTCATTAATGGGTGATATGGCAAGACCCACAGCAAAGCAAGAGTTAACATATACTGCTCTCTTCTGAAGAGTTAAAGGCATAGCAGAATGAGAATATTTTATCTAGAGACAGTCTTGTTATCCGTGGTTTCATCTACCTAATTAAATACTTGAAGAACACAACTTAGGTCTTTGATGTGCGAGAAAAAAGATTTTACATGCAGCCTCATCTGCTTTTGGGCCTTCTGGCAGTCACAGTTATTTGCACCATCTCAGCTGTTCCACAACACTATTCACATAAGGAATAAAAAGTTAGAGTTTAATTCAGAATAGAGCCAATTCCAAAGCTTCCACTAGCTTTCTCCCACCACTTCCTCACCTATATATAGTCCACCTTCTCTTACCATCTACTGTGGTCTACTGAAGACAAGATGTTATTCACTAGAGAGATTTTGAGCTTTTAACACCTTTTCTTTTTTTTTTTTCTTAATATTGTAGGACTTGAAGTGGGTAGGGACAGCAGATCAATCATCTGGGATTTATTCTACCTGGAATATACACAGGAGAACAGTTTCTAGAGAAATCAAAGTAAAAGATTCATCAGACAGAAGATGAGTTCGAACTAAAGCACAGTTTGGGTTTCTAGAGGAAACCTACAAATTTTTAGTAGTTCATATTTTTTTATAAGCCCTTCATTGGACATGTTAACTGGCATATTCTTCTGTAATATTAATCTTCTTCAGTCCTCTTCACTTTGCTTTACAGATATGAAGAAAAATGGATACCTCAGTAATCAGCTTCAGTCCAGTAACTAGTAAGGCCAAAATTTCACTGACTAGATTGAATTGTATTGGCTGGGGAAAAAAAAGGCAGACCTAAAAAGAAGAAAAACTGAAAACCGTCTGAGTATAACTCCTCCCAATACAGGCAACTAAGTAGTTTTAATCATTACTAACTACTATAAATATTTCAGTCTTTTTTTCCTTCTATATAACCATTATTTTTCAGTTGTAAAACTTCTGTCTTTTGAGAACAAAAGGGGTTTCACATTCAGTCAAGCTATGCTTATGTTAACAAGTGATAGGCAGAAATTTTGTATCGGTGACAGAAAATAAAGGGAAGGAAAACTCAAGGTTTGGGAAGCTCTAGCTAGCAGTTGAACCTCAAAAAGCAGCACTAGCAAAGTGACACATTTAACCATTTACTATCTCTTTACTTTGCTTAAATCAGCTGCTCAAGGAAATCACTGAAGATGCCTATGGACAAATACAAAATACTCATAACAGCTAATTTCTGAAAAACGGTCACATTAATCACAATAGTCACAATAATAATTAGAAAACTATATTTTTCAAAGATCAATTTCAAGATAAGTGTTTCTTCATCTTGGATTAGATGTGGTTGTCATGAGATGGAAGCTGAATATCTGCTGTTGGACTGAGCGTGCAAATGAAATGTTTAAATAAACAGCTTTTACTAATGTAAGGTCTTCCAGCAAGTTCATTTAATACAGCTGGAATCTGGTGGACTTGCCTAAATTCTTCAAAGGCACGAGGAATATTACACTGTTGTAGAAATTATGCAATTACATTTTCCCAGTAGGACTCCAAAGTCCAAATTTATCTATTTCCAAATCAATAGGGGCATCAGCTAGAGAAGACAATTATCCTTAATAATATATTGCACTTGTTTGTTTCTGTCTGATGGGGTATCTTGAACGAAACATTAATGTTCACTACAACCCTCTGAAGTGGTTAAGCACCATCAACCCTCATTTCCAGAGAGGAAATATAAGACACAGAGCTCGGATGGCAAGTGAAAGAAACACATATAGTGAGTCAGCAGCTAAACTAAGAGAAGAACCAAACGCTTCCTACTCCTGATTTGGCCTCTGTCACCAAGGAATATGAAAGGACAATTTGTGAGAGAGAGGTGAAACAGCATAGGTACTCAACAAATACTACATAGTTACTTCATAGTCTATGTCTCCGCGTTCCATTCTCTAAGATCCCTGCTATCATCTCCCCATCCCTTTCTCTCTGCACTGAGTCTGAATGATAATCCAACAAATCTATTTAACATTCTTCCCATTTCTAACCTTCTGTTGAAAAGATTAGCTAGTTGTCAGGAGTGCAACTTCTTTTAATGCAAACTTCTGTCACAACAGAAGAATGATACAATCATTATATGAAAGGGAAAAAAAGTCAGTGTAGGCCTTCCCCTTTCCCCCCTCCTTCCCCCCTATATCCCTCATTTTCACATTCCTATTTTTTATTTTTTTCTTTTCCTGTTGTGTGTCTGCTAAGAATCTCACTTCTTTCTATTTTTAACATATTACTGATTCTAGTTCCACTCACCTCCCTTCTCAGCCTTTTTTTCATATGTTTATTATTCTTTCACATGAAATCACATTCTCTGAAAGTCTGTTCCCAAGTTGCTCATTTTCAGGTGATTTTTTTTTTCCATGCTTCCTGCCAGTAACAGAAAATTGTCTTCCTTACATTATGTACTCGAGTATGCACTCCATAATTTCAGTTAGTTCAAGCAGGGTTCACCTCAAAATTCCTATTGCTCTAATTGGAAGAGAGACTAAAGCTGATCACACCTCCTCCATATTACTTATGTCTTGCTGATTTGGTGTCATTCTCAAACTCTCCTATTTTAAATTCCCTGCTAGAACAATTTCTTCTTGCTGTAACTGTGCAATCTTGTGCTGTCCTGTACTAAGTAACATTGGTAAGAGTGTTCAACTGAGAAAAAATTTGAGATTTCCTGTCTGGAAGAAAAACTGTCTCAGAAACACAGGCAAATTCACTTGAGTGCAAATAACTTATATAAATTCATCTACAACATACATCAGAGAAAAAAAAAGAAAGCAGACTCTAGTTCTTTACTATGTAAAAGGTCAGACTCAACAATTATCTTAGGTTTTTCTAGCCCTCAGGAAATAGAAAGTGAACACAATGTGGTATAGCAAAAAAAAAGCAGAAGATGTGTGCTTTCTGTGGGTTGATTACAGGATAAATTCAGTTCAGACATGAAAATGTTTTTATTTTACTTTTTCTTTGCATTCATTAATTCTGAAAGTCTCTTCCACCTGAAAACCCTTTGGAGACTTCCATGAACAGAGTTCCTGATGAACATGCATTACAGTGAGAATTACTGGAGTTGAGAACATGAACAAAACCAATAGATATGAAAACTTCCATATGGAAGTGTCATTGATCTGTGAAATACCAAAAAAACACATACATATCACCTCTGGTCAACAGGAACCTTCTCTTTCACAGCTCTTCCTTCCAGGAGCGACCTATCCATAGGGCAGCAAGGCAGGTTATCAGTGCAGTACTTCCCCTAAGAATAAATGCAAATGTCAAATATATTCTCACAGACTATAGCATCTCTTAATTTTTTACAGCAGAATTAGCAAAAGTGGCTGAACTTCTCTAGTCTGTATCTTACTGCCAAGTTTGGGTGCTTCTGAAAATAGCATAAAAAATGTTCTTATTGACCATCTGGAACTAATGGAGAAATATTGTGGAAATGCTGCAGAGCAATAAAAGCTGATTCAATTGTGGAAGAATCTTGTCCAACAACATAAGCTTTGCCCAATAATCACTCAGATTCATATATAAGCCATACACATGTATTAGACCATATCAAGCAGAGTATAGTCCAGAGCTGGGCAAAGGGAAGTTGAAATGCATTCCTGAAGGGAGGGAATGGAGCCAGAACATTCAACATATTCAAGCAGTAGTATCATTTTGATTAATTCACAGAAACTTGTCATTCACTGACACGAGGTAGAGCTGCCAAGGCAGCACTACTGTTTACACCAAGTTGTCATTATGTCCCTCACATTTTAATGCAAAATGGAAATCATAGTAACATAGAATCATAGAATTGTAGAATGGTTTGGTTTGGAAGGGACCTTAAAGATCTAGCCTTAAAGATCTAGTTCTAACCCTCCTGCCATGGACAGGGACACCTTCAGTTAGACCAGGTTGCTCAGAGCCCCATCCAGCCTGGACCTGAACACCTCCAGGCATGGGGCATCCACAACTTCCCTTGGCAACCTGTTGCAGTGCCTCACCACCTTCACGGTAAAGAATGTGTTCCTAATATCTAATCTAAACCTACCCTCTTTCAGCCTGAAGCCATTCAGTTTGAAGCAGTCACTACATGTCCTTGTAAAAAATCGCGCTCCATCTTTCTTGTAGGCTCCCTTCAGGTACTGGAAGGCCGCAGTTAGGTCTCCCCAGTTGTTAAGGTGAAGAATTCTCTAAGTCTTTTCTCATAGGAGAGGTGCTCCATCCCTCTAACCATCTTGGTGGCCTTCCTGTGGACTTGTTCCAACAGTTCAATGTCCTTCTTGTGCTGGGGATCCCAGAGCTGGATCCAATGCTCTAGAGATCATGAGATTGCTTTAGCATCTGCTGGCTTTTAGGATATTTGAACTACCACTCAGGTGTAGGAAATGGAATAGAAGAAATAATCAATTAGAATGAGAATGAGGGTTTCTGTTATTTCTTTGCTTTCATTTCTAACATTTATTTTAATAAATAGAGTGGTAAAACATGCCACAATGGGACAATGAGGTACACAAAATGTTTTACTGCTTATATACAGTTAGTAATGACTGGAATTTGCCTCCACTACACAGAAAATAATAACTAATGATAAGTCATAATTTCCAAAGAAAAATATCACATCAAATATGAGCTATTTTATATATTCCCTGATACATCATAAGAAGGAAAGAGAGATCATAAGGAGAAACCTTCTACAAGTGAAGGTTAATTCTCTGAAATCTAACTGATTGAAACATGTTTTAAGTAGGATGAGACCTGTTCTTAATCTCAGGAGACCAGAGCAAGTAAAATAAATAAAAAAATAATAATTAAAAAAAAATAAAATAAGGGAACAATTACTGCTTCTCTATCTAAGAGCTATAAAATTTTCCTTTTGTGTTTCTATGATTTTTATATTGAAGACTATATGTGAAACACATTAAACAAAAACAGCTATAGAATAATTTCCTGGCAATTTTGCAAAACTACAAACCTGACCCTTATGCTTTTCACAAATTGTCCTTTTCCCATCAACTTTCTCTTCTCTGAATAAAAGTGTTGGTTGGCATACAGATAATTATTAAAGAAAACAGTGAGGTTCTGGAACACTATTAAGGACAGAAATACCATAAAACCACTCAAAAGCTACTTCTAAGAAGCAGTTGATAAACACTTAAAATGGCAGTGGACTGCAGTAGGTACCCTCCAGCCACAATGTACGTTTTAGTCTCATATTCTCACTGGCTCGTGTCTAGCGTATTTACAGATATCAGATGTTTTTCAGTCCAGCATAGACCTCTGAATAGCATATGATTCCTGATTAACAAGGAGAGCTATAGTAGAATAAATCCTGTGTAGCATATCAGTGTTAATAGTTGTTGATTTAATAAATGCTTTTCATCAAAGAAGAATATTATTCCACAAACTAGTACAAAATGCAGTAATAAACAAGAAATGTTCACAGACCACCTACAGTTCTCTGTGGTGTACTCTGCAATTTTTTTCTTCTACATTTCCTGAAGCTAATGAAAATTCTCGGGTAAAAAAAAAACAAAAAAAAAACAAAAAAAAAAAAACAAAAAAAACAAAAAAAAAAAAAAAAAAAAACAAAAAAAAAAAAAAAAAAAAAAAAAA
>JAWWTY010000156.1:44512855-44541461 GCA_035222235.1 Margarornis squamiger | reverse complement strand
GGGTTAAAAAAAAAAAAAAAAAAAAAAAAGGAAGTTACATTCAATTTTTTCTGTGGAAGAATTTAGGAAAAAAAAAAAAGAGAGAAAAAAAAGAAAAAAAAAATCTATTTTACCATCATCTTGGTTGTCAACTGAAGGGTCCTATGGGTCCTAAGTCAAGCCTATAGGCAACAAGGGAATAACAGACTTTTTCTAGAAAGATGTTGATATAGTTACTGGAATTTTTTACCATTTTGATCCCAATTTTCTGAACAGGACATGCTGTAGTCTTTCACAGGTACAGCCACAGCCAAATAAATTTGTTTACAATAGAGGGGAACTGCAGTCTTGCAACATGCACAGCTCGTGTTGGTCCATTTCTAAATACTGGATCATTCTGAACAAATTTTTGAAGTCTGGTGAAAGAGGCAAAAAAAAAAAGATTCTTTGAAAATTTCTGAAGTCAACTGGCTTGTATAGGGTAAAATCTTGTAAAATCATCTCAGTTATTCCTCAGTGTGCTGTATAATTGCAGTCTCTTCTCCTCCCTCTACAATGAATATAATAAGCATCTGAATATTTTCTTGGGCTTTTATTAGTATTATTAAACAAAATAATCCTCAGAGCTCATATTCCCAAAATTATTTAAGAACATTAAAGAGTACTTGTGTCCATTAAGGATTGATCTGGCTGATATTATGGTGCTCATATTTGTTATCACTGTATGAAAAATATTATAGTAATAAACCCACATAGTTTTACAAGTGATTCCATTTAATCTCAGCAAAAACAAATAGCTTGTCATGCAGAGTACTTTACATTATTAATCCACTGCCAATAGAAAGCCAGAAAAGCCATAACTGTCGTTTCTCATTTACTCCTTCATGCAGACTGATCTGAATACTCTGCTTGGAAAACTGGCATCAAGTGGGCCCCAGCAGGCCTGGAGGATCACTTTGAAGGCAGTCCAGTGCTCAGAGCATTTGAGACCATTCTCCTAAAAAGGTATTTATAACTCTTCAATGAGAACTGAGGTGGCAGTTCAATGATTGGATGTAAACAATGCCACAAATAAGCCATAAGATGGTACAACAATTTCACTGATACCACGATTCTCATTTTTAAAGCAGGGAAACTGAGGCATGGCTTCTTAAACTTTGGTCTTGTATTTCATAGCAAGTCTGTAGGAGCTTTCTAAACTCAAAAACTGAAGTTCTGTGTCCAGCAGAGTGATATGTGGATTTGAATACCAGGACATTATTACAAAGTAATTTTTTCATTACCACATAGCTTGTCCCAAGCCATATACTTTCTTGTGCTGCTTTAAAATGGGGAGCAGAAGAAAGAGGGCCACCTGGACCTCCTAGAAATTTTTCTATGCCTAAAGATACTTCATGTTTATGAATTCATAGGCCTAAATTGTTCTATACCATACTGTTGATAATTTGGGACTCACTGCCTAGTGCCGTATTGACCATTTGTCTGATAAACACATCTATAATACACTGGGGACAGTTATATCATATCAATAAAGTTTGCTGTATTATTAGTATCTATGTTTAATTCAGGATGGTGTTTTGGCTTATGTGCTAGGAAAGAAATGTCTTTAAAAGACTCTTCACCTATCATATGATGAAAAAATTGTGACAGAGAAGACTTGTCTTGTTTCATTTCCGATCCAAAGCTTATGAGTAGCTATAGTCTGATGTAAGCTGGAGAATATATTTGAACTGTACAATTTTGCACAGCTTTTCATTTGAGATAATAAACCATGCTTTTCACAGTGCATGAAAGTGTGACTTTGATTTTTCAGTTCATTATATAGAAAGGCAGAGCAAGATTCTCTCCGAAGGCTGTCTCTGAGGAACTTCTGAAGAAAGTTAGTTTTAGAGAAGCAGCAGCATTTCTGGGGAGAATGAACTTGCCTTAGGGTCATGTGTCACCTCACCTGCCGAGACAACATGGGAGCATTAAGACTTTCTTTGTAGTCCCTTATTCTAACCAGTGGACTATAGTCCCAAGTTTCTGCAAGTTAGATGCTCCTTGTCTGTCACAAACACTTTCATCCTTTTATGGACAGATATCTCGATCCTACACTAATAAGCATGGTTGGAGTAGAGCTAGTAATTGAAATTTATGACTTGTGTACCCTATTTCAACACATTTCCAAAGACTCATTAAATCTCTTTTATGTGTATTTTTTCCTGCTTCATACTTTCATTAACTGGAAAAAGGAGAATAAAGTCCCATTTACAACACCACTGCAGCCATGCAGGGTTCTTGCTTGACTGATGTTCTTCTAATGTATTATATGTATTGTAAACAAGTACTGAAAACTAGCCCAAGGTCTTCTCCATTAATTTTTCATTAATGAAATGCACCACTTAGCTTGTTTGACACTTAAGTGATTCCCATAAATTTAAAATAGAGGTCACCATAAGGAAAGCATTTGAAAGTGTCATTGAGAGAACAAGCTAATGAACTATTCACCCTTCCCCAAGTGCTTTTAAATTCACAGGCTAGTCAATTGTAAAATTTGAACACTAGTAATATTTTAATTCTTAAAGTACCTGCCAAGACTTAATGAAAAAAATAAGTACTCCAATAAGTGAGCCCTTGCTTAGGGGCTTTTTCTACTCTTCTGCTTTTTGCTTTTCTCTCCTTTTACAGTCTATGGCAGAAAAATTCTTATGTCTTATTTAGGTTAGTATCTCATGAAAAAATTATACCTATATAGGAGAGGAGTGAAGGAAAGAGTGAGCTGTAACACCCTGCTTTAGTTGATTGCAATTGATGGTGGGGCATGTGAGACCATTGCTAACAGGCAATCTTTCTTCCATGTTCCAGATAGAGGAAAGCCCAGTCATAATCTTTGAGACTACTTTCTCATAGGAAATCTTTGCAATGCAAGCCTTGATGCAGACATCATTTTCTACTAGTCAGCAACATAAATGCTAAACAATAGTTTCTCCTAGCTGTATTACTTAGGTCACTTTGTGATGTAGTTAGAACTCTACCATTAGGTAACAGAGCTGAATTGCAACACTCTGGAGGGAAAATAAAGCTGAAACATTAATATTTCCCTCCAGATCAAAATTTGTCTGTGCAGCCAAGCAGGGGGGAAAAAAAAATCCCCAAAAAAACAAATCTAAGTGCAGTGAAAACAAAAAAAACAACAACAAAACCAAACAATACAACAACAAAACCAAACAATACGACAACAACAACAAAGGGAAGAGAGCACAAGTAACCAGACACCATCTATTGGGCAGAAATAATCCCACCTATCTTGAAAACCTGTTTGCTTATGGAGGCTGTAGATGACCTCATTTGTTGTCAGAGTATAGTCCCCCAACAGGCAGTCTGAGGCAAGACCTGTGCACTACAGACTGTTTTGCTGCAAATATGTTGTGCTTCCAGCAACCTGGTGGTGCAGAGGTTTTCCCCCCGGGAGGCAGAGAGGACCATTTCACTGAGTTGTTTCCTATTTCCACTGAGGATCTGGCTTTGGCACAAAGTAAATATGAGACAAAACTACCATGGTCTTTTCTGTGGGTTTTCTTTTAAAAAAAAAAAAAAATCAAAACAACAAAATAGAGAAATACAGAGATATAATAGTTCAGTTTTGAGGGACCTACAATAGTCTTTATTCTCTCACTAAATAAATGTTTGCTAATGTCAAGACTGAACTTACCCTTGCACAGCTTTGAATCATTCCCACACATTTTGCTGCAGGATACCAGGGAGAAGAACTCAGCACCTCCCTCTCAGAGAGCAGTGAGGTCATCTCTCAGCCTACTTTTTTCTCCAAAGTAGACAAGCCTAGTGCATACAGCTGCTCCTCATAAGACATCCTTCAAACCCTGTCACCAGCTTTGTTGCCCTCCTCTGGAAGCATTCAAGGGCCTTCACATCCTTCTTAAACTGTGGGGCCCAGAACTGCACACAGTATTTGAGATGAGGCTGCGCCAGCACTGAATACTGTGGGATGATCAGCCCTGCTAACCATCTGATTACAGTGTGTGGGCATTTTTTTTGGAACTTTGGCAATGCTAAATTTACAATGTAAATAGAGATCTGTGGTGTCCTTTATATTGCCTTGTATAGCTACTGGACTAAAGAGGCAGTGAATTTTCGGAAGCTTTCCTTATCAAGAGTTGTAAAATTGGAACCTTAAAACACTTCATAGATGATGTACTCTGGATCACATCCTAATTTGTGCAAGGAATAATGATATTTTAAGTATTCCAATAAATTCCAAAATTCCAACCCCCCAGACAACATTTTTTCTTTCCTTTCCATAGTATTCTCAAATTCTTTAATCTTTAAGCAAAATTTGTATTCTGCATGGCTGCTGAACTTGATAAATTTTTTTCATCTTCCATCCAAGAGAATTTTATATTGTTGCACAATTTAATTTTTGATAATGAGATTTAAGAGTACTGAGAATAGTTTCTAAGGTGTATCAGATACAACATGATCTATAAATGAAAGAAATGAAAGTTTCAATGAATCTTTACCCAAATCTGATTCAGTTCATATGGTTTACTTGAGGTTTATTTGCAAGAGTTGCAGTTCAAATATGGTTAATACCTTTTTCCCTACAATATGGAACTGTTGCCCTCTATTAGGTGTGTGAAATATTGAGAGATAAAAAGCTCACTAAACAAATCTGTTCTCTCTCATATCTAAGTTTTCAAGATATTTTGTCATCTTCAGCAATTTTAACACTATCCCAAGGCAGAAAACATTAGCAACTAAAATCAAATGTCCCAAGAAGTTTGTATATTCAAGAAGGGTCACAGACAAAAAAAATAGGACAGTTTAGGCTTTTGCCACAAAAGTAAGATGGCAAAAGCGCACAGTGTTCTGAGGAGGCATAAATTCCATCTAACAGTTTGAAATATAAGGGCAAACAATATGGAGATAAACACAATAGGAATGACTGCCTTTCACATTTAGTTGTCACAAGTTATCTTAGACCATTTGTAAAAAATAATTGAAATACATTAAAATTATGGGTCATTTCAGTGGGGCATGCAAAAGAAGCACCTTGTTCATTCTCTTTGGACAGGTGTTCACCAGCACAGAAATGCCATTACTGTGACTGCTAATTAGTTCTCTTTCCAACAATATCAGAAATAAATGCATGCAAAAATGCAAGACCTTAAATCAAAGCATTCTCACTTTCAACCCTTCAATGCAGGATTTAGGCTTTCTGATAACACGGATAGTGGTAACACAGTCATTGCTCATGCTGTCTTTATTTTAGGGTTAATAAATGAAAGTGTTCATAGCCCTGAAGGGCACTTTTGCACCGACAATAAATTCTAAGACTGTGTAGAGATGGTAATGACTACTATGCACTTCATTCTCACTGTAAATACATAGCAGGACAATGGAGCTGATTATCATTTAGCATCATCATCTGCTAGTAACCCAATGTCCTGTGTGAAATGAGCAGGCGGATCTTGGCCTTCCTGAAGGCTGAACAGGTGAGTCCATAAAAAGAGAGACCACAGCCACAGCCAGCACTAATTAGCTCCCTTGCTGGAACTTTTGGTAAAGAGAACTAATGAGCAGGAATTAATGCTGAACTTCCTAAATACAGCTGCCTGCTAAGGCCTAGATATGAAGAACTGATACTAAGCATAAAGAAACAACCTGTCTTGATATTTTCTGTACTGATTTTATTCTGATTCCAAAGGACTCTTCTCTTTTGGTCTCCCCCCATAGACACAAATGGATTTAAAACTGAAACCCCTCACTTATAAGATCAGAGCACAGGTATGTGCCTCCCATGACTGCAGCCAGGTTGCCACATGTTAACACTATGAAAGCTTAGAAATAACAGCATTTGTTTATGGGCTTTCCCATTCAGTGTTAATCTGTGCAGTGAGGAGAGTTATCTGTAGGCATTCAAACAGACTGATGTTTTTCTGTCTCTTGAGGTTAGTAAGTATGGAAGTGGTGATGCTGTTAGCATTCAGAAATAAAGAAGGAAAAGCTTGTGTTAAGTCAAACCTTAATGCAATTTAAGATATAAACAAGTAATATTGGATATTTTATGTACATATTCTGCCTCTATCCATTTACCTCTGAGCTTTATAATAAATCTTTCATCACTGTATGAATGTCTGTTTACATTACTCTAAATCTACAACTCTTAAAAGTGACATTACCTTGGGAAAACATGTGCTACAAATCCCAGTATTCCCTCTTGCAGTTCACTGCACAGACTTAAGGAGAGCCATTTCTTGATGAATACCTCATATTACTTTACTTAAAGATAACGAGACTCAGTCTGCATACTTGACAGAAGACTACAGATCAACAGATTACTTCAGCAAATGCAATTGGTGCACAAAGTCTTGCCTATCAGTTGTCTAACAAAGTGAGAGCAGCCAGCTAGAATTAAAGATGGCTGCCATATGAGACAAGTTAGGCAATTTTCATACTGAGTTGTTGTTTCTCCAATCAAACTAATACAGTAAAAATGAGCAGAGGAGTTTTTGGTACACAGGTTTTCCCCTTGAGTTGTTGGCTGTGTGTTCATCACCACTGTGTCTGTAACATAGTTTAATACTATTTAGTAAACGACTTCAGTGGGGTTTCACCACCTTTAGATTTCCTCTCCCTTAAATTACACCATCTCAAAACATACAACAAGAGAAAAACAAACTTTCTGTGTTTTATTTTCTCCCTCCCAAAATGGGATATATAAACAGGGATGAACTATGCAGGTAAAGCAGAGAAACAGTTTAAAGGTCACATGTTCAAAAATTATTTTTAGAGTAGGTCTTAAGTAGCTGTTTTTCACAGAAGAGAATTTGCTCCATGAGAATGAGCTTGTGGAGCTTGTGTATTGTTTCAGCTGTTCCTCATTTGTGAGGGAAGACCTTTCATCTTCAGGGCACTCAATTCAACATCCTTCTGTCAATTTCAAACTTGCCACCACCAGAAGATATACATTCTGTATTAAAAAGATAGGACTGTATCCTATAGATTTGGTAACAATGTGGAGGATCTGAAAGTTAGTGAGTGCATCCCCCAGCACCACCTTGAAGATAAAGAATAAGGAATTTCTCACAATGAAATGAGCACCCACTTGCATGTCATAGTGGATCATGCATCATAGCAGCAGACAATGCCTGTGAAAGCTAAAGGATCACCCTTAGTACTTGAAAGCAATACAACTAGGCTGACTACAAAGGGGGAAAAAAGCATTGACAGAGCTAAGCAGTAACATCTGAGTCTGAACATAAAATGCTTTAGCCTACAAACTTCATTGAAAAAGCCTCTCCCTCAGTAAGGTACAAAAGGCAGACAATAATAAGCACTTTACTGGAAGCAGAACCAGTATATATATTTTAAGGAAATTCAATTCATTCTGTAATTGGGTCACATCAGTTTAAATGAATGCAAATTTATGTGCTTACAATATGCTTAGCAGTTATGAATGCCTAATATATCATTTTTGAAAAACAATGGGTTTGTATTCTCACCCCAAACTCCCATTCTGTCATTATGCAACCCTACAAATGCCTTAATGAGGTCTACTATCCAGTGTCTATAGCACACACACAACTGAAAGCAGGATGTAGCTGAAGACAATGTGAGCTGCCTGCATTGATGGGAGGAGGTGAGGACATAAATTCTTGATTAAAAAGGTAACAAGATGAGTACTTGAGAAACTAGTGCTTTGGTGTGCTGATGTAATTCAGTAGAAAACTCTGCTGGAAAGCCAGGGATGATGTGGGTTTCGATTCCGGTAAAAAGAAGTCCAACAGCTCAGTAAAAAGAAGCCCCAGTCCCACCATCCTTTCAAAAAGAGGAAGAAATCATTCAAAGGCCTTTCAAAAGGATTTTTTTTAACAACCAGACAGAAATACAGTTTCTCTAGACTTTGGAATGTAGGCGTCAATGAACCATTTTCTAAGATGATTGAATTACTTATAGAAATGTTGTGTCCTAATTTAACAGGACTAAAAGCACTTAATGTGGAAGTCTGCTCTGCCATGCTTGCAAATACAAGCTGAAATCTGTGTTTGAATTTATTCCACCAGAGACCACTACTTCTTGGAAGGTTCCAGCGTTTTCATTAGCACACTACTTTCCTATCAGTCTACTCATTTCTAACAAGTGTACAAAGCCTGGATAAGCAGCTGAGTAAGGGTGACGCTCTCTGCTGAGGAACTTGCAGCAGTATGAGGCTGCTGTGCTCTGAAGGACGGTGACCCCAGACAGCTTTCTCTCTGCCCATCTGTCACATGTGGCAGGGAAGTTAGATCAAATCAAGTCCCAGTGTGGACTCTGTGCAGGTGTCTTTTACCTACCTGGGATACACCACTGGTCTCTTAGATGTCAAGGCACTCCAGTGACACTTGGTCCATGCCTGTACAAATGCAGTAACATTGCTGACTTCCTTTCTAAAACTGCTTCAAAAATTACTCGTGAAATGCACTCAAAGACATAAATATTATCATGCTTGAAGGGAACAACTCATATGCAGAGTCAAGACAGAAGTTCAGTAAGTTCCAGCAGTAAGTTCAGTAAAAAGTCTATTAACAATAGAATAGGTGTTCCATGTTTCAGGATTGTGCCTTAGGACTTTATATATTTGTGTATATATATGTATATATTTTTGTATATTTTGTACATTCGCAAATTTTTATATACCTTCTTATATTTAATGTAGTAACTAGCAGTTTCTACCTTTGTGCTACATTCCTGAATTTCTGCGTTAAGGGTAAGATAGCAACTAGAACATATTTCTTGTGTAAACTTCAGCAGTTCATGACAGGAATAGATTGATTCCACTAACTGGCAGATAGTAGTTAATTAACTTCAGGAAACGATAAAGGCTGGTAAAAAATGTCAGAATTACAGTTCAGAGGAAACAATATAAATTTATTATGCACTTTCCAAAAGGGAAAGGCCAGAAAGTTCAAAGGCTTACAGTGCACTTCAAATTAATACAAATTTGGTAGCCATACAGAGTTTACACTTCTAGGCACAGTATGAACCAAACAAGTCATTTAACTTTCTGTTTTTATTGAGGTTTTTTTCCATATTCATACATGTACCCATCCAACTTCCCAACATTGCTGGGCTGACAAACATCAAAATTTGACATGAAAAGCTATTTTGCTTGTAAAGAAAAAAAGTCACCAAATCATTTAGGTTGAAAGACACCTCTATTGAGTCCAACCTTTGACCAAGAACCACTTTGTCAATTAGAGCATAACTCTAAGTGCCATGCCCAGTCATTTTCTGATCATCTTGAGGGATAGTGACTCCACCATCTCCCTGGGCAAGTCTCCCGAGGATTCCCCAGAAAATTTCCAATGCTGACTCAGAAGAAATTAAGTCCCCTAATATTACTCAGGGTCTATATAACATATTTCAAGACCCGCTTACATTGGCTCTTGGTAAAAAGAGATCCTAATCACAATTGCTATTCCTTTGGGAGTTTCACCTCAACGGACTCAGGCTAATAAAATGAAATGCTAGAGACATGAAAAGGGCATGGAGAGCCAGATCCTTAAGAACTTTTATTACTACCATTCTTCAGACTTCAGAGAAGCCAGATCCATCTAGCTGCACTCATTTTTCTTAAAGTGAGATTAGTCCTGCTGCTGCATCTACAACACATTTTCAGAAGCTGATGGTAGAGGATTAGCAGCATGCTTCTGCGCTGCTAATGTGAAATGAGTTCTGTCATGCACTAGTCTGCAGTTATTTCTCAATCTGCACAATACGAACTTCACTAAATCACAGCAATATTTTTTTATCCCAAAACTGCAGTGCAAATAAATATTTACACAGCTTATTAATCTTGTTATAAACTGTAAGATTGCAATACATATTTTCCACTGTTCCAGCAGAGCAGCATTCAAATTGGATCTTGGGGTTGTGCTCCTTGCTCTAGATCTGACTTGCTGTGTCACTGGGGAGTAATCTTTTAACCTTTCTGTTCTGTGTTTAATGTAAATGTAAAATGAACAGATATTATAAACTCTCCTGAAGTATTTCCATCCCAGGTGTGTTGTAAGGCTTAATTAATTAGTGTCTGTGAGGCACTCGAGTTCTTCATGTGGAAGGCAGTGTATACTGAGGTAATGTGCTCGCTTATCATGTTTATTAATGCTGAATAGCACCAAAACCCCATTTTTTAATATATTTCCCATGTATTTTAGAATCTTATAAGGGAGAATTATCATAGAGAAATTTATGACTGTAAGGCTAATTCACACTTTCAGACCCCTATCTCAGCTCTGGAAGACCTCCTTGTACTCTTGGGCTCCTCAGCTGACTCTAACAGATCCTTTATACACCTAAAAACCCATATTAGTTGAGTCTGAACAGAGTCAAGGGGCTGCCTCTGGCCAAATCTCAAAGCATTCTCATGGGAAACTGTCTAGATCACCCAGAAAGGAGCTAACCCCCAGGGTTTTTTACTGTTCCAGAAAGAAGGATGCTTTGAATTCACAGACTTGTGTGTCAGAGTATGGAAATGGACTGATGCAGCATGTACCAAACAGATTAAAAATAATAAAAAAGACCAGTTACTGCTTAAGAAAACAATCTTTCACGGATTTTTTTGTTTCACTAAAGTAGTAGCATTCACTGGTCTTAAAAATGTGTCCTTTCACCAAGAGGGCAGTCAAGCACTGTCCAGTGCTTTAGTCTCTCTCCACGGCAGTTTTCAAGACCAGACTGGAAAAAACCCTGACTCTCCAACACAGAAAGAATATGGACATGTTGGGATTGTTTAACCTGGAAAAGAGAAGTCTTCAAGGTGACCTAATTGCAGCCTTCCAGCACCTGAAGGAAGACTACATGAAAGTTGGAGATGGACTTTTTACAAGGGCATACAGTGACTGCTTCAAACTGAGAAACGGTAGGTTTAGATTAGATACTAGGAACACATTCTTTACCGTGAAGGTGGTGAGGCACTGCAACAGGTTGCCAAGGGAAGTTGTGGGTGTCCCATGCCTGGAGGTGTTCAGGTGCAGGTTGGATGGGGCTCTGAGCAACCTGGTCTAACTGAAGGTGTCCCTACCCAAGGCAAGGGGGTTGGAACTAGATGATCTTTAAGGTCTCCTTCCAACACAAGGCGTTCTGTGATTCTATAATGATTCTATGAGTAACCTGGTCTGACTTCTTACCCAACCTTCATGATTATCTCTCCATGATTAGATGTTCCCTTATATTGTTCCTGGTAATTTTCTTTCTGCCTCACTAGGGACCTGAAACCTCCCCAGTATGCTTATTTTTCAGTCACTGAGTTGACATGACTTTTCGTCTTTGGCTCACAAAACTATTCTGGGCTTTCCACCAGAGAATGATTTCATACCTCTACAGAAAAACTCAATGGTATATTTTTATAAATGACTACACAAAATCTACCAGAATTTTTAAGAGGTTCATAGGCTTCCTCAAATCATCTCAGCTCTATCATAATGTCTTCAGATAGCAGATACACAAAACTTCCATTATTGAGCTTTCTGTTCCCTAATCTGTTCTACGGATCATATAATTTTACTCAGGGCAGTAAACAAACTTAGAAGAACAAAGAATATTAAAGCACATAAAATTAGGTCATAAACTATGTAGTACCACAATGGCAGGTTGCAGTTCTATTCATGGAAGAATCAGAGATTTAAACCTGTAATAATTCTGTTGTGCTGTATATATTGATTTAAAAAAATGTTTTGCATGTAAGACCACTTATCTGCAATCATCAAATATTCACCAGATACCGGTAGATATTCTAGAACAATGGAAAACTTTAAGTTTATGAATTTTTACAAAAATTGTAATACATACAATGCTCACTTTGGTCTAAATGATATCATTGTGTTAAGAGAGTGCAACCATTTAAGGAAAAGACAACAGCACAGAAGAAGAAAAAAAATATATCAAAATTTTAGTCATTGCTCTGACCAAACCCTCAAATGAATATTTGCCAGATTAAAGGACTAGAGATCTGCAGTCATTTAACAAGCAATACTAGCAACTCAGCCCCTGTGGAATACAAAAATGTATATGTTCAAATGTACTGTCCAATGGACATTATCACTAGCTGGCAGGAAGTGGTGTGCCAGTGTCTAAGCCATGAAAGAAGCCAGGAATCCTGATATGCAATTCCTACTTGAATTAGAAACAAAAATAATCCTGGGAAATCACTGAACATCTTTTGAAGGTCACTGCTTTAAATGTCACCCAATTATTCTATTAATATGGGTTTATTTATAGGATTGCTTCCTTTGTGATATTCAAAACCAGACTACATAAAACACTAGAATATATACAGTAGCTAACTATACAGCATTAGCATTGAATGACCTATGAATATGACATTTTTTAATGGAACTGATTGTCAAATCACAATCAAACTTCAGAGCTGTTATAAACACTACAGTAGCTCCTACAGAAAGTAAAAAGCAGTGTTCTGTTAGGTTTAAGGATTCAATTGTATTTTTTCTTTGTTTTTGAGAAATCTGTAAAATGAAACTGTTTCCCCTTTCATGGGATAACAATCTGACCTTCTGTGACCATCTAAACTCCTTTTCTGTACTGCAATATTTCACATCAGAGGAGGCATTAAAGACCTTCTGTTCCCTGAATCAAATCAAGAGTCCTGGTTCATATTCTGGGCTTCTGCTCCGAAGGCTAAATCGCTTAATTCCCATGCTTCAACTGCAAACAGAAAGTTAGCCCAAAACTCAAGATGAGAATTGACATTAATAGAAAAGATACTTTGCTGTGCAAGTGGATAGCCTGCATCACCTGACACTCCTTAAGTCCTCTGAGATGTTCAAATGAAAGTTGCCAGCACTAATACCAAATACAAGCTATACTATTATTAATACCATCTAACCAAGACTGCTGCTTTAAGAAAGAGATTTTGCTGGTTTTGCAGTTAAGATACCACGGCAATTGTCTAAAAGAAACAAAGCTAAGGGTATAACAAATGAGTCAAAAAATTGTTAGAAAATAATTTCACTGAGATGTTTAGGTGACATCTTTAACCATACAGAGATCCACCCACACACAGTTTGTAAATATTTATAACAATCCAAGTAGGAAATTAATGCTATGCAAATCCCTGAAGAATACTTATTTTGTAGGAAATTATTATATTGGAATAAGGAATTTTAATTTACTAATGTGAATATATGAAAATTAAAGCATTAATTATTCACACAAATAAAATGAGAAAATTAATATAGTCTATATACTACAGTTCCAATAAAATACAACCTGATCCCCTCCTCCGTGGACATGGAATCTGCTGCTTTTGCAGCTGTGCAAAACTGCCACACAAAGGTCAGATATTTTCAAGCTGTGAAAATTTTCTCAACAATGCAGGATTTGGATGTGAGGGTTCAATAGTCCAAGCTTGATCAATTTATTTTGTGTGTACTAATGTACAAGATCAAACTGCTATCCTTCTTCCTGGTCCTCATTCTTTCATGCTACTTAGAGGTTTATTTGAAAATCCTGACCCCAAACATCAAAAAAAAATCAAGATTTGCCATATTACCAAAACCTGAGGTCTCACCACAGCCTCTAGTAGCATTTCTTGTTAAACTGAATCATCTGGTAAGCATGTAAATTGCATGCACATTTTCAAGTTTAAAAGGAAGAGAAAAGGACTACAAGAATAAGTTTCTATTGAGAAGGGGGAAGGGAGTGGGGAGGGGAAGGAAGGGGAGGAGATAAAGAATACCTCTCATGCACTTAAAAGGCAAGAAAATGCACATAAAAGCACTTTCCTTTCCCTTGAACAACAGAAAGCCAAGAGCATTTCTTAGTCTGTGCACCAATTCTAAATGTCTTATACCTTAGTCTACTGCAGTGAGACAAGCAACTGGGACAATGGTCTTCAACCCCATAGTAGCTTCAATAGGCAGCTCTCTAAATCTTTAGTGAATTTGTTGCAGGAGAAGGAACCCCAAAGCATGTTGATTGGCTTCTCATGGCCCTGCAAGGGGCTTTGAAAAAAACATTTCTTCCTATATTTATTGTTTTTATCTCTGGGCAGATTACTAATGATGTAACAGAGCCTTTTGCCAAACTGTCTTGTGGCTTAAGTCCCTCAAATATCAGCTGTATTTTAAAGATCTGACTCCTACAGCAAGCTGTGCAGCAAGTCTGCATGCAAGACCAAAATTCCAGAGTGATGGTTCTGTACTCCCATCCAGCAGGTGGAAGGGTAAGAGCACTGACTCAATGATTCAGGAATACCATGTCTAAAGACATCCTGTGAAGATTTCCACCACTCACAACTGACTGGTCACCCACTGTTGTCCCATTCATATGTTATTTCCAACACCTTTACATTTGCTCCATTGGAATATCAATTGACCGAGTGAACTACAGTGATGCTCAGGATGTCCTAGGAGTGACTCAAGTACCATATTCAGCATTAAGAGCTGCTATTGTCTGAAATGGGTGGTGGCTAAGACCTGTCTGGTTCTGTTACAGAAGGTGCCCTCAGCTGGAAAAGATACCAAGTTTGTCAACAGCACTGACTTCAGTGAGAAGACATAGCTGTACAGACCTGTCATTCCCTCTTGAATCTGCAAATGCTGGCCAACACTGCTACCATCAATGATGCTCCATCACAGCTCGGCTGCCACCCATCTCCTCTAAACACTGTATAGCAGTATTAGCATGAAGCTTCCTCAGCACACAGCAAAAAGTTTTCAAATGTGTTTGGTGGTTTGTTTTTTTTAATACTAGATATTTTAGTTTAAATGTTTTCCAGTAGACAGATCTATACCTTCATAAAGAATTACTAGACACAGCAGGTTTCCTTTTCTAGATTGGATTTGCTATCCAAATAGCAGTGGTGTTTAGGCTGGCTTTAGTACCCTCTGCTCTTCTCCTTGTCCCTGAATTATCCTCCAGGTAATGGTGGTAAAACCATTTATGTAATCAGCTTGCAAGACAGAGCAGGAGTCTCGTCCAGCTGATAGATAACCCAGTTGCATATAACCATTTTACTATTACTAGTGTTACTCTGTTGCAAGTGGATCAGTTTCCCAGCCCAGTTCACAGAATGCCTGCACAAACACATATCAGAGCAGCACAGGGCCAGGAACGCACAGCAGATTAATAACTGTTCACAGCAGAACTGGGGCTGAAAAACAGTTCATTAGACTGCCCTCTTGCTTGAAAGGTTGCAGTCTGGAGGCCACAGTGTACCTATGAATACAACACCTTCTAACATTGCATGGTCAAAATCTCGGTGAGGAAACATCCAGATGCACCTGCTGAAATTAACACCATATGTGTCCGTTAAATTGAAGCTTGAAACAACAGAGAAAACAACATGCATGATTTAAATACTTCTTGTTATTCATTATATGCTCCCAATTTTGTAAGAAGAAAAGAGCTGGGGAGAGAGGAAAAGCAAAAGAAATAATCTTACTAGCTTTTGTTCTGTTTTCTTTACAGGGGTTTAAAATTATTTTTCTCTATGCACTGGGAATTTCATCTCAGGCATCTATACATTTTGCATTGCACTAAGACATTAATGTGTTCTTAACAATTTAAGACCAATTGTGGGCCCTCTGTAAATGCAGGGAATTAAACTCCTTTCTGCTGTGGTGCTGCATGCTGAGTAAGTCTCCAATTAGTTGAGCTGTTAATTTTTTGGTTTTGTGTATCTTGCCTCTAATAAATCGACTTGTTCAATCATGCTGAACAGTCACCTGCCGCCTGTGCTCTGAAGTGTCTTGCTTGCCTTGGACAGTGATTCCTTTGTCACACTTTATTCACAGCATTTATAACAGTGGGGTACATTTCCCTTTGTGGTATTTTTTACTTGCTTCTAGAAATACATCTGAAATCACTGGATGAACAGTTTCCAGCTTTCTGCCAGGTTCCCTCTAGCCCTTTTTTACTACTCACAGATGAAAAGGACCTTATTGGAAAAACCTTATAAAATTGAATAGAAGACAAAACTCCCCCTCTGACCTAAACTGTGAATTTTAAAAGACATAGTGCTACCTGCTGTGACATGCTCTTTCCAATGCTGTTTAGAGCAGGTCATGAAAAGATATATTTGCACCATGCATTTGAGACAGTTCCTTCTTTGGGACCAGAAACATTTCAGTGTAAATAAAGAGAGCTACATAAATTAAAACTAATCTATCAGGGTGATATTATCCTGAGCAAAACAGTCACAAAAGCACAGGGACACACATTTGCTCATCTTCCAAGTTCTTATGGAGCTCTTTACACCACCAAAGACTTTAGCAAAATGGTACTGTGACCAGAAAGAAAAACAAAACAAGACAATTTTCCCCTGAGTTCTTGAAACTCAACCACTCACACAAATACATGACCATTAAGAACATGAATCACAAAAGAAAACTATACAGAAGTGACAAGTCTCTAAAACTGTTGGTATCCCTTACCGGTCATCAGCATTGACAAAATTCACTGCATTCCCTGAGAAAATACTGAAACTCAATAAGCAAAATACAAGCAATGTAACTAGCATGATTTTAATCTCTGAAGGAACAGAAATTTTTATAAGGTTTGCTCACTATCTCACATAAATGGTCCAGTATTTAAATATTTTACTTGTCACACTAAGGTTTTTCTCAGTATTTAAAACACATGCATAAGCCCATCCCTGTTTTCTAAGCACATACTTACCCACAGATTTCCAGGTATTACACATAATGTTCAACTCACACATAAATGTGTGATTTTCTAGAAATTCAGTCTTAATACAAACCAGTGCCTACTTCTGTTGATCTTCCTAGTCTTTACTTTCTTGCATCAGCTCTACATGTGATACAAACCCACCAGTACCCTCTCATAAAAATTACCTTCTGTTATGATAAGTCCTTTTTGAGGAATTCATCCTGTAATGTTGTGATGAACTTTACCATGTCTAGCTCAGGTATAACTGATCCATCAGTGAAGCTACTGTTGTTCTACCATCCCATGTGTACCCCTTGCAAGGATACAACTTGTTAAAACTTCCACTTGTCTTATTTTTCAAGGCCCAGTGCCATAAATGCCATGTCATTCTGCTCCTTCACATACCCTTGGACAACTTTGGACAATTCCTTTCTCTACCTGACCTGTCCACCTGTACATTTGCTCAATAATGCACATGAAAATGCAGGGTCTTCTGATAATGGTTTAATCATGTTTAATTTCTAGGAAATGTCAATTTCCATCAAGTGATGCACAAACTGACATTAATTAAATTCTGTGTCTATAGGGGCTTGAATGTACCTAGCTCATGAATATGCAGGCAGCTCTGTTTCTTTGAGGAAGACACATGCATATTTCTTGTCAGACAGGGAGCACTGTTATGTGTGTATATTTTCTTCCTTCTTGTCCTCTTTTGCATAAAGCAGATTAGATTCAGTGTTTGGCAGAGCAGACGTATTTTTTCCAGGGTACAACAGCAGTCTAGTGCTAGATGATAAAACTTTGTCTACCATCCATATAATGCAATTGCAGTTTGAGTGTTCTGGATTCTGTGTTTTTGTGTTGCACAAGCATAAAGCTGAAATCACAGGCACGGTGATAAATGTTAACAATTTATTCAGCGTTTGAAAAGACTGAGAATCAGCTCGCTCACTTGGTCTGCTTTCACTCAGAAGTTTAACACCTGCCTTGTCTGACCTTCTGAGTAATACATGTCCTTAAATTATATCATCAAGTGTGTATTGAGCTCATGATTTTTTTTTCTTTTTACTAAAGTATATCTTCTAAAAACATGTTTTTCATGTCTGGTCTTCATTTGGAGGCTTTAAGAAAAGAGGATTCCATGTCCCTTAATATTTGTTCCAGTGGTTAATCAATCTCACTCTTGGAAATGAGGCATCAATTCTTAATTTGAATTTCTCTGGTTAAAACATTCAGCTATTAGTTTCCTTCATGTTTGTCCCTGCTAGATTCAAGAGGACTTTATTATTTAGTAGTTTTGACTTTTGAAAGTACTTGTAATCAAGTCTCAGTCTATTTTTGGGTACACTAAATTGACCTAGCTTTTCAGGCTCTTTTTGTGATAAACTTAGGAGCTCTTGAACCTTATTGTGGTAAAGATTTATATTCTATGGTGTCTAAACCAGGAAATGCATCCTTTAAAAACCGTATTCTTGTAACATTCCAATGTATGTGTCCTGGAACCTCAGTTACGGATGTATTCTGAGTCAAAGCCTGTACAAATGCCTTATTTACATCCACAATTATGTTCATCCTCTGCAGATCTGAAAAAGCAGGGCTTGCAGTTTTAGGAGTAATTCTCCAGTTATAAACATTGCTAACATATTCATATTATACCATGCATTCATTACATAAATCAAATCTGACTGTAGACACAGTGAAGGACACAAGAATTAAGTATCTTTTTTCAGCTAAGAGTCAAAGCTAGGGGGAAATAAGCTTAGGACAGTACAGCTTCCAATAATGTAAGCTTCCTGCCTTTCCCAGACCCCATTTGCTCTTTCAATAATCCTTTAAATGCACTTAGTGATACAAAAGATCCTGGAATCTGAAGGGTTCTTCTGATATTTAATATCCATAGACCCAACACAAAGGGAACAACTTTCCCATGGAATCTACTGGGTATAATTTAGACAATTTGCAAGTATAATATTCAAATCATTATTTATGATGAAGAAATATGTGAAGGAATCCTGCCTCTAACAGAAACTATGACTGATACACCATTACTTTTGGTTGTTAGCTTTCTGAAAAGGGACTCACCCTGACCATGAGCTTTAAAAGCATCCATTAGTTAATCTCTGCTGCTTTCCATACTTTCTATTTTTTCAGCAGCAAATTGGCAGTCTCATAATTAGATAAAAGTGACACTCATACACATATTCACTATTTTCATGGCATATAAGCTGTCAAAAAATATGTTCAACTAAAAATCAGCATAGAAATGTTTCTTATTGGATGCACATTTTTTTTCTACCAGAAAAAAAAATCCTAATTAAAAGAGAATTATTTTTTTTTCTTTTAAATTTTGTTGTTTGAAGCTAACTCTCTGGCTAAAAATAGAATACAAAATGAAATTCTTATAGAGACTGAGCCAATAAGGTAGTTAAGATTTGATCTACCCCAGCCCAAAGAAATTCCATAATGGATAACTAACAAAAGAGTTCTGACAGCAAACCTGACCTCAGGTCTCATCTCTGCATGTCACATTTTGCTAAGCAGGCTGGGAAACACTTTTGCTTATTTGTCATTTTCTTTAATCATGGGCCTTGATTCTTGACAGAGAGTGTTCAAATGGACCCTAATGCTATATTGGTGCTCGTACAAGATACACTTTTAGCTTGTGGGGCCTTTGAGTAGTGTCTTTTGGTACTCTCCTTTGACAGATTCAGAGTCCAAAGAGTGGTCATATGGTAAAACCCACCTTTCCTCTGCTGCTTTTGGACAGCTGAATAACTCAGGTTTTTTTCATAGCAATCACAGCTGGTTTTGGTTGGGTTTTTTTTCCTATTTCAAACCTTGTACTATTTAAGCATGTCTAGTTTCACTGGCTTTGCACTATACAGTGCAACCATCATCAAAGGGAAGAGTTGTAAAATAAGTCTTCATCTCACTAGGTGAATTTATTGCTGTCATAAAAATAAAGGCCCCCAAGGTTCACTGCTTCCAATGTACTGAAGACACAGAGTGAAAGCTTGGGGAATTTACTATAGTACACCACTGTGTCATTGTACTTACCTGGAAACCGGGCTCAGCTGACATCTGAAAGCATTAATAAAGAAAATGCAACCTAAGGGGAAAGAAACAGCAATGTCTGATTTGTTGAAAGAAAAATGTATATTATGATCCAGTCAGAAAGCAAGTTACAAGCCCAAGTGAAGATGTTAGCTGGATTTTATTAATGCTTTCATAAATAATTTGCTGAAACCGAGCCCATTCAGAAACTGCATACTTATTTATCTGGTCTAGGAGTTTGCTCCTTATGGGAAGCCATACCATTTGAGGAGGAATTTGATAATGGTTTCACAGCTTGCTTTTTAAAGGTGGTTATCCTGAAATTGTCAGGAAAGACTGTTTTCTTCTGTGAGTCCAAGAGAGGCCAACAGGAATCCCAGATTGCCTGTAGCAAGAAAATAAGGAGGGCAGAAAGTGTTAAGGAAACTGCCCTATCCGACCACCCAGAACCTGCTCTGGCAGTCACACTCACACCACCTGAGCCGGGACCAAAGCCCCTTCACAGCTACAACACCCCATAATCACACAGTCCGACTAGGTTTCCTTACCAGTTCAACCTCAGGTTTCCCATAGCAGGGCCTCGGACCTCTAAATCCTTAAAACAATTTAATCATGATGCACCGACAAACTAACAGCTCAAGATGAGTACCTTGGAGGAGGGACTTCAAACAAAGGAAACCCTGGCTTTTTTCACCCTCACAGTCTATGCACAAGTCTGGAATCGTGCTCCACAGAGTGTCTGGTCACCTGTCTGGTGCTGCAGGTTCATGGCCTCTTGCCTGGGGCTCCTGCCCGCCAGAGGTCAATCTGCAGCTGCACACCAAGCTACCTGCTCAGAATGTATTCCTCAACAGGCTGCATCAGATGGGGAGGCAGTAGGTGGTAAACACCTTTAGGATCTCCAGACAATAGTTTTTGCCAGAGATGTTACAAAACTGGAGATGCTCGTTTAGAAAAAACACATTTGCAAGGAACATTCTGCACAGGTTGCTGTTGATAATGTGGGTCACTAGAGTGCCAAACAGAAGACAAAACCAAAGTATGGGAACTGCTGTATAACCCAAGAAATAATCCCAGCCCTGAAGTTACTATAGCCTAAAGAGAATGGGAAGGACTTTTAGGGAAACAGAAGTAAAAAGGGTAAAGTGAATCTCCCACGGTTGTACAAAAGGCCAGTGATAGAACTCATGGGGGAAAAAAAAAAAGACATATCAAATCAACCTGCTTGTACAATGTGCAATACTGTCTTCTAGATCAGCAACAATATCCTCTGAAGGATTAATCACCATTTGGAGGATTCACATAATCTAATTTAAAGGCCTACTTCTGAAAAAGTTGACTAGACTGTAATGACCTGGCAATTATCAGCAGAACATCTAGTCTTTTTGTGTGTGTCTTTGGCTAGGAGGACTCACAACATAGATGTCTCCAGGGCTGGAGCGAGAAGAGACCCTACCAACACAACTAGGACAATCATTACTGGAATACCATGATTCAAGTTGTGGTTGAACATGAAGAAAAGACACAGTTGATTCCAGAATTTTAAAAACGGAAAGAGAAAATGCTTTAAAGTAAAACAAAGTATTCTGCTGACAAAAACTGTTCATGCTGTTCTAATTCTCAATGGTTTCACATGATCATGTGTACTATCAACAAAGGAAAATTAAGGACTCTCACTAATGTTCCTGGGAAACTTCCCTGGTGATTCTAATGTAAACACAGGCCTGTTGTATATTCTCAAAATAAACTTACAACTCAACTGACTGATCATACCACATGAGAATAGCTTTTAAAAGCCTAAGAGTTCTAGACAATTCTGGCATGAGAGATTGATGGGATAGGAATAGGGAGATGGTTTTGCCCATTCTTCCTAACTTGTTGCAGAAAGATAGCCTAGGCAGAGATATAATTGTACAATATCTTGTATATATATTTTAATACATCCTCTTCCACAGTGTTGGAATACATATTAAAAATTTAAATCTCTCTTTAAAAATTTAGACAATTTACAACTCTGGACACATGGATTTATTTGTTCTCATGACAGCTTTCTCCTATTTCCCCCCTCTGCTCATGTCTAGACAAGGAAGCTTTCTAAGAGAGATTTTGACATTATTCCATATCTTAAAGCCAATCTTCAAATAAAGCAAACAGAAATGTTCAAATAGAGATAAAAATCCATAGATCCCTTATGTTAAGATTGGCAATCTATGAAACACATAGATGGAAACACACTACAGAGGTGAACACCTGCAGAAAGCATGTGTGTGAATGGTAATACTTGACGGAAAGGCTACCTTATGCCTTTCCCTATTCCTTAGCTGTAAAAGATGATCCCAACTGTCATATGAAAATCCCACAGCCACAGCAGGACAGCCTTGCCCATCAGCTGCAAAAAGTCTATGGGTTTCCAGAGAAAAAGAAGCTGTGCATATTGTTCAGCATCTCACTGAAGCTGAGGAATTGTCAGAAGCACAAGAAAGCAAGCTTCATGGGAGCTATGACAGGTCTGGACACTTGGCCACCTGTTCCCAGAACAGAAATGAACTAGAGTGAGTGATTTCAAAGAGACATAAATGATAAACCACTTAAAAAGCCTCACTTGCTAAACCTATATCTTCACTAAGTTACTTTAATTTGGTGTGAAAGTAACTACGGCAGAAGTAGCCCTGTAACACCCAGAGAGAAATTCAAAGTATGTGTTGTCAGCTGAATTTTCATTGCTCCTTTGGTGATAAATCAGGGGGAGTCTGTAGGGGAGTCTGTATCAATTCAGCTGCATATGCCACAAACCAGCAGGACTAAGATTACCATTGTGCTCTCACGCTGCGGATCAGACATAAAATTTTGTGCTTTCCCTCCCCTGCATTTGGTCAGGACAAAGACATCTCAGAGTGGGGGTTGCAGTCTGGAGTGCTATAAAAATGAGGTATAATGAATACCACAAAAAGCAGGAGAGGACAGGAAGACAGTAATCTGAAATTTTTCAGCATTAGTCAGTAAAAAGTAATGACAGTCTTAATGGCTAGAAAGGGGATACTGGAACACCTGTCATAGGTAAGTTGTGAAGCCTTTTTCTATTAAAAATCTGTTCTTCAAAGTGTTCCAAAATCTGCATGCTTTCTTAAAATGCACCTACATTAGTGCTTCAGCTTCAGCTCAGACATAGCTTTAATTCAGTTCTGCCACCTTTCTGCTCTCTGTGCCCATTTGCCTGTCACTGATCTCAGTTTCTGAGTGAGTTTGGTGCTTGCATGCTAAATTCCTGTCAAAAGAAACTAAATAAGCAGCTGTGCTCCACATGCATTTCAGCATTTAATGGGCACACAGGGTTGTGATTCAACCTAGAGGCCAAACTGCTGCAAGTGTCCCCTCAGAGATTACATAGCACCCATCTAGCACTGAAACACTCTTGTACCTTTAAAAGATCCTGTGACAATCTGGAGCATTTTGCAAGTGACCTAGTGCAGTGTTTCCACTTGGCACCAGCTGCCAGCCCTCTACTGACTATTCCAACTGTTCTATCAGCTACTCCTTCTGAAGATGAAGACACCTTTTACAATGTTGTCTAGGTCATACCTGGCCTACATTTTGATGCCATGCCCCTCTCTGAGTCTTTATTTTAGTGCCCTTCTTCCATTCTTTTTAATTTATTTTTTTTTATTTTCTCAGCATGTTGTCACCTAGTCCTTTCTCCCAGAAAAAAATTAAAAATGTTGCAATTTGACACAAAAAGGAAATAAAATTACTCACAAAATTTGCTTGAAGACTAGGAAAAATTTCCTTAGAAGTTAGGATTATATGGTGTCAACCTTCTGTTGAGTGCTCCCTGAGAAAAATTTTGCTCAATACTCAACCATATTTGGGGAAAAAACAAACACAAAAAAAACCCCCGCAAAAACAAAAACAACACAACAAACAAACAAAAAAAAACCCACCAAACCATGGAGAGAAGGCAGAGAGGCAGAGATGCAACACTCTTGAAGGTTTCAAAATTGGGCCCATTTGTTGGTAACACTGTGCTGAAACTGCACCTCCACTGGATTTATTCTTCTCTGCTTTCCCAGCTGATCCCACAGCACCATCTCCAAGAGCAGGCCACCAGCATTGTTATGGCCTCCCCATCCTTGTCCCCAGTGAAAAACACTTGCAAGGATACAGCCCAGGGTGCTATTTTACCCCACCCAATCTCCCTCCAGATGACCTTTAACAGCTCCCAATACCAGTTAGATGGAAAAGCAGCACTGATTTTCTGTTCACGTTTAGTCCAGGCTGGGGAAGCGAAGAGAGGATGATTGGGGTTTCTTGTAAAATAATAGCATTGTGCTCAGAAATGCACAGAAGTGCTATAGATCAGAAAGCAGAGTGATGACAAGGGCTTTCATTCTTCTAAAAGCAATTCTCCCAAAGCCACATAGCAACTACCTGTGTCAGAAACTACCCGCCCACTCCCTACCCTCTTTGAATGCCAAGCTCAGTCTCAGCATCAAAGAGCCATGAATGTGGTGTGCCATGATAAAGCAGCCCCACTAGACTTCCAGAATAGTCTCTCTTAGTGAATGCCCTGTTCCTTCCAAGAAGCAGTAGTGAGAACACTCTTAAGGGTACAGTTTATACCCCTGCAATGATTTGTACTAAATGCCTTAGCCAGGAGGATTAAGCAGGTTTAAGGGAACACAAAAAGTGCTGCTCCTCCTGAATGCCTATTTTAGACATGCAGAGTGTTGACCTCTTATCTGAGTGTGGCCTACAAGCATCGTGTTTTCCCAAGCTTGGTGAGTTGTTGTACACGATTTTTACTTCTTCAGTTGGGCAATATCATGTTTTTTGAAGTGGAGCCTTGCTAGTCAATGAAAAAGATTAGTTTGTCTGAAAATAGAGCAAGTTGCACAAAGTCTTTGAAAACACATGATGATGACTGATTGTATCATGAGGCAGAATACAGCACAAACAATAGGAGGCCACAATGAATCTCCAAATCGCATTTCTCATGTTCCTAAGCCCCTGTGACTGCAGGACAAGGTGTGATTTCCCATTCAGAAGCCTGACAGATCACAGTGAGAATGCTACCGGTGATCTGGAAGACAGCTGTGGTAATGTGAATGAGTCTCCATAATCAAGGCATAGCAGGACCCACACACCACCATGTGTCACAGCCAGGGCTCTGACTACTTTCTCCAGTTAAAATCTGCATCATTCATTACACCTCCACTTAACAGAGGTACCCTAATACAGACAAGTGAGACAGGTACTCCCAGTAACTGTTGCCAGCTCCAGGAAGAGAGCTAAGATTCACTCAGAATATTTTAACTATATCTTCTGGTTGTCAAGAGTCTGTGTCTGACAGTACTCTAACTTTAGTTTGTTTCCTGATTTGCATAGGTGTAGGTATTGCTGAATCTAACATTTTAGAAGAAAGTACATACTACTTGGGAACTGTAACCTTACACTGATGAAGTCTTCCAGCAACACGTAGACACAACACAAACTGCAACAGAGGAGCTCATAATTAGCAATAACTCCATAGAATTCTGTGGTCATTATCAGTATCAATAATGATCAGGATTGTTAACAAAGAGAAAGGATTTACGCTATAGGTTTAGGCTCTCAGAACAAAACTTTTCAGAGAAACAGAGGTAGCGCAGAGGCTTAGATAACTATGTGCAGCAGTGGTCACTGCTTCTGAAACTGTGAAAGAAAAAAAACGGTGGAAGAGAAATAGTCCTAGTAAATACACTAAATGACGCCATGCAGCAGTAAGGTTCAAGCAGGTATAAAAGGACAAACAAATGAAAAAAATAATTAATTTTAAAAGGTATAAATAACTTTAGTAGATGGAGTTTCATTAGCTAGATTTTTTTTTTTTTTTAAAAAAAAGAGTGAAATTGAAACAAAAAACAAGGACTAGAAACAAAAGATCAAGCTGCTCAGACCTTTCTGGGAAGTAGTGAAGATTTTGAAGTATATGCATGTAGCACACATTGCAGGATGGCAGTACAGAAAAGAAGAATAAAATGAAATGAAGACAGTGTGAAAAGAGTACTCGATAAATGAAGAAAAGAAAGAGGGATTTGCCAGAAACAAAAGTCAGATTCCTGCAAGCAGCAGGGGGAAACAATAATATAAAAGAGAACTGATCATTTTTGAACAACCAGAAAGGACTTTAAATTTAATAAGGACAGCAGCATCTAGATAACATACCAAGACATTCTGCAGCCCTATCAAGCATCTGGCAGACAATTCCATTCCATCTGAGACAGGAACCAAAGACATTACAATACTAATAAAAATTGTTACATACATTAGGAGAGAAGGGGCCAACAGAGGTTCCTGTCACATTGAGACATTTTGACAATAATGGAGTTTCAGTAATCATCCATTCTACAGAAAAATTAAAAGCCCAGGCAGTTTAATATTCCAGGCAGAGGATAAGCTGTGGCTATACCAGTTTTTAAGGAAGAAATGCAGCACTTATAAATGGCACATGAAGACAAAACAAGACATCAAAAAGAAGGCATAGAAAATTGGGCATGGCTTGTTCCAAGCATGGTCATCTAAGGTCCACAGTTGAGAAGATGTCTTACTACACTGTCTCCTCTTGTTAATTCCTCTGCTTAAAATCCACCCTGCAAGTTTCCTCTAACCCTGATTTCAGTGAAGCAGAGTCTAACTTAAAAAAATGAACAACAGCAGAAAAGTTCAGAGTACTTGAATTACTCAGCATGCAAAATTGGCTTCTTAAGAAATACTTCTCACCTGTGAGCTCCAATGAATGATTACAGCATTTAAGAACAAGTTAAGAGAGACAAAGTGTATTTTTAGCATCAGTGTGTGAGGAGTAAAACACATGCCATTGATAAGCAAGACAGAAAGGCTGTACCAGAGCTGCAGCACTGCAGATGTAGCCTTTGCTTTGCCAAGCTTCTTCTGCTCATTTTCCCTCCACTGTCACTGATTCAATGGTGTTATTTAGTCAATGCATGCAATTCATATTAGAAGTATACGTTTTTATCCACTGTACATTCCTATTTGCACATGTACAGTCTGTAATCAAAAGAAAACCAAAACTGTACAGCTGAACTTAGCATTCAAAAACCTCAGAAACCTGAGTTAGCACTAGCTTGTGAGGCTGGTGCTGGTTAACAGTGTGTTCCTCTATGTATTTTGACCATCAGAAAACATTTTCTCCCTATTCTAGAAAAGAAGCAGTCATCCATTTCTTCTTCCCCATGCTCAAGACCATTCTTGTGAGGAAAACAATGAAAATGCAGCAGCACGCATGTGCTTAACTAGGTACTCACATAATACTGCAGTCTGTAATACTAAACAGGTTAGATGATTCTTGCAGAATCCCTTCCAACATTTTTCCAAGTTAACTAGTGAAGCTGACATGTCTCTTCTTCAGGTAGCCTGGGGTTGCTGTCGTATATACGCAATAACTGTGCCTTTCTTTTCCTAATGAACAAACACACAAAAAAAATATTTTCCTTTTCTTTCCAGAAACTGTATATTCCTTAATTCAACACACAATTGTTTGCACTCAGCCCAGGGCAAGCTAGTTGTGTATTTATTTGCTGTTGGACTTGGAAGCAAACTCTAGGTTTATGAAGAGAAGTCAGTAAAATTCCTGATTTAGGCTAGGAAAGAACAAATGAAGGTTTAGTCACTCACATGACTCATCTTTGAGATCTGACTTTTCATTAAAAACTGAATAAAAATTCCTCAAAATCTTTTGAGTTTCCACTTTCATATTTATATATTTCTACTAGCAATTCCATATTATTTGTTATCCTTTGACAACCCTTAGCAGTGTTTAAGGCTTATTAGAGAGAGTTTTCTTACTACACTGAACAAGGAAGTTAACAAATGCTGCCATATAAACAAGTGTGAAGGGCAACAGCAACTTTGCATTCAACATTGTCACTCACTGGGAATAATGTTTTATCGTAGAAATAAGAAATTCACCTTTACAGCACAGAACAAATTTGCAAAATTCTCACATAGTCCTGTTGCTGATATAATGACACACTCATCTTTCACTGCTCTGAAAAAAAAAAAAATCCTTGAAACAAACAACCTCCTTCTTTCTCTTGTTTTCAAGCATCACTAACACAAAACTCCCTCTCACTAGAACACTATTGGTCATGCCAGGGTTGATCCAACAGCAGACTGTGTTGCTCTCCTTAAAGCATCCCCAAAGCATGAGTACAAATTTAATGCATCTTGTCACACATTTAAGCAGTTGAAGGCTTCAGAAGCTGTTAAAATTTGTTTACAGATCTAGATTTGACAGTACATCCATGCAAATCCTAACTGCTTTTTAACCGTTTCCTGACTGATGTAGAGCTAAAGAAATATGCCTCACCAGCAGCCCCTCTTACCTCAAAGTATCATATAGTTGGCTCTGTGACCTTTCCTTGCAATTGGCATTTTGCTTATAAAGAGTATAAGAAGTGAAGTAGAAGTTGACCTTTTTGTTTGGCATTAGGTTCTCAGCTGTGCTTTCTGCTAAATGGCATTTTAGTGGTTGCTGTGATACTGATACATGCCAACTCATTGTGGTTCTGGCCCAAGCCACCCTTTTCATATAGGTCACTGAAAGGCAGTCATATAGCAACATTTGGTTACAGGAGTGGATTCATAGACACAACTGAGGAATTTCATATCCCATTTAAAAACTAGTCAGCTCACAGAAGGACAATATATTTCACATATAGCAGATACATGATGCAGCAGAAAGCATTTGTGTCCTCCAGGGTTTGGTGTTGTGGCCAGTCCTGTTTAATATTTTTGATGATCTGAATGGGAGGATTGAGTCCACCATTAGCAAATTTGCAGATGACACCAAGCTGGGAGGGAGCATCGGCCTGCTGGAAGGCAGGAGGGCTCTGCAGAGGGACCT
>JAWWTY010000156.1:44453941-44512755 GCA_035222235.1 Margarornis squamiger | reverse complement strand
GACAGGAAGCTGAACATGAGCCAGCAGAGTGCCCAGGTGGCCAAGAAGGCCAAGGGCATCCTGGCCTGTATCAGGAACAGTGTGGCCAGCAGGACCAGGGAAGTGATTCTTCCCCTGTACTCGGCACTGGGGAGGCCGCACCTCAAACCCTGTGTCCAGGTCTAGGTCCCTCAGTTCAGGCAAGTATTGAGGTGCTGGAGTATGTCCAAAGAAGAGCAACGAGGCTGGTGAAGGGATTGGAGCACAAGTCCTGTGAGGAACAGCTGAGGGAGCTGGGGTTGTTCAGCCTGGAGAAGAGGAGGCCAGGGGAGACCTTATCACTGCCTACAATTATGTGAAAGGAGGTTGTAATGAAGAGGGGGTCAGTCTCTTCTCCCAGGCAACCAGCAATAGGATGAGAGGACAGAGTCTTAAGCTGCACCAGGGGAGGTTTAGGTTAGACATTAGGAAGAAGTTCTTTACACAGAGAGTGATTGGACACCGGAATGGGCTGCCAGTGAGGTCGTTGAGTTACTGTCCCTGAAGGTATTTAAGAAGAGAGTGGATGTGGCACTTAGTCCTGGGGTCTCCTAGACGAGGTGGAGTTAGGTCAATTGTCAGACTTGACGATCTCAGAGGTTTTTTCCAACCTAATTGATTCTGTGATAACAATGAAGAAAGTGAGGAATCTTAGCAAAAACAAATAAGTGCCATTTTTAATAAACTTGACTGTTTTATCAAAGCTGGAAATGAGAAAGAAACAGTCCATGACAAATTTAATGAGACCACATTTCAGTCCTTACAAACTGCCTCACTAAGATAATTTTAGAGACTACTTTGTCTTTTCGCCTTTGTGACTCTGCAAATTATGGCAGGAGACAGGAGTGAAAAGGAATTTTGTGATCCCATTTCTAAGAGCATCACCTGAATATATCACCACTGAGTTCTGTTTAGCATTTGAAGGTGTGGGTAAACCACACACAGAAAAGCTCATCTGACCCAGTGTAACAGTAAGAAAGATAAGAAAACTGCTCCTTACCACCAGGTTTTAAGGAAATATTAAGAAACATAAGTAGATTTGTTAAGTCAAATAACATGCGCTATATGACATTAAACCTGCTACTTCAGGGTTTGTGAAACCATCAGTCTTTTTCACACGTCCTAAACTGACATATATTAAAGATAAGCCAAGGGACAAACTTCATGTTCCTGAATCTCTGGCAAAGCTCCCATCAAATGAGAAATGTGTGCAAGATTCTGGCTTTATAGGTCTCAGTATGTTAACTAAAATATTTGGCCCTGGGACACTTGGAGTCTATATTTTTTGCATTAAAAGGGTGGTTTGATGAATTTTTCTCCCTTTTACAAAGGCTAGCAGCTTGGAATCTGAATACACTTCAAGCTGATTACCTATTAGAATCCCAATTTAGATAAAGCCAGCATAGTAACAGGAAGGCAAGAATATATTTTTCTTAAGCAAACACCTCTTCCTCATGACATTCACATTTGCTTTTTCCCCCCACTTTTCAAAATGACCTTGAAAGCTTTCTTAAGTATCTCTGAGGCAAAATGACACATTTGTCTGAAATTCCTTAAACTCAGGTTTGAAGAGCTAACTGCTCCTTTGGGGCTAGCAGAATCATTCTGCATTTCACTGCATGAACTGATTATCACTACACATACCAGCACATGTTGAAAGAAGACAGCAGAGGGAATGGTTGAGTACAACACAATGAGAAGCAGCAGAACACAGAGAGGTGATGCAGGATTTGATGTGAATCTGTAACTGAAAAACAAATACAACATATTATTTAAAAAAAAAAAAAAAAGATATGTGTCAGAATTCAGGTTTTGTCTTTCTGATCTTTTCATGGCTGCTTCTCATTACTTGTATTACCATGACTTCAATATGAAGTAGTGAAAACCAAGCTGAAAAATAACAGGTGTTTCCTCAAAGCAAGGCGGACAAAGTATGAAAGAGAAACCAAAAATGACATTACTTAGTTATGTCGAAGAAACCCTCAGAGCAATTACTGGACGTTTTCCACATAATACTCTGAAGTCTGAAGGAACATGCCTTTTCTGTAAGAGGTTTATTGAGCAAACTATGCAGGGAACTCTATATGAGGGGCTGCATGGTGAAAAGTCATCTTAAATGCAATCAGCTGATGCTCAGGAAAAAGAACAGACTTTTGCACTATCCAACTAATTCCAGACTGGCAAATAAGAATTGTGACAAGGATAAACACCTGTATTGTTATAGTGACTTGGAGCACAACTCAGGGGCTAGCACAGGCAGGAAAAGTTTCAGATTAACTGCAGATGAAACCTCACCCTTTTCATGTGCTGGTGATGTGATGGTACTGCAGCAGTTCTGGGGAGGGTCTCAGGCCTCCATACACATGTATAACCACATCTTAATACACTCTGCAGTTTATACACTCAGAGGCTGCAAAGAAAGAGCAGAGCATATCCAAAGAAGCAGCGGTGCTGTGCTATGGTGACCACATCACAGACAGTGCAGCAATACAAGCAGAGGGCACAGTCACCCAGTCCCAAACAGGGTGAACAGAGCAGAGGTGATAACTGCAACAGGTTCCAACTCCAGCATCAGGAGTCCAACAGCCATCAGACAAAGACAAGATAGTGAGTCAAAGCCAAGATCAACTCACAGAAGTAGAACAATTCGGGAACAGCAGAGAACGCGATCAGAGACAGGCACACCTACAGTGTTAACTCCAAAAAGGATCAGGTGCCAGGGCCTGAGTCCCTGGCACAAGGAGCAGAAGGCATGTCTGGGCAAGGGATGGAGTTGTCCCTGGTGAGGCTGATCAGGGCAATGAAGACCTGGTGCTGCACTCAGGACCCTGACACTTCTTCCTCTCAAAGGATTGAAGGGGGGGAGGGGGAAACCATATGAAACAGAAAGAAAGACCATAGATAAATGAAGGACAATCTTCATGGACATCTACAAGAAAGTAGTTCTGAACCAGTGAACCTCTTAACAGACATGAAGTGATATCATGGATGGTCAAGAAGATGAGCTACTCGTAGGTTAATGCATACACTCCCAGTTTGAACTTAAAGTTCCCTGTGGCAGCCCAGCATTGCAAATACAGGTCCAGTGCTGTTCAGCACAGTTCTCTTTCTCACAACCAATTGACATTCCTTACCTATGATTTAGCTGAGATATTCTGGGTCTATTTAGGATGTGTCTCCTCTTCCTTTCTGACTATGTCTAGCACCAAGAGGCAAACATCGCTAATGAACACTGTTTTTCAATGCTGCTCTCTTACTATTTTTGCCACCAGGTCTGTGGTAGATTCCAGAAGAAGGCAAATGTAATGAGCTCTAGTGACTCCTGCATTTGACTTTAAGACACAGGAGAAAAGTGGGCACACAGATATATTTTCAGCCCAGGGGACATTATGGGTCCTTTGACAATGACCCTGTGCACCTAAAGCTCATACAGCCTGATATGCACTGGTGGGAAGAAGATCCATCTCTGGCCTCATAAATGAAACATGTACTAGTTGTATAACACACTGTCAGCACAGCCAACCTACATGTTGTCCCAGGGACACCCATACACACCTCCTCTCTCTGCTTTCATCTCTTAAACATCACAAATTTGGCCATGGGTACATAATACATAATCTGATTAATTGCCCCAAAAACTCACTCAATTTATTGTAAAAAACAGCAGTATTTTTAAATTTTCAACTGAAATTTAAATATACATTCACATTTTGACACTAACAAACATCACAAGTATTAAGAAACATCACAAGTTTTTATATTACTGACTTTTTTTTTATTTCAATATGAAATTTCAAACACTGGAACCTGTTGATGAATTGGCCTTTTCCAGAACAACTGTATCCAGGTGTGTACAACTGAGGTCAGTTTAACACAGACATACCTCAGGATGGCCATCATATTTCTCCTTCCCAGGCTGTCACATAAAAAAAAGTATTCAGGGGAAAAAAACAATTCCTTGGCCTCTGGTCCATATTGCTGAGTCAGACGTAATAGTTATTATGTTATTGCCTGGTGAGCTGATAAAAATTAGAAGAAGTTTTGCCACTGCACCCTAAATCTGACAAAAAGACAATGAAGGCAACCTGTGCTCTTTCTTCAGTACAAGGACAGCGCAAGTGAGACAATGCAATGTATATGGATATTTTAGTGGATAACTGTACCATTTTCCCCTTGGATTTCTTCAGTCAGTTTTTGTTTATTTTCTTTTGTTGTTGACTGGAACAATAAAGAAGGTAGAACATATAATATGAGCTTGAAGGGTCCAGTAGTAAACCCACGGTCATTAATGATCTCTTCTCGTTCTAGCAATGAGACCATGACATCTGTCAAGTTTCAGATACATCAGATGCCTATCATGAAACGTAAGAATATCTGAGGCCTGTTATGATTCTCAGTGTTGCATTTGCCTGGCCTTGGGAAATCTGAAAAGCCCTTTGGAATTATACATTAACGAAAGAATTTTTATAGACAGAGAAAGATCATCCTGTTGTGGGATTTGCATCCTTCCTCGATGTGCAGCCCTCAGCTTTATGTTGATCATGTGTTTGCAGACTCTTACAGTGAGACACTGAGACTAACTACATGATCCAAATTTAGGGTATTTATGATCTATTTATCCTAAATATAAGGATATTATCTACTCATATGGTTGGAACGCAGTACAAGAGCACAAGGAGTGCACAAACAAGTATGGAAAGACCTGATTTTCCACATCTGTGGAAAGAAGCAAGTACTGTAAATTTCTGTTTATTTCAGAAATGCTTGGGCACCAGGCACCTGTCACATGCAGGACATATCAGGATAAAGCACAGTGAAAGTAAATGGGTTCTTAAATTCACACTCTGGGAAACTATGGAGTAGACCTTGAAGCAATCACATGGTACTTTTGAATGGTTAGGAAAAAAAGAAGAACTGCACTTCAGGATGAGGTAACAGTAGGATCATTTCTCCTTAGAATGTATTTTGGGCACATTTGGGTCTGGCAAAGAGATACGGTAATACAAATGCCAGACAAGACATCGTATCAATTGAGGGCCAAGCTCTAAAGTTCATTCTTAATTCCTGCCTCAGTGAAAGGTGAGAAATAAAGTAGACTTTGCTATAGTGTAACTATGTTAGAAACACATGTGCTAAGCCACTAGAATTTCAAGGAGTTTCTCCATACTGCAGCAGAATCAACCAAAAGTTCCTTCTCATCACTGTTCTCTCTGTATTTTGATCATGCCAGACAATGCAGACTGCACTCCCTGCATCCAGTGTCCTTCAGAATTTTTCCTATTTGTCAATTTACTTCTGATGCTGCCACAATAGTTGTACTAAGGCAGCTGCTAGGCTGTTATGAACAGATTCTTGTGACTAAACACAAGACAAAACAGAGAAAGGCAAGTCTTTCCACCATGCTAAGGCAGCAGTGAACTGATAAGGACAACAAAATCAGCAAGGACAAACCTGAAAATGAGTATGCAATCTGGAGAAGCAATCTATCTGAAGGACTTGTTACAGAGCTGTTTATTCCATTGCTGGAACAAGCTATTAGTGGGCCAGGGTTCCTGGCATAGTCACATATCCACTTCAGCTCATAATGAAGGGCACTTTTAATGCTCGTTGCATACACTGCATGCCCATAAGAACTGCCAGGAAAATTAAGATAATTTCAGTCACAAGGTTCTCAAAATTCTTCTTGCTGTTGCAAGTCTTTCCATGATGAAATCCATGATGAAAGACCAAACAGCAAGGTTTCTCAAAAGCTTAGCACAGTATCAGTATTTTTTAAAGAATGCATGGAAAATATCTATTTTAAAATAATTAACATGCATATTTATTTTTTCACTGCTGTGCTCTCAACCAAAATATTGCAGCAATAGGTTGACAATTGAAGACTTGAAGGTGGACCTAACTTAATGTCAAGGTATTAAAAGAATAGAAAATCCTAAATATAGGTGGAACTTCTTCAGCTGGTCAATATTTAAAAATTAAAAAGACTCTTTCTAAAAGCAGAAAGCCAAACTAGGTTATTAAAAGCTGAAAATAATAGTCCAAGTGACTGTATGTAGCCTAAGGGGAAAAAAATTAAATGCATATGATTTTAACTTCATGGCTAACTTAGGCTATAGCAAATCACTTCTGTTCATGTGGGAAATACTAGAGTATGTGATAAAGTTATTAATGTGTTTGTTAACAATAAATATGCAAAAGATAAATTACATACATTTGTATGAAAAGAGTAGCAAAAATCTTTGTTTAAAACAAGTTACGTAAGTTACAAAGTGCCTTAGCAAATGTATTTACAGAAGTGCCTTTAAATAGAAATGGATTCATTAACATGCTTCAGAAGACAAACTGGATTACAATAAAGATGTACTTTGAGTATCAGAAAGCATTGAGAAATGGGGGGTGCAAATGTTACAGTTAGAGTGTTCCCACAGGATACATGAAGACTAGATTCTTTGATATTAAAAACACAGCTAAGACTTTAGTATATAAAGCACATAACGAAATTTGTTTTCTTTTCAGCTGTGTAAACAGGAAGAACGTTACTTAGTGTCAAAATGTCAAGGTGAACCACTTCAACTGACTTGGGGTTGAATAAGATCATCTCCTAGGTCATCTCCCTAGGTGTCCTGTGGTCTCAACAGTCAAAGACATCACAGTGAAGTGAAACGAGACTAGAAGAGGTCTTTTTGAAATGAGACAAGAAGAATATAAAGAATATTGTGTGGCAAATTACAACATAAGACATAGTTCCATCTACCCTTACCAAATCAAATATATCTCAGTGCTGTGTTAAAAAACAAGGACCAATAAGTCTACCATAAGGAAGTGTTTCTCTTAACCCAGGAATATCTGTGAAGAGAAGGAGGTAGCATAAGTAAGAAGTGAGGTGGGTAAGAATGTGCAAGGAAAGCAGACAGATGGGAGTTGGAGAGAATCATAGAATGGGTTGCATTGGACAGGACCTTAAAAATCATCTACTTCCCTGAATGCCACCTGTAACCATGTCCCAGAACAGAGAAATGCTCATCACCTCATTTTAGAACATATCTGTAGGAAACTGCTGTCCCCACTATCTGGACTAACACATGTAGGTCTGGCCCTTTCCTCTCCACTAGGCAAGCAGGTTAAATGGCAATGATAGCAACTTGTTCTACACACAGTACAATTGCAAACTTCACCTGTCCTTGCAGTCACGGCAACTAAGGACCTGCTACCTTTGCATCTACTTGGAAGTATTATGTTTATGCTGAATTCAGATTGGCCCTCTCTGCTCATTTAGTTGCTTCATTCAGAAAGACATAGCTTGACATGGATGATAATAAGAATATGTCCTTTCTACCACCATAAAACCCTTCATAGCTAGTTCATCAGATGTTTGCCTTAGGAGTAAGAAGGATGAGGTCAACTCTATTTAGGGAAAAGCGAGACAAAACTAGATTTTGTGTGTCGGATACAGCTAGCAGCAGAACTGCTGGACAAAATTTCTTCTCAAATGTCCAGTGCAGATTACAGTATGTGAGATTATACATGCTTATATAAGCAATGCTGTGGGGCAGGAGCAGAACCCTTAATCTGAAGAACCCCAAAGAAGAAACAGGTATAAAGAAAATTGTAAGACAATGTAATGACTGGGATGCTTCTGTTAAATCATAAATATTTTCATTAAATCCACAAAGACCCAGACACACTCAAGATTATGTAGTTCACTGATATTTCTGATACTTAAATTTTGCACTGCCAACCAACAATGCCAGGAGGTGCATTCCTGAAACTCTTCTGCAGATTAATCATGCACGAGAGACTATAGAGGACAAGTTCCATGGACTGAAATGGGATTTGGGAGGCTAATTCTTATGAGTATTTTTGAAAGTCAACCCATCAGTTTTGCAAACTCTGGCCTGAGTGTTTCTGCTGGAAGTTTTTAGTAGGTAATGTTAGATCACAACAACTTATCCATCAAATCAAGAGCACAAGTATATGAGCTCCATATACTCCATTTCTGCCTTCAGATACCAAGAACAAAAAGCAGCAATCTTAATTAGCTAAAGTAAAATAACAAGACATATACAATCATCCCTTTTTAGACCAAACCAGCTCCTAAAATGTCAACTGATGCAAAAATAATTAAACCAAGACAGATGTGGGGGACAAAAATGAGAAATAATGTATTTAGAATTTGAAGAGAAGTAATTAGTTTTGGCAGGTTATTTATTTATATAAATTGAAAAATTAGCTGTAGCAGGCTCAGGCAGCAGATACAAATGTCTGTTTTGCTCTCTACTCACAACAGAAGAAGAAGAAAACAGCTATGGCAAAATAGTCCACTGGATTTCAAAGTATGTGTACGTCCTCTGAGAATATGTAAAAGGGTGTTTTCCACAATGGAAGACCTCTGGCCAACAAGACACAAAAGACAGCATGCCAAGAGACATCCTTATTGTCTCTTGGGGGGGGTTTGGTTGGGTTTTGATGTTGGAGTTTTTTTCCAGAGACACTTGCCCATATTTCATTTATTGTAGCAGATTTTTAGTTCTTGAATTACCACTGCAGTATACAATATCTTTTAAAAATTTCCTACAGTTCAGAAAATGAATTGAAGAGTGACTCAGTAATATAGCTCAGTGAATGGATTAGTACTGCTATCTGAAGAAAAAATGGATAGGCTTAAGGCACTTTGTTTTAAGGTTTAATGATGGTATAGTCTTATTCCTATACCTTTCACCCCCTTTGATTAATGTGTCCTCTGGAGACATCAGTAGTGTCAAAATGAGAAAAAGTATTTAAATTCTTGCTGTCAGATGCTATTCATTTCATGTTTACAAAAGCACAGTATATTTTTAGCTAACATTAATAAGCCAAACTGGAGATGCTGTTGTTAATCCAAAACACAAACATCTTGTGGTTAACTTACCATTCACAAGTTCCCCAGAATCATGGAAAATGCTGAGCTGGAAGGGACCCATCAGGATCATTGAGCCCAACTCTTAATCCTGCACATGACACCCCAAGAACCACACCATGTGCCTGAGAGCATTGTCCAAACGCTTCTTGAACGCACACAGGCTTGGTGCTCTGACCACTTCCTTGAGGTGCTCAACCACCCTCTGGGTGAAAACATTTTTCCTCATATCCAACCTAAACCTCACCTGACTCAACTTCATGCTGTTTCCTTGAGTCTTGCCACTGGTCACAAGAGTAAAGAGATCAGTACCTGCCCCTCCACTTCCCCTTGCTGAGGATGTTGAAGATGATAATATGGTCTCCTCTAAGTCTCCTCTTCTCCAGGCTGAACAGACCAAGTGACCTCATCCATTCCTCATACAGCTTCCCCTCCAGACCATTCATCATCCTCATGACCCTCCTTTGGACACTCTCTAATAACCTAATGTCTTTTTTATATTATGGTGCCCAAAACTGCACACAGTACTTAAGGTGAGGCCGCACCAGTTCACACCCATGCAGAGTGGTCTTTCAGCATTTCTCCCCATCTTTCTTCCCCTGTACCTATGTGAATACCTATGCATACCACCACAATCAGAAGACATTGTAGCCCTCTGTGTAGAGGTTAAGGCAGCATCTACTTTGGTAGAAGCAGGATCAAATAACAAGAACTATCCTGTCCCTTTTTTCAACATGTGGTGCGTTGACCCTGGCTAGGTGCCAGGTACCCACTAAAGCCACTCTCTCCCTCTCTTCTGCAATTGGACAGAGGACAGGGAAAAAAAAACAACTAACAAAGGATTCATGGTTTGAGATAAGGGCTGGGAGAAGTCAGTTACTGATCATCATCACAGACAAAAAAGACTCAAAGTGGGAATATTGCTGACAGGATCAGAGCAAAAGAGTGAGATGTAAAATAATCTTAAAAACACTTTGCCCTGGCCCCCCCTCCCCTTTGTTCCAAGTTCTACCTCCTCCCTCCCAGTGGTGCAGGAAGACAGGAAATGGGGATTACAGTCAGTTGTTTCTGCTGCTGTCAGAGAGAGGAGTCCTTGCTTTGTTTTCCATGGGGTCCCTCCCACAGGAGACAGTCCTTCACAAACCTCTCCAGTGTGAGTCCATTCCATGGGCAACAGTTCTTCACAAAACTGCTGTCCCACTTCTCCATGGGGTGCAGTCCTTCACAAACAAGTTGCTCCAGCATGGGTCCTCCACAGAGCCACAAGTCCTTCCAGGGAAAATCTGCTCCAGCAGGGGCTCTTCTCTCCACAGGTCAGCAGGTCCCTGCAGGGCCCTGCTCTATCACAGCCCTCCCACAGGGTCACAACCTCCTTTGCACATCCACCCTCTCCAGTGTGGGCTCCACCACAGGCTGCAGATGAATCTCTGCAGCCCGATGGCCCTCCATGGGCTGTAGGGGCACAGCTGCTCCACCATGGTCTGCACCACGGGCTGCAGGGGAACCTCAGCTCCAGTGCCAGGAATACCTCCTCCTCTCCTGCACTGACCTTGGTGTCTACATTGTTGTTCATGTGTTCTTACTCCACTCTTCCCTGGCTGCAATTTTCAACTGCCCAATAACTTTTTTTTTTCCCTTCTCAAATATGTTATCACAGAGACATTATTATCATTGCTAATTGGCTTGGCCTTGGCCAGTGGCAGAAAGCCCATCATGGAGCTGAGTGGCATTGGGTCCACCAGACATAGCAGAACCTTTCAACAGAAGCCACCCCTGTAGTCCTCCTGCCACCAAAAACCTGGCCACAGAAACCCAATACGGGTACCTTTGTCTTCAGACTCCCCTGTTTGACCAAACACTAAACTCCAAATTTAGTTTTGAGTAGCAGTCTTCTAGTTTCTCCAGATTTACAAAGATTGAAACAGAACTATTTGAGTAGCACCTTCAGACTCAGGGACTTGAGTTATGCTTTAAGCACCACAGTTCAGTAGGTGATACAGTGTGTCACCTCAGCACCTCCATTTCTTAATTTGCAGACTTACAAAACATGCATGCTCCAAGGCATGTTTAACATTTGCTCTTCCCAAGGAGATCAGCAGCCCAAAGGCGAAGCTCTAAGTACAAGGTAACAAAGAAAGGGTAGTTATTACTGCTATTCGTATTCACCGCCTGTGACCCGGAAAGCCCTTCAACCTTTGAAGCACATTTGAGTTGCATTTTAAGTCATTGCAATCCACTTTCTGCTCAAAAGCACAAAATAACAGGCAGCAGAAGGACTATAAATTGCTTTATGGATGCTATAAATACAAATAATCTTCACCCATAAAGTTACATTGGCATTACAAAGATCTAGTCATTTATTTAATGCATGGCACAGCCACTCTGCAGAACTTGGAGGAGGTGGATGATCATGCTGTTAAAAAGATTCCGTCTTTAATATGTGAAATGTCCCTTTGACTCACAAAACATGCAAGAGAAAAAAAATGTTCAGAATGCAAACAATGCCGTCCACAATAGCCTTAGAACCATAAGAAGTAATAAAGAGTATTCCTACATGTCAACACTGAACCTGAATAGCTGCATCCTGTGATTTATATCCTATTCCACATAACTTGTGAAATTGGTATTTAACTGCCTTTGTGTTATCCACCAGTTTGTCTGGATCTTCATTCTAGTCTACATAGTATGCAATCAGATAAAAGTCAGACAAGGCTTGGGAAAAAAGCTACATGTACAATCCAAATATCACACTAATAATTTACATGATTCCTTTGGGGAAAAAAATATTAAATCAAATCATCATTAAGGTTTTTGAGTAAGTTATATCATCACGGCTAGGCTTCACAAACGAAGGCTTACAAGGGCTCTACCCATGCTTGCTACAACCACACTGGTGGCTAAAAAGGCCAATTCGAGATAGGCAAGTCCGATTGCAAAAGGCACAGTGGAAAGTCTCCATCGGCACCACTGGCAAGGCATGGTTCTTCCTGTGTTGCCTTTTTTCCTCCAGACTGATTCTACGTGTGTTCTCAAAGGAAGCAGCAGAGTTATGGATGGTGTGTCTCCATTTCTCCCAATTGGAGGCCAGAGGGGACCATTGGTGGTGGTCAATATGGCCAAGGCTGAGGTATTGTTTCAGGGCGTCCTCGTATCTCCTCTTCAGGGGGCTCCTCTCTTGTGGCAGCCAGTGGTGAGTTCCCCACAGAGCACAGTCTTAGCGAGGTGGTGATCCCCCATCCTGGAGATGTGCCCTGCCCAGCGCAGCTGCGTTTTCAGCAGCATGGCCTCAATACTGTCATAAACAGCTGTACATAAACACAAACAACAATTTTCCTAGGACTCCTAACTGATAGATTGTAATGTTTGCTGGAGAATTTTTTTTTGTTTTATTAATAAATGAAATAATCTTGAAAGACCTTTTAATACCTATTAAGACCAAAAAATTCCTAGATCTAAAAGGACACTTTCACCCTGTAACATCCTGTGTGTGCACCCTGGTGGTGCACACAGCAAGTAGTCCACCTGAGAAGGCCAATAAGCAAGTGCTTGATTCAGCATCTTCCCTGTTTGCTTTTATGAACAATCAAGTCTGTCAAAGATGGAGCTTTGAAAAGAAAAAATAATATTCCTACTGAAACTTACCAGTCCTTAGCTCATACACTGAGTAACTTTCTTTTAGGTGATCTTTATACATACGCCTTGTCTGATAAATTATTGGAAGTTATATTTACCCTCCAGGGAACCTAAATTTGGCAAGAATTAAAAACATCCTGACACTTATAGATGTACTTTTATAATCACTAAAACTAAGCAGTGAGAGTACTACCCAAAATAATTCAGAGTGAATCACTGAACTGGGTTCCTAAAATTAAGAACTGCCTAATTAACTATGTAGCCCCACTTGTGAATGAATAAACAAGCTCAACATTTAAAGAGGCAGCACTAAAAAGACAGACTGGGATATAAAGTGCACCCTAAATTCCTGTGTTTAGGATAGTCCTGTGGCTGATGAAGTTACTAACTAAAAGGTGAGCATGGACAGTAAGTGGCATCCAGGTGTCTTAGGCATTTCATGGCTCTTGCCTCTGAATTGCTAGTCCTCATTCAGTGCTTATTCAATATTCAGTTGTGAATATTCTCCTAGTACGACTTCCATAGTCCTTCCTTGCAACCTGTCATTGAACAACTCTTCTGTGAAATCACTGAGTCTTCAATCAAGGCAGTCTAAAAGTGAAATAAAACCAGTTTTCATTAATCAAATGTAAGTAATTTGCTTTGAATCAAGAGAACCACTTCCTTAGGTTCCTCAGAATTTAGATGCCATAAAAATTAAACCATACATTTTTGTCCTGCTCTCTCCTCTGTCATTTGCCCACCACTCCCAGTATCTTCAAGGCTTTACAAAGAAAGGTCCTAGTATACTCAGTTGTGTTCTAAATGAGACAGAAATCTTACTACCAAAAAGAGTATTTACGATTATGTCTCTTGTACTAAAATGTACCTAACCAAAGGAAATCAATTGCATGGATAACTTTATTTAACTCACTTCCCAGTTGCTTATTGACTGCCAGGCTTCTTCATGTGTTTGCATCTAGAGATGATGTTGAGTGCAGCATTTCAAAGTTACAGTCATAGATGAGGTTCTGATAATCTCTCATGGAGATTATCTCTCACTGCAGATACAGAATTTAGCTGCAAATTTCTACGAAGGAAATATGCAAACATGTTTCCAAAGATTTTCTCATTAAGCCAGACATCAACTTCTTTGTTCAAAGCAGAATGGCATTTAAAACAACTAAACTCCATTTTCCCTATTGTCATTTTCAAAAACACAGAGCCATTTAGGACTGCGTATTCAAAAACTGTATCTGCATCAAGCTGACATTCAGCATGGGAACAGTTCAGGCCGCACTGTAAAGTCTGACAACTGAAAACCTGTATCTTTTAAAGGAATTGACCTTTAAATAATGTGTGGTCCTCAACCTTAACTATTATGCAGCTGCTACAATTGGCAGTCTAATCAGACACACCTAAAACAGCTGGAGTGTTAATGATAAAGTGTTAACAGTTAATTCTCTCCCTTGCTGTCTATATCCCTATGCTTTAAACTCTTATCACCTGAACAGAGCAGTGAATATTTTTTAAAAAAGTAAGCAAACTTGAACATTACACATTAGGAAGAAAGTGAAATAGGAATCTGAGACATGAAGCTGGTGTGTCCCACGTACACTACTACAAAAGGTCAATTTGTCTCCAGGCTACCTGTACCAGCCCTTATGTAAGAGGACTGATGATTTGATGAGCAGTAATATGCTGCTGTCTACAAATTCTTGCCACTCCAAAGGGTGATGCCGTACTTTTTATCCCACTTTTTAACAATTACCCAGAGGGAGAGAGCTTTCCTGCAGTGGTTTCTACTACATTTGGATGATTTCTGAATTTTAAGGCAATTTTTAAAATGCTATCTGCTGATTTCTTTCCATCTCAAGGGAACATTGCCTTAATACGCCCTTCTAGAGCAATCATTTGGATAAAGTAAAAATTAGAGGCAGCAAGTTGGTTATAAAAATGTTTTATTTAAAAGGGCTGAAAATTCAAATCAGGACATACTCAGGCCCTGTCAGGGTCCAGATTTACTGAGTGTTGCTCAGTCAAAGATGCATAGAGATGCATCATCCTGTGATGAAAGGCCAGTCAGTAACATCTGTGGGAACTGCTCCCCTGCTAAGGGAGGAACACAGTTGCTGAGAAGCAAATATGGCTGTAGGGAATAAGGAAAGAGGAAGAGTTGGTCTGAACAATGTCTGGCTACACTCGAGTCATAAGCTGAGATCCTCAGCTCTGATGGTTTTGTACTGCAAAAAAGGTTCAGCACAGTGTAACAGGGCCCTAGTAGCTGTAGTTCCAGTTAGAAAAAGATTTCTACAGTACAGCTGCATGATGTCCTATTAAAACACCATAGTTGATCGTGTTAGGGCTTGGCTTGGAAAAAAGCTTGCTCCCTAGGCAGAAGCTCCATACTTACAAAACAGTGCTAGAAAGCTTACAGAGAAGTAAGCTGTTATCCTGGAGGTAATTTTTTTATCAACTTGAATCTGAGAAGGTAAAAAAAAAACAAACACGTGGGGGAGAAGGAGAGTTTCAAAATGAGCATGCATAACCTCACCCTGTTTTCCACAGATCAATCAGCATGTGTGTGTCAGATTTATTAACAGAAGTCACTGCACTGTTTGATTCAAGTGGCAGCTGCCTTTCTGCAGAGCATCCATGGCTGCAGTGCCAGGCTTTGCTCCAAATCAGGGTGGAGGTGGGCACCCCCAGCTTGGAATGCCAGGTTGATCTGTTGCCTGAACCCAGGCCTGCCGAGGGAAGCAGCACGATCCATGCCACTTTCGCAGGCACTAATCATCTTCCTCCACACCTCTGCCTCAGGGAGAATTCCTTCTCTTTAATACCTCTCACCCATAACAATTTATGAAACACCATTGAGAGATGAAGCTCAGCAAACACCAGAAAGCTATTATGAGGGAACTGTAATGTATTAAATGTAGCTCAGGACTGCAAGGCTCTTAAATGATAGTAGCATTTGTTTGGGACTTTTGCCTGGAAATGTTAGAAGACCTTTTAATAAATGTACCAAATAAGAAGCATAATTTAGCTTCTTCTCAGCAGAATGCTGGCTGGCTGCCAGATCCAGTCAGGTCTGACTCAACGTCAGGGCTACCCACTGGCCCAGTACAAATAGACTCATTAAAAAGTGGTTGCTGCTGTGTGCTTAGGCTCTATTTCTCCCACTAATGGCTCAGTTTATGTGCCCCCCTCTTGAATAAACAGAGAAGCAGCCTCCAGAGAGGAAAATATTCTCCTGTACACACATTCTACACATATAAATGCAGGCAACATGCTGTGACGTGCAGGAAAGCAGAAGAGAAATGGCTGCCTCATGCAGGAAAGGGAAGACACTCAAGCCAGTTATATTGCATAATATGGATTCTAAATGATCATTATATCTACTAATTGTGAGACAGATCACAGCCCAGATTAGGACTCCATTTCCATTGTGCTAGACATACAGAGAGACAGATCCATAGGCAGAGCCTGACATCTGAACAAGCAGCACAAATTGAAGATAACAAAAAAGATAACAGAAGTTACCCAGTGACAACACTCACATGCTTCTGTTTTCAAGTCCCATTGAGCCTTGTTTCTTCTCTGAATTCAAGAGGGTTTGTGATTATTGTCAAACCTAACAGAGCTTCTTAGCATGATGCCTTAAGATTCTTAAGATTTGCAGCATATAGATTTTTAATAATATAACTGTATAGTTTCTAACACTTTAAAATAGAAGTTAACAGTTCCTAACCTCTACTTTCTCATGATATGTATCAAATTCTCAAAATTCTTGCAATTTTGTTGAATGTTCTTTTCAAGGAAAAATATTCTAGCAAGGACATCTTGTTTGGGACATGTACCTAGAAGGACATAATAAGATACCATTTCAGTCAAAGCAATAGAAGGCCCAAAAACCTTGGAGAAGCTCCAAACAGGGAATGTGATGTGAAGATGATGATGGTGAAGAAGTAAGGTGTCTTGAGACCTCCAACTCAGTTCCAGAGGGGGCACGCCAAGGGGAAGACCTGAGGGAGGTTCTGGGGGCTGACAATTCTCAGGTTGGATGTATCCATTAGCTATGATAATTAATTAGTGCTATAAAGTTTTAGAAGCCTTATACTGTATCCTGCATTTATGTATTTAGTGTACCTTAAAGCAGTTTAATTAAAGACCTCTCGTCTATTTTTTCTATTATCCCAAAATATTGTCTTGAAAGTTCTTTTCTTCCATTTTAGGCATCAAGCATTCTATCATTTTCAGATTTGCTCTACTAAATTTCCTTTCAGATATGTTTTCTGGTTAATAGTAAAAACAGTGGTATAGGTAAAACTGACCTTTTGTTTCTTTTATATGAAAGCAAAGAAATCCTGCTCTAGATTCTACTGGACCTCTGACAATGTTTAATAACGCTATTGTAGGGCTTTTTTACCTAAAGCTTTTGTTTTGTTCCAAGGGATGACAGAAGGCCTATCCTTGCACCAGAGGGCACAACATTAGCAACATCAGAGGTGGTATACAAAACATATTAGTTTAAAAGTAGATGCAAATGCAAAGGCTTGAACAGTCTCAAAACACCTCCATCTCTTCACCAAAACTGAAACCTCATAATACCCAAAAATGATGTTTCTGTTAATGCTACAAGCCTTGGTAAGCCCTGAAATGGCCTTAAAACACCCAAACGCAAAACTTGGGCTAAAAGAAATTAAAAGCAATCTTGCACACTGTCAAGACTGAAGGGCTACTATCAGTCCCTGTTTGTTATTTTTAATAGTCATGTTCATCCAAATAAATGAAGGCACTGCACACCCACATAGCAAAATAAAGTACTGTTTCCACATACAACTCAATGGCTGTATTTCACAAGACTAGATCAGGTCTCTAACTGTGAAGCTAGAAAATGTCACCATCCCACCCTTTCTGGCCAAAATATCCTCATCTTTTCTCCTTTCAACAGTCAGAAGCACCTGCTGTGTCTTCCCACATTGATGCCTCCTGGAGTAGCCTGTATCCCCACATTCCCTCCACTATATTAATTCAAATAAAACACAAGCACAAGAAACTAAAACTATGTTTTATTTCTGAGAAGAGGACCACAGTAGGCTTCTCTTCTCAGGTAAGAATTATGAAGCAGAAGCCCAGATAACCATCCCTCACCTTTCAGACACACTTATATTTTGTGTTTCCTACTTCGCCCTCTGGACTATGCTCCATCACCCAGACTGTGCTGTAAAATGCCCAGCCTCCTTTGAGACCACGCAAAGAATCCAGGCACCCAAGCCAGGCATCTGTCCACAATACTTCTAGGTTCTAGGTGTCATTTATGCAGTGACACTTAGATTTAGTGACAGAACAAAGCATGACTTCTTTATGCTTAAGCTCTCTTGCTCTGCTCAAGCCTTCAGTGATACTGAAGCATGCTCAATTTCAGAGCTTGAGTCTTTGATTCTATCTTTAAAAAAAATTGCATATAGTTTTTAAGAGCTTTGCAGTTTAAATCTAGTATACCTGAATCACCACCCTATTAATTCCACTCTGAGAGCATTACAACACTGTTGAACTAAGTTAACACAGGACTGCAAGAGCCCCTGAATTTTTAAATTAATTCTTCTGCAACTATACACCTCCCAAGCATATCTTGTTTATTTACAATCCATTTCCCAGGCCTCCACTACCTCTCTCACAGATCTTAACCTTTGCTGAAAACATACTGCTTAATACTACTTCTGTATTTTCTTAACATAAAAAAGCCCTATTTTAGCTTTCAAAAGAAGCTGAACAGACACGCTTGCTAATCCCTAGGACCTTCCAATTACACCTGACCTTCTTTTTTTAAAGGGTCTCCTCTGAGCCTCATCTAGTTTGTTAAAAAAACCCAAACAAATCCACATGTTGGATTTCTAGGTATGTTTTTGATTTGTTATATGTAATGGCAGAAAGTACACTTACAAAAAGTTATAAATGTATATGGGATGACAGATGTGGGTATATAGCAGAGAATAGATGTTCTGCTATTTGTTAACTATACATTGTAACATCTTTTTCACTTCTATACAGCTATAAAAGAAAAACTCTAAAATGAAACCTTCAGAACTGAAGCAGTGTTTCATTAGAACTGGTTAGCTATTGAAATGAATACAATGAAAAAAAGAAATCTAGATAAACTATAGTTTTAGAACGTTGTCTCTCCAAGTACACTGCTACCAGTTCTTCAGATAGTCTATTTCAGTCCTATAGAACAGGCCTGCTCAGAGTCTAGTCATCATCATATTATTAGTGTAAACTCATCTGCCCCTTTAATGTATGTACAACTGTTCAAAACTTTTATAAGTTCTGCTTGATTCCTGTATAGCTCAAACTAAGACTTTAAATTCTGTGCTGACTGGAGCTCTGCCATCCCAGAAGTTTGTCTGTGTGCTGTCAGGTACCAGTACTTCATTTTAAGAATATATAGTACATTGTTTCCCAATTAGATGTTACATCGAAATCAATGGAGTCCTCCTTTGCAGAAAGATAGCAAAGCAATGTTCCAAAGCCTTATTGATTTTAAAAGGGCTTTGCTAGGACAGAAAGACCTATTTGTGTGAAATATTTTGTTGGAGCAGAGACTGGGGTTTTGAAAAGGTCTAAAAGGAAATGACTTTCCTCTAAGGGTTACAGGCATTTGTGAGGAGTATGAAGGATGCTTTGTACTTTGAGTGTTACTGTGGCAACTATCTTATCCCATTTGTCACTGAGAATTACAAGCCTTATTGACAGAAATATACAGTGTTTCATAATCAGGATTTCAAAGCTGAGCATGCAGAAGAGAGTCAGGCTTATCTGATGTGTGTCCAAATGTTCCCAATTCTCAATATGCTAAATTTGCTTCCTTCACTCTCTCCTCCAAGGGATGTAATCTTTGAGTCAAGTTGTAGAAAATTCCCTCTCGTCCAAGTTGCATCAAATTATCCACAGTGATTCTGAGAGAAAAAAAATTATACTTCTGCTGTGCCAGCATCTGGAAAGCAGCCTGATTGGCAAGACTAAAGAGCAGTGTAATTGCATGTTCAAACATTTTAACTCTGCCCTTCCATATGGAATAAACATTCAGTTAAGAACAAACAGCAAAAATTCCCTGTGAGGGAGGTATTGGAAAGATCACCCTTCACCAGTGTTAGGATATTCAGGGTAAAAATTGTGTAGGTTCAAAAGCCTGTAGTCTTAAAAAGCTTTCAGATTCAGAGGGGCTGAGTTCGAACTATTTAATGAGCTATATGTGCTTGCGCTGATTAGCTGAATAGACTGTGCAGTCCCACTGAACATGATTGTATACACTCAAGTATCCACCGCATTATTCACAGTCAGAAAACCTGTCTTTTTAGTTACAAGGGCATCCTGGGACAAGTCCAAAGAGGACAAAGCAACAGCAAGGCACTTTATTTTGCCTAATACTATAACACAGTCATAGGAAATCCGGAGTTGTACAGCATAAACATCCCTCATCACACACTAACCTCTGATTAGTAGGAAATGAATGACAGCAGTGGAGCTACTCAGTCTAATTGTCAGTTTTGCTGCATTTCTAATAAGCTCTTAAAATCTAATTTTGGAAGCAGGAATTTTGTCTCCTGCAGGGAAAGGCTGATAGAAATGAGCAAGATTCCAGTTTGTCAAACCTAGTCACTTTTCTAGCATTTAAGCTCTCAGTGAATTAATAGATTGGGGGCAGAGCAGGACTTGTGTAAATTCTAATCCACTTTATCACTATTATTCTACAGCTTTCTAGGGACACATTTCCACGTTTAGACATGGCCCAGACATTTCCAAGCTACCCTGCTAAGGCTGGGGTATTTATGAGAATGACTCTGATTTCATACATGCCTGTCTATTAGGAGGACATTGGCCTTTTTAGCCACCAGCATGCTTGTGGCAAGCATTGGTAGAGCCCTTCCCAAATCTTCGTTCGCAAAGCCTAGCCATGATGATGATGGTCTATTAGGAGATAGATTGGTCATCAAATAATTTCTGACAGCCACTCTGCAGTAGCAGTTTTCAGCAAATGACTGGGTTGTGAAGATCAGAACTTGTGACTTAGATGGCAAATCAGTCTTCCACTGGCTTCAGGAACCATTCAGACATTATTTTAAGTATGCATTCACGATTACACTTCCTGCAGGAACAGGAATTATGCTTTTGGCTGCTCTTAGCTCTTCCCTCAAGCTTCCTCTGATCAGCACAAAGCCTCTCCTCTGCCCAGCTAAAGTGCTTGGGAAGATGTGTCTGGGGACACAAAACAATTTATGACAGCTGATATGAACTGATTTCCGAAGGCTATTTGCAAAATGATTCTCTCTTAAAAGTGGTAATTTACTACAAGGAAGGTTGAGATTTCATGACCAAACAGGAAGTTAGGTGGCCGGCTCTTCCCAGCACATGTATATATTCTTGGCATGTTAGGTCATAGGAGATCAGTGAAAAAACTGTTGGATTAAAGCTCTATGACCTTCATTAAAATCCAAATTCAAGAAAGGCATGGGAGGAAGGGAAAGGGAGTGAGCAAGTCTACAAAACCTCCTCTTTTTTTTCCCTGCTCCTTTCTTTCTCATGTTTTATAAAGCAGCCCAGCACACAAGGATCTAAGATGGTAATCCTGAGGTTAAGGAGAATGGGAGAATGGGAGAATAGAAGGAAGGCCATTTTTCAATCTAAATTGGCAACTCATGGCAAGCATCTGAATTGTTTGGTATTACTGCAGAAAGAACAGATAAAGGACCTCTATGCAATAGTACTGTTTACATTTCTAAAGTTCCTTTTCAAAAGCAATGACATTAGAATAACGAGAGAACAAACCTGGACAGAAAAGACATGACTAATGCATCACATCCATGGAGGGACACATACATTGGCACTTGCTCATGTTTCCTCATGTCAGGGAAGAACCTTACTCCTGGCTTCACTGCGTGCAAGAGACTGCCCCAGGCTGCACTTGATATCTTACTGTAAGTGGCCGTTTTGGATGAAAGATGTAGCCAGCCTGTAGAACAGTAACGGAAAATGAACTTATGTGTAAGTTAGTCTAAATATATTTTTTGCATTGATGAGAGTAATTATCTCTTTCATAAAATGAGGAGTTAGTAGGAAGAGGGATTGCAGAAAAAATGCTGAGATTACAAAATATTTTCTCTTCCAAAATATTTCAGTTTGGTAATTGCAAGTTATCGTTTTTTAGTACTTTACTATAATTAAAATTGACATTTACAAGTGAAATAAGCATTTAAAAAGTAAAATGGAAACCTTTTCATCTGAAAATCCCAAATGAGGTATTTGATTTTTTTAATACCTATTTTTAGAAACAAAGGAACCAGAACAGACACTTTCCACCTGCTCAGTCTCAGTGAATTTCTGTTCTAAGAATGTCTCTATTCTTAAGGGTACAGGGCAGAAGATAGACATCTGAAGACTTCAAACCACCTCAAGGAAACATTTTAAAGATTCATCTTGGTGATATGTGCTTTCCCACAGGAAGAGAGGGAGCACATATAGGAGTCTCTTTGCTTCCTTTAGCACACTGCCATTTTTATGTCAATGTCAGATATTGAGTGTTGCCTTGTGTGACTCAAGAGTTAAGTGCCTTTTTTTTTTTTTTGCCTCTTTCTACATTTCTGTAGCCCTGAGAAACTATGGGATTGCTTCCTCTCTATTCCTCTGTTCCATGTGCCAGACAGACCTTCCTCTTAGGGAAGTCTGTTGTCTCCCTGAGGACCAGATTAAGATCATTTTACTGCATCCAGCTCTGGCATCCTCAGCACAGGAAAGACATGAACCCGTTAGAGGAGGTCCAGAGGAGGAGCACAAAAATTAGTGGAAGGCTTTATTCTCCTATGAGGAGAGATTAAAAGAATTCGGGTTGTTCAGCCTGGAGAAGAGAAGGCTCCAGGGAGACCTTATAGCAGCCTTTCAGTACGTAAAGGGGGCCTATACAGAAGACAGGGACAAATGTTTTAGCAGGATCTCTTGTGATAGGACAAGGTGTAATGGTTTTAAACTATAAGAAGATAGACATAGACTAGATATAAGAAAGTACCTTTTTATTATAAGGGTTGTAAGACACTGGCACAGGTTGTCCAGAGAGTTGGTAGATGCTCCAGCCCTGGAAAGATTTAAGGTCATGTTGGACAGTGCTCTGGACAACCTGGTCTAGTTGAAGACATCCCTGTTTAGTGCAGGGATGTTGAGCTCCATGACCTTTAAAAGGTTCCTTCCAACCCAAACTATTCTATGATTCTATGTGGGGTGATCTAGAAACTTGCATCTGATTCTCTGTCTTCTGGTGGCATTAAAGAGTCTGATGTCTCCAGTCCACAGACAGTAGCTAAAGGAAAGCTGTAGCAAAGACTCTTGGAAGAACCTGTTGGACTACTGAGAAGTACTTTTTCATTTCATGTGCCTTTTTTCTTTTTTTTTTTTTTTTTGCCCTGGGCACTACATCTAAGCCATGTTGCCCTGATAACCTCTAAAATAGCCTTCTTTTCAATTATGCTATCTCAAAAAGTTTCAGATTTTTAGGTGCTTCTCGGAACCAAAGTTACGAATCATCCAGGCTTTACCTTTGGCTAATTTTATCCTTTTGCAGTAATGATAGCAAATTGGTATTATATTATTTAGTCGTCTAAAGTTAAAAAAAGCTAAAGCACTGTGATGCTTTGATGGTACTAGAAGCTTTGAAGTTGCTGTTTCACGTTTTGATTGTCTTCACTTCATCCTCACACTACCTGTTGTACATTTCACTTTGAAATACAGCAATCACTGAGGAGCACAAGCACCAGCTGATGATTTCTCTTAAAAGGAACTGAAAGGGTTATGGAACCAGGATGGAGGCAAAAGTGATAATTAGCTATTTTTCAGAATGTTCTAGACTTGCAGCATATGTAAAAATAAAGTTGTGTGGCTACACAGGAAAGCTCCCTACCACTCTCTTCCTCTTTCATAACCATACAACTTTTCCCAGAATTTGGAAGCATTAGTGATGAAACACTTGAAAATCGAAACTAAAATTGGAAATAACAAGTGTGAGCAGCACTAAAAAAACCACCTAAGCGACTGAATAACTTGGGATACAAAAATTATAGGGAAGTCTGGCAAAACTTGAAGATGAGACTCCTATTTTTACTCTGTACCTTTCATTCTAGGAGATATTGGCTAGTAGTTCAGGTATTTATATTTGCTTTTCTAAAAAACTGTATTTGAACATTCTTTTGACAGATCCAAGGCAGGGATAGTGGCATTAAAGTCATTCCAGTTTTTCCTTTTTTAGCAGTATGGTTCCCATTGGAAATTCAGAACTTCATCTTAAGTACCTGTCTCCCTCTAAACATTACATTTGGGGCCCTGGACACTCAGCATGGCCAAACACACACCAGATAGGGCAGCCATTCAAAGATCAGCTCTTCTCTCATTTGACATGAAAACTGTATCTCTGAGAATTGCTGTTCTCTCTGTTTACATAAGCGTGCCTAAGAATGTCCATCAAAATCAAACACCAAACTGATACCTACCTCTTGAAGCCTGAAGACTTAGTTTCAATCTGTTTATTTCACTCACGACCAATGCACTTTTTGTGCGTGAAGAGAGCAACATCAGATGGCTCAGTAATTCAGAATCACAATACTTAGAGTTCAAAGATTTGCGAAATTAAGTGGCAGTTGAATGAGGTTTTCAGGATTGTAAGATTGAGCTTAATTGTAGGATCTTAAATATCATTTTGATGCTTTAATCTTATTCTAGGTATTGATATCTGAAAACATAAATTTTACACTAAAACTCTAAACACAAAATTAAAATATTAAACACAAAATAGTGAATACCAAACAGATGCTATAAGGATGGCAGCACTCAATTTAGTAAATGGGATAAGGAACAGAAACAGCTATGATATCTTTATTTAAAATCAGTTCTGTCTGTACAGACAAATTGATTAATGTATTTCTCAGGTAAGCTGAAAGTATGAAATGTACACACCTAAAATACAAATTAATCAGCACTGCACCACTGTTCTCTATACTGTATTAATTAATTATAACACATAACTGATGCAGATTTATTCACTATATCTGATGGATTTTGGTAGAGAAGGCAGTAAAGCTGCATTTTACAAAATTTATGCATGCTCTGCAATCACTTAAACTGTTAAAAGATTCCATGAGATACTTTTTTTACAGATCTTGGGAAAAGTCTTCAGCAATAATTAGCAGGGGTTTATATGCACTCACTGATTTATTTTAATGCAGTATTTTCAGTGGATTAAGTTTGGAGTTGTTAGCATTACAACTGGCAAGTTAAGAAATATTATATTTCCTAAGAAAGAAAGAGATCTTTGTCTAGATCTGCCAAAGTTACCCTAATTTGCTATAAAATTAATTTTTTTCCAGAGTATAACAGGAGAAATAAAACTTTTGAAAAAAGACACCTGAAAATCTTCCTGGTTTTCTGTGCCTTTTACAAATAATCTGAATTCCATACCATTCCAACTATCTTCACCTGTGAAAAATGCTACACACTGAAAGGAGTACAGCATAATCCTTTTCTAGATCTGGGTGGTAGCACAGCACTTTTACCTTGTACTCCTTACATTCTTATCTCCTAATCTGTACCTGGTTTTTTGATAGGAGTAGGAGTTCTAGGTTAATAGTCAATAATTTATAATTTTTATAGATTATTTCATTTTTTTCCTCTTATATGCAACAAATCCATGACTATCTGTTTGATACTGAGTAACACAGTAGTCATTTCTTGTTTAGTTCAATTCCTCCCGCTTCGGGAAATCAATATGTATCACTTGGACTCAAATTTGTCTTCCTACCTAACAAGGATTTAGAAAACTCACAGCTTTTTTTGATCAAACAAAACAAGCAATGCTGATGGACTTGCATTTAAACAGATGAATTTTCTCCATTTGTGCCTTTAGAAAATATCCTGAACAAAGGCAGCTTAGATCAGATACATTCAAGAGCAATCAAAATTCCTAGTCTGTTTGTTCAAACCTTTTTCATGGTCTCTGGCTGAGAAAACTTCTCATTATACTACTGAGTAATGAGAGAGTCTTCAAAACAGTTCCTCAGCTACATTCTGAAGGTGGTAAGCTGCAATAAATTTCACTGAAGAAGTGAAAATGACCCCCTAATGATTTGGAGATATATTTTCCTAGAATAGGCTCTGTCTTTATTTGCTGCCACTGAATACAGTCTGCAGCTGAAATGAAGAACAGGAATTTAGGAAAGGAGAGGATACATATGCAGAAACTGCATTATAGAGCAAGGAATTATTAGCTTCTTTCTCTGCTGTTTCAGTGAAATTGCCATAAGGATACAGAATATAGCCCTGGACTGCTTACTAACACAAAGACCTGAAAAAACAAAGGGAACCTAGGAAAAGATGAAAACTAAAGATAGAGACTGATTTAAAGATAATGATACGATGAATGAACTAGTATCGGTGTTAGGATTCTTGGAACTATTTTACTATAAATCAGTTACGGGCAAAAATGCTCCAGAGAATATGCTGACAAGTCTTCCTTTTTTCCCCATTTCTGACTTGACAAGCAGATCATGATTTTGTAGAATTAATTTGCTATTCAAACTTATTTTCCAGTTAAATTTAGTGACTCATCCACAACTAATCTGCAAGGATTTGCTATTTGAAATTCCAGCTGTGCTGTTCAGATTTGATAGGCTGCAGCAAACACATGGCACGTGTTTGTTCCTAGGAGGATGCCTGTAACATCTCTGCTGGCAAGCTTGTCTATTAGAATATTTTTGGAAAGCAGGCACAAAAGGGGCAATAACAGTGACAGAAGATTGTGTTCAGACACGCAGAGCATGTTTTCAGGGGATGGTTCTATTTCAGGACCCCATCTTCAAGAAAAAACATCTCTTAGGTCAGGGGAGTGTCAGACAGTGAGCACACCAAGAACGGAAGGACCTGCATGTTAACCTGCCAGTGGAAGAAAGGTCCATATGGCCATGATGGAAAGGGTAACAGGTACTGGTCATAGAGTTGTCAGCCATATGGCAACTGAATTTCATGAGACAGTATGTGATCATCAATAATAAACACTAAATGTATTGGAATAAGGATTCATTTACAGTCTAGATGTGAAATATTAAATTAAGCAAAGGAAAACTAAATTAGACAGGAAGACTGTACAGACTTGCTATTACTTGGCTATGGAATTAGAATTTTGAGGAAAGGTGTAAGTGCCATCACTTCAGAATCAAAGAGTGGACACACACAATGCAAGAAAATACCCCTGTTTTATTAATTGTGAGAGAGATGGACAGGAGCTAATGAAGTATCTTTGTACTGGATTTGCATTCAGGTATAGAGAAGAATTAATATTTACAGGTTTTGTTTTCAGGCTCCTTCTCTACCCTTATTACCGAGAGCATGAAATCTGCATGCAGTGAGCACGTTTAAATGACTTGCAGCTCATTTCCATTTAGAATGTCTATTTAAATAGCGATTTAACCTCTGGCTGTCTTTGGTGTTGGAAAATACATGTAAAATGGTCACCAAGAACTGTGTGTGAAGCACAAGTTGAAAGGAACATACTGACCCTTCTTGGCTTTTTCTGCCTACTTGTTTTATTTTCTCCTTCAGCATGTCAAAGGGAGAGAGAATATAGGCAACAAATCAATATGGAAAAGAAGAATCAGGATATTTGTAGCAGAAGATGAGGGAAAGAAAAACTGGGTGACTCTCATTTCATCATAAAAAATGTGCACTTTCTGGTCACCCTCCTGAAACCAAGAATGCAGTACTCCATTTGGTGCTCAGATATGCTGATAAGTTTCAAACACCTGGCTTGACAAAGTAAATAGAGTCTTAAATAGCTCAGAAAAAAATGAAATTTTGTTGAAAAACTGAAGATTTACCACCAGAAAAGGTGATGGGCTTTCTTTCATCATTATAATAAAGTTTTGTTTTCTTTACTGTGGACTTCCCCTGAAATACTGGAAACTAGAACATATCAGGAAGACTTGAGAAGTGGTTATGTCCATGTATAGCAAGTGAAATTCTGAGAGCCATGTACCTCATGAAAAGTAAGTAGGTTCTTAGGTCTGTTTTGATTTTTTTCAGATTTTTTTCTTTCTTGTTTACATTTTTTATACTCTCTTTAAATTCCTCTAGTTATTTCTTTTAATGTAAGACACATATCAAAATAAGATTTATTCATAACTATGTTGCAGTATCGTGGAAGACAAATTTTCCTACATGAGGCAAGTCATTAACCTTTGCCAAATCATTACCTCCAGAGATAATTAACAGTGATCTTGCAGAAAACCTAACTAATAACGTAAGCTCTCAAAAAAGAGAATAAAGAAAAAATGTAATCTGCCTCCCAGCTAAGGGGCTCATGTCCCCAGAGAAACCAAGTTTCTATGGACTTAAAAGAAAGTCAGGTGAAAAAAAGAGGATTACTTTAATCTAATAACCCCCCAGATATTGGTCATCTTAAAATCAGCTGTGACGTTAGAGTAGACAATTTATCTTGATATCAAATAAACTCTAGGTCACATTAATTAGACAGTAATTCAATTAAAAATAATAAAAATGTTAATTAATTATTCAGTAACTAAATGTTCTGGACTTGATGAGGTATGAATTTGCCTAGTTACACAAGAAAGTTAAAGGCTTAACGTGGAAAACCAATGACCCTGGCTTGTCTATTGACTTCAGTGCTCCCTTTATGATTTTCTCTTTTACTGTTCTCTAAAATATGTACAGAAATATTGAATTAATTTACAGGAGTATTATAAAGATAAATACGTACCAGTAGAATCCACTGGGTATAGCATACCTTATGTTCTCTCATCTCCTGGCAATTGCATGAACTTTATGAAGTTGCAGGAAAAATCACTGTGATTTTATCACTCTGTGTAATCCTTCTATAAATAATTTATAAGAGTCTATTAATATGACACATTGATTCATTCTATAACCCTGTAAATAATAAAAAAAAAAAAAAATAAAATTATATATGTATCAGAATCAAGCAAATTAAAATGAATATTTACTGCTGTCACAAAGGCTCAGAAAAGTAATTTTTTACAACAGATTATGATATCTGGCTTCAGAATAGTATCACAATGGCATTTTCCTCCTAATGAATTAACTCAAAAAATAGGGACTATGGTATCAAGAAAGACCAACAGCCTCAACAACCTATCTGTCTCCTTTGTTGTGGTACCGCATCTGTCAGTTCCTGAGGGGAAAAATAAGTGGAAATTAGGCCATTCATACAAGGAAAATCAATGCTTCTCAGTCATTCCTCATTCTGTTACTGAATCCTCTGGGGAGCAATATGAAACTTTTCACAGTCCACCTACTTGATGAATCACTGTCTTTCCTGTATTTGAAGTCAGTCACAGTCTGAGTGTAAGGGGAACTGCAGCAAGGGTATTAGCTGGTCATCTGGAGCATCTTCTCTCAACACAGAGCATGCAGGACTGCTCTGTGCAGTGTTGATGAGGCTAGAGGAGCAAGTCATCCTCCACATGGGCTCATGTTTCAAGGATCCCATGCCATTAGAGAACAGAAACAGGCAGGAATATGCTATGCATTTATAGGAAACCAGGAGAATTGTATTTTAAGATAATATTAACTGCTGAGGCCTCTGCCATTTCTGATCTAAGCAGATCATCTTCAGCAGTTGTTAGCAAAACAGTATCTTGCACAGTTAGAAACAGCAAACATCATTTATAAACTCACAATACAAAATAAAACTTTGCCAATGACCCAAGCCTAAGAAACCTGTGTTCTCCACCTTTTCTGCCACTGACTCCTCTTCCTTGATTAAGACCCTGGCACATCGCTTTTCTTCATTTTGTACATGGCTGCCTTGATGAGACATTGATGTGGGCAATGTGACATTGATGTCAACAAGACATCTATATGTGGGCTTCTTTCCTCAATTTATTTCAACAGCTAAATATATTTCTTTATTCTACTTTTTGTATCCTTGGGCAGTTGGGCCTCTGCACAGACAAATCTAAAAAAAAATACATGAAAATGAGTGTTTAACTACCAAAACCTTTCTTGCTAACAGAAAGCAGTGACCATGAAGTTACAGCTTTATTGAATTTGTAAAAAAAACATTTGTGTAGTCAATAACTGCAGATCTTTCAAGCTTCTTAAATTGGGCCGAGTAGTTTTCTGTGAGTGTTTCAGCATTTGCTATAGCTACAAATGAGAAAAGTACCATAGCAGTTTGATAGATTTTTGTATTTGGGGTTATTCACACGAGCATGAGGTTAAGCTGGGGCTTACTGAAATGCTGACTAACTAATTCTTCTGATAAGCTACATGAGATCTTTATTCCCAAACTGAATAAATGCTTACATACTTCTGGATAAAAGATTTATATTAACAAATTTAACATTACTTTTCTTCTAAAGCTTTTACATGTAATGGGTTTTGCATGTAATGCTACAGTACCTTCATGACAACAATCTGTAGGAAAGCTATGCAAATACATGAGCATGTGAAAAGTGAGTGAATTCAAAAGCTGACTGAATATTGGCAGGAAATTCCTGTGATATTTAGTTCTTATGCATATGTAGAAGAGGATACAGTCAGGAAGAGAGTGGTGCAGAACAAGGAAATACCAAATTCTGTATAGTCACACTGATAGATAGAATGTCCCAACCTTAACAAATAAACCTAATGATCAGATGGGAGATACACATGTATACTGAACTCCTAAAGCTAGAGCAGAAGAACTAAAGAAAATTTAAAAATCCAGAAGACTTGTTCGAGGTAGCTTGTAGAGGTGGCCTCATAACACATTGAATTTGCAACTGTTATGAATAATGTTCTATGTCTACCAACTCCCAATTTTAAGCGTTTGCCAAATTGTTTTATTTTACTCGCAGAATTTGATTCAATCCTACATCAACAGGTACTACAGAATTAAGAGTGCAATCAAGGTCAATATTGAAATTTGTAACTTCATTAATAGTAAAGAACAGCTAATGGTATGAATATGGAATTGGGAAGAATTAGGGCCCAGCTATTCCATCTACTATACCAAGAAGAATCCTGTCCTCATAACTGTCTGCCTGCCATTGAAAAGACACCTTTTTCCTCCACCAAAAAATTTCATAAGAATTTTAAAGTAAACTTGTAATTCCATATTGTTATAATGATCTTCAATTTTTTCTCCAGAAAGAAAGGTTAAGATTCTCTGAGCTGACAAAAATATAATTTTAGCCATTTGTTCACATTCTCTTTAATGGTTAATTTGGAATGGACTTCCCCCATGTTGTCATGTTTAGTTCTGGTTAATTCCATCACTATGAAGCCATAATATTGAAGATGTTATCTCTTCTTTTTATACGTTTTTCCACCGTGTAGAACAGCTCCAACACAATAATGTCTTTGAGTCTCAGTATAAAACAAACGTGTTTTAGGAAGTCAGTAAGTATCAGAATGAATGAAATTTTTCATCTGAAAGAAGTAGCAATAAGGCTTGAACATGATTTCATTTTTCCTGTTGCCCACAAAAATTCACCCTCTACTCAGGAACAGTTTTTTCTAATCTAACTTTTATCTAAACATCTACATTTCTAAGTGGAAATGTGTGTTTTTACTGAAGAGCATTTCTCTGATTCTAATGTTTCAGCAAAAACATCTTGAATATCATTACATCTATGTGTTACGAGTTATTAACTTGAAATATGTCTTCCCCAAATCATCAGAAACACTGTCATCCCAGAGAAACAACCTCGCTGAGTTTTTTAATTCAGCACCTTTTTGTGGTACTTTTCTATGTCATCTACATAAGTTTATATTTTATTGTTGAACTGTACTTTTCTATTTCTAAAAAAGAAATGTCCATTTTTAAAGCTTTAAGGTATACAGAACTGTCTGTTCTAAGTAACCAGACCAGCTCTGAGATAATGTTCTCAGGAATAAATAAACAAAGTAGGCTGAAAGTTATTCTCTGTACACAGAAGAAGATAGTGCAATCTTCTTCTAAACAACTGTGAAATGACCATACAAGAGGTTTAAGAATCAAAAAAAAAAATAACACCATAGACAGGGCTGTGTTGGAAATAAATAGACTCAGAGAATACTAGAACAGAATATACCGAGGACAGGAGTGCACTTGTCCAGGAAGCGAACAATGCACACACCAACCTAAAGATAACCTCTACCCACCAAACCCACGCTCTATCAAATAGATTACTTCTTTGAAGAAACTTCTTGTCAGGCAGATATAATCATATCATAAGTCCTATACTGTCTTATCTGGGAAGATATATAGAAAGTCAACACTCAAACTATAAACTATTCTGGGAGAAGGTCATAACACAAATCTCTGTTTCAAATTCTCTTTTCTCTTCTTCAAATAAAGCTATTCCTTTTCAAAATGCTTGGAAACAAGTTTCTGTACACCCACACACACCAAATAAGGTCTGACTGTGCCAAGGCAAGAAATGCAAAATCCTACAATGCATTTCTCACACCCGCAACAAAGTACATTCACCTTGCCCCCATCTCATAGTACTTCCAGAATGTAACCCACGTCCATCAGAGCATTACATGCCATCACAGAAGGTCAGTGCATGAAACTGATCAGCTGCTTCTGCAGCAGAGTAAACTTTCTCAGAGCAATCAGTTAGTCAGAAACACTCATTTTCAAGGAGGATAATACCTTTCACAAACCAATCATCTCATCCAACCTCTTTATCTCTGACCTTTCAACTCAGATCTACAACAGAAATCTACAAAACACCCACAAGAAGGCAAGACCGAGAATAAAAATCTGTGACTACTAGTATACCATGCCATGGTTTTAAATTGTGGTTTTAGGACCACTACCTGGGTCCATTTCCAGATGCAGGTGATACTGTCCCTACTGATCTGGAGAACTGAGCTCGTTCCATCCTGTCATTAGAGTGGCAGGGTATCATGTTTATCATCTACAATATTTGCTAAAAGCAACATTCCTAAATTGATGACCTGGACAGCTTTCAGTACCCAAGAGTTTTCAGGGAGAAGCAAGGGCCGGCTGCTCTTCAAGGAAAGGCGAGCCAGCAGCCAAGTGTGATAACAGACTACAGAGCAGTGTCCTAACCTGCAAGTAGGCAGGATGCAGAGCAGTGATTTCAGTTCAGTTCAGATCAAGAGACTCATCAGGGTTAGACAGAGCACAGTGACCACCCAGCAAGTCTAGTCCAGGTCAGACTGGCAGAAGTGGGAGATTAGGCAGAGTCATAGCTGCTACACAGTTCTGGTGTGTCATGGGCAGAGGCAGCACAAAAGTCTCAGCTAAAAGAAGTTCCCAAGACAAAGAAATGGCAGGCACTCACTTGTAGGTCTAGGTCTACTCACAAGAGCTCTTTAGCAGCTACCTTCGTCAGCTGAATTCCTAGAAGGGGAATGCTCTCCAGGACCTAACAGTCTTACCAGAATCACTGTGAAGTGCTTTCTAAACTACAAATGTCAATCGGTCACCATTTCTGAGAGTTGGAGACATGTCAAAGAATGGAGAACTGTGACTAAAATCTCAGTAATCAGAAAGGGAAATCTTGACCAGGAAGTCTCAGACATTCTTATTGAAAAAACAGAACACTATGATGTAAAGATTTCTGAACAGAATTGTGGTTTAGAGAAGACAGCCAGAGCTTATTAGACAAAATTTCTGCTTCCTCTAAGTTTTACTACGTTGGTTGTTTAAAGGCAAATGGGTTGATATAGTATAATTGGACTTTCATCAGCATCTGATTTAACACTGCAAGAAATTTTGATTTAATGTTTTATTTTTTAAATCTCCCTTTCAGAAGGAAATAACATTGTAAAATCTTGCATTCCTACTTAAATAATCTTAAAGAAACAAATATGAGGTTTAAATAAGAAACAAAATATCTTATTTCAAGACAGCTGGGTTTACCTGTGACACCTTTTAGAGAAAGAAATGCAAAAATGCACTTAGTGGATGAAGCATCTCAACTAAATCCCTCTGGTCAAAAATTTTAAAAAGTATTTCTTTCTCCCATTTTTGAAAGATTATGTGTTTTCCTTTTTCACTTTCATTTATTTCCCAGTTTTTCTGATGGATAAATGATATAGCCACCTCACTGTCACTTTTTCATTTTAATATTGAGTACAGTCTGGCAGGTGCTCATCACACACATGTAACAGAGATACCCATTTTCAGAGCAACGCTTTGAGATATTCACTCTGCAGCCTTGTACAGTACAATATCATATTTGTACCACTCATGGAGCTTAAAATTCAAGTTAATAAGACCAATTGTAGTAAATATTAAGCAGTAAACACATTTCCAGGGTAGCATATAGATAGCATTGTTGAGTGAGAAGGAGGTAAATAAAAAGCCATAACTATTCAATCAAAAAATGAGGTCATGAGTTAAGCTATGTCTCACCAGTGGTCCACCTAGTTCAATATCCTGCTTCTGGAAGGAGCCCACATTTAGTACTTCAAAAGAATGAAAAGCTATTGACAGAGCCCATCATTACATGACAGAACATTCTCGTCTGACCAGTTTAAACAAAATAGTTACAAATGCATGCTGATCTCAGCATGAGTGAAGGGCAAGGTTCAGAATGCTTCAGGAGTCACTTGTTCCATCTGAATGACATTGTTCTACTGTGTGCTTTCTCTTACCATTTTTCAAACAGTTCTGAGCTCATTATATGAGGTATTGCACAAATGACTGCAGCTCCAACTGAAGAAAGCAACGAGTGTCAGCAAATAGAAAGCCTTAAAGGATAGCCCCTCTTCTCTGCTTTTAGCCATATTGGTCTTGGCAGATAAGTTAACACGCTCCAAACTGCAAGCTTGGTCTTGTCAACATATCAAACTGGAGTGCTAATCATTAATAACTTATTCTGAAACAATATTGACAGCTGCTTTGCTTTATTACCAATGCCATCTGCGCCCAGCAACCCATAGCCTCCTTTCTACTACTTGTAAGCTTGCACTCCAAATGTTTTTCAGGCTGCAACAAGCAGAATGGAAATAACAGCTTGAGCTTCTTGAGAAATATCACCAGCCAACTCAGGGAGCCCAGAAGATAATGAGTGTAGAGTCCTACTGAGTTTTCAGCATAAGACAGCTTTATGAATAACATGCTATCATATGCCCTTTTCCTACTAATGATCACTTCCACTGCTTCTAAAGACCAATACCAATACCATGCACATGATGTGCAACTGGTCTTCTGTTCTGAGCAGTACGAAAGCCTCAATAAGATTGATTAGCAGATAACAGTATCTGTAGAATTTCTGAGTCTCCTTACTATAGTAATAATAATATTGCTTTGATCACAAATTTCTGTCACTCTCCCAAGACTGAAGTGAACAAATATTATATAAAAGTGGCTCCCAATCTTCTGCTGTACCACTTGAAGATTTTTCACTTGTGGGTTTCTGAGGTGTTTGCACTTCAGTACAGAATTAATAATGCTTATCCTTGCTAACTAAAGTGTTTTCCTGTGAATAAATGAGAAACTTCACGTTTCAGAGGTAAATTTAGCATAACTCATGAAAGACAATTCAGTTTTAAACAGACACCCACCTACCAAAATTATTTTTAAAACTCTGAAGAAAAAGAACTTAGAGTATTCATTCTAGCCCCTCTTGTGAAGCAAATCAATTGGGATGAAAATGCTGAGATAAAATGTATAAGTAGACAGATAATTGATTGTTCTGTGCTAGCAATTTGGAAGAAGAAGGGTAAAACAAAGATTTTCAAAAGAAATAGAAAAACTTTTAAGTTTGGATGGCTTTTTAAAGTACATGTGCTTTTGATTTTTCTATAATTCTATTTTAAGCAGAGGTGGAACAAGCCCAGAGGTCTACCATTTCCCTTGGAAAAACTGCCTTTTGTCTAAGTGAATTTTATCACTTGCAATTTTTAATTCAGAGAAAAGAAAAAGATAAATTGTGCTTTCTTCACAGGTATGTATGTATGTATGTAAATGTAAAAATTCAAGTGCAAACTCAATTCCAAGCAGAAAGGTTTGAAACAGATGGCAGAAAGTCTTTGGAATGTCAGTTGAAAAGAGGCTGTCAGTGGCAGACGATACCTTCATCAAACAATAAAGGAAAAACTCTACAACAAAAAAGGAGTTTAGGTAGTTTGTTAAGAGCACTTGTCAGGAAAAGAAGGGAGTGAGTGCTTCCTGGCTGAAGACGATAACATTTTGAACTATCCACGGAAAGGACTGGGAGCTCAGAAAGCTCATCTGCTTTTACCAACTTCATCACTGACCTAATAAAATACACTGTCTCTGCAGAACTTGCCTCTGTTACATAGTTAGAAATCATAGGTTGAGCAGCCTCACTACTACCATGTAAAAGTCACAAGTCAGAATGAAGAGAAGGTCTTCACAAGGTTGATTAGAGGCTGCCACTTCAAGGTGAGGCCTGTGGTGGGTAGGCTGAAAAAGATGATGAACAATAATTACCACAAATTCGGTATATGCAATTAGCTCACACAGGTTACTTGTCAGGACTGATAACATGCAGGCAAATCCAACACAGAAAATTTTTTTAGCCTGAATAATGGAGGTTGACATCTGTGGTCTTCAATTCTTAATGAATGACCACAATTTCTGTTAGCACATTGTTCATTGTGCTTCCTCAGCACACTTGACCCTTGACTGTACTCATTAGTAGTCAGCAGAAAGAAAACCAATCACGGTAACCCGGCCTCCTGTGGTATCACAGGCTCAACCTTAACAGAAACAGAATCTACCAGAGGGTTATGAAAACTTTGAAAACTGGATTGTGTGTCTCTACCCATCTGTAAAAAGACTGAATCCTGCAAAATCGGTGCCTGTTTCATGTTACCCAGGCTCTCTGGACCACAACAGGAGACATAATGAAGAGAGGACACACAAGAAGAAACTGAGCTGATAAGACGTAAGAGCCTACCAGGGCACAAACATGCCCAGGAGCTACTTCTCTCGACCCTGATTCAGGATTCTGCAGGACACTGCAGTGGCTGGTGAACAGTGTGAGACCTGACAGGTCCACTTTAAAAAAGGAATAGAAGAAAGGCTCTTTTTCATTTAGTCATTACACTGTCTGTCACATTGTAAAACACCTCTCCCCTAGATCAAGTTTTCAATACCACACACAAAGTCATCGATAGCTCCTGTTAGTTTTTAGAGGTTAAGTCCAGGGAACTTTTGATCTTATCTCTCAATTCTCCATCCCTTTTTGCCACAGCATTAAAAACTTTAAAAATCAGCTCAGTCTTTCTCCAGCAACTAAAAACACGAAACCAAATGTCATTGATTATTTCAATAATACTGAAAACACAGGAATAAAGACTGAATAATCACTCATTCAGTAGAATGCTAATTAAGAGAGTGATTTACATAATAGCAATCAGGTAAACATCTTAAGGATTGGGTTATCATTGCTTTGGCCTATTCTAAATATGAGCTTTATTTATGGTCTAGTAGTCTCAGATGTACATACATTTAGCTACGTTTCCACTAAGTTATCCCTCTATTTCATGACATTTGTAGTCTCAGATAGAACAATTATCTTCTCCCTTCAGGAGGATTTAAATGTCAAAACAAAAGGCTGTATCATTGGTCTTTAGAGCTATAAATGTGGCTTTGGAAATCATACTGGATGCCATGTATGGAAAAGAAAGTGTTGACTGTATCTATATCTAGTCTAGCTCAAATGGTGTGTTAAGAATGTGTTTATTGAACTTGAAATTTGCCAAAGTGCAGACTGACATAAGGTCCTCTACCAGGTGTCAGATAGAACAAGCTGAACTGCAAAGATGGAAGAGGGATTTTCTTTTTCTTCTCATTTTAGTAAATACCCAAAGCTTGTTGACCCGATTCAATTTTTACCTCAGAAACAACAACTGAAAGAATTTCCAGGTTTTGCTGGAGGACATTTGAGGAGGTCAGTGAAAGCCAGTCTGTCTTGGTTAACAAATACTGGATCAAATATTGACTGAATAATCTCTAAGTCACTCTGAGGGATCTCTTCCCTGTACAGAGAAGTGTTCTTTAATGTACAGAAAAATTGCATTCAGGCAAATCAGCTTACTACCAATACATGATAGACCTGAAGGTATCAGACCTGACCTGTCTCAGAGAACTGCCCAGACCTGACATTTTGCATCTCTACCATCTTAGAGGCTACTTAAACCTGGCCTGTGCTCAGAGTGCTTAGAAACATGTCCTATCAAGCTGATAGTTGGGGTTCTTCTAAGAAAGTCATCAGTGTCATCTGGCCTGTTGGCCATTAGCCATGTAATACTTCTATGGGAGCAGATGGATCAGATGCAAGCTGCTCATCTAGGCAGAGCCTGAAGTTTATGTGAATAACATCCAAGTGTATCCTGGAGTGGTGTGCCCTTGGGAGTTGGCTTTGGCTTGCTCAAGAGGAAGCACTGACAGAAGACCCAGCAGCAAATTCAGCCACAAATTATATGGGTCATCACTCAATACGACTGTGTGTTTGATCTTAGGGTCAAAAAAGTGTCAATACAGTGTCTCAGTCTGAATTCTCTCATTCTTCCAGCAGTTTTGGACTTGCTGGAATCTCCTGAGCTGTGTCATGTAGGTGGATGAAATGATAATAATGACAGAAAACAGGTCTGAAAGGGACTCCAAAAAGGGATGAAATTCAAATCAGAACTTACTGATTTTTCCAGTTCTAAAGATTTTCCAGTTATTTTTCAAGTGCTTTGCTTTCCATTATTCTTAAAAATAGAAAGTTTCTCCTACTGCCTAAATTCTTTGTCCTTTCTCACCATAAATGGTGCTAGTCATCAGCTGATTTTTTTTAAAAACCTTAAGTATTTTTAATTTTCCCAGGTGGACTTTCTCTCTGACTAGAACCTTTAATTGAACAGGGCAGGAAAGGGTAAATTCACTCCACATTTAAGAGCCCTAGATCAATCCTACTGATTACAGCCATGGCATAAAAGTTCTTATTACACCATAATACCCTGTTACATGCTAGAATGGCAAAGGTTTGTTGTTACAGTTTGTTAGTGCACCTCTGATTTGTAACTCATCTTGTAAAGGCTCTGAAGTTCCTTATCTAGAAAATGTTTTATGACCATCTTTCTCATAGTCTATGCTACTAATATGTATATCACAGAACTGCCATCTAAAAATAAACCTAATGCAAATGCTCATATTTTGCATTATATTGTGAGATAACACACAGAAAAGAAAGTCTATAAAGAATGCCTGAGAAGTTATTAGCTTGTAAGTTGTGGCAATATCCACAACACTAAGCCCACTGAAATCTAAGAAGCAGTGAATGGAAAACTGGATTTTGTCACTCTTAGGAAAAGCAAAATCCAATATCACCTAAGATTGAAAGGATTTATTTATTTAAACTTGCAAATGAGTAAAATATTTGGGAAGAAAAAAACCATTAATGCATTGCAGAGCAATCAGATAGACAAATCTCTCTTACATTTCCTCTGACACCTCTGCCAGTGTGTTCAGACTTAGTGTGATGGAACCACCTGATGTTTTGGTGGTGAATCCTCTATATAGTTGCTTCACCCTAACCTCTTTCAGCCACTGCTTGTGACTGTTAATGACTCCCTTACACTCTTGCAGTTGAAAATCAGTCTCACCTGCCTGGTTGGTGTAGATATACCAATGCTGACCATCCAATTCCACCCTGTCGTATTTTCTGTTTCAAAAGCATTAACTGCTGTCCATCACAAATGGCTGTCCCAAGTTTGGTATCACTCACTGATCATTTTGAAGTCTACCAAAATGTATGGTAAATGCTCTGGTACAATGTTACATCTTTCAGCTATCCCTTTTGTTCACGCTAAGGGTTTTGTTGAAATTTTATAAGATCATAATACATTGCCACTGAACACCCACCTCTCCCATGTGCTGAAGAAAAGCCTCTGCAGAAAAGTTTTCATTAGAAAATGTGTATCTGGATCTCAGAGAGTCTAGTTCAGTCTGAAGTATTGGCTTACACTATCAGGGAAGGTCTGTTCCTCTTAGAAGTAGCAGCAAAATGTTCTGGATTAGTATCTCATGGAATATAATATTTAATGCAAACCTAGTATGACAACTGACCAGAAGCAGTGGCAGCAGATATTTCATTGACATTACCCATTTACAATTTCATTCTCAAGAAACTAGCATCACAGAGTAACTATCTGGGACTGAGTGCTGTCCCAATTCCCATTTAAGCTTTTGTTTAGCTACTGAGATTACTCAAAACTAGTTCTTCTAGACCAGCTGGTAGTCTTAGAAGAAAAGTGACTTCTAATTATAACCAGACATAATGGTGGGAACACTTTTATGTTACTAGGCCCTTCTAACTCCATTACACTTTGCTACCATTTGGTTACTGCCTGGTAGTTGAAATCACTGGGCACTGCTGAGGCCGGATACATTTAAGCAAGAATATATATATATATTCTTATCCTTATATATAGGAATATATAAGTCCAGGTACCAAGCACATGGACTATTCCCAAGCACGTATCCACTTGCAGAAGTTGACTAATTCCCTGTACTAAGACTTCAATTAATAAATAAATAAATAAAAATTTATGCCTATCATGAAAGTAAACCTGTCCCAAGCAAAACTTAAACATTTTTGTTAATATGCTGCTGAGTCAAGGGAAATATATTAAATGCTTTTCATTTAGGAATAGAAACTGTACACAGACATCTGGAAAAATTACTACATGGAACCAGTTTTATGCCAAGATCTTCTGCTTATTTCCATTGGCATAGTGGCCTTTCTGGTCAGGATGCCAAGTCTGCTACAATCAGCAGAGTTAAGAGCTCTCAACACTTCAAAAAATTAGGACCTAATTGGTGCAAATTTAGTTAATGCCAAGGGGGAAAGACAGCCATCAGGATTTAGGCCTTTGCTCCAAAAGAGTGGTACAAATAACATCCATAATCATTAGACAGTTGTCAGCAGAGTTCCGAGATATGGGCTGTACAGAAGCCTGCCTGAAAATTTGATGAACTAAAAAAAGTTAATAAGCTTTGGGTTCAAAAGGTTTCCTTTAATGTTCATCAAGTATTTTCATGAAATAGAAGTAACTACACAAATTTGCTATTTAGCAATAATGGGTCATATCAGAGCTAGATACCTCTTGATCTCCTGTTGAGATGACAGCATGCACCATGCACTGGTCTTTTGCCAACACAAAACAAGTGTTAGCAGATTTACTCTTAATGAGCTCATCACACTGAAGTACCAGTTAAAGGGAGTAGATCACAGATTATGTTTGTTTAGTTGTCCCAATGTATCTTGGTTGCAGATAGGAAGCATCTCCAATCCATAGTGCCTGACCAACCTCGGCACAGATATTTGTAAGCTTTCTCCCTGCCTGAACTTGCAGTAAATTGGCACAGCTCCAAGGTCAGGTCTACAGAATGAATTTTATCCATGCCAGCTTTGAATCTGGCCCTGCACACATGTACTTTCTCCTCTCATCATTTTTTCTGACTTCTTACACTACTGTAAAAACTATTAAGCAAAGTTGGTTGCAGCCTTGGTTGGATTTGATGATCTTAGAGGTCTTTTCTAACCTTAGCAATTCAAAGTTTGGGGTAGGGAGACAGTTTCCAGCTCCATTATACTGGTGCTTTCAGATCATATTTCTCTTTATGCATCTACCTTTCTCATGCATGTTTGCATGTGGTAGAAGCCTTAGTCATACAACCCTTTGGATTCTAAGATGATCAGATCATGAAAGGAAAATTAGGAATGAGAGGAGACGGTCCTATGATGGAGGTATCTGCTGAAAGACCCACACTACATTCTCTTCGAGGTGTATAAGAAACCTGGGATCAGCTGGTGGGTATTACTACAGCACATAACAACATGCACAGCCACATTAGCAGATATTAGTGTCTAGAGAACACCACAATCCTTCATTCCCCAAACCCCACCACTCCACTGAACCATGCCTATCTACCTCTTGTTTTAATGCCTTTCTGCACAAGAGAACATCCTTCACATGAAGGTAGGATACTTGCTAGAGGAAGATCTTAAAGACCCAGAAGCTGTCCTGGATCTCTGTGTTTTATTTTCTATATGGGAATGAGGTTTACCATTTAATTTAATCCATGACTTCATTCCTCTGTCAGAAAATGTTTAAGATTTGATGTGCAATCTTAATCCCTTTGTCCTGCACAGGAAGACATTATCCAGTGCCATATTAGTAAGGAAAGGCGTACGTTAAGATGAAATAACCTTATATAACCAGCATATTAATTTTCTTGCAGATGCATCTTCTCCCCTGCTATTCTTCTAACACCAGTCTCACTTTAAATATTCTGTCTTGGATTTCACAGAAGAAGCAGTATGTCGTAATGCTGGATGAACACTTAACAGCATATGCTATTTTCACTGAAATCAATTTTGCGTCATAGCCCATTAGGTACTTCTAGGGAATGGAACATTTGAAACTACAAAAGCTTTAGCAGGGCATATAGATTACATAACCGAATCTTCTTTTCAGGATATGCTTAAACTGCAACTTTGATGATGAAGATAGCTAAAAGGGCTTCTATTAATTTCCACTCTTCAGTTTTGTTTATAGAGCTATCTTGGAAACCACAGCACAGAGTTTTGAAGTAATTCATCTTAAAATAAGGCTTTTTCTCTCTCTTTTTTTTTTTTTTTTGTGAGTAGGGGATGAATCCAGAACACAGTGCTTTAACCCCACTAGCAGTTGTACTTCTCAAAGAAGACACAATAGTGTTGCATGAGAGCATTAACAAGAGAGAAGCATCTCCTTAAGCCACATTCAGTGCTTGTAGTCAGTGCCTTCTTACTTCACACCTACCCAAAAACTTGTCATACCAAAGGCTAGCTCTTGCAACTCAAATTTTGGTCAGTAATCATTTTCCCAAGGATTTTTTCCTTGTGATTCTAAATGTACACAGTGATTTTTTTTGTCAACTAGGACTAAGGGAATCGCACAAAGGGCAATTATTTGGAATGCAGATAAAACATAAGAAAATGCTACATATTAATGGTGTCAACACTGGCTTCCTTTTGAAAACAAGAGAGTTAAGGCAGGAAGGAAGAAATTACCATTATTGGTAAATGATCCATCTCCAGAGCAAAACCATTTTAGCGAAGGAAAGAGTCAATACACAATAGCACACCTGTGGAGCAGTTTACAGTGCCTGCACAAGACAGAGTTCAGTAAGAGTAGATCAATGAGAGTAGAAGTAGCGTGAAAGCTCCGAAGATAAAAAGCATAAACTCTCTCATCTGGAAGTACAGGTTGTACACAAAAGATGTTTGGAGCATAAGCTTTTTGTCATGAGAAAGCTGTAGCAGCAATACCATTTATCAAGTGTTGCTTTTGCTTCAAACAATCTTCACTTTAGACACAGCATGAGACTTCACTATGCACCTCCATAGTTTTCACCATGGCTATTCCTCCAAGTAGTTTCTATTTTCCTTCCCCAGAGTTGATTAGCTTGGCTCCCAAAAGGCATTTTTGGCAATTTGCTCTCACCAAAAATCTTCTGCAAAGTTGCTTCAGACACTATGTCACACACCCTGTAATTACCTCACCTCCTTCCTCTTTTCTGAGCTTTTCTTTGTTTATATCTTACTTAATTGCAGGGACTGAATTAAAACAAAAGCATTGACTGCCTTCTTCCCCTCTGTATACTGAACCAACATATGCATCACTGCAGTACAAACATGGGGGTTAAGTCTGTGTTTATCAAATAACTCTGCCAAAACTTGAGGTGTTTGTTCTGTACTTACACACAAATGAAAGAGAATTTAGCCAGTGTAGGAGCCAAAACTGAGTATTAAACTCAGCTTCATTCACTCAATGCACCATTTAACTCTGCCCATAGTTCCATTTATTATGAGCTATTGCTCAAGAGTACAAGAATATAGCAGTCAATGCAGAAAAAACTGCAGATCTGATCCACAGTGTATGAAGTTCCATCAAGATCCATCAAAAATCAAGATAAATGAAAAATACCGGGTACTGTAATTCATTTAATGTTTTAGCACCCCAAATTGCCCCACATTACAATGTTTTTGATGTGTTTCTTTAAGGCAGCAATGCTTAGAAGTAGTTTTGCAAATATGTATCCTCCTTAGTTTTTGCATACTTGTTACCTAAATCAATATTCAAGTAATTAATCCCTTACTCAAAGTCTTAGGCATCTCTGCTGTCTTTTATCTGTAAACACATCTCTTGATCACCTCCTTTCTCTAATTGCTCTAAAGGTCTCACAGGAGACATCATACAGCTCCTTTCAATGCCTTCTACTTTTGCTCAAACTGTGTCAGGAGTTATGCTGCTTCACTTACAGAGAAGTTACACTGTTTCTCTTACACACTCAGTAATCAAACCTCTCCAGGACACACCATCTTTTCAACTTTCTTTTGTTTTTTGCTTTTGGCAAGTTTTGTGTTGTGTCAAGTCCCTTGATGTTCTCTAGGCTTATCTGTGATGCTATATAAATACTGTATATCCCCTGGAAACAAGTAACCCCTTAATTCTGTAGTTGTGTGCTATATACTTCAAGAATTTTTCTGGACTATATTTATGTTGTATTTTGAAATCCCTCGGGTTTATAAGATAACAACTTGCACGGAGGGTACAAGAACCTAAACACAAAAAAAAAAAACAAACTATATAAGAAAAGATCAGGAGACTGGACTGAGATATAAAAGACCTGGGATTACTTCTTGACTCACAGATTCTGTGTGTGATCATTAGTTACAGCTGTATCATTATAAAGCAGGAGTCTCTAAAGGCATAATGAAGTTCTGACTCCACCCATCCTCTCCAAACCATCGCCTTGGAGATGAATTGGAGAGATTCTGTATGCACTAGGTTGTTAATGTATTGGCAGGAAATTTCAACACCCAGATGTTTGAACACATTAGTCCTTGTGTGCTTCAGAAAGTACAGCCTAGATCTATATTTAGTCTGTATTTGCAAGTTTCCAATCTGTACTTGAAGCCTGTTAGAACTTCCTTGACCCAGTGGTGTAGATATAACCTTGTTATATTTTTACCTTTTTTTCCTTACCTTCAGCATCTTTTTTCATCTCTTCTAAAGCATAACCATTTTGGTTACAGCTTACTCTGGGTACAAAATTCTTCGTAAGATATCAGTTAGGGCATACATATACAAAATACAAATTAGAACTGCAAAATGTTCAAACAAATGCCTTATATTCTGCACAAATTCAGTGACTACTTTCAGTATGAAAAAACACACCTTTCATCTTTTAATATTTTCAGTACAAATTTAAAGCCTCTTTTGTTTATCAGCCTTTTTGTTAATATTTTTTATTAATAATTTGTTTTGTAATATCCCTCACTCTTGTTTAAACAGGAGTATCAGGAAAACTTTTGTATTTTAAATTTTTTCAGACCTGGAACAATCCAATCCCAAAATGTTTTCAATTCACCTCACCCTTAGCATCCACTGTATGGCATCTCTTAGGAGCATCCTTACACTTGTGCAGTGTACTATTCAAACTCATTAAACATCCTTAGAGCTGTGCTAACACCAAAAGGATTGCTTACACTCTAAACGGAAGCTTGGTAACGAATGTGGACTACTCTGAACAGATCCCATGACACCAACATGGCATGAGACAAACAACAAACAAACCAGCAATAGTGATCTCTTGGTAGTATCAGCATTTACATTAGCATTAAAAAAAAGTAAACCCAAGGCCTTTTTAGTCCTTTTTTGCTTCTCATAAGTGGGGAACAGAGTTTAGAAATACCTAATAAATAAGGCACTTGAGGCACCTCACAGGGTCTTGAGGCCTTTGGTGATTAGTGCATCACACCTCTGCCTTAGGGGACTTCCTCTGGGTACCCATCAGAAAGTCCACTACAATGTGCCCTGGCACCATGGACATGTAGTTAAAGCAAGCACCTGAATCTGAGTTCCTGGAATTAGTTTCACTAATTGACTTAATTAATTTAATTAATTTAATTATTGTTTTAATTAATTTAAATGTCATTAATCACTTTACTTCATTACTCCAATGACAGAATTGTAGTGGGAGCCAAAGCACAAAGCAAACAAGCAATCTGGAGAGTCAAGTCAAATGTGAGGCAGTTAAAGCTAAAATAATGGTATAAACACAGCACATTTATGTATTGCAAGGTCACAGATGCTCAGACAGATGAGGACTGTATCCACTTTAGCCTTTCAGTATTTTGTAAAGGATAAGTATTCTGAGGGGATGAAAACCTGTCTCCTCCTGGCTGCTATGCAGACATATATTATGACTGAATTTAACCAATAAATTCAGAACAACAAATGTGCATTCCAGCAGTGAGTACAGCTTTTCCCTGGAAGATAAGAAGAGATGCTTCTGAAGGACAGTTAGGCATCCTTCCTGTCCCTGTTTGGCCTCCCTGGCTCAACCCCATAGCCCTACCATGACCAGGATGTGTCCAAGCCCCTTCTCACTGGGCCTGGTCCTGGTTTCGTACAGCTCAACCCTGAACCTGTCCCCTAACCACAGACTTCCCTGATGGCCTGGACTCTGGTCTGACTATGGCTGTATCCCCAGCCAGGCTGTTGCCTGATGCCTTGTGTGGTGCCAAAGCTGCACTAGCCAAACAAAGGAGGTTACTTCAGATCTACTTCTTCCCAGTGGCTGATCAGAAGGGTCACAGCTCGCCCAGGATGGAGTCCCACTGGCCTGAAGGGGTGGGATGATGGTTTTTCCATGGAGGTTTCAAGAGTCTGCAGTAGATTCAGTTCATTTCCTGCCACAGTGAGGTGCACAGCAGCAGCCCCAGACACCCGTCAGGATCCAGCCATAACAGTCTTGTTGTGTGTCATTCCAGGGATGTGCAGGTGGAAAAGAGGCAGGGTGACATCCAGACATAGGCAAACTGGGGTGGGGGCATTGGGGAGACCTGGAGACTTCAAGTCTATATAGGTTTTTCCATTCCTAGTCTTCCAGTGACAAGGTGACACTTACTTGTTTGCTGACACGTGGACTTTTGGAATACCAGGAAATCCATCCCAAGACTGTAGATTTACACTAAGTTTTTTGGGAGATTTTACTGTTTGTTTGTTTGTTTTCTCTAATGGGATGTCTATCCCAACAATATTTGCTAAGCCTCCTTCTCACCTGTCATCTGAGTGACTCCATTGCAAACCCATGGTTATGATCCAGGAGATACTGTGGCTCTGCCTTTGACTGAAGGATCACAGACAATGGAGTGGAAATTGGCAGAAAGTTCCTGGTAAAATAGATCCAAACTCAGTTTCTTCAGATACTTTGGTTCTGTAAGAGCTGCACATTCACATCGCCTGTTTCAGATGACTTCTGTAACTTGGTCTGTGCTCCTCTGTAACTCCCATTCCCTTGTAAGTAGAGCTCACTCTCTTCCATAATCTCTTTCGTGTGTTCTACTTCAGAGTCTCCATTCTAGGGTTTAAATTGCTGTAGCTGATTTTTAGGACACCAATACACCCATTTAAACACTTTTAAAAGATGTATGGACTAAATCTGCCAGAGCAACTTGGTAACTGAGTTGGTTTAAAGTCCAAATCTGAGCACAGAAATGCTTCATATCTTCCCTCCAAAAACTGTCAAATAAAATACAAACAACTAAAAGTGAATTTTTTAAATACAAGGTACCATATTTTCCTACTACCCTCCCACCTTTGCCTTTTAATTGCTAAAACTAAATTAAACATGTGATCTTAATGCCTTGTGGACACCATCAAAACTCATTCATAATTAAGAAGCTGGGTAATGTGAATTTGAACATAAAAAGCAAATCTCTTATGATGCTGCCATAATTCTTCAGTGTAGACTCACACATTAAAGCTTTGGACACAAATATAAGGGGTTTTTTTCCAGAGCAGATAGCTATAAATATACTAAATATTTACTGTGTCATCTATGTAATTTTTCATTCATTTGAATTGAATTCCACTCCTGTCTTGTGGGTCAAAAACAGTCCAGGAGCTACACCACTCTGCAAAGCGGAGTTGATAGTTCTTGTGTGGCCTCTAGCCTATACCCTTGCACTAACTTTAATCATTAAAGAAATATGTGGCAGTTTTCTGCACTTCAGTGAAGCATACAAAACTGAATCTTATTATTTTGTAATCTAATACAATATTTTCAGAGAAAATATTTGCTGAGTCATTTTTTTCCTCATTTTGTTTCCTCTCCCCTTTTTTGGTCAAAACTACACTACTTGGTTTAATTTGAGATTTGATGGGAGATAGCCAGCTGGACATATCTGTTTGGATTTTCTTGAGTTGTAACTAAACTTAGAAATTGTTTAGACTCACACCTGTCAGAAGAAGAAGTGTATCTTAACTACTCCAGAGTTAAAAGAAGATTGAAATTTGGATGTGGAAACCAAGAAACAGCTTCAGCATCTAGGTAAGTACCAGGTTTGGTTAGTCAACACTTCTGTAACCAGCCTTAGTGATCTTGATAACACTATTTTGTCTCTGTAAAAGGATGATGAAATTGCAGCTGACAAAGTACACAGGTAGTGGGAGTTTTAAGTCTCACTTGTAACAAAACTGAAGTCAAAGGACTGAGATATTTATCTTTGAAGACATCAAACTCTGTGTTCAGATCTAATTCTGAGCAGTACATGTTGCCAGCAGCTAGAGTGAACTGTGCAAAAGAAGCGAGAAGCAGATCCAAGCTCTGTGAGGGCTTACATTCTCCATAACTGCAGAAAACTGGAAAATATCCAAACAGCTTTGTGTGCTGTACCTGCAAGGAATACATGATAATCAAAAACATTATACATATTATGTACTTGACAATGAGTGGTCCTCAAGTCATTTGATGTGGTTTAGCAGTTTCAGCTCACTCAGAGTTAAGTACGCTGTTTATGAAATTTTGATACAGAATCATGAATTCCAGGCAAAACGAAAAACAGGTTACAAAAACAGCAGAGGAGTACCAGAGCTTGTACAACTGAGAGGAAGTCAAGGAACAAATCTTATTATTTCTGGGATTCAACACCAAAGAAGGATGAGCTCACAATAGCGATCATATACCAAAACAATCATAAAAACTGCACAATTAAATGTTGACAAAGAAAATAGAATTTACCCACCACAGACAGCCACACAGCCCCATAATGAAGCGGCTTAGGGTACAGTAGCATTCTGGCAATGTAGATATGAAAAGAACTTTGAAAGTGAGACCAAGTGAGAAGCACAATGAGCTGCACACATTACTTGCAAAGACCAAGGTTTCTTTTTCAATCAGAGAAAAGAACATTCATTTAAGGAGTGAATAACTGTTGTCCATCTCACTATACAGTAGAAATCCAAGGCAATTAAAAAAATATCTCAGGATGTTTACATACCATAAGTAGCCTTATGTTGTGTCTTGTTAAAGAATTAATTTTTCATGTGCTTAAAAACCAAGCTCTTGTTAAAAATCCCCACTGAAATTGTCTAAGACTGTAAAGGAAAAATATCTGAAAGGCAAGTACATGTGCGTAAGAAAAAAACACTCATGATTATTATATCTTAAAACACAGCATTCAATCCATCATAGTGGATAAAATAACCTACAATTTACCAGCATACCAATAACATCTTTAAGGAACCAGGTGGAGAATCTACAAGCACAGCTGAAAAGTTGTGTGGCATGTTTCATCAGGATTGCTCATGAATATTTATGTCACATATTTAGACTAATGTAAAAGGCCACTGTCAAGAAGAAATCATGAGTCAGATCCCAGGAGCCCATTCAAGGTTCCAGGATTCTTTTTCATTTTTGATATTGTTTACATTGCACCTTTCAGTCATCTCAAAATACAATCCTAGGCTCATCTTGCTCTGCCCACAGTACAGATGGCCAGAATCAGCACCTAAAAATCAAATTACATTTGGTAGACATGGGATGACTTAGAGGTAATTAGGGCCTCCTTTTGTTGCAGTAATTACAATTCTGACATTCTAGAAAGTTCTATCACTTTTAAAGACTTTTAGTTTTTATTTCTAAGGGAAAAGAATTCCCACCCAATGATTTACTGTTCTCTCAAATAATTCCACCTTGTCTCACACCTTTTTATATCATTAACCAAAAAAAATAAAATTCCGTGTATTCAGTATGGTGTTGATCTTGAGTACTGAACTATGGAAGGTGGTACAAAAAAAGACCTCAGGACTGGTGTCATTGCCCCAGAGATTGTTGGAAAGAAAGATGTTTGTGTGGTGATGCAGAGCTGCGCAGGGAAACAAGCTGGGTAGATTGCAAATCTGGAGACAACCCCACTGGCATTGTTAAATAAACAAACCTTTTTCACCACCTGAGCAATGACAATTTTGGAGCGAGAGAAGATTAAAAGTTTAGAGACAAATCACGACAAAACCAGTCCTCTGTGCTCTAGAGGGAGCAACTTAAAAGCACTCCTGTATGACTACAGGGAATCACTGGTAGAACTTCTACTACTACTTCATGTTTAGGTTAGAAAATACCTTTTAGGTCATTGAGTCCAACCACTTACCTAGACAAAACCATGTCCCCTAGCACCACATCTACACATCTTCATAGTACTTCCAGGGATGGTGACTCTACCACTTCCCTGGGTGGCCTGTTCCAATCCTTGACAACCTGTTCTGTGAAGAAATTTTTCCTAATACCAAATCTAAATCTCCTCTGATGCAACCTGAGGCTGTTTCCTCTTGTCCTGTCATTTATTACCGGGGAGAAGAGACTGACTTCCACCTCATTTTCAGGAAGTTATAAAAACTGATAAGGTCTCCTCTGAGCTTCCTTTTCTCCAGGCTAAACAACCCCATTTCCCTCAGCCACTCCTCATTTGACTCATGCTCCAGACTTCACCAGCTTTGTTGCCCTTCTCTGGACATACTCCAGCATCTCAATGTCTTTTTTGTAGTGAGGGGCCCAAAACTGGACACAGCATTCAAAGAACAGCCTCAACAGTGCCGAGTACAGAGGGACAATCATTGCACAAGTCCTAGTGGCCACACAGTGTCTGATACAGGCCAGGATGCCCTTGGCATTCTTGCCCCCCTGGGCACATGCTGGCTCATGTTCAGTGTCTGGTGACCAGGACCCCCAGGTCCTTTTCTGCTGAGCAGCTTTCCAGCCACTCTGCCTCCAGCCTGTAGCACTGCCCGGGTTTTTTTTGTCCCAAATGCAGGACCCATCACTTTGCTTTGTTGAACCTGACACAGCTGGCCTTGGCCGATTGGTTCAGTCTGTCCAGATTCCTCTGCAGAGCCTTACAACCCTTCAGGAGGTCAACACTCCTGTCCAATTTGGTTTCAGCTGCAGACTGACAGAGGGTACACTCAGTCCTTTCATCTAGATCACAGATAAAGATATTAAACATGACTGGCCCCAATATTAAGCCTTGGGGAACACTACTGATAACTGGCCCCCAGCTGGAAGTAACTCCATTCACCACCACTATTTGGACCCATCCATCCAGAGAGTTTTTAGCTCAGTAACGAATACACCTAGTCAAGTCAGGGACAGCCCTGTAAGGAAAAACTTAGCTACTCTCTTCCTTTCTCCTTTTTGTTACAATGTTGGAGGTTAAGTATGGATAAGACAGACAAAATGGATCTGTCACTCATTTGTTATTCTGATGTGTCATGCTGTAACCCTTCTCTGCAGCAAGTTGAAGCTCTAACACAGTATTTGAAATTCTCCACTGTAGACAGCTCGTAACCAAAATAATGATTTTCATTACATGTTCCTTTGAATACAGCAAAGAAGAATGCACATTAAACTAGAAAAACTGGCACCTGTGTGGGCCTGGAAGTAAGCCATTGCCTGCTTAATTCAGCACCATCGTGGCCACATGGCAGTAATGGTCACTAACATCACAACAAATAATAAGGAACCAAGGACAAATCTGATCAAAGCAACAACATGTCTCAGAGGCATCTCCTAGACAATGTACCTCTGAGCAATCTCTAAATCACTGCACATATTTTACTTCTCCCTGACAAAAGACACTGTGTCATTCAGTTTCCATACAGGATCAGCCAGTAAACAAGTTCAAAAGAAACCTAAATCTGCTTCCATTGCTCCACACAATTTGGAAAGCCATGGAACAATCTTCAAGGGAAGACCAAAACTTACGAGGTAGTGGAGCTACTCCACCACAATCCAAGCCTTGTGGTACAGAGCCCAGAATTCTAGCTGTGCATTCAGAAAAGAAATTATACTGAATAAAAAGGTAGTAGAGTAATGAAGGGGCAAGAACCTCTTCTTGGACATCGCCTCCCATCTAAGCATTTCCCAATGGTGTTTTTACGGGTGGTTCACACTGTATTTTTATTTCCCCAGTAAAGCACAAAGAGAAGAAGAAAAGATAGTATGTAGGATAGTAGTTGTCCCAGTGTGAGAGGCTATTCAAAATGCAATGTTCCAATCAATTTGCACCTCACGGCTCTTCAGAATCACAGTGTAAATATCTGTACTGTCACTTCTGTCTTCCAAAAATGGCCACTCATTTACTTTTTCTGAAAATTTGTAATATACATTATGGTGGTTGAGCCCAAATAGAAGCAGGGAAGAAGTGAAGGAAAAAAATGCACAGTTATGTGTTTAATATTCAGTGTTGCTATAAATATTCCTACCTACGTTGTTTCTTTAAGCCAACTTTGAAAATTCAACATTCAAAATTCAAGTGCTGAAGTTCTTCTTCGTTTCTCAAACATTTTTTTCTAATAATGACATTGAAGGGAAGCAGCACTTTACGAATCAGCTGCAGTGCCAAAAAATATGGAATAACTGTTGGCATTTCCACATTTTATTGATGTATAATTACGTGAAATGAAATGACAAATGCTTTCATGCAAAGCTCCACAAGGGAGAGACTGAATACAGATATATCCAAGACTGTCTTCTAAGTTACTGAACAGCCTCATTGGTTCAAGGAACAGACTTCTTTATGTTCTGATTTTGATTCACAGGCAGAAATGCAAAGAGATTGGGTTTGGTTTGCTTATTTCTAAGTGTTTCTTACCGTATATGAACTTGATGTAAATTCTTTACCAAACTCCAGGTTTGTTATCTGACTTAGTTTGCACAGTTCTGTAAAAATGCACTGGACTACAGTGAGTTCCACTCTCTGGGCCACTGTAAAACTGATGCCTGAAACACCTCTTCAAATCTTTTTATCTGTGAATGATTTAATTCCATGGATTAACAACCCTAGAAAGCAACAGCTTCTGTATAGTGCAGAACAAGCAGCACCAGCCAAATGCAATGTAGGGAAATCTCTTTCCTGGCCTGTGAGTAGGCACATATTTCTACTTGGAGATATGAATATATGCCAATAAACAGAACAATCTTTTGGTATTAATCTAAATATTTCTTTCATAATATTCAAATGGAAATGATCCATTTGATCCCTTGCAGCACTTACATTGATCTAAACAAAGGGCAAATGTTGCATAAATCTCAGACACAGACCTGTCTATTTTTCAGTCAAAAGCATTCTGACATGCTACTGTGGACTGTATTTCACAACGAAACATCCTGTGCTTTTGGCACATGATGGCTTGTACCCATCTGGCAAAACATGAATCACAGTCAGAAACACAGCTTAACTCTTGTTGTGAATTTAGGAAAAGTCAAAGCTATAGAATTAAATGAAGCTTTGAGATTTACCCTGGATGATCTGGTCTCTTGAGCTGCAGTGTATAAGTTCAAGCCCATGTTTATTACAGGTTGACTTAAACACTACTAGTAAACATTGTGGCACTCTTGAGTTTTTAGGAGTTGGTAGAGATAAGTGGCTACAGGAAGCAGAATGGAAAAAACATTGCCTCAGTTTATGCAGTAAGTGGAAGTCCCAATTTGCTTCTTTAAAGCCAAAATTGGCCACAGAATTATAGAATAATGTTTCCATATTATCTATGGGGTTTATGTCTTGCAATTAAATACGAATGTGAAAATCAATTAGCTTAAATTGAGAAAAACTCTGCAGGTTCCCACTGGCTTTTTGATAAGGATTTAAACAGAAGGAGTTGGCTGCCACAACACATATCTGAGACAAGTAACAGATGACCAGTATCTTTGTCAGCTATTTCAAACCTGTAATGGTCTTGTGGTACATTTTTAAAGACTTTTTATCCGATAAAAAGAGAGTTGTTTTTTTCCTCTATACTATTTCCCATGTTATTTCCATAAATGATGATATGGCAAAATCTGCTTTTATTTGCCACAAGAGGTGACAACCTGATTTATGCCAGGGAAAGATCTTGCTTTATCCAGTAAATTTATTCCCTGAATAATATCACAGACTTTGTAAACATTATATTAAAGAAAATTTGGCCTATTTTCCTACTGTATAATTTGCTTGGTGTCAAACACAAATTTAATTTCAGACCAGTTGGAAAACATGGATATTGATGCAAAAGTTAATAGACCATTATTGGTCTGTACTTTTACTTTGCCATTTATTTTTAAATTTTTTAAAAAGATTCCTCATTCAGGAAGTGCAAGCAAATAAAAATGTTAAAAATTAAATGCTTTTGAGTTATGTGTATTAGCAGCACAAAGAAATGACATGTAGTCAAACAGTATTTATTGCACAGTAATTGCACATCCAAAAATGTTTTCAGAGTATTTTGAATAGGATATTAGAGTGTGCCTGTAGGTATAATCTAGTACAAGTTCCAAACCTCTAGGAATCACACAAATTAAAAAATGTACATACTGCTAAAACCCTCCGAGCCACTCCAAGTGTTACAAAATAAAGCTTTACAACAGCATCTTAGTATATACAACAACTAGCTGAAGTCTCTTAAAATCTTGCCTGGGGTTTTAAAAGATAAGTAATAAAAACAAAAGCAAAAAACCACTAAAGCTATAATTTTTCTTTATTGAGTATGTATTCCACCTGCAGGTAAGGGGCAGCAAAGCTCTCCAGGGGAGCAAGAAGGAGCTCACTGAATAGACCCATAGCAAAACTACATTCTTTTAAAGGACTTTTCTTCAGCAAAAGAAGCCTAGAAGATAGATAGGAGCAAATAAAGCTGTTTCAATATAAAGAGCTCCATTAAATGCTTGAATGGCCCTTACTAATGAATAAAGCTCTGTGGGATGACGCAGTAAGTCAGTAAAGCAGGTGCTATGCTGAGGGGCAGACACTGGAATGTAATTGCCAGTTAGGTTGCCTCTTTTCTGCCCATTCAAGATAATCACTTCAGCACCCATAATGCATCTTTGTGGAAGTTATTGCCACAAATCAAGAGTTTTAAACCCTTTAGCAACAGCTTAAATTGTTCAGTTTGGAGACAGAATGGAGAACACTGAGGAAATACAAATAGCAGAACAGAGGCAATTCAGTTCTATTACAGTCTTTGTGAGAAACAAATGGGCTAACCTGGATTAACAAAGCTAATATTACACAGTGCTTCATCCTTCTCCAACAGTTTCCATCTGAGCTTCAGCATTTCCTTGAGGGTGGAAAACATTTCTTTCCTTTTTGTTTGGAGAGCTAAAGAACAAGAAATGAAAGTGATTTGTCCAAAGAAGCACAAGTTTCAAAATGAGTTGAATACATAACCCTCAAACCTGGGTTCTCTTTCTCTAAACTCACCAGCATTTGCAGAAAGTATTAGTATTCTTTTCATACAACATGGACTGTTCAATTGCAAATAAAAAGAATTAGCTGATTACTTTAAGAAAAAAAAATAAATAAAAAGAATTGTGAGAAGGGAAGTGTCAAAGAATTTCTTCATGTTCAATAAAAGTAAATTAAAACTGTAATTTCATATTGATATTTATATGTATCAGATGGATTTATTTGGACACTTTAGTTGTTGTTTTTGTGATGTTTTAAAGTGTTTAAGCCAAAGAAATAAAAGCTGATTTTCCCACTGAAACAAAATGACAGTCACTTTCATATTTCCTGCATAACAACCATCACTTATTAGTTCTCAGAAATTATTGCTGTTCTTATTAAAAACCTGATTCAATTGCAACCTTTTTTTCCAATAGGAAAACTTGCAGCATGAAAGCAACCAGCGACTTGTACCATTTAATGTTTCATTTGGATCTGTGCTAGAAGTCGCTCAGTAACTGACTAAAGCACTGTGATAACGCAGTTCAGCAGTCTCATCCCAGCTTTGAATATGAAGGAGCTATAGAGTGAGACTGACACTGGGGCTCCTTTCCATACTGGGCCCCCTAGTAATTTCCAGAATCAACTCACCTTCAAAAAATGCTCCAGAATAAGGCTCCCACTGAATCACAGAATCATAGAATCAGCAGGGTCAGAAGAGAACTCTGAGGTCATCAAGTCCAACCCTTGATCCAACACCACCGTGATTAGTAGACCATGGCACCAAGTGCCACATCCAGTCTCATCTCAAAAACCTCCAGGGAAGGTGAATGTATCACCTCTCTGGGCAGGCCATTCCAATGCCTGATTACTCTCTTTCTGTGAAAAATTTCTTTCAAATATCTAACCTAAAAGTAAAGCATCCCTCATTCTACCATGATGTCAATCCTGTTCACAAAGGCAGAGAAACAAAGCAAAACTGCTCATCTCCAAGACACAGGACTTTTCTTACCTTTATATACACAAACCTCTGGCCAATATTTTTGAAATTAGCTTAAAGTTAGCTATTAGAAATTTCATATTTTGCTTTCTTAGTCTAAGTTAATTTGAATTTGTGCAGATTAAAATGTATCATAGAAGTTTCTGATAACTCCAGGTAACAGCATCAAGCAGGATTTAAACTCTGACAACAGATTAATCCTTTGAGAATCAATTCATACTTTTTTGTTTTGTTTTGTTTTTATTTAGAATAGTTCAATTGCTGCTTCTCAGGGAGAGGATATGATTTCACTCCTCTAACATATATCAGAAGACACGTAGGATAAGAACTTAAATTCTATCCCAGAACTTCTCTTGCAATCTGGGATAAATAATTTTACCCTGTATCTCCCTTGCTTCATCTCTAAAAGAAAAATAAAAAACGTGACTATGTACCTTGCATGGACTTATCATCTTTGGGGAATCCTCCTGAGGAATCTATTTTTAAAATACACTTAATTTTACTAAAATCTCTTGAACATTTATTTGATTACAGCAGACGAGCTTGTAAGCATTAGTATAAATTCTCTGTGACATGTGCACATCTCTGTTGTGCCTGATCAGAGCACTGTACCCACGTGCTTTGTTGATACCTATCATTGTATCAACAGTCCAGTTAATACAGATATTTTCTTAAACCACCATTTTTTCTCATCAGCTGCTACTTTTCTCTTATTTGGCTCCCTGCTGTGTGGATAGACACTAATTACTGGTCTTCTCTCTTGGCACCTCAATACCTTTCAAACGTGATGGAACTTCTGTCCCACGTTTCCTTTCAAAGCATAAGGTGGCTATTTCATCACTGCTGAAATCTTTGTTTGCTCTTAAAAGTAAATAATATCCTTCAAGCTTGAAAATGGAGAAAGTTTGGTAATGATCAGTGATTCAAAGTGTGGGATTTAAACACTTCATTTTCATCTTACCTGAAGCATTTTATGCCTTTGAAATAAAGAAGCTAACAAGAGATGAATTACCTTTCTGCCTAACAGCAGTGTGTCTTGCATTAAGGATCAATTACACCTACATCTAAGAACAGACTTGAGCTAAGAAAAGTAATAGGATTTAAACTCAAAATTACACTGACTAGAACTGTGGCATTTTTGCACCTCTTTTCACTTACATGAGATCTTGCAACCGGTATGATAATTCTATATTTAACACAAAGCAACTTTTTCTAGGTTTATAGTTGGACTCAGGGATCTCAAGGGTCTTTTCAACACTAAATGATTCTATGATTTTTCAATAAAAAATGTCAAGTAGGGTTTTATAAACCCATGACTCACTAATTCTTTCTAGGCATCAATGAGAGAACTCAAGAAACACAGCTTTTGGGCTTTGGTGTTCAGTTTTTCCTGAGACTCATGTTAATTTCCTCATGCAACTTAGTGTGTCTCTTTTCTCTTCTGCAGAAAGAGGACACTACTTTATCTTTGTCAACAGAGTGCTGCAAGTCCTACTCAATAGTATTGGTAAATCACTCTTGATATCTTCAAGTGCAAGGCACTCAAAATGCTTTGGCCAGTAGTTGGCTGTTATACAGAAGACAGGTACACTGCACTTCCAGCTATCGTTTAAGATGTACAGACTCCAGTGATTTTTCTCCCCCACTGAATACCCAACTGTAATCCAGACAAACATTTTTGAAACATCATGTCTTTCTTTAAACACAGCTGGAGTCTTTATTTCCTTTTTAAGGCAACAATACTTGTCCCCTGTTTGACAGTAATTTGGTAAAAAAAAAAAAAAAAAAAAAAGCTGGAGATATATTTTCTTGATAAAGTAAGGACACATAGAAATATCATAAAAGAGAGTATTAAACTAGGGAAAAAGGGGGGAGGGGGTAGTTAGTGCCATTTTAAATTAAGCTAAACATATAATGACTTTTATCCTTAGAATAATAAAAGTAATGTGATTGTGTTGCAGATTTCTAAGGGAAGATGGTACTTTTTACAATATGATTCTCTGAGTCTAATTCAGAAAGACAATACAAGAAGCAATTCCTGGAAAATAAAAAACCTTCATAGAAACTACCCAAAAAAAGGTAGCAGACCACCAATTTTTTCATGGAGCATTGTTTTGAGTTGATAAACTTCAGTCCAGTACAAAGTGCAACATTCAATACAAGAAAACCTGTGTGTGAGTCTAACTGGCCCACGATATACAAAAGGCTAAATGGAATGATCCTTCTTGGCTAAAGAAAACTACGAATACATCTTATGTCCAGTATTATGCATGGATTCAGTGTCAACATCCTTCCTAAAAATGCACCTGAGAAGACACTGCTTCTCCATCTTTTAATGAAATTTGTAACTCAAAAATATATAGTACAGGTTTTCATAATGACAGGCCACTTAAATTACCGGATTGTGATTCCATAGGTTCTACAGCATCCCTTGATAAAGGCCACCTCCTATTCCCATGCTGTCAGCTTAATAATTCAATTCACTCACACAAAACTCCAGATGTTTTCATGCAATAAGGCCTGAGTGAGGGAAATGGCTTATGGCCCTTCTGTGAACAAATGGACATCTACATTTCTTTCCTGAAATAGCAGGCTGCATGGTTGTCCTAGTTCAGCAGGTGGGACCAGTTATCACTGTGTGGGGATGATCAAAGCTATGTATTCTACCCCCCTCTATTCATTTCCCAAGAACAATGGACCATTTGCAGCAGCTGTCCAGGGA
>JAWWTY010000156.1:44410517-44453841 GCA_035222235.1 Margarornis squamiger | reverse complement strand
TATTGTAATATCTTTCATTAAATTGTAACTCTGACCTATAATCTCTCTTGTGGTGGGTCCATTTCTCCTGCCGGTTTACCTTTAAACCAGCATAATGGTAAAAACTGGATTCATTATCAGTCAAGTTGACATTTCTGCCTGTCATTATAATAAAAATTGTCTGGCAGCCCTAGTGGTTATGATGTCATCCCACTTACAGGGTCTGAATTTAGGTTTGAATGCCAGGTATCTGCCAGGCTGATCACCATTAGTGCTGTGTAACAAATGAAAAGTTAACCAAAGTCTGTTTCCGAGAATTCGACAGGAAAATATTTAGTTGTATTAAGATATTATTGAGACTTTCTCTTCTTTGAAATGTATGTTGCCTTTCTACTTTGAATCAGGCATTGAAGTTTGGATGGGAACTGAGGGATTTCTTTTGCAATCAGAGTGGTGGCCTTTATGGACTTTAGAAAAACTTGTCATTTAGCTAATAAGTCTTTGAAAAACTGAAGCTCTCATGCTCAGCAAGGACATATTTTAGCATCAAGAACCTTCCAAAAGTCCCAGCCCTAATGAAAATTTTCCATCCTCTTGGACAGTCTTGTGCTGAGTCTCTGCCCTGTTCCCACACACCACACTTGTGGGTTTTCAAGAAGCCATATTTAGACTACATATGCACTCACAATATACCTGATGAGGGCATTTCCATGGGTTCATTCACCACTACCATTTTGTAATCTTTCAGTGATGTGTTCAGACAGATTTAGAGTCTTCTCCTTTTTCCTCTAGTTGAACTGATCCTTTTTCCTCTGATGAACTAAGATGGTACTAAGTTCCCGATACAGTCATGGTTCCTGAAAGAGAAAAATCTTAATTTAGAAAATTGTTAACAAATTCAACATCCTAAAATAGTTCTGATCTGACAGTTAGTTACCACTGGAATAAGGAAGAATGAGAATTCTTTGAGAAACCACCGAAGTGTTGAAAAAATAAATAGGTCAACATTTTACCTTCTTACAAAAATGAGCCATTTCAGCAGTTAAACAGGACTCCTAGTATTTTCTCTGAGAATTATTTTTTCTGTTATTTGCCTTTCATTGCCCTTCTCCTCTGTGTCTAGGTTTATGTCCTTAAATGGTCAAAGCTGAAAAGCTTGGGTTCTGAAATCTCATTTTACCTGAGTTTCAGCAATGGAAATGGACTGATTTTGGCACTCATGAAATGATTTCATTGCACTCAGAGCTGTCTCACAGATTAACCACACACATATTCCAGATTATAGTGTAAAGAGGAAAAAGTAAACATATATCTTAATCCTGGCATAGAGATACAGTAAAATCAGTTCTTGGGTAATAATTATGGTGGTCAGTCAAAGCAATAAGTCAAGTGTATAAAAGTTAACTATGATATAGATGTGGGTTGTCAGCAATACAACAGTGTTTACAAAGCATTCAGAGGTAACTTTGTGGGGGGTGGGATGATGAATTCAATCAGATTCAGAACAGGAGGACATCCAGCCTAGAGGTTTGGACACTCCAAACTGATGCATTACTCTTGTAATTACACCATATAAACAGATGGAAACATATAAATTGAGTTCTCAGGAAAATAAATGAGCAAACAAACAAATAATGCTAGCTTAACCACAAAAACAGTAAACTAAAGATTTTTTTTATTTTTTTTTTTTTTTTTTTTTTTTTTTTTTTTTTTTTTTTTTTTTTTTCAGAAATAAGAGCCTCCTCTTCCTGGAAACTATTTGCTACAGAGGAAAAAAGTCTCATTTAAGGCTTCAGAATTTTCCAGAATCGTTGTGGGATTTATCCAAGATCAGCATATAAGTGTCAGGGTACTCCAGAGAAAAATGCTTTTATATTTTAGGCTAGAATTAATAGCACAGACCACTGGATAAGAATGAGATTTCCAGCCTTTTGATGAGTCAGACGAGAAGCTCTGATGTGATCTAGCATCCAGTAATCCAATTTTTTTCATGAAGAAGGAGCGATACAAAGTTGTGTAGGCAAAAGTAGGATCCTGGAATAAGTAACTGATTTTTTTCTTGTATAAGAATGTCTGCATTCAGATTTCTTGTCCTTTCATTTATTTGCCATCAAATGGCATGCACAGGACAGCCAGGGGATCAGGTCCAACCAGCATGGGTTTATGAAAGATAGGTCCTGCTTGATCAACTTGATTTCCTTCTATGACAGTGACCCACCTAGTGGATGAGGGAAAGACAGTGGATGTTGACTGTCTGGACTTTAGTAAAGCCTTTGACATTGTCTCCCACAGCATTCTCCTGGAAAAACTGGCTGCTCAGGGCTGGGATGGGTGTACTCTTCTACTGAATGAAACCTGGAGGGGTGGACAGGTCCAAAGAGTGGTGGTGAATGAATAAATCCAGGTGGCAGCTGCACACTAGGGGTTTCCTCAGGGATCAGTTTTTGAGGTCAGTCCTGTTTAATGTCTTTATCCATGATCTGAACAAGGGGTATTGAGTGCATCCTCAGTCAGTCTGCAGTTGACACCAAGTTGGACAGGAGTACCGATCTTCTGGAAGGTAGGAAGACTGTACATAGGGATCTGAACAAGCTGTATCAAGGCCAACTGTTGAACTGAGGTTCAACAAAGCAAAGTGTTGTTTTTTGTTGGTTTTTTTGTGTCCTGCATTTGGGACAAAAAACAGCCCATGCAGCACCATGGTCTGGGGGCAGAGTGGTTGGAAAATGACCCAGCAGAAAAGGACCTGGGGGTGATGGTTGACAGCCACTGAACATGAGCTAGCAGCATGCCCAGGGGGCCAAGAAGGCCAAGAGCATCCTTGCCTGTATCAGCAACAGTGTGGCCAGCAGGACTAGGGCAGTGATTATCACTCTGTATTTAGCAATGGTGAGGCCATACCTTGCATCCTGTGTCCAGTTTTGGGGCCCTCATGATAGGAAAGACACTGAAGTTCTAGGAGCATGTCCAGAGAAAGGCAACAAAACTGGTGAAGGGTTTGGAGCATGAGTCAAATGAGGAGTGGCTGAGGGAAATGGGGTTGTTTAGTCTGGAGAAAAGGAAGCTCAGAGGAGACCCTTATCACTCTCAACAACTTCCTGAAAGGAGGTTGCAATGAGGTGGGGGCCAGTCTCTTCTCCCAGGTGACAAGAGACAGGACAAGAGGAAATGTCCTCAAATTCACCAGGGAAGGTTTAGATTTGGTATTAGGAAAAATTTCTTCACAGAACAGGTTGTCAAGCATTGAAACAGGCTGCCCAGGGAAGTGGTGAGTCACCATCCTTGGAAGTAGTATAAGGATGTGTAGATGTGGTGCTTGGGGACATGATTTAGTGGTGGACTTCACAGTGCTGGATTAACAGCTGGATTCAATGATCTAAAAGGTCTACAATTCTTTGATTTTCTTTCCTTTAGTAACATTTGGACAATTCAACAGGACACCCTATTCATATTTTTTTGATGTTTCCAAATGGAAAACACATATTTCATATCATATTTCATTTTATATCAATCCCTCTTTGTGGGAAAACCATCCTTTCCTCACTTACTTGTTAGTAGAATTTTCAAGGACAAATTCATCCCCAGCATAAACAGGGACAGTACCTATTGAGCTCTGCCTGCCTGTTTCATTTCACCCATATAATTATGGTTTCATGCAAATCTGGCTATTTCTGCCTCAGATCAGTCTCTAATACAGGAATCCCTGAAAGGAGAGAAATTTCAGCTCTAAGAAGAATATGTTTTGACTTTTCTACCTTCAGTTATTCAGCAGCTGCTAAATTTTTACAACTTACATACTACTGAAGACACACAAAAATAAGAAAGAAATAGAGCATCAGGAGCCAGTGGCATGAAACATAAAGCTAAATATAAAACAAACCCCAAGAAATCAGAAATCCATTAAAAAGTACTTTCAGTAGATCACAGAACTGTTTCCAATGCTGATCCCTCTTGTGTGATCCTAGTATTTCAGTATCCAGGAGGAATGAACATCTGAGATTTTCACTGTAATACACACACATTTTTGATAGACTACTTGGACACTCATTTTTAAAAAAGCAATGTCCTCTCATTTTAACCAAATACTGCTTTGTACCCTCCCATGTGCTTTATTTATTAAATGGATAATTTATTTTTAATAAGTTTCCTGCTGACACCAGGAGTGATGACATGAAGTATCACTGAAACAAAGAACACAGGTGGGGTTTTTCATGTGCCCATATGCAATTTAGCCAGTATTTTCAGAATCTCAGCCTTCTTGTCTCCAATTAGCACACACAACACCAGTATTATCTCCAATAAGACTGAAAGGTCCAGTTTGATGGTGAAACCAGATTTTCAAAACAGTATTTTTCTAAGACCAAAGCAGTCATATGCCCACTTGTGTGAGCAGATGGCAAGCACATCTGTTTTAGTTCCATCAAAGACCTTATTTTAAAGTAATTAAATATTCTGCACAGTATGTGTGATGCAAGCAGTGGAGTTACATGAAAGTGCACCAAAACTGGGGGTTAAAAAAAGTGATTAATCAGCAGACTGACTATTTCCATTGCTGAAATTGAGAAATATAAAAGGAAATTGTTATTACAGAAAATAAACTTTTTTAATTATCTCCATCACACAAAACAATATAGCTTTATTACAAATAAGTATATCTATATAAGCTTGAATAAATCAGTACAAACTTATGCATTTCTTACAGCCTAAGTTTTGCAACTTCACATGTAAAAACCCAAGCCTCAGTACAAGGCAGAGCATCATAAAATTCCAGTCCTCAGGGAGGACCCAGACAGCCACAATCCTCATTTATTTTTTCCTAAGAGTATCAGTTATTCACCACGTACATGAAGTGCTCAGAATCTGCTCCTGATAGAGGGCAATTCTTGTGGTTATATACTCCTTACAGAACAGAAGTGCTGTCATGTGGCAAATAAATCATCTGCGTGAATTTGAGGATGGGAGGTGAAATTTTATTCTCTGTGACACTGAATGTTCAGAAAGTATCTAATGATACTACCCAAGAGGTAGACAGGCTAGAAAGAGAGACTCATGAAAGCAGGTAAAATCTTGGACCCTTAGTTTTTCATTGAGTCTAGCTTTTCAATGAACACTGTGCAGCATCAAGGATGAGCAATTCTTATTCTCTTATTCTTATTGCAACCTTTATCCCTAAGACTGAAGAGGAATTTAGACAAGTTTTCAGTATATTTAGTGGAGCACAATGCACATCTTGAGGTAATTAATAACATCACAAGAAATCCTTCTAAAAATATGCCTGCTTCTCATGCTGAATTCACTTTTCCCTCAGTACACTTCTGCAAAGAGTATGCTGAGCATTAAATGAGTTTCTGATCACCCAGGGCAAGGTCAGTGAGACTGTCACTGCTGTCCCAAGCAGAATAATAGAGCTATCAATAACAGTTAGATCAGGGTTAATAAGTGGAAGATAATGAGGGGGAATGGGAGGTCACTTTGAAACACACTGCAAACTCCTTGGCTCTCAGAGATGTTCTCCAGCAGGACCGGCTTTTATTTCCACCTTGTCCATAGAAAGAATCTATTTTTTACTATGCATTTAAACTGATTCAGTCTTCATCAGATGCTCATTTTCTTGTGAGCTTCAGAAAAATAAGAGACAAATCCTGCTGCATAATTGAGTTCCTGCAGTTCAGAAAAACATCAAAATGACACCAGAATGGAGTGAATCACAGAAACATTAGGGTTGGAAGGGACCTCTGTAGATCTAGTCCAACCCTCCCTGCCCAGGCAGGATCACCTGGAGCAGGTTACAGAGGAACGCATCCAGGTAGCTTTTGAATATCTCCAAAGAGGGAGACTCCACAACCTCCCTGAGCAGCCTGTTTCAGTGCTCTGCCACCCTCTTGACTCCTGCCTTTGAATATAGATATAGATTGCTTTGTCACAAGTTCCATTGGTTAAGAGCAATGAGATAAAAATATCTTGATTTTTTTTTTCTTTCAGTGCATTGCACAAAGACAGATATTTCATCCTCACAGCTCTGCAAAGCCTGAGATTCAAGGGGTCTAGTTTGTCTTGTAGAGCACACTAGACAAGGTCATGGCAGAGGTATCATCCTATGGTGCATACATTTATTTAGCCCAATACCTATCGCTATTTTTTCTGCCTGAATATGCAGTTGAATAAAACATTAGATTTAGATTGTGCTTAACCTCTATATGTTCTCCAAAATGCTGGAGAACAAAAGTGGAAGAAATAAATAAAATAGAAATAAGTGGAAGAAATAAGTAAATTCCTGAGTCTAATGCTCATGAGCCTGAAATATTTTCACTTTTTCAGAGCTCAGCAGACCAATACAGTGCAAAAGAAGCATAACCATATCACTACCTTGCAATCACCAACACTCAAGGAACACATGTTGTTCTCTGTGTGAGCACAGGTCTGTACATGAGCCAAATGTTCTACCCTTCAGTTCTGATCCAGTCCTTGGGTCTTGCCGGAAAGACCACTAGCTGCAACCAGAGCTGTAACTAGAATTGTTAGATGGGCTGAAATGTTACAATATGCTATTTGTATGTGGTTGCATGAAAACTGCCTGTAAAACATTTCTTTTCCTTTAGCTTCTGAATGTTGAAATGGTTTATCTAACAAAAGTTACTGAGCTGAACTGAAAAAACTTTAATGGATTAATTGAACCCACGTAGCAATTTACCGACAGAATTTCTGTGGACTCTGCCAAAAGCCATTTTGTGATAAAATGTGTGGTTTACCCTGTACCAACATGTGGTAATTAAGACTGGCTGCTGACTGAGTAGCAGCTCCACTTAATGAGTGTGAAATCCCACACAATAGGTTGCATTAACACAAATCCCTGTCAAGCCTGCAATCCTCTGTAGAGACAACTGTCTCCCAACTTGCCAGACAGATCCAGACAATTGCCTTTCCTGTATGACTGGATGATGAGGGAGGCAAAAGCATTATAGGGCTGTAAGATATGTCACAGTAAGGAACAACTCAGAACTGTTATGGTAGACATTCCAATCTCTAGTTACAGACACTAACTTTTCAGACTCTACACATCTTTTCATCAAGGTTTGGACTTAAAGCCAAAAAAAAAAAAAAAAAGGCATCCTTTAAATCCACTTGCTATTAATGTGCTTTAGTACCAGCACAGCATAACGGGACAGTATTCAAAAGCATATCCACCTGCTGTTCCCTGGTTTTGTTTTATGATGCTGTCTGGTGCAGAAAACTGTGCCTCTTCATTCTAAACAGTGTGGTTATGCTGAGGTATGGAGTTACTGCTGAGGTTGAATCAGAGAGATACAAATGGAAATGGCTTCAGTATAGAGATGCATGTTGTAAAGATGCTGAATGAAACAAATTGTTATCAAGCTGTTTTTCACCTAGAGAATAAAAGAGGCTTATGAAAAATGGTCCATTGTATCTCCTCTCACTCAGTACTTTAAGACTTATGTGAATTAAGATTTTACCACACTTGACTGCCAGCGAGCAATTCTAATATCTTACATGTCACCATACACAGCAGCTTCAGCTAAACAGGCTGGGACAAGGGCTTCTATCCCCAACACTTCTTCATGACTACCTATCTATCAGGATTATCTAAGAGCTGCTCTTTGGATTCTTGTTCGTCTGATCACAATTTATTCAAAGAGAAAACATTGATTCTCAAAAAGGAAATCTCTTTTTTCAGCATCTCCATTGCTCTCCACACACATAAGAATATTAAAACTTCACCAAAAAGTTATTTAGGTAGGTCAGTCTCAGTCCTGCACTGTTGTTTTTACTCCTCATTACTGCATTAGCAGTGAGCTCCCACAGACACATATCCTGAGATTAGCTCAGCTGGTTAGAGCATGGTTATGCTGTTATGCTAATAACAGCAAGGTTGTACATTTGACCACTATATGAGCCATTCACTTAAGAGTTTGACTCAATAACCCTTGTGGGTCACTTCAGTCGAGAATATTCTGTGAAATCTGTGGGGCATCTCCTGCATGCTAGTCAATGCAGAGGCAATATCAGGCCAGAAATAAAAAACCAAGCTGATTTATTAGTGGAAAGGAGGAACAAGACCAAAGACATTGGCTAATACAAAAAAAATGGCACTCCCTTCCCCTTACGCATGCATATTCACATATAAATCCACAGCTAAGGTGCTGCTGCTCTTTGCATAAGTGCAAATCAGCAGTATCATTGAGGAAGTGTTTTAATCAATGTGGAGACAATTTAGTCCCTTTAGAACTACATGTAGGTTAGGTAAACATATATTCCTGGTATGGATTCAACCCCACCTAAATCTACTTGATGAAGATAATTCTCCCCACATGAATATTTTCCAGTGAATTTTTCTGATTTTCTCAGATCCCAATAAGTGTTCATGCAACATGCCTAATCCTCCAAAGAAAACCTTACTCTCTCCTGCTTTCATACTATGCAGCATTCCATCCTGGTTTCTTTGGTAGATAGGGATACAAGGTTAGAAGAACCAGCTGCATTTTTCAGGATCTATCTTTGGTAAAATTTCCATACTGAGGAAAGATGGAGCTAGGCTGCTAACTCTCAATAGCTCTCAAGTTAAAATAATAGGTATTCCTCAACTAAACAAATCAGGCAGAGAATTATACATTATAACACGATCAGGTTGTGATGCAACTGTCAACAAAAATTCATGTCTAAATCTGCATAGACCTGACAACTAATTGGTACACTGCTGAGCAGTCTTTTCAAAAGAGAGACTATAAAGCTGCTTCAGACCTCGGTGTCTTCTTCTTGATGACACAGTATCATGTAACACAGGAGAGGAGACTTCATATATCTATTCTCAGAAGATTTGAAGTCTAGAACAGACGTGAAAAGCACATTGGACAGTCCATTTTAAACAGGTAACTTGATAGACTTAATTTGTTGCCAGTATGGTATGTTTTATAAAGGTATTGCTGTTTTTGGAGGGGTTTTTTAGGGAGAAGGAAAGAATTAAAGTTTTAAAGTTTTACTTACTGGATAAAGGAATTTCTCATAAAAGCATAATGTGGTATGTGGGCTCACATTGCATCTCCTACTTTCTTGAAAACATATTCTGACTATGTTGCATCACCTTTTTTTTTTTTTCATGATACACTTCCAATTTAAAAGTTGCAAGACTACTAATAGAGAGCATATAAGCAGATGCTTGCACATATAGTCAAACACACAGAGACCAAAAGGTACTCCTACACTGAATATCACAGGGGCTTTTTTAACAGTCTGGTATTTTAGCATTGCCAGAGGATTATAACATCCCCACTCTGATGCCAGGCAGCTCAGGGATTCTGTTTTACTCTCTGAAAAGGTTACTCTGCAATATGCTTCTCTTCTATTTCACTGTGAAAGTGGATTTCCCTCAAAAAACCTTTCCCAAACATGTACTCCCTTGGCTCAGTCTGCACAGTTCCAGGACTGCATCATCTCTGGCCTTACACAAGGCTTATTCAGGCGATCAGTGGACCTTTCAAACAGGCATCTCCTTCCTCTTTACCACACTAGTCTGGATGAATTAGAATGACAGCTTGCCTGCCCCCAGGGAAATTAAACTGTCGATCCTAATCCTGTCGAGCTGTAAGAGGGCACTTCTCCACCAGCTCTCTCCGTGATGCTGTCTACACAGTTGGAATCTCTTCTGAGAAGAGAGAGAAGAGCAATCAATAATGTCTCTGAAGAAGATGCCGTCACCAGCACGGTAGCACTTAGCCACTGCAGTGAACTGCACACTTCTGATTAAGATGCCCAGGCAGGGGTCGATTGATTTGTCTGTCTGCACAGCACACTAACCACAAGTCAAACTCAGCAACTTCCCTGCCCTGTCGTCCTCCACCTTCCTTATGTTCCCCCCCTCCTCAGGAAAGATGGAGCATACTGGTGAACACAGTGCTTAAAACCACAGATTGGCAGGAGAAATGCTGATAGCTGATCTCACTCTGTGAACTCAGTAACTGAAGTAATGAATTGCATGGCTACAACTCCAGGAGACACATAAGAAAGAGACAAAAATGGCCTGTTAGATTACACTTAACCCATCTGCCTGGGGACTAGTAAAAAACAGTGTGTTCTTTAAAGTGACGAGCAATTCCTCAGGAGAGTATTGCAGACCTTAGTAGGCTCCACTGTTGGTAACAACATGGGGCGTATTTTTGTCTCTTGCTTGGGCTGACTACTGCTGTCATCACCTATTAGGAAAATTTAAGGATATAGGAGAAGTAATTTTGGAGCAGTAGTCAATACAAGATTGATTTCCTCCCATCAATCACTCACAGGAACAGCAAACTTGACCCTTCACAGCTGTCTTCACAGCACAGCACAGCAGTTTCATTTTTTGTTCCCTCACCCTCTTTTCCTCATGACAGAAACAGTTTAGCCACAACTTTGTGTCAACACATCATCCTTCTGGGAGACAAAACTGAGTTTTACTGGCATGCTGAAAAGTGATAGAGCATTCTTGCCTCTTAACTTCTTCAAATCTGATCCCATCTTACAGACAGCAAAAAGAAATCATAGTACTTCACTGTAACCACTTCTAGGCTATAAGCAGTTTGTCCCCATGCAAACATCCACTGCATCACTTAAAACTAACCAAAGTTCTCAGAAAAGTGCTTAAGCAAAACCTAGGTTACAAGTGTCTGATCTGTTGTTCTTTCTGTTCCTTGACAGCTCAGCATGTGTGTTACCAAATCTTTCTCCAATATACCCTTCAGATGCAGTTTCAGATGTAAGTTATTATTAGCCATATTTTTGGCATTACACTTTTGCATTAATTTGCATCTTTCAGAGACTATGTCTGATTCCCTCCTACTACACCTGTCAGATTCTTTTCCTTCTTACAGGATAACTCTGTGCATGTTTCCACATGCATGGCAGTGACACAGGCATCTATGGAAGTGATGGCATCCCTGCAGGCTCCTTTCAAATCATCCTGCCATCTCATATTAATAAATGTCTTGGTGCTTTACGTGCCTATCAAATCTTGTTCTTCTAGCTTAAGAGAACTGAATGTGATCAACATGGTCTCCATAGCACCTCTCCTTTTTTCTTCAACTTCAGTTTTTCCTTACTTGCCTTAATGGTATCTTTAAAAATACAGAGGCATAGGCTTTTTGACTGTTACTATCTGAACTCGTTTAAATTCTTTGTGTTGGCAGTTCTTGAAGATTTCAATGAAAGGCTGATTTATTCTACTTTTTATATCAGCAATGTCTGTCTCATGTAAAACCAAGTTAGTGTAGCAATTTGCTTGACACTATCTCTTTCCAATTTAGTACATTACTGTTCATTATTACCCTTTCTGTTCTCTGCTCCTTCAACCACACTTCAATCCATAGTTCCATAGCCCTCTGCTCATACATGGAGCTAATTCATATTTGAAATAGACTTCTTTAGCAATTAGGGAAAACAAAAAAGAAAATAATGCCACTGATTTCTTTAAGCCATAATATGAACTAAATCCAGAGGCAGGGGTACATCTCTATATGAGTAATATTTGAATGTTAAAAAATAGTCTATGATTATACCCTTGGGAGCTGTCCCATATCTCAACCACCAGGTGGCAATTTTATCCCATTATATGTTTCATTAAGTAGGCAATGGCCTCAATGGTGTGGAAAAATGAATGTGTTTTCAGTTGACTTAAGTCTGTAGAAGGACTGAGATTTCCATGGCAGGTGGGAAAAATGGCTTTTAATCGTAGAGAAGAGCTGATGTCTTCACATAAGTGGAACAGTTTTTCTTCTTTTATTTGTGGGTAGTCTAGTGTTCCACACAGTCAGAGAAAATCCCTAGCTTCTCACCTGGGAACTAGCATTATGTAATGGCAATCAAGACAGAAGTCCTGACCCCACTGAAGTTATAAGGAAATCATCTCTTCTTCAATAGGGGTTTTGATCAAGAGGACATGAACAGAAAATAACTCTCAAGAAAGTAAACTAAGTCCTTCATCAGCCCTTTCTCAAATGGAACTAAAACCTCACTTTTTTGTATTACCTGGGGTTTAAAATTATTACATATTACATGATATTCCCTGGCCCTCAATTTTTAATTTGCAAGCACCATATTCTCTGAAGTGTCTCCTCAACCTCAGTGATTTTTGTCTTCACCTTTCTTTCTCAGTACATCTCCTAGGTCTGGGGAAAGAGAATGCATGTCCTTTGCAAGGCACATCAAGGAGTGGATTTCTACCCCTGAATTACTCATAACTGATCTTTTCACACAGCATAACAAAGAAACTAATGACATACACGGCAGCAGTCAACTGTTCTGTACTCCAGCGTCTCATAACCAGCTCCTCTTTGTGCCCATTTCCAAAAACTAAAGAACACTACAAACCCAGAGAAAAATTTAACTTTATTCTGAATTTGCTAGTGTCAGTGAGTTAAGTTGCTCAAAATTACTAATGAGCTATGTTTCCTATTTTGTTTTTAAAGTATACTATCAATCTACCTCTGATTTTTCAGAGTTTCATATTCAGAACTATATGGCTTTGATATCAAAAAGAGAGATGAGTCATGTTTTATATACATCTATATACCAAGTTCTGCTTTGTATATAAAATATACAGACATTTTAAATCATTGATACTTGAGTTAAAGCCTCTATGTGATCTGACTGTGTTCAGCTACCACTTTTAAATTCTCCAACAGCCTGGAGACGAATAATTAATATACCTATTTCATATCAGTATTGAAGTTTTGATAAAAATACCACGCACCTACAGATGAAAGGGTGCAAAATAACTTGCTTCTTTTAAAATCTTTTTTTTTTTTTTTTTTTCAAACAGGAAAAAGAATATATAGATGTGATGAGGCTATTTTCAAATCTTCAGCAATTACAGATGATTCATTCTGCACTTCCTGAAGTGTTCCTGATCAAGTTTGTCAAGCAGAAAAGTTGTCTAGGAAGCTGTGTTCTGGTAGTGATTACATGTTTTCCACTGATGCTGAAATAGTCAATATTTTGGAGGTAGTAAGTTGTGAGGTTTATGTATTTCCCTTTGCTGTAGTTATGACTTGAGGATTCAGTTCTTCCCATGAATAAACCAACACTGCAGAAAACCAGCTTGGGGGAAAATCTCTTATTCCCTTGTTATATTTCTCCCATATTTGAAGTCTGAAGCCGTTGCGTATGACAAGCACCTGGGAGCCAAAAGGGGAAGTATTCTTCCTACTCCATCATCACAGAAATACTGTCACATCAGAACAGACTAGTTTCATTTTGCTTTGGCAAGTTGATCAACAAGCTTAACCTTTGTCTGAAACCTCTAGGGCTTTAACAAAATGTGTGCTGTGCTGACAGCAGAAAGACCTTGTAAATGTACTTTTCCAGTGGGGCTATCACACAGCACAGACTAAGCATGTCCTTCCTTAGGAGAAACCAAACATACTGAGAAGAATACTTGTCACTTCTTCAAGACACCTGTACATTTTTGAAAAGTAAACTTAGGATGATTAAACCTGTGTTTGGTTTATGTGGCAAGGTTTGGGTAGTAGGGGGTCTGTGAGAAGCCTCTAGAAACTGCCCCAATATTGGACAGAGCTGGGACATACAGTGGTTTTAGTTTTGTCTCTGTTTCTCACTATCCCATTCAATTCTTAACTGGCAATAAAGTAAACTAATCTTCCCCAAGCATTTCCCAGACAGGAGAATGTCAGCTTGGATTATCATTTCAGAAGCTCCATCACCTCTGTCAGAAGACCCACAAAGCCTCCATAGAGGTTGTTGCTCAGGTACAGCCATGACACCCTGGTGACTCAATTTTTTACTAGCCCACTTGTAAAGATACCTTCACTTGACATGCAGCAACTCCCTGAATGACAAGCAGCATCATGGCTCTATAAAGGCACGATTCAGTGGTAAACAAGGTGAACCACTAGGGACCTGGTTTACTGGTGAACAGGATGATGCTGCGTTAACAGTTGAACTCAATGGTCTTAGAGGTCTTTTCCAACCTTAACAATTCTATGATTCTATGACATGCCAACCTGACAGCACAGATAGAGCAGGGAGAAAGCAAAAATGAAATTCTCCCATGTTAAATAACCTTCTGTATAAACGAGTGATGCAGTTGGTCAGTGACAACTGCAAATATTATCCACTTCCATTTTCTCAAAAACTTTGAAGAACCTGCTAATGCCTCTTACATCTGCTTTGGGACACACAGGATTGCTTGCAGCCATTGTCAGCTACCTCATGAACCAAGACTGATGAAAGCATTTGGCAACCAGGTTAGTAATTGAGAAAACTTACTCTTGGGATAGCTGCCTAAAACAGTTGTTGCTAGATTTGTGAAATATGATGTCTGTAGCAAGAACTGCATTATAAATCCCTTCAGCTTCAGATAGACAATATTAATTTCTCTGCACCAGTGCCACATCAGTGGAGAACAGAGACTTCCACATTCCAAAGATCTGACACTAATAGCTGTACAGAAGTGCATATGCAGCTGGGTCTCCTGTCCAGTAAATAAAAGGAAAATCAAAGCATGATCACTATTTGGGAGGAGTTTCCCAAAGGCTATATTGCATTTGTCTTTTCTCCTGATCAGATGTACACTATTGATTAATATAGGAAATCTTACAGCAGAAACAAACTTTTCAAGAATTTAGTCAATCTCTGTTTAATGATGCTGTGTATGAATTTTTTGGCACTAGTATAGAGAATAAAATACTTTTTTACTATATGTGAAAATCGACTCCCACCCTCCAGACTTCATAGACAAATTCTAATGCATAAGCCATGATATCAAAATGGTTTTGATTTGTAGTGGCATCCTGAATATTTCAGTCTAAAGTTCAAAAATGGCTGTTTTTTGGACTAATGGCTTTACATTTTTGCAAATGAAAGGGTTGTCTTCAGAACGCATTTTGAAAGCATATTCTGAGCATTTAGTATGAAAAAAAAGTAATGGTGATGCCACTCATAAATATAAATAAAAAATATATTACAGATGTAGAAAATTTACCTGCACTAAATACACATGCTATATACATTTCCTATGCTATATATACACTCTAGGCTATAGAGAGTTTTTAACAGTCTTGGTAGTTTTAAAGCCTGTTTCAACAAATCCACTCATGCCTCTGCAACTATCACATTCTTTAAAAAATACATTGCTGCAATCTTGTGCTATTTTTAGACACTTTCAGATATCCTCTGCAACAACAGGGAACATGCTAAGAAAATATGGAAAAGTTTATATAAACACCAAAATAATTATGTTGAAAAGAAAACAATTATATTTAGCAATGTCCACCTTTTAGTTGTTATATTTGAGAATTTAGTACGCGGTTGACATTTCAGGTGTATTCTCAGTATTATTTGCATGTAGCAGAAGATGAGCTCTTCAGTCAGACCAGTGCTTTCACACAAATATTCCCATGCTTCATAAAAGCATCCCAGCCTTAGGCAGGTCTTAACACAGACTAGATAGTGGAAGTCACAACAAACTAAATTTTGTTTATTATAACCATTAACAAGAGAGGCCTTCATTATCCAGAGACTAAATGTGTCTGCTGATGCATATTCCTGAAAAGACATTTCTGCCTAAAATGTGCTTCATATAGTACAAGGCTTTCTGACTTACAAGGTAGGTACTAAATTTGTTATGGATGTCTATTTTCTGCTTGTTTTAGATGAAAGTATTGACTTTCCCTTTATCCACATCATCCTGCTTCAAATGTCAGACATTTGAAGCGTAAAGAAGCAAGTCATATCTTTCTCAAATTCATTTAAATGTAGTCTTTAGTAAACAGTCTTCAACAACTCAGCCAAGACCTGCACTGCTGCAATTCATATGTCCTCCCTCTTTACTAGAAAAGCTCCTTATTTTCTCGCTTGTGATTAAACACCAGATTTGATTTGGACTGTGCATCCATTTTACTATCTCAGGTTAAAACAGATAAGCAGAAAATACAGAAAAAGTTAGTAACAGTCCAATTTACACCCCTTGCCCAAAAGTTTCACTGCCATTGCTCCTTTTAAGAGAAAGCTTTCTATTCCTCAGACTTTTAATGAGGTTTCTACCCATTTTTAGGGACTCCCTATTTTGAGTCGCGTCCAAAGAACATTTTCTGTTAAGACGTTACAAGTCATTTCTGAAGCAGTTGCTATTCAGCAATGTGAGAGCAAAGTGAATGTTGCTTTCTCTGTTTGGGGGAAAAGACTGGATGAGTTTCTTTAGAAGGGGTTTCTTACTCTTCACACAGCTGGACATGTTTTCCTTCAGTAGACACAGGCTTTAAAACAGCCTGCTCTTACATCTTGACTTCATACCCAGCAGTAGCACTTCTCAATATATAAACCATTAGCCAGCCTGACAAGAGAACTCTACTCTTAATATAAAAGCTTCTGGTATAAGAACATCTAAATCCATCATCAATTAGCCACAATATTTTTGGAAACATCTTCAAAATTTTCTAGAAATAGTTGAATGCTACCAGCATATATGAGTTTCCTTATAGCTGTTACTTGCCTGTTACCCCAGGAGGTTTTTTTTAAAAAAATCTATATTTTGTGTTTAAATTAATGTTAAATATTTCTTTCTTTCTTTTTTCTCCTTGGGACTATGTTCTGGCCTACTCACCTACTATTCAATTGCCTATGATTTAGATTTTCCCAGTGTCGTAACTTTCACAAGCAGCCCACAACAATCTACAATAACTCATTGATTCCATGACTGGAAAACAGCTGGCTAATCAAAACAAAAGATAAGCTCTCTACAGTATTAATAAAATGGTATTTATAAAGCAAGTCTTTATACAGAATTGCCAACTATTATAATAGTCTATTCTGCTTTTGCACCTAACAATGTTCCCTTGGCATTATTCAGTACTTTTTCCATAGAATAACTTTTACCAAAGTTGGTAGTCCCTGTAAATTTTCAGGAAAAGGGGTATTTCCATTGTTTATTAATTTCCAAAAGTCACCAGACTAAAATCTATTCTTTTGGGCTTAAGCCTCTATCCATGAATACCACTGAGCTGATGATTTTTCTGAAAGTGTTTTTGTTTCTATTGCCTGGTAGCGCTCTTCCTAACAATTGGCACCTGCAGTGGCTCTCGAGCATTTTTTAAGGTTGTTTCCCTTAAGAGCTGAACCATAGTCTGAGACTGAATTGTTCAAAACTGCCAAAATTGATTTTTTCTGACTCAGAATAAACTCTTTGCTTTATATACACACCTTTCTGCCTGACATTTACCCATACTTTTTCAGTCCTGCTGACACACACAGCATGATGTGTTGATTTTCTGGGATCTCATTTATGAGTTCCTTTAAATAATCAACCATTGGATGGTTCAAGCCTCCCTTATGATTCATGAACATCGCATCACCTGTCAAGGTACTGGCAATGATATTCCATTTCTATAAAAAAGTGCTAAGTGATTGTAAGCAGGGTGAAATGGGCTATGAAAATGTTTTCATTACTAGTGTGTAACTGTCTTTGGCACACTTCAAAGGCAGGCAAACCATTTCATCACATCTACAATTGTATAATGAACCCTGGTAATTACTGGGAGGGAGAATATTTACTGGAGTCAATGACAGTCCTAAAAAAAAAGAAAATACTTATTCTTTGGAAACTTTTACTATACGAAGAATTTTAGAACAATTTTGTAATCTGGCATTTAGTAGGGCTCAGTACTTAAACTGTATGATTAAATTCATCTACCATTCTGGCTGTGCAAGTGGAAAGAGATGCCGCATATGTTAATGCTGTCAATTCTCAAAATAACTGAGGAAAGAAAATGTGTCGTCAAAGTTTTGGGTTAATAATCCCTTGTTTTGCTTACAGAAAGGAATGGAGTATCAAAAAAATAGGAGTATGTGTCATAATCAGTGTTAATTTGTAGCACAAAAGGATGTTACTCCATTTTACAGCTAGTATGTAACTGGGCACTAAGGAATGTGACAGCCAAATCGTTTTTAGAGAAATCCCTAATTCCCCACTTCAGTTCGAGTCATGATGTTCTGCTTGTGCTCACAGCAGGTTCTACTGGCACCTGGCACATTCTCATCTTTTAAGATAATTGGCCTTTTTCTGTGTCTTGTAATAAAGAGGGTATGGGTTTCCTGTCTATTTAATAATCTAAACAAGACTTACTCTCGGTTCCTTAGTCTGAAACTCATAAGATATCTTAGCTTTTTTGTCTGCATTACACAGTAGCTCCTGAATAGGTGGAGATGAATACCTGTCCGTTCTTTCTGTTTTGAGGAGGATATACTGTGATGCTCTAAAACATTAAGATGCAAATAGCTGTGAAGATAGATGCCTGGGTCATGCACTGAAAAAGATTATGGTGACACCTTAACAATATAAATTTCCAGTACCTTCTTCTTAGAAAGTACTTATATACTAAAAAGCCTCTTTCTTATTTAAGTCAAAAGTTTCAACACATTCAAGATATTCCACTTTTTCTTCCCAGCACATAGATGTCAACTCTATAGCACTTCAGATTCTTTCCAAGCACACTGATGCATGTTCCACAATACCTCAGACTGGATAAAGAACTGCAGATCCGTGAAGATCTTCATAAAGTCCAAAATGTGTTGCCTGTCTTCTGCAAATAAGAATATTCCTTTCTACTGAAATTCATCAAAGAATCCAACCCCATGAGCTATCAGTGCCCATAATGCTTCCTTTCACAGGTATGACTGCTTGTTCCATAAGAAAAATGACAAAACTTTTAATTTGGTTATCAGACACTTAAACTCCCCTTGTCACCTAAACAAACTACAGCCAGGGCATGCTTGAAATAGTTCTTGGTGCTTTTTCAAACAGATGGCATTCAACTCTGCACATGGAATTACAGCTACACATTTTGGTATGTCTGGCATGAGTTTTGAGATCATTTTATTCCAAACAATTTTTTTTGACATCTGGACCACTACAATTAAGGTTATCAGGAAGCTAACTGAAATAAATTTTGAAGTATAAAAATATTCCCCTTTTACAGAACTACTGCATTGTGCTGATTGCTCTTTTTTTCTTTCCTGGCTACTCCTGTGTCTCCTGCAGCTCTTTTGCTGCTGCTGCTATTTCTGTAACCATTGGGATCCCAATAGTAAGACACAGGACAGCACAGAAAGCACAGGTCACTAAAAATATTACTTGGATCTGTTACATGGTGCCTCCTTTTTGTGGATGAACGTGTTAGAGAGGATGAGATTTACATCTATGCAACCTCAACTGGAATGGCCTGATGTGTCAGAGGAGGTTTAGGAGACATATTAGAAAGAGGTTCTTTACCCAGAGCACTAGGACAGGCTCCTCAGGGAAGTGGTCACAGCACCAAGACTGACAGAATTCAAGAGGCATTTGGACAATACTCTCAGGCACATGGTGTGACCTTTGGGGATGGTCCTGTGCAGGGCTAAGAGCTGAACTCCATGAGTCTTGTGGGTCTGATCCAATTCAGCATATTCTATGATTCTGTGAACTACAAACAGAGATAATTTCAGACTGAGATTAATTCCTTTATTCTTTTAAAGCACTTACTGATCAAGTTAAGAAATCCATGTCAGAAAATCCCCTTTCATTTCTTTTAAATGAAAAGGTCAGTCAAAATTTCAAAGAGTAAGTATCACTGTAGAAAATAACCTTGCAATTATTCATTATGTCTAGGGCTTCAGAAAGCAGTTGGGTCAGTACATATCTCACACTGACAAAATCATGGAATATAAAATCATAGACTATGCTGAGTTGGAAGGGACCCATCAGGATTATTAAGTCCAACTCCTGGCTCTACACCCCAAGAATCACATCATGTGCCTGAGAATATTGTCCAAATGTTTCTTGAACTCAGATGGGCTTGGTGCTGTGACCACTTCCCTGGGAAGCCTGTTCCAGTGCCCGACCTTCTGGGAGAAACACCTTTTCTAGTATTTAACCTAAACCTCCTCTAACTCAGCTGCATGCCATTTCCTCAGCGCTAGTCATGAGAGTGAAGACATTGGTAACTGCCCCTCCACTTCCCCTTATGTGGATGTTGAAGACCACAGTGAGGTCTTCCCTGTCCTGTTCTCCAGGCTGAACAGACCAAGTAGCCTCAGACACTCCTCAGACCCTTCACCATCCTTGTGTCCCTCCTTTGGATGCTCTCTAATAGCTTAATGTCTTTTTTGTACTGTTGTGCCCAAAACTACACACAATATTCAAGGTGAGGCTGCCCCAATGCGGAGCAGAGCAGGACAATCCCCTCCCTTGCCCAGTTGGCGATGCTGTGCCTGATGCCCCCCAGGACAGATTTGGCCCTCCTGGCTGCCAGGGCACTGCTGACTCAGACTCAACTTGCCATCGACCAGCACCCCCAGCTCCCTTTCCATGGCACTGCTTTCCATGCTCTCATTCCCTAGTCTGTACTCACTAACAGGGTTTCCCTGTCCCTAGTGCAGAATCCAGCACCTGCCCTTGTTAAATTTCATATGGTTGGTGATTGCCCACTTCTTGAATTTGTCAAATCCTTCTGAATAAATCCAAGTTCTTGCTCCAAAACACAGTCTGCTCCATCTCCCCAGCTCATCCCTTCTCCACCAAGACCCACGGTAGGGTCACTCTTCATTTTCAGCCTCACCAAGCTTTTGCTACCATGAGGAGACAGATCTGCCCTGGGGAGAAAACCTCTCTCCATCTTTACCCTCTTCAACAGGATGTCTGCCATTATTAGCAATGAGGGAGACACTTTCTCTGAGGTATTTTCAGAGCATTGCCTCATCAACTTCCCCTAGGAACATGTTATGCTAATAGGTCATCTTCAGAGCCTTTCCTACTGTGGGATTTGGGGTTTTTTGGTCAAGGAAAGCCCCCTAGCTTTTTTCACCCTCTCAGAAAAGCTCCAAATCTTTTATTTTCCTGGAAAAGAGTTTTCCTCATGAGGTCGTCACCAACAGTATTTACTGTTTAAAAGGTGAACAGTGTCACTTTGAAGCTTCTATACTTCCTGGTATTTAACACATCTATTTATATACTTGCCTGAAGTTAGGAATTCACATAGAATTTTCTTCCCTATTTCCTGTCCTTTGCCCATCCTTGGCAAATCCTTTGGAGAAAGTACAAGCTGCACAGTCTGCCTTGCAGAGGCTTTACTACTGTTATGGATAAGGTTCAATGGTTCATGTCCTTTTTTTCGTTCAAATTCTTATTGTGGTATGTCTCAACAAATATTACAGCAAATATCATCCTGTACATAACCTTTTATTCAGCAGTACCTGCTAAGGAGTGAGTCCTGGGAATATTATACTCAGCCCTGAAATATATGCTTAGAAACTGGAAACCTGAAAAACTTAGCACACACATGCAAAAAAACCCAAAAACCTACTTCTTATCAAGTTCTTAATATCTTAAAAAAGAAAGCCTGAAATCAAGTGCATCTAATATGTGGTTACTTCAGCTCTTGTATATATTTCTCCACAAAATTTGAGATATTTCCCTTTGTGAGGTCTCAATTTTATTTCTTTACAGCTTTTCAGCACCTTGAGTGTGGTTTTGCCAGAATTATTATTATTACACTTTTATTACATAACTAAAATAGATTTGCAAGCTGTAAGATTCGCAATATGGTTAGAGTTTTTCTTGAATATGTATTGATTAAAACAACTCAAGCTAACTGAGATGAGATAGTAGAGAAAACAAACACATGGAATGTAGTATTAGCACACAGGCTACAGACATGCCACCTCCATCATAGATTCACCTGTAGAATTTTAGAAATTTTCTTTCTACACCCATCTTAGTCACAGATGGTCCCTGAAATTCCAGAAAAATCTGTGCATTTTGGTTATTAAGGAAATAAATGTTAGTATGCAGTCATACAAGAGTAATACAATCAACGGCACTGACACTTCGAAGGGGCATATTTTTCTGGACTAAAGTATTAATTGTAGCATTGCTCAGGGCAATCTTACCTTACCTCAGAATTGCTCAGGATTTCAGTAATCCACTGTTAGTGAGAAAAGCCTTAAAGAACGATAGAAGTGCTGATTAGTGAAGGTAGGTATATACAATTTTTTCTGTCTGAACACATATAAATGTAATTGTAAAAGTAGTTATAATCAACACTGCAGTTTTTTGGTAACCAATCTGAGGGATTTTCAGACACAAGAGAATGAATAAATTTAAGGATTGAGTTTTCACTGCAGTGTGAAAATGTGAAAAGTCCCAAAAACATGTTGTGGATGGATGGTGGAGATGACCCCCATCCCCCATCACCTCTGCAAGCACAGTAAAATGTGAACCTCATAGATTTTTTTTCCTTTTTTTTTACTGGCAAGTGTATTTCACAAAAAGTACAATTCTATATTTCTGTGTTGTTCTGAAATGAAGAAGAATAATCTAGGCTTTCTTCTTCCAGACATGGATGAGAAATGTAATGTTTTTAAAAAGAGAACAGAAACTTGCAAATCACAAGCTGGCAGAATCTCTAGTAGAAGAAAAAGCCATCATCTATAGCTGTAATTTCAATATTTTTGTGGCAGAAGTAACAAGAGGTGACCACTCCTTGAAAATTAATATTATTAGATAGAAGTTCTTATCTCATGAGTCTCCATGTGCTTCACAACTCACATTCAGAGAATCTCGTTTCCTTCTCATGATACATTACAGACTATTTTGTTTGTTTGTTTATATTTTGTACCATTTTGAAACTTCAGCATCACAATACTACACCCTCAGACACAGCTTTGGCCAGCGTCTTTTGTGTGTGTGTATTTGTGTGCACGTCTTTGCCTGCAAAAGCATCACTACAATGGATAGTTTCTTCACTATTTCACAGAATCCTGCTGGTTGGAAGAGACCTCAGGAGCTCTTCAGTCTAGGCTCCCCATCAAAGCAAGGTTAGCAATGAAATTAGACAAGGTTGTTCAGTGTTTTATTCAGTTGGGATCTAAAAATGATGCACTTGCTATCTTCCCTTTTTAGTTGTGCTAAGGCTTCAGTTTGGGGTGGCTTCTGAAAACTTGAATTAAAACCGACATTGTTAGGCATAAAATCCATTCAGATTCACATTTACTACAGTTTAAATGGTACTTGACTACCTGTTATATGACTTTTTAAATTTAATTTGATGTACTAATATATATACAAATGGAAAACAATTACAAAAAGAGAAATATTTTTTCCAGCTTTGTTTATCCTAGAAGTCAAGTTTCATTAAAAGTCATATATTTGTTTCTTGAGGACCTCTGGGTTTGTTTTGGGGTTGGGGTTTTTTTTTGTATAAACGGTTTTTAGATAAGTAGTTTCTAATCTCTGTTACAAAGAATTTGTCATTCATACTGTGTTAAGGGTTCAGCAATCTGTTCAATGACATTCATTAAAAATCATAGTGTAATAGTTCAAATTCTTCTATGACTTTTAAGAAAGGACCATGGCAGGTCTTTTCAAACTAAGCAAACAGTCTGTCACAAACAAAGAATCATAACCCAGAGCTAAATAATATTAAGAATGATTTCCAGGTTTCATTCAGCATAGGAAAACCATAGGTTTTGTTTCAAGTTTTCTTGGTGAAGTGCAAGTCATGCAACCAAGAATCTACTGGCCCACAGCATTTTTCCCACAAACATCAAGATACAGCTAAATATGATATGTGTGACAAGGATTTTCTGAAAATATTTCAAAGTTATGAAATGCAAACATTCTGTAACTTTTGATGTACTTGAAATGGCTTTTGTTCCCTGTCCAGGTGCAACAAACCTTGTTTTATGAACCTTTAGCAAACAGAGAACTGTCAGGACCTCTCAATCTCTAATACACCTGCTGTCACTACAAACATTATCTGCACTTCACAGGTAGGACAGGTGCAATGACACAGCAATTTCCCTAACGAAACTACTAAACTGAGACTTGAAACCAAATATCCCAAGTCTTATGTTATCTGTCTTTCTTTCTTACTGTCACGGTGGGTTTTACTGTTTCACTGCCACACTAAACCTCACATGCACCAATAGCATCTGAAGATATCAGCCATTTCACCTGGCCTGATAATCAGGATGTATTCAAGGAATTATTTGGTCCATGCATTTGTCACTCCGTGTGGAAAAGTTCTCCATCTTTACTCTCCTTCCGTTGCTTTTGGTTAGCAAAAACAATCACTGAAGATAATCTGACAGGAGATGTTTAATGCAGGGAAAGGCAGCTTGTCTTACACAGATCTGTAGCTAATAAAACCACTCATGCTTTTCCCCTTGTTTTGACCAATCAGTTTAAAATTCATTAGCTTGAGCCACACCAGCTCTGAAGGCAGCCTCAGCACAAATTAAAGAGCCATCCATCCTCAACCAGAAAAAGAAAGTCTGCTCAATACTCAAAGTCACAGTCTCCACAGTGACCAAAGCACAGAATTGTCTTATTACACCATCAGCACAAGGGGAGTTCATAGGGCCCAAACACAAAGTCATATGGCGATATTTGCCCCATGGCCATAAGCTTTAATGTAAGCCTCAGAAACTTCACCAGCAGAAGGCATTTAGGACAAACTACAAATGTTCACAAAGTTATCTGAAATCTTTAAGTCCAAACATTGCACTTCTTTCCATGGCATGCAAGGGTTTCAGACCATTGAGACAGCAGGTGGATTAAGTGGGGCAAAGTTCCTGTGACTTTGCAATCATCACTGAACCTTCTCCACCATCTCTTCCCCCAAATCCTATTTAATTGAGACATAGGTCTTCCTCTCACGGTGAATTAATGAAAGATAATACAGTTAGTTTTCCTCAGAGATGTCATTTGTTAGCAGATTGCAGTGAAACAACGGCTTGCAGGCTCCTGAGGATACAGTTCTCATCTTGTGCCTTTTAACTGTCAGTCACACCTACAGTGTTCTTGAAACAAAGGTGCTGTTGGATAGTTCACCTGGGTGAGCTGTTCGTTCAAACCCACATCAAGAAAAGACATACTCATTCCAAGGACTCACAAAGGTCACAGATCTCATGTTAACTCCTGTCGGTCTCTACTAACTCGTAACACTACTACTGTAAAAGAGCTAATGAATCGGAATCTGTGGTTCATGTCTCCTGCCTCTCTTTATCCAGTAAAAAGCAGGGCTAGCTGCAGGGATTCCTACCTTTGGGGTCTATGTGAACATGAACAAGTCATGAAATGCATGGAAAAATCAGCTTAGTATTGACTCCTATTAACTCCTCCTGGACTTGTCCCTGGGATACATAACCAATGCAGATGTCAAAGGGAAGAAAATTCACTTGGAATGAAAGATGGCATAAGAAGCTCTGTTTCAATGCCTTGACAAGGCTGGGGAGAGATTAGCTTTCACCACATCCTACTTGTTTTTAGACAGATGTAGCTGCTTCTCACTTCCCAAGGAAACTACCCTGACAGCAGTATCTGAAGGGCTTTGCAAAATGCTTGTCTCTGTATCCCTTGCTTCCAGTCGAAAGTCCTAATTTTTGCACCCGATTTCCCATCAGGTGTGTTGTGAATCTGATGTGCTGCCATACATTTGAAACATCATTCTGGAGCTCATCTCCCAACCTGCTTGTCTCTCTCCTCCCCCAGACTCTTTTTGAACTGATCTGTTGTCAAATGTCTTGTGTTATATTTGTCTTGCTTTATCTTGGGGAAGGTAATGTCTCTTTCTTTGTCTCTAAAATGTATATGATTTGATCCCACCCTATAAATGTTTTAGAATAACAACAGTACCAAAGGATGCTTGAACATCTCAACTGTCAGGGAATAAAGGAAGAACATTTTCCACTCTAAATATTAACTGTTAGAGTCTTCTTATTTGTAGTATAATTGAAAAACATTATTGTAATTGGTTAGCAAAACCACCAATGACACAGTCTTTTGCAAAATGGAGATGAATGAAGCAGCTATGGAAATGACATCTTAATAAGAATAATGAAATTTGAACCCCTACTCCAAGTACAGTGTACAATCCATTACATGGAGATTAAATGAAATATAAATACCTGAAGGATAAAAGATTATTGATCTGACATAAGTCATCTGATTTTGCAACCAGAAAATGTCAAACAACAGGCATCTGGACACTGTAAAGTGCCTAACTACAGCTTTTTCAGGTGAGAAGGGAATTTAACAGCCTGCACTGTCAGGCAAGGTCTTACTCCATTCTGGGTGCAGCATTTTTGCTGGGTTTTTTTCTCTTCCTGTTAACCACGAAAGTATTGTCAGGGTCTGAATAAATTTTTAATTAGTTCCCTGGATCTGAAACTCAGTGGCTGAAGGTTCAATTCTCAGTCCACCAATAGTGTTAACCTCTTTATAACTCAGTTTCTTGTTCATGAGATAAGCAATAAAGCTTCCCTTTACCACTTATATGTGGAGGAGACACATTTTCATGACATGCCAAAACACAGTAACAGTTCTGGGTACCAATGTATTTAGACAGCTACAAAACCTTGTGTTTTTATAGAAAAGTAAATGTCATAGGAGAAGGAAGCATCAAGACTGGATTGCAGAGCATGGAAGCTGAGGATGGGTTGACTCCTGGAAGAGGTTGATACTCCCAGGGTACTCAGCTGAAAAAGCTGTTATCTTTTAGTAGATTGCCTCTTAGTCTAGAAATTCCCTGTTTCTCACTGATTTTGAAGTGAGAACAATGAGGACTGACAAGTCTTATAAATCCCTCTCTTTTCAGCTAGGAAGAAATACTTATTGACATGCAAGTTAATTCAGTGGAAATTACTTATCCTGATATTTGTATCATTCCTATTTCTGCTGTGGTCCAGCACCTCACGGACCAGTATCAAGCATGGAGGTAACTCAACACAAAGGTAGTACAGGCAGATGAGAATTCAAAGGGTGACAAAAGTTAGGGATTGTTTATCTTCCTTTACAAAGCCTCCAGTGCCTCCCTAATGCACCAGAAAGCATGCAACAGAGCAGAAACCCAGATGTTTAGACACTAGGCAGCTATTCCTGATTTCACCCAAATCACCCAGCATCTCCAATAGTGGATGACAGTAAGGGCATTTTGCAGCAAAGCATATTTCAATTATGCTCATGATTGAAGGACACAACATGGTCAGCGTAGCTGAGTTAAAGGGAAAACAAGAAAGATGATGCTTCTACTACGCATCTACTCTAGACAGCTTTAACCTCAACCAGTCATGCTGGTTGTAGCTGTAGTACACACACCAACACTGTGTCTTAAGTGCATGCAGTCATTAAGCACAGCTCAGGAAAAAAAGATCTCAGCATTAGCATGGCCCCAAATATACACATAACTTCACTACAGTGGGCACATTTTCAGTTTGACCATGCTATACTCTATCTCATCAGATTCTGGCAGATTTTTGTCCTGTCTGGGGTTTGTAGCATGTCAGTCAAGGCTACTGATTAGAAAGATCTTTTGTCATGAGCACTGCGAAAGAGTAGAGAACAGCTGGGATAATTCACTGAAATTGGATACTAGTGTAAGTGATACCCTTCAAAAAAATATAGATTGGGGGTACTTAGCTAAAAGTAACATCATAATCTGCAATAATCATTAATGGTAAAACCTAAAATCCAGTCTTACTTCTTTATTCAGCAGTAACTAAACCTTTTGATCTCCAAGGCTAGTCTCCTTCACTCATAACAACCTTACAAGCAGACTTCTAGCGATAAAAGAATGAAGGAACTATTCGGACTTATTTTGGAAGCAAACTTGCACCAAGATACACAAGTTGCTCTACAGACACTTAAAGAGAATAAAAGGACTATTTTATTTTCTTGAAGTCTTTCTAACTTTAGTCCAAGTCTCAGCTGTTGTGCAATATCACTCCACAATGACTGGAGAAGTGCTTAACATTCTAGGAAGGAACAGTTTGCTAAAGTGTGGTTTGCATTTATGTTGTGCATTTTAGGCTGTCCCCACTTAAGACACGTGCACTTCATACAGATTTCATTATTGTCAGAGCCATTAAATTTGTTCAGCAGCTAATGGGAAATATTAAGGGTACTGGAATAAATAAGGCTAAGTGGAAGAAGCCTTAATGTTTGGCTTTCAATAGCCTGTCTTGTCAAGCCATCACTTTTCACATGTTGTAGTCCATACACATTCCAGAGAACAAGCTGCAGGGAGGAAAGGCATGAATAGGAAGACACCAGGACACTACTCCAGGGTAGCTACATGTTACTGCTAGGTATCTGTGTCAGCAGTAGCAGCAGTCCTTTTCAGCCCTTCCATGTGGAAAGTGTAACTCTGCAGTAGGTCACAGGCAACTAGCCTGAAAATTGTCACATCTTGGAAGACCCTTTTGTGTTCTAGAGATTAAGGAGAAATTGAAAAACTGGAGGTTCTATTCTTGTCTCTGTCACGGAGTTATGCTGTGTGACCTTCAGGGATGTTTTTCACAGCTACCTACACCACCACATCCTTTCTTCTGCCTTCTCTCTTTAGACTGTTGCTACGCAAATCAGAAACTACATCCCCAGCATATTTGAAAGCTTCCTGATGTAGTGGGGATCCTCTCTGGGTACATAGTTAAATATCAGAAAGCATAAAGTAGGACTAGTTCTGGTTTTCATAGCTTTTTAGGCATAACCTGATTGAGCACCGTGCACCAGGTACAGTCTCAGTAGAGTTACTTGCCAGCTCCATTCCTGGCTGCTCAAAAATTTACTTTGCTGCTATATCACACTCCTATCTAATTAAGATAATCTCAAGAAAGTGAGGCATTGGGAAGAATGAAGACTTCAGAAAATACTATTTCCTGCAGGAGAAAAAGATTCCCTAGTGAATTCAATTTTGTCTCGTTTAAATGTCATAGCATTTTATTCTCATGCCCCTCACCCAGCTCTCAGCTTTCCAGTTCTGCAAACTGTTTGAATGAGCTGCACATGTTGGCACATAACCATGTTGGACTTGTTTTTACATCTTTGGCTCATTCACATGAATGTTTTTTCTATCATTTCTCTATCTGATCCTTCTAAGGTATCAGATTCAATCAGTGGGCCCACTTAAAACACCCCAACCACCCTGCAGAAAAGACCAGAGAAGCCAGCATGTCACCTTAGAATTCAAGTCTTTTGCCACTCAGTTTAAGAGATAATGAAAAGAATTAAAACTCAACTTTTGGGGGGGTTTTGTCATCCCAAATTCTTAGCGCAAATAACCAGAACAGTGATCTAGATGCTTGGAGTGCTTCCAAACTTACCCCTGTATTTCTACTATTAAGCAAGTATGGTTCATAACCAGCCATTCTCCAGGCTATTGAGGCCCATCTTGCTTGCAGATTGTTGTCTGCATCAATTCAGTGGTGCCACGAGTCTGGTACCAGCATCTCTGTCCCTTGAACCATCTGTTTCTGCAGAACATGTTAAATGCTGGAATGTGCCACTTTTCAATAACGTGTCCATGACAGGGAAAATTGATACTGCTTTTACATGTTTTGACAACAGATGAAAAGTTATTTTGTAAAAATTTCCTCCAAGCAGCCCTAACCACTGAAATTCCCCTTAAAAACTTAAGTGGCTCCTTCAGCATCTGCTGTTTAATATCAGTGTTACCCACACTTTTTTTCATTCTGTTTGGCTCAACCATAACAAACTTCTCAATTCCTACTCCAGTTTTATTTAACCTTGTCTCAATGGGAGAGGAAGTCAGAAACTTATACAGAGACGTACATAAAAATTGTCATCAGTAACTTTCATAATGGCACTAATACATTCCTCCTTCTGTTGGAAATCCTTTGAGAAATATCACTCTTAACTTAGCTGAACCTGACATTTAACCATGAGTTTACTTCAATATGTTTTCTCTTGATGATGTATTTATCTTGAGGATATTTAAGTTAAAAATTATATTCCAATATATTCCCACAGATGTTGTTTCATCTGCAAGAACTTTCCATTTTTTTCATAGCTATTAATCAGATATCAAACAAGATTGACTGCAAGGCTAATCCTTGAGGAAATTAGCTATCTCCAGCCATTGTATTGTTTCTTTTCCAGTTCAAACTCTGTTGTCATCATAAAACAAACAAAAATCAACCAACCAAACTCACTGGTAGAAAAGTAAAAAATAATCTAGCATAGAACAGCATGAAATGTTTGATCCTATTTCCCACTTCCTAAATGTATTTAATTATGCTCTCAGATAATATTTTTACTAATAGTCTGAATCTATTTCTCATATAGAATTTCCCCGTTTTTAATTGTATTATTTTTTATCTTTTCTGAAGTTTGATTTGAATCACAGACTACAAGTCTCCAGTATATATTACTACAGTCTCCCATGAAATATTTCATGCTCTTGAGTTTTGGTTTTAATTCACTATAATATTTTCAACTTTCATTTATTCATCCTTACTAATCTTTGTCCATATCGTTAATATCAAAAACTTCACCACTATTTCCATCAAAAAACAGTTGCAAAGAATTCTGTTTGCTTTGAGGAGTATCTAAATTACTATCTCAGTTGCATCCTCCGCGAAGAATGACTCAAGTTTTCTATTTTCTCATCTTCTCTAAATGTTTCAGGAACCTGTTGCTGCCCTGTGCAAGACCTAGTTCAGCCTGACTTCTTCCATTGCCCTTTTTTCCTACACTTACCAGATTGTTTTGCTGATTGGTGTTTTTACACTTATTTTTAGATATGTTTCACTGGTTTGCCTGAACACACTTCAAATGCACATTTATCTATTTTCTCTTCACTTTTTCCCATCCTAATCTGTTCTCTGTTCTTTGAGAAATAATATCCAAAATTCAGCTCTAGAATACACCACAGAATATTTGCACTGATGACCATTTTAGCTGACAACCGTCTCTAAGCCCTCTTTTCTATGCCTGACAATCAGAACCACTATTGCAGATTCACTAGTCATTTAGAGAGATCCCTATTTTGTGTAGAGGAAGAGGTTGCCTAAGACAGAGGTTTTTTCTATTTCTGCAGTGAATGTAGCCCAGTGTTTCCTGTGCAGATCTCAAAGATTTCCTCAATACAGTTCTTGCCATCTAGGCAGATTCTCTATCTTCCATCTTTTTTGCAGGTTCAGCTGTTCCTATGTCACTCTCTTTTATCCTTGTGCTTATCATTTTCTAAAGGGTGCTCCTGGGACATAGTAATGTAGTCAAGTTTGTATTATACATCTATAAACCAATCTCAGATAGTCCAAGGAAAATTCCAGGCTTTTTGTGTATTTTAAAATGTTTCTTAACCTTCTTCCTCCCTTTGGATGCTAAACAGCAAGAAAACTCAAGACTAGGGTCTGCCATCTTTTTAATTACGTAAATGAAGAATTTTGTGGATGAGTTACATGCAGTAATGTCTTAGGATTGTTGCAGGGCTAATTCCATTCTTTACACTCAGGTTGGTCAGTAGAACCTTCACAGATATTACTCTTACTTCTCACAAGCTTCTTCTTCAAAGTGGGTATTAATAGGGATTTTAACTTGTAAGAGATAGTCCAGATAATGAAAATGTGTGGCTAATTATGATGGAAGCCCAGCCACTGTGCTAAGGGTAATGCAGTGGGATTTGCTGGTTACTCTGCCTTAAGGAACACTTTAGATTCCTTTTAATTTTTAATATTACTTTCAAATTCCCTTCAAAGTGTTTCTAATAATCTGGAAACTTTTAACTACAACTTGCATGCTTCACCCATTGGCAGAAGACTACAGATACACATCTCCAAGCGCTAGTTGTTGTGAACAGGGTTAGAAACTTACACCAGGCTTACACTGGAAGCTTGTGAATGTCGAGTAGTATAACCTTAGTTAGTGGTAGCAGCTAAGAACCATAATTTCTATTAAGTATAAAACCAATATTAATGTTCAGAGACTAAATAACCTCAGGTTCCTGCCAACCTTTGGAACCATCAAATGCTATTCAGAGCTACTCTTGTTGAGGAATACTTTTAGTATAGATAGCTCTGTTTTGCATATTAGTGAAGTCTTTGGTCTCATGTTTCTCTCTGAACACACACAATTCTACAGCTTAATGAGCATTTCTAAAGCTTAATGAGAGAGTGAAGGTAATTTATGCATTTTCTTTTATATGTATGCAACCTCTAAACAACAGACTGGGTCACAGAGCCCCAAAAAAAAGTAATTTGTCAAGGAGAGGTAAATTTTTATTACAAAATCATCCACAAAAAAAATCTATAATTATATGAGACAACTGATCCAGAAGCCACTGCCTGGAGGCCAGAAACTACGCTGTTTCAAGGAGCTGTCTTTATAAGGTAGGTGTAGCGGGGGTGCTCAGGGCAAGAGAATTAGCTTGACAAATCAGGAATAACCCTGTCTTTCTGGAGTCAGACAGCACCCTGAGTCCAACAAGAGGGGTCTCAGTTACTAAGTTATGCTTACTTTGCTGTTTGTTAAACAATTTCTCTTCTGTTTTGCTTGGTAGGTAAAAGGCTGGCACTGTCTTGACTTCTGCTCCCAGGTAGTATCTCTGACTCTCTGCATGGAGCTGGGCATATGCCTGACTTGTGCAGCTGTTAATCATAGAATTATAGACACATAGAATGGTTAGGGTTGGAAGGGTCTATGAAGATCATCTACTTCCAACTTCCTGCAATCTGCAGGTTGTTTTTGGAAAGCAGGTGTTTTAAATGACAGAAGACTGAAGAAAGCAGCATTGCTCCTTTGAGCTCTGTACCCGGTGGAGTATGCCTGGACATCAGTCAGACCTGGGGCCTGGAATAGTGCCTGAATGGTGTCCCGGAGGACTTCATCCATTTGACAAGTTCAATGGCTAAATCCCTTGCCACTGTGGTCACTTGAGAGGGTAAAATGACCATACTTCAAAACCTTGTATTAGCTTGTAAGATTACAAATAGGCCATTCTTTTGTTCTGTGGAATCCTGCTTCATTGTATATATAAAGAAAATTTCTTGTCCTCTTCATTATAAGCCGTGGTAATGAGCTACAGCACTTAAAAATAGAGCGTTCAAAAGGGAAAAAAACAGTTCCTCCAGGTTTCTCTGCTCTAATACCGAAGAGCAGCTTCAGAGTAACAAGTAACCAAATAAGTCATTTGGAAACACCTTGGTTTGTAAGCACATATGCAGGGAGCGAAGTTTTAGGAAAACCAAGAATAAATCCGAGTGCTGTATTTTGCAGGGAAATCTGAGCCTCCCAAATTCTCCTGTGCTTATGGTTTGAGGGGTGCATGTCCAAGGCTTCTATCGATCACCCATGTGTGGAAATGTAACAACAAAGAAAATGAAAAATCCTTCTGGATAATTGATATAGAATATGTGGGTGATCTGAAGGGAAAATGAGAACCAGAGATGTGTCAGGGAGAAAAAAAGAAAAAAAAAACAAAAAAAGATTATATTTAAAATGCCAGCATCCTGTGAGCCCGTCTGCTTCCTATCACTTATTTTGCAGCTCTAGATTCCCACAATGGACTACTGCTGCCATCTACTGACACCCGCACTGCAAGGGGCTGAGCATCCCTCCTGCAACTTGGTCATGGGAATGGGCACCAGGGAGGATGGCAGATCATGAAAGATTTTGAGTCTATAAAGGAAAAAGAAAAACAGTTTCCAAGAAGAGAGAGTATCACAGCCAAGATTAAAAACTCAAGTACAGCTTTGTCTATTAACAATATAATGCAAAAAATATCCATGTTCTGAGGAGGGAAACCTAAATGGAAAATCTTTTGCTTCCAAAAGTGAAGGGAAAGCCACACCTGGATCCACACTTCTGTCATGTAGTGACCTAAACCTATTGTCAAGGTCCTAAAGGTTACTAGTTTAAGTGACATGGCTGACAGTCTGTGTTCAGCTCCATGAGATGATGAAATGACTTGACTTGCACAGCAGGAAAGTTAACGAAGCACAAAAAGCCTGGAGTAAAGTCCAGATTTCCTAATTCAGTTGCTTGTATTCCCCTTGTTCTAGGAGCAGAGGGCTTCAGATAGAAATCCTACATCTGACTTCAGATTAAAATTTACATCCACAAATACTCAGAGAACAGACAAGCCTCCGATTATTACAGGTATTTCTAGATTAAATCTGGAAGGAAAGCATACTTTTATACTATGTATTGAAAGACAAACTATGGAAATAACAGGAAAAAATTCAGCAGTGGAACTATATCATGTCTGTTACTATCCAGCAAGAGATATGCTTGATTTCACAACCTCTGAATTTCACAGTACTCCATTGCAAGTGGCAGCAAAGATCTGACCCAGACCTTCCTGATCTTAGATCGTATTTCTTTTCTGGTAGTGTTATATAGCAGTTATCATTAGCAGTACCAATCTACACAACAGTTGCAGAGAGCTGCGAACCAACATAAATTAGCCTTTCCCCTTCTCTGTGCAGCTCTTGTTAGGCTGTTCTCTGTGTCTAAGTCAACTGAGTTTAGTAGTCTCTAACTTGACTTTATTATGCAACCTGGAATGCACAGTGGAATAATTTTAAATTGATTTAGCTGAGCATAGTGATAAATTCAGGTTTTTAATCTTTATACCATTTATCTTTGATAGCTATACTACACCACGTGAACCCTTTCTACATGAATTAAAATGCAAGCCAGTCTGCATGGCTAACATGGATTTCTGGTACTATGTTTTCAAAAGAATGTCATACCTAAGCATGTCATCTTTATTCTACATAAAAATGTGTGATACAAAGAAGTACTAAAAGAAAAGTTATAATAGCAATGATGCTGTGCCCTAGCAGTGGGATTGAAGTCAAACTGCTGTCCACATTGACATAACATTGAAATATTCCCAGGAATACACTCTCTCTTCCCTCATCTCCTCCAGGAGCTGATCTACCACAACCTGTCTGAGAAGAAAGGCCTTTGTAGACCTGTCTTGCTTTGCACTTCACCAGGCAGATTCTACATAGAATCAACTCTGTAATGAAATAGGAACCGAAATTTTACAGAAGCTTGCTGGGCGAGAGTGAAGACAAAAAAAGCTCTGGAAAACCCTGGGGTTTGTGTGGCATTTTTCTTACAAATTCTCCTTCAGGACCAAAGTGTTACCTTCTAAGTCAGTTGCCTGAATATGTCACTCTTGGGATGGAAGCTGAGATGGGTAGGTGGCCTGCCTTGAGACAGTCAAAGGCTGTTCAAACAACAACAATTAATTTGAGTGGTCGTCTGAAGCCCAGAGTAGTTTTTTGGTGGTGTTTTTTCTTTATTTTTAGAGTCTTTTGTTTCTTGCTCAGGCTTTGCTTCTCTTTAGGTTCCTGATTTGGTGTCTCTCTGACTCACTTCACAGTGGGCCCAAATCCATCCAAATCCAACCCCTCCATCTAAAGCTTCTGAAGGACTACAGATCATTACATCTATTTAGCTCAGTGTTTTACAGCGTTTCAGGGACACATGGGAAAATTTTTTTGCCAACAGTTCTCATGAGCAACAAGACTGGTGTTTTAACCTGACCAACAACAGTGAGTTTTGGCCTTTGCGTGGAATAAAGCCTAACTCAAAAAAGAAGAATTCCTAATCCAGTGCTCCATAATGCTCATCCTTTCACAGAGCCCACAGAAGTGGGGGAGAAGGGTGTCTGTCTGAAGGCACTGCAGTCCTCTGGACATTATCTCTTGGCCACACAATACTGAACCACACAGACACTGAAGCCAGAGCCAATGCAGGATAAATCCAGTGTAAGAGAGACATTGTCACAAAAGCTGTGCAAGTTAAGTTGTTGTGATGGGCAAAGCATTATCCATCCACACTTACAGGTAAGAAACAAACCCAGCTTCGTCCTCTGTCTTTTCTTAGTGATACTTTTTCTGTATGACCCAAATTATCCCAAATCATAACAATGAGTATTCACTGTACAATATATGTTACAGAGAGCCTTTTGAAAATTTCGCTAAATGTTCTCCATCACCATGGAAGTATCTACATAGTATTCATTTGCTGCACAGTTTCAGTTTTTCCCTTTGCTTGCACCTGAGAGCTGAAATGAATGTTCACCTCTGTGAAGGGAAAAAAAAAATCAAAAGGGGGGGACGGGGAAGAGAAAGAGAAATAAAAACCAACTATTTTTTCCTTTTAGAATCTGGCAGATACAATTGCAGGGGGGAAAAATGTGATTTTTGCTTACATGATGCACAGTTACCTCATGCATGACCAACAGACCATCACACCTGTCATGAGAAGTGAAACAAATCAAGGGCCATTAAACACTGAGCTTTAAGAGCAAATCAGCAGAGAAGGAGGTCTCACAGGTGTTTTCAGAACCACAAACCACAGGAAAATTGAGAGGGATAAAAAGTCCTTGGTTTTCTTCTTCAAGCCATGGTAAAAAAAAAACATGGGCTACAATCAAAGCATTCAGGGCGTCAGCAGAGTCAGATTTTTCAAAAGGGATTTTTTAATGCATTTTTATTTATCAGTTTATGTTTTGTCACTGCATTAACATAAAGCTGGATGCACTTACAAAAGAATGTGTGAAAAAGAGGTAGATCAATGTGGATAGCACAGGTGTACTTCTGCCTTTCCCCTCACATTCAGTTTTGGCTTTTTCAAAGCCATTTCTAACATGATTTGGTTTCAGGAATAAAGAATTTATGAATTCATAAATCCAATAAAGGTCACACTCTTCCAAGTTACTAGAAGTTTGATTTTAAGGTGCATTTTACTGCTATATTCCAATCACATACAATGTTTCACAATTATGCCTTTCTTAAAAGGGCTATCCCCAATATATTAATTGTTACCTACTACCATTCTTTCTATTGCTCTTCTACTATATGATGGGCTCTTCATCTTTCCTCATGCTATTGCTTACAACTGCTGTGTTCAGTGAAGCTCCTGCTGTGTTTCTCTCCAGAAACGGATGTAATTCATTGATGGCTATAATGATCCTTTTACACATACTATAAATCAACGTTGCTGCCTTTCAGACAGTCAATAAAAACTGCCAAAACTTTGAATGCTGACAGTGAAAGGTGCACAGTATTTAAACAATATATTTACACAAATGTCAAAAATAGACACAAAAATTAAATAGTCCACTTCCACCCAATAAATTTTATGGCTTCCTCAGAGTTGCAAATGTCCATTAGACCTATGTGATGACTTTACTCTGCAGTAGTGCTGCAGAACTGATGGAGTCATAACCTGTTTTCTTCTCAGCACCTATCTGAACTTCATTTTTTTCTAAATATCATTCCAAAGTTCTCAGATTTTGCAAGGTATTGAATGTCTTGCTCCTAAAGTTTCCTATTTATAAAAAAAGCACCTACAATTTGTCAGTCAAAGGTTGCCTCTAATCTGCCTCAGGCATGAGCGAGTAAGATGAGGGAATGGAAACAAATGAATAGAACTCTTCACCTTGCTTTCAGAACTCCCAATAAGTGAGATGCACTTTAGATATAACAACTGTCTCCATAGGGTAAAATGCACAAAAACCTAAAGCCTTTGAAACTTGTTCCCTAGCTCTAATCTAATTACAGATTCAAAGGAAAAAGTACCCATTGTTTCAATTACAAGGAATATTTCCAGGAGTATTCTCAGACTTCCTTTGAGACTTTCAGTTCTGTTACTGATAAAATTCTATTTATCCTGGGAGGTGGATCGGTGCACAAATACTTGCACTCCAGAAAATAATCCCCATTTCCAGGAGGATTCTCACAGGTTCTCATGTATCTGCTTAGGTTTACAACAGCTTCTGGTTCATCGATTCTAACTGGACTCTCACTGGTAGAGATAAACATGTACTAGGAGTTTGCAGGTTAAGATCTTTACCAGTCATCTTTATTTTCTCTTGGCAATTGACATGTCTTAGGTCACAGTTCTAAAGTTAAAGACATAAACCAGTCAACATCTAAACCCCAACTATGAAAAATTTCAGTGACCTCTTTTTTGGCAAACCCTTCCCTCACCTTTCAGGTGCCTTCCAAGAGTTGGATGCAACTGAGTAACACTTTCAGTAGGTCACCTTTATGAAGGCATTTTGTTATGACCCCCTGCAGCAGACACTGGGAGCATATCTTATTTGACCAATACTGCAGACAATAAAAATTCTGATGAGACTACACCACCTTAACACAGTTGTCCAATATAACTTGTATTTGATGCAACCATTCTCAGATAAAGTGCTAATTTGTAGAGTGTGAGAGACTTCCAAGAAAGTTACGAATTCTGAGGAAATTCCACTGTCATCCTATTTAAGCTGGTTAAGCAATCTTACTCATTAGAGTTAGTCCAAAATTACTACAATGTAATGGGGAGCAGAATGCATTACCTTGCTGTAAAAGCTGCAAATGCATATAAAGGCAGGTAAATGATAATATGTGATGTATCTTATTTTCCAACATATCATCCCTCAAAAAAAACCATCCAAAAAACCCCAGAAATTGGATATGACAGCATAACTAATATTACATCCCAGCTTGTAAATTTCTTCCTGTTGTCAAATCAATAAAACCATTAAATAATTTTGAAAACAGTGGCATTGTTGTGTTGAAGCCTTCAGATTGTGTGCTGTGTATATGAAGCTGTATGTTTATTTTAGGGAAAATATTGTTAACGTCAATACAAGGAAAGGAGAAAGGGCACATAATGTGCCATATAGTGCAGTGGACCTCCAAGTCTCACTTCCAGTAAGACCGATAACGACTTCCTTCTGACCACTGTTACGTCTGTGATCATATTTACTCAGTCAAATAGCAGTAATACAATAAAATCTATTTGAGCAACAGATAAGAAAGTAGAAAAGGACAGCTCCTGACAGCTCAAGATCAAATCCAGATGTCCTCACAAACAAAACAGTCACTGGAGGCAAAGTAAGGTCTGAGTAAACCTCAGATCCTTCTTCATTTGGCCATGTCTGAAATGTCTCAAAAGAAGTAGATCATAAGCCTTATGATTTATCTTGAGATTGCCCATTCTTTAAATGTAGTATTTAAATGTCTATGCTACACTAATACATATTGATGGGAGAAACTCTCATTTCTACCCAAGTCTTGTGTTACAGCTTTTGTAGTTGGATATGATATTCATGAAGCTGAGTGGCTGGGAAAAAACAAAAATTAAACCCAGTTTTATCATAAACCTTTTCAGAAAATTTTCCTATCTTCTGGAACATGTCACTGCTCTGCCTCAGACCTTTCTAATGGCAATGGAAAAAAGACACATTACACATGAGGTGCTTTAAGTTAGCTTGTAGCATGATGGCTTCAAGCATATAAAACACTCACTGAATATACTATTCACAGTCATTCATCACACCCTGAGTCTATGCTTTGAAAAACAGGAAGGGAGAAAAGGAAGATGGTCAGATACCACCAAAACCCCGACCCTTCCTCATTTTTTCAGAAAAGTAGTTTGAGTGGCAAAGATCAATTGAACCTCATTGGCTTCAGCATCCATTGTGTGGCGAGGACGACTCTGGCGTTCTAAACAACATGCAAGACAGACACCCTTCTGCAGTACATCTATCACATGTTTTAGGGTGGCATTGTGCAGTGCAAATTCAACCATTTTCAATTCATTTAAAATTATTTTCCTTCCATGTTACAGTACATAATATAAAGCTGATATTTTTAATGTTTTCCTTCTTCCGTGATACACCTTCTAATTAGACAACTGCAATTATATATGTAGGTGTAAAAAGTGGACTGCACATTACAAAAACATCTGCATTTATCACAGTCAAGTATATGGCTTTACAGCAAGATTATCTTTACAGGCACAGGAAGATATCACAGAGGTAGAGGAGAGAACCTTCACATAAATACCTTAATTATAGAATAAAAATATGATGGGATTTTTAAACTGCCTGGCAGAGAAACATGAAAATTGTCAAACCCTTATCCATCTACTTGCGAGTCCTGTTTCTGCTACTGATTTTCACCAGTTGCTCCAAAGGAAGTTTGCACACACAAGACATTTGCCTTAGGCCTAAAGGTCCTGGTGAAAGGCTGAAATCTAAAATTGTCTCAGGCTCTCAGAAGGCTTGCAGAGCATGTCACAGCAAGAGAGCAACAGAACATGCAGTACTGAGTACTTTACTCATCCCCCTGTACCTCACCTCAGCCTTGATTTCAAACTGTGGTTGTTTGGTTTAGACCTTGAGGAAAATGTTTCAAGAACTCTTCACAAAAAAAACCCCAAAAAAAAACAAAAAAAACCCCCACAACAACAAAAACAACAAACAAAAAAAACACACACCACAACCCACCAAAATACACCAGTGACATTGATGGTACCTATGAAAACTTCTAATGATTTTATTCCTAATATGAATATTCTATTCTCATATATTGAGATATTGAGAAGATATTGACTCCAGTGATGACCTGCCGCAGTCATTTTCAGGGTGTAATCACTTGTGTGTAAAAAAAACAAACAAAAAAAATTATCTCTGCTTTGAATTTCTCAGTATATCTCACTATAAACTTTCAGGTAAATTTTTGTACAGAAATGTTAGACAAATTGACATTTAGGACAAGAAGATATATGGGCATCAGTGAACTGAAGGGGAATGCTTTTACTGGATATGTGCTTTTCCCAGAGATATTGTTGAACAGTCTTGTATCCTGCCCAAGACAGATACAGATCTCTATACCAGCTCTTCACTGGCTCATCCCTTGTTTAACACTGAACCTATTTTAAGCTCTTTCAATTAGTGTAAATAGTAGGACAGCCTTTATTTTTTGAAGATATATTTAAGTGGGTCTCATCCTAGTTTTTTCCAATGAAAAATATAGCAATTAAAATTCTGTTGGAGACCTATACTTTGTGCTCTCTCACTGCAGACATAAAAGCCCAGAAAAGTACCTTTTCTTTTTTAAGTGGCTGAAAGTTTATTTGCTTTGAGATCAAATTCATGATTTCCACTTTTGCTAGTGCTTCATAGCAAACTGCAGTACTTGCCAATCCAGATGGTATTTACTCTTCCTCATCTCATCACCACAATAAGCAATGGAGCTAGATCTTTAAACTGACCTCTGTGAGGCAGTGAGGATTCACCTCCTTCTGCTGTAGCTGTGCTTAAGCTACAGGAAAAAGAGGAACAAAAGTTTTATACTAAACAGCAGCTATGACTTGAAGAAACTAACAATAGGTAAGTCATAGAGGAAATTTCTGCTTTATAGTCACTTTTATGATTTTATTATGGTACTTAAACTACATCTACAGTGTTTTGTTCTTTATTGCTAAAACTGCCGTGAAAAACCTGTTTCTCTGCAAGTCAAGGGTCAGTAAGGTTTACATCAAAAATGAATAGGCAAATTGTAGCAGGTAAAGTGGGCCTGGCAGATAATCAACGTGCATTTAAACTGATAATTTATAGCATTAAAATTTGTATCATAACTGAAGTTTAGTTTCTTAATGCATAATGGACATGCATGCACACTTGCACAGGTGTATATAACATGCACATAGACATGCACAGACACAAGGTTGCAACAAATTTTCCAAGCTGTGAGACAAATGCAGAGGCAGATTTGCCTCAGTTTCAGTCTCTAGACAAAGAGGACTGCTTTTCATCTCATGTAAATTCACAGAAGACAGGGGAATTACACTGGAGAGATATTTGACCCAGAATGTCAACAATTTTGAGAAAGAAGAGCTTTTATTTATTATGCAATTATTCACACAGAGGGACTTGCTTACTCTTTTAAGAGGATGTGTCATACAGTTTGATGTCTGCTGCTTCTTTTTCAGAAACTGCTTTCCCAGTTCAGGTGGTGGCAGAACAAGCAGTGTCAGGGACATACATATTTGATTTGTCTGTGTTTGCAGAAGGAATATAAAGTTTGCAAGCCAGCTATACTAATATATGTTGCATGTCCTAGGACAATGGAGAAGATGGGATTCCTCCTGCCTGGGTGAAGAAAGATTGAGATGGATTGTGATACATCTTTCCTGCATATTTTTTAGATCTCGTTCCTTCCTTTTCCTTTCTTTGACAATATTTCAGTTCATTTGGCTACCAGTGGTATATCTTCTCTCTAATGCATGTCTAAAACTAAGTGAAATAGGACCAAGGAGTCCTTTGTGGCACCAAGGCAAGTAGTCCAGGCTGACTTGTGTACTCCATAGTACATCCCTTGAGGTCTCCTTTCAGCTGTATATGATTTCTTTATGGTCCCACAACGTAATTATAATTGTTTTGTGAATTCCTTTCAGTTAAGAACCAAAGACCAAACACACACAGTGGAGGTGGTTGGGTAGAAGAAATGCTTTAGTTTCTTCTTTGGTTCTCATTTATTTAACAACAGGCACACACTGATTTTAACTATTCTACATTCCTACAATCTCAGGTAGCTTTCTGGAACAGATTTACTAGATATCCCCATACCCTCTTCTGTCTCTGCTAGCAGCACAGCTGCCACCAGTCAGTGGTTATTGGAGCCCTACAACTGGATTTCCTTTGTTAAAATATAGAAGTAATTCCACAGAAAATTACTACCAGTGCCTCTCTTTCTTCCTTCTAACCAAGTCTATTACCTTGCTTATACACCTACATCCAAGTTTGCCCCAACTAATCTAGATATTCAACACAATTTATGAATCATCCTCAGCTTCCCCTGTTTCTAAAGGCAAGAGATGGGGAAATTCCTTTAAGCCAAGTCATGTCAGAACTGCATTATTTATGGTAGGTGTCTGCATTTTTCTTCTAACAATATGGATGTCAAAGCAATCTTATTTGAGCATAACATTTGATATATAAAACTCAGAGAAAAGGTAGGCCTTAGCAGAAATAAACAGACTCCTACTATGTCTCTAATGAAGGTAGATATTCAGTGATTCCAGATCTCTCCATCAGCAACTCTTTTCCACAGGACCAAAATCCAGACTCCATATAAAGTTCCAAAGCAAATTCTTCCTGTATCTCTTGGCAGCTAGTTTCTATAGGAACAACCTCAGGATCCTTGTCATCGCTCAGCATATTTATTGCTCATTTATTGCTTATATATCAGACACTTAGAGGTAAGCACTAATGCCAAAATCTCAAAAAGCTTCTAACAAATACAACTTCAGAGATCAAATACCCAGTAGGTGTAAATCCCCTTATAAAAACTTTGTGTCCAGATAGATAGATAGATAGATAGACAGACAGACAGATAGATCGCTTGTTTGCTGTCTTTCAAAGAATGAAGTTATTTAACAAAGAGGAAACTGCAGGACATACGCAGGCTGCAAACATATAAACAAGAGATTCACTGCCTTGATATCTCATAGGATTGTTATTGTGCCTCTCATGCACAGTCACTAATCAAAGTGTATGCTCTTTAGACTACAAGGATTTCCAGTATACAGAGTTGGTATGGGGACTACCCAAAAATAAAATTATTAAGACTCCCCGAAGTCCTGGGGACAAAATTGCTGAGTTCCTTGGCAGGACTCAAGAAAAGGCAGCACAAGATAGTCTCCAGGAAAATATAATCCAATCTTCACAAAAAAAAAAAAAAAAAAAAAAAAAAATAACAAGAA
>JAWWTY010000156.1:44393289-44410507 GCA_035222235.1 Margarornis squamiger | reverse complement strand
TTTTGATTTTAAATGGTAATTAAAATATAATTCTACCATTAAAAGAAACTAAACAATAAAAAAAAAAAGAAGAAGTTATGTTGGCTTGGAGTTTAATCAGTATCTTAGAAATTGCATGCTAATTTACAGACCAGTAAATTCATAGTTAGTGTGTTATGAAACTGTCTTCACCTTATAAGCTGAGAAACAACAAATGATGATTTACAAAATGGACAGTCAGTATATCAGCACATGTAGGGATACTTCTAATTTTCCTGCCCATGTGCCAAAAAAAGGGCTCTTACTATTTTACGTGATAAAAATCTTAAATAGTAGTAACTTCATCCTCAAGCTCAGGGACAGTATGGTGCCAATCGTGATGAAGTTAGAAAGAAATTGCTTACAGAAGCATTGTGATGAACAGATTTATTCTCCAGTAGTGCCTCTGGAATATATATCACACAAATTATTGGTCTATATTGTCACCTGTCTGGGACACAGATCAATCCAACTACACTGACACATAACAATCACTGTCGTCGTCAATAAAACTAAGACAAAGAAAACAATTGAATAAAAAAGTAATTGCATAGCGACTGGATCAATACAGTGGCAACACCTTAAAAGCATTGTCCATATGGAGTGGTTTATGTCTGATTCCAGATCATTTCTGTGTGCCAATCTTATAAAAGAAGACCCAGCTCCCTCTCCCCCTCCAAAAATTGTAGATATTCACCATGATCAAATTCATTTAAAATGCACCCCATAATTAAGGATTTTTTAAAAGATAGATTTTGTCCAATGTATTATTAAAGCATAATGGGGTCCCCTAGGTCTCAATTAGGAAACTGATTAAAAAATGTTTGAGTTTAAAAAGCTGCAGATAGGGAGTTCTGCTCTCAGCTGCCTTGAATTAGCATATGGATGGCACCACAGCTTTCGCTGGGAGGAAAGGCAGAGACCCAGCACACATTGTGCCAGGCAAGCACAGTGCTTTCTGAGAGCTCCTGCCTCAGTCCAAGGAAAGAATTACTTACACAGCCAGGCCTGACCAGCAACAAAAAAGTTACAGTAAAGGAAATACACTGGGCAAAGTATTTGCTGGTAGTGTTTCTTAAGGGAAAAGGTATTGTGATTGGAGTAACATGAAAAAGAACAAATGCTAATCCAAAACAAAACCTAAGAGGTTTCTGACTTGGATGTGAAAGGACATTACTCAGTGACCTTGACCCATAAGAGAGCTGTGGCCTCAGTTTCAACAGTGAGGTTCTGGCACAAACCCAGAAAGTTGCTTTAGAGAGACCCTTGAAATCTGGCTTAACTTTTGTCCTCTTTGAAAATTTAGGACAACTGGACACAGTTGTTTCAAACTGAAATCCACAAAAGGTAGTTTTAGTTGGATATTACTTTTTTTTTTTCTTTTTTTTCTCTCAAAGCTCTTAAACATTAAGCTGATGCTGGTATAGTGCCTAAACCTACATTCATCCAGGAAATCAGTTACCAGACCACTCAGGCATTTACTGAACCCTACAAAACTTTGTCAGCACTGTGGACCCCATCAATGGGAACGGGGGGAATGCCTGGCCTGGCATTCTACCTGTCCCTTCCCATTCTAACACAGTGTCCTTCAGCCAGAACCAAAGGAGAAACTTGCAAGGCACCTTTGTAGCAGCTATTAAGCAAATTGCTTAAATAAGGTGCTCAAGAGACACTGTATGAAGTTCAGTTTTGGTGAGATAAGAGAAAGGAAAGCACCAGGAGGAATGTTTTTAATGGGCTGTCAAGAGCACAAAATTGATAAACCAGTGAAACTTATGAAAATCTGCACACCAATGATTATTACTCGAAAAAGGATGAAAGTGACTCACGCTTTGGTGAAAATTGGGTACTTTTATGTCAACAACATCACTTTTGCTTTAGGCAGACCATTTGGCAGGAGACATTGGAGGGTTTGCATATCATGAGGGATTACTCTGGTGGGTAATGTTTAAGCAATTACACAATTGTGCCAGCATCTCTGATGATAAAGGTATGGGGAAAATAATTCGGATTATGCGGTTTTTAGTATCTTGTTTCATTGCTAATTAAAAAAAAAAATAGCACTGAAGGACTACCTTGGCATTTTCTTTAACCTGCATAACTATGCAGTCTTTAGGCTCATGAAGGCAGTCCACTGTAGAAACGTGTTCAGATGCACAGGGAATCTTCCTTGGTTTTAGATGAAGGACTCCCTGTTCTCTGTAGCTTCTCAAGTTACAACAGCTCACTTTCACCTGTAGTTTTCTTGCAAAAAGATCTTTTTCAGGTTTTGAAATGGCTCTTCTCCCAAAAACGATGTGTTAAATAAAGGAATGAAAACACAAAGCCAAGACAGTCATGGTTATAGCTCCCATGGCACTGCAACTCAGCTGTCCCCAGCACTTGCAGTACTTCATAACACTAAATTTGCTGCTAAATTTATGCCAGTATGTACAGTACAGTATAGTGAGTTTGATCAGTCAGCTTGTGGCCTGGCAAATACTATGAGTCAGTTTTATATCTGTTTTTTATCTGTTAGTCTCTTGACAGTATTCTGGTCTCCACCATGACTTATAGGTTCTGGACTAGACCCACCTCTAGTTTCTACCCTGAGGAACTAATCAGTACCACAGCTAAGTCAGGACTTCTCACCTGCTGCTTCTTTTGAGAAATGTTCTTTCCAGTTCCAAGAGGAGGGCATGTCTGTGCTGAGAAATGACAATGTGTCTTTGTGAAAGACTTTGCTAAGCCTGTATAACTACTAAATACCACACTGAATGTGGGCTGAAACAAAGCTGTTTTCTGGAGAATGCTCCTTATGGATCCCGAGGTTTGTAGATGCATATTCAACAGCATTCAGAGACTACCTAAGTGTTGTGCACATCAACACTTTCTCTGGAAGTGTCACCTAAAAATGTCAAGTGATGCCTACAATGTAAATCCAGACTCTGACAGTCTCTGTGTATGTGAGCTGCATGGAAGAGAAACAAACGCATAAGTTCTTTTTTCTTCTTTCACATCCTGCCCTCAAAGGGCATCCAGAGACCTCATGCCTTGTACCTTTGAGTGTAAGATTTTTTAAAAAAAAGATGCAGTATTGCCTGCTATGGTGCAGACGGCAAGCGTAGCACAAGAGACCCTTCACACAGCAGTGAATGTTCAGGAAGAGCCAATGTGAAGAAAAGCAATTCTTTGCAGAAATCCCTGGAGCATTGCTACCTTCTATAATTGGATATATGTTCTAAAGAAGATGCACAGAAACAAAACAGTCATCCTGATCAGACAAAAGGTTAATCCAACTCAATATTATGTCCCTGGGGACACTGTAAATGCAAAGAAAAGAGTATAAAAACAGGCAAGAACATAACAATACTTTCCTAAATACTCTCTCGTGATTCAGATATTTGTAGCTTTCAAACTGTGCCTTTAAAGTATGCAATTCATCCCTCAAGAGGAAGTCAGGTCATGAAAGGAGAATTAAAAGAAAGCAGTTGCTAAGAGTGGATGCACACATTGCCACAGCAACAGTAGCTGAACTCTTGAATCTATGCACAGTGGAGTTGCTGTTTTGAGGCAAGAGGAGAGGATATGCTCTCCTGCTAAGCTTGTAGAGACCCTCATGGTTAGGCAGGCTGACAGCAGCTATTGACTATTTTCTTTAGAGATATGAACTCACCTAAATTCATAAACTTTTTCTTTTATAGATCAACCACTAATGTGAGGCAACAAATAGTTTTCTTCTCAAATGCCCATGGCTTAAGTGTAGTTACCTTTGTTGCATTGAAAACTAAGATCCTTCTAACTTCTTAAAATCCCTACTGTCACTGAAGTTGGTTGAAAAAGCGGGAAAGAAATTATTTTAGAAAACTGTGTTACAATAATTTTGCATTTATGATGCAAATCAAGTAGTTGTCTCCAAAATTCTAGTGAATATATATATATATATTTAAGAAATGGCAAAACAAAATGATGACTTGACAGTCTTTGCTGTCAGTTCTTTTGAGGTTTGTAAATTTCAAGAATTCGGATATAATAACAGGGTTTCCACTAAGATAATTATACGGAGAGCAGAGGAATACACACAGTTATGCAATTAAATAAGGACAACGATCAATGCCCTTTTATTTTAGCAACCTTGTGCAAGATCCAAAAGGGAATATAAATACAGATCAATGGGGAAGAAGAAAACGAAAGCAGAGAGTTTATGCATTCAGCTCTTTACAGTTGCTTAAAAACAGTTCTGCAAAAATATCCAGGGAATAAATTGCTGACATTTTTCTCTATGTTGCATCCCACAAAGTTATATTCCTTTTATCCTAAATAGACTGTAATATCTGGAGTGCAAGATGGCATATCTAGTGGCAGTTGGGTTATCAAAGAATTGGGTCTCTAGTCAGTGATATTTCTGGACCCTGGAACAAGTGTTTTGCCGAAATCTTGCCTACTCTAATAGAGTTAGCACCAATGGATATTATTACTAATTTATCATCTTAAAGCTGAGGGTGCTTGAGAGGTCACACTGACATCCATGACCCCTGAACCATTGTGCCAAGATACTGTGAGCATACTTACTCAAAGGGACAATGTCCCACATTGTGAGAGACTGAACTGTTAATGGTTAATGGCTCAAACAATCAGCAGGGTGCTTTGCTGACCATGTGCAGAGGGGGTGCACAGCCACCACTGGAGGCTACAAACTGGGTGTTGAAGATGATAAGGGAAGAGGCTGGTAAGAGGCAAATCCTGTGAGGTGGAATAGTGATAGTGCTGTGTATCATGCTGAAATCCTAACACAAGTGGCTCAGTTGTGAAAACTCCCCTCAGGGGAAGTACCGGGGGACATTCACAGAAAGCCTGAAGGTATTCGTCCCTGCTGATGGGCCTTAATTAGCTCAACTATGCTGATATAAGAGGCAGCTGTAACGTCTTAAACCATCAAAGACTTCTGAAGTGTCCCATGACTCACAATATTTAATCATCCACTCTAAAACTCCCTGCTTTAGGGGAGGTACCTGCATGTTTCCACCAAGCCTGAGCATAATATTAACCCAGTGGACGTTTTATTTTGTGGGTTTCTTCCTCCACCCCGATGGATCAAGTCAGCAACCATCGCTTTGACCAATGCACACGGAAACTGCAGAATCAAGTGTCATTGCTGCATCCAAGGGGGGTGATTATGAACTTTTATTTTTTTTTTCCTCTTTCTCTCTCTTTCTTCTAATAACTTCTTAAAGTTTGCTACGTTAAGTTTGTGAAGTGTCTTACTTTGGATGTTTTCTTAAAATTTGCCAAGGATCTTATTCTACCTTAACGGTCTAAAGTTTGCAAGTAAAAATTCAATAATGAACCTCCTGAGATTTTTGTTGTTTCTCCCAGACACCACTCAGAGTAATTCAAAGAACCTTCCCCTAAACCCACTGAGTGGACAAAGGCATAACACACATCCTGCTATGCTCCTGTGCTAGTTCACTGGGCACCATACAGGCAGGCCTGCAAATCTAACAGAAAGCAAAATCAATATAATGTCCTCCTGATGTTCTATCAGTAAAATGTTTGAAATTATCGGAAGCTGAAAAACTACATTGGCAGACAGAATTTCCCTAGGCTGTTTTCTAAACAGCCTTATGGTGTGTCCTGTGGAGTTCTGTGAAATGCACTGAGGAGAGCTCCAGAAAAGACAATCACTCTATCTTAAAGAGGATGCAGAGGAAGAACGTGCGAGAATTGTGCAAGGTGGTCGGGGGCCACGAAAGCCCTTTCTGGGAGATGATGTGTGTGTGTACCAATTTGCTGCTGCACTTTATTTCCAGCACATAAGCACTGTTTATCTTGCAAGACTACCCTGGGGAGGAGCAAACAACTCTAGCCTGTATTTTAACTAGATTTCTTAAGACTGAGTCCAGAGAAGCAGTCAGGTAATTAAGAGCACTCAGCTAGAAAGCCCTGGTCTCCATGTCTCAGCGCAGATGTGCTCCCGGGACATGGACAGAAGTTAGAGAATGAATATCTCACTGCTCTGTATGTTTCTTTCTCACAACCTACCTTTTACCAGATCCACTATATATCATGTCATACATTGCTATCTAGAAAATTATAAACTCTTAACACTGGGGAGTAGGAACTACATTTTGGTAGTTACATCTAATACAAGGGAGTGATTAGCACTCTACACTTTACAACAGAGCATTTGTTTATCAGGCCACTGCTTTGAGCTGCTCTATCTTCATTTTTGCCAGCCAATTTTGTTGCCCTCTGTAGTCTGCCTAAGATGCATGTTTGCTCTGAAGCAAATCACCCGAATGGGAAGAATCTGGTCCCTGCTCAGATGCAATGAGTTGGCAGTTACTGTCAAGTTATTCAAAATTTTGCAATGGCAGCACTGCTGCAAGCAGCTTGTTTTATTAGTTCCCAATTTATATTAATTCCATATGGTGCTGTGTATTAATAACTTTCTTCTCTCTTGCCTTCAGAAATAAAAAATGTGATTTATCAGCAGCCTCTTTATACTGCCAGCATATAATTGCACGTGGGCTAATTGTTAAAGTTCTGAGGGAGCTATACTAAGGGATCAATCCTTTTATTGCTGCAGTAATGAGCTTCTAATGGTTGGCTGGCTAGACCTCCTGGCCTTCACAGGGAGGCAAGCTTTAGCCATCCCCTTTCGGTCTGCCCATTAATCACTGGTCTCCCATAACAGTATATCAAAGACAACAGAACTGCATTATTGAAAATAGGTAGCAAAAACCAAGACTTATTGCATCTCATTATCTCCATTAATATAGTAATATAATAACACTGCAGATAATTCCCTTACATAATTTGAAAAGAAACCCTGGATGGCCCATGGCCATGGTAAAGATACATTACATTAGGTTTGTCTTCTTTAGGTCAATATTTCTCATCCTGGCCAGCATAATAGTGACCTACAGTCATTAACAACTGACAACATGTTTAAAACCTCACACTCTGGGGAAGCTGCCTGGTATCACTGGCAGCTGTAACTCTCGTAGCTGGTCACTGGAGAGCAATAGCATGTTCCTTCTGCAGGCCAGAGAGCAAATCTGCTGATTCAACTGTACTCCCAAACCTAGAACAACCAGATGAAATTTAGTGCTGAAAAAAAGGTTTTATGTGTGAAGAAAAATCTCAAGAAAGGAAGAATTGAATCTGGGTTGTTCAGGTAATGGAGCTTCATGTCCATTACCTGTGTTACTTAGGATAGAACAGGAATGGATTTGTTGTCCCATATTATCTGCCCAGTTTACATTACCCAAACAGTGACCTGAGACCAGCTACACATACCTCTTTGGGACTTTATTTAGTATTACTAGTGAAACTTAGGATTACCTAGAAGGTTCTACCACAGCTATTGAACCTTCTGCTGAAGGGATGACACATATGACTATGCTTTAAACAGGCAGAAGTTGTTACAAACATGGTTCCTCATCACAGTATAAAGTCTCACATTTGCCACCAAGGCAGCCACCTATCTAGGCAACTGAGGATCCAACTCCCTGCTGTAAGCCCACGACTTGTGAAAAAAATAGACTCCAACCTAAGGCATAGGACTCAAGTTCCTTGCCATGTTTGGTGAAAATATCCTCTTTTACAAGCCCAATAGTCTTTTTTTCCTGGAGAGTACCTTTAATTCCATCCAGCAGCCAAGCCCCTCCCAGCCGCTCATTCGCTCCCCCACCAGCAGGGTCAGGGAGAGAATCGGAAGTGTAAAAGCCAGAAACTCATGGGTTGAGATAAAAACAGTTTAATAGGGAAAGCAAAAGCCACACACACAAGCAAAGCGAAACAAGGAATTAATTCATTGATTCCCATGGGCGGGCAGGTGCTTAGCCGTCTCCAGGACAGCAGGGCACCATCACATGTAACAGTCACTTGGGAAGACAAATGCCATCACTTCAAACATCCCACCTCTCCTCCCCCCCCTTTATGTACTGAGCATGATGTCATATGGCATAGAATATCCCTTTGGTCAGTTGTAATCACTTGTCTTGGCTGTATCTTCTCCCAGCTTCCCATGCACCTTCAGTGCCTTTGTTGGTGAGGTGGTACAAGAAGCAGAAAAGGCCTTGGCTGTATGTAAGCCCTGCTCAGCAATAACAAAAACATCTCTATATGATCAAAACTGTGTTCAGCACAAATCCAAAATGCAGCCCCATACTAGCCAAACAAAATTAACTCTACCTCAGACAAAACCAGCACAGTACCTTTCCTCAGTTCCCAACACCAGGACTGTGTAAAAGGCATCACATACTGCCAAGCAATAAATTTGTGGATCCATGGAGAAGGATAAAATAAGCCTCTCTACTCAGCCTCTGGGTAGGGCAGGAAATACAGCAGATGAACATGCACTGCTGACAAAACAACCACACTTCACAGTTGCACACTCTGTTCCAAGGGAAGTTCTGTATAGTCCAGCCAGGATGTTACCTAGCAACTGAGTGAGTCTGCTTCCTCACTGATCCATTGACTATGAGGTGAGGATTCTGCAAGTCAGCTCCTTTTTAGGCAATGTATGTACTTTCCATTTGAAAGAACCATACACCATCTTGCGTGCAACAACAGCACTGGATAGGTGGGAAGTTACAATTCTTTTATGTTCTGTCATAAAAAATACAGGCCAAGCTAAATAGTTACTGCATGTAAAGTAAATTATACATCACATCTTGTGTCACATGTTATTTCTACCGAAGTGCAAAGGTTTGGATGACAGTAACTGATGAGTGCAGTGTGTTTGAGGATGTGGTGTTGAGGCAAGGAAACAGTAATCTGTATGTTCAATAAGCAGAAGTAACATCTTATTTCCTGGCAGATGCACCATGATCTGACATGCAACTCACATATCATAGACTCATACAATGGTTTGAAATGGAAGGGACCTTAAAGATCATCTGATTCCAACCTCCCTGCCATGGGCAGAGACACCTTTCACTAGATCAGGTTGCTTAAAGCCCCATCCAACCTGGCCTTGAACACTTCCAGGGATGGGGCATCCAGACCTCACCACCCTCACAATAAAGAATTTCTTCCTAATGTCTAATTTAAACCTAGTCTCTTTCAGTTTCAAGACATTCACCCTTGTCCTGTCACTAAATGCCCTTGTAAAAATTCCCTCTCCAGCTTTCTTGTAAGCTCCCTTTAGGTACTGGAAGCCTGCTAGAAGGTCTCCCTGGAGCCTTCTTTTTGGCTGACATGTAGCTATTCTTCAAAGAGGAGAACACAAAAAAGATACTTACAGCCTACTTTTTCAGAATGAAATCTCTTCATTGGATGCAAAGCCTGTTCTAAATACTGCTGAATAGGAAAGAATATGAAAAAAACCCCACAGTGATTTCAAAAATCAAATGGTTCCTTATTAGAAGAGCTACATTTAGAGAAGTTAAAGCTGCATTTAAATTTCCAGTCTTATGTGCTCAAATTGACAACTTGGTGCCACCTCCGCACATTTGCTCTTGCCTCTGACACTCTTCCCCCATCCTCCTCCTCAGCCTCCAAATTCTAGAGCTTCAAACAGCCAAGTAGCTGACACAGGAGAAGGCAGATAGCACTTGTGAAAACTTTTTTGAGCATCACATCCTGTATATCCCTCACTGCCCATGGACAGCTATTCTCATCCAAGTCCCCTCAAACAGGGAGGGATGCAAAAAGATCTGCCTCGAGCCACTTAAGAAATGTAAAGGCAAGATGTTGTCAGGACAGCAATGGCACTGCAGTTCAGTCTGCTGACTTCAATGTCTCTATCTGGGATGCAAAAGTACAAAAGCAACCCTTAGTGTCCTAAGTTGATACAGAAACTTAGCGATCTGCCTCTTAATGAAACAAAGACAGCAAAAAGACAATTCTGAAATTATACATTTACTTCTTGTTTCTATAACCAAAGTTTAAATTTCTTTGGTAATTGACAAAGTATTTTCTTTTAGTTTTGGTGTGCAAAGAAAAGGATGATAGAGAAAGAAAAAGAGAAAAATGTAATATTTCATTTTCTTTTCATTGCCTGGCCTGAGCAACAGTAAGCAAAAACTTCTGTCAGTGTTACCCTTTTGAACATTAGACTCCTGCTCTAGCGTATGCTCTTTACCTATTGCAGCAATCTGCTGTTTTTCCTGAAAAATGGCCACAGCGCCTACACTAGACTTTGGACTCATTGTTCTTGTAATGAGGAGTCAGTCTATCAAGGCAATACACGGCCTGTGTGCCTGTGCATTGTAATCCAGGATGGCTGGAGCACAGGAGACAGATGAGAACTTCTACACACATGCTGTTTTCCCTGGGAGAAATATGGACAGTATTAAGGACACAGAATCTGAGAAATGTGTCTTCAACTTTAACACAGATTATGTGTTTGGGCTTTTATGGTTTTCTTTGCACTTCTGGAAGACACACTTATGATCACCTCTACACTGAATCACATTTACCCTGCATTTTTTAAATACACACCAAACCATTCAGGAACTACACTGATGGGCACAGAGGGTTGAATTCCCAGTATTTTTTCTTATTATCCAGTCACAAAAAGAAAATCAAGAACATTTGTTTAAACACAAATATAAGACTTTGGCGCTGTGGCAGACAAGATTAGCAAACCATTTTTTCCCTTAGCCTTTCTCTTTGTCATTCAAATTAGAAGAACTGGCAAAAAGCAAAATTTTTGTTTTTATACTTTGAAAGATCAGTAGTAAGAAAAAACTTTTTGAAAGAAAAAATCAATTCAGTATTATTAAGATAAACACTGACAGACCCATCTGAAAGATTATTTCATAAAAAGATTCTTCTGTCCTTATTTGCATGCTTTCTTAATCTGCATAGAGTTTAACTCTTGGCTTCACATCTTCTCTCACAGGACAAGCATAGAATCCACCACCCTCAGCAATGGAATACATACTGCTAATGAACCATGTTTTAAAATGGGAGTGAAGTTAACCTACTCAGAATTATCCTTGACCTAATTCTGTAACATATTCTCCCCTTGTTGTTTGCTCCAGTCCAAAAAGCACAGAAAATAAAACCTACACCATATGTGAACCAATGCCAGTGTTCTGCTTTATTATTAGCAGAATATTATTATTGTTATTATATATTATTATTATTGTTAGCAATAGAATAAAACATAGAATTGTGCTCCAACTTTCTAATTTAGTGGAATTTTGTGACCAGTTTGTCTGATGCTAAGCAGCTACAAGAAAGGCAGCAGTCAATCAAAGCCCTTTCACTTAGAGGGCAATCTGTCTTTGGCCATCAGAGATACAAATGCATAGCTGGAACATCTCTTTAGGGAGTCTGAGTGATAGCCCAGTAAGGAGACCAGGTGCTATGGTTGAAACAGGAAGAAGAACAATGTAAGCCCCTGCCAGCCCTGAGCTGTGAAGAGTAGAGTCAGTCTAAAGGCAATGAAATACATTGCCAGTGGAAGCTGAGGGCTGAATAATCAAGTCCTGTTCCATCACACTTTGCTTCTTAAGCCTGTTACTTATTGTCTAGTAAATTGGAAGGCATCAGGATAAAGAAGCTTTCTGAGTCAGGACATGGGAACAGTTGGACACCAAGTGTAAAATGCTGCACTTTAGAAAGCAACATCTAAACCCTTATTTGATCTATTAAATTGAAGACTCATGGTCATTTTCACAGCACTTGCTACCCATCACTTTAGGACAACCATATCCCCACCCTAATTTCAAATAGGTAGAGGTGTATCTTAAAACAATTAGTAATTAATAGAGTTGGCATGCAGTGAATCAGAGGAAAAATTAATGTCATCAATCATCTTTCAATATCCACTGCAATATTAAATAGAATTCTCATCTCCATACTATGACACAGCTCAGAAACTGAACTAGTATTATTAACTGAAATAAACCCCAATCTAAAGTATTGCAAACCTCCTTATTCAGTATATTAAATATATCTCCCATTAAGTCTGTTTCATTATTTAAACAGCATCATGCAAAAAAAAAAAAAACCTAAAAAAAACCAAAAAAAAACCACAAAAAAAAAAAAAAAAAAAACCCTCAAGATTAAACTTGTCATTTAAGTGATTTATCTGTAAGTCACAAGGAAAATGGTCTCACACATCACTTCCAAGCACAGATTAAATTACCATTGCACATCTTGGAATGATTTGCACTCTATACTTCAAAGGGGTTTGGTCCTCATATATAAGGGATACATTTTAAACTAGGAATAAGCATCCACATATGGAAGATGCTTTGCGTTAGCATTGATTCCTCTATCACTTATAGGCAAAACCTGTTGAAATGCCCACTGAAGAGGAGAACCTAACATAGGTAGTACAGACCTGTCATCACCCAAAACTCATGTAACAGGAAAGGTACAGGTCAGAAAGAAGATGTACTGGTAGTATTAGGCTCATAGGCCTGAAGAATATGAATGTGGAAGAATTTTTCTCTCTTCTCCAATAGAAGAACCAACGAAATCAAAGGGAAAGAGTTGGCTGCAGATGCAAAAGAAACAGTAGATTTCTCCTCACACAGTTAAGCTGTTGAACTCACTGTCACAGGACATGACAGCTGCTATGTGTTTACAGGGATTCAGAAGACAATTAATTGGACTGAATCCCAGAACAAAAATCTATCATGATTTAATAAGTACAAAGATACTACTTCCAGATGATGAGCCACATATTGTTAGATGCTGGAAGAGAGCACCAGGGAGTTTTTACTACAGGCTTAACCCAGTTCTTATAATCACCCCAAGCACCCAGATCTGGCCAGTACAGGCATCTTACATTCATATTCAAGTACTAAAGGGATGGACACCATGTAAAAACTTGGGTCAGCATAACGGAAAAAAATAAAAAGGACAGAAATTAGTGTTGGATAGGAATAAGGCGAATTACTATAGCTTTGTGCTAAGAACTTATCTGTAGGAATTGTGTACATATGGTTACATAATAAGCCTGATTGTCTCTGAACATTTGTCTCCCTCAATTTTCAGGAGCATTAAATTCATTTGAATATCCTAGAATATTAATTTTAAAACATGGATAAAGTATGTGCTAACTGTTGCAGTGTTCTACAGAGGAAGAGCAGAAGTTTATTACAGGCAATGGAAGAAAGAATTGTCCAAGTCTAATATTTCTTTGTCCAGGAAAAGGCTGAACAGACACGTGGTTTTATTGCACTTAGAATCACCTGACTTTACTCTGTGTAGTCCAGTGCCAACACAATGTTATTATTACTGACAGCAAGAGCAAACAAGTTGCTTAATGGACTTATACCCAGAATTTTTACTCTTTCCATTTTTTCAAGGATGGGGAAAAAAATCTGTACAAACTACAAAGGCAGGCACAGGGTCAGTTCAATAAGCAAGTGAGTTTTCACAAAGAGCTAATTGTGTCAAGGTTTCATGAAGATGATGCATTACAATATGTTTTAAAACATCATGATTTTTTATATATTCTTCTTCATGAATCTTCTAACCCTAGTGGAAAAAATATTCTGGCTGGACTATCTACTAAAACATGATGTAGGCAGTTATAATGGAAAAAAATACAGCAAACAAAGTAGGTTGATGGAGAAATGGGCATATGTTTTCCTTCCCTCAGTATTTAGTAAGAATCCAAGAGGTGTCACCATTCAAAAAATTCAAATAACAAAAGGCAGTTCTGCAAAGCCTACCCAAGGCTCTGTATTTTACACAACATTTTAGTATAAGACATCCACATTCCTAACTGAATCTCCAGAAGCTTTCCAGAATGTAGGCATGAATGCTTTCTCAGGGGCCATTAGGCCAATCCCTACCAGAAGTATGAATACAGGTCAGTAACACCTGCATTGTGAGACTGTACCTCCTCAGGGATCACAGGGGAGGGAGAGCACCTTCCCAGGATACCCTATGCAGTGCTATCTCCAGTATGACTTTTAGTTCCCAGGCAAGGCTGGACAGCCATACCTTACCATTGGGTTCTCAGAGTGTAAGGGAAAATCCACAGCCCTCTGATACAGACACTGAAAATGCAAGCACCGTGTCAAGGGAGCATGAGTGGAAAACATAAAGGGTCAACCTAAAGGGTCTCATACTGAATCATGAGATCTAATACGTCTGTGTACTAATGCCACAGGACTGCATCTCTCCTGGCAATGATGTGCAAAGGCTCACACAATGCCAACAGCTGAATCACCATATCCACCTCTTACCTTGCAGGAAGAGCCTGGATTTAGGGGAATGGAGGAACAGATACACACATCTTTTTAGAACAAGGTGATAATAAGCAGACTAATGTAACTGAAAGACACGGGGAAATGGGATTTTAATACTTGTCTCCCTGTTTAGCTGGAGAGAATAAAATAAGCAAATGAATGGCAGGACCTTAAGACATTACTAATGTTCTTCCTGCAAGTAGAATATTGAATTGCATGCATACTCCTCTGAATACTTACTCCTTTCACAAAGGGGAATGCGAGCTGTTTTGGAGTGAGGAGATCAGGACTAAGACCCTCAGACAGATTTAATTTTTTATCTTAAGATATTTTCAGACACTCTCTAGCCTTGAATGCATATTCTCTGCTTGCTTCAGTGTTCTTTGCATTAGGAAAGAAAAATATTCATACTTATGCACAGAAAAAGATAACTGTAAAGGGGAAAATCATTTCTGAAGCCAGAGTGGTTCACTGAAAAGAAAGGAAAAAACCCATGAGTGAATGGAAAAGGAGAAAGGGTAAGGGTGAACATAGCAAGAGGCCACTGAACCACTTATGCTAATATTTTGCTTTAATTCTCCCCTAGTTAATTTTAAATTACTGAAAGGGAATCAAATTTAATAGCCAAGATAAGTCTGCTGGACTATCATGATATTTAGTGAACCTAGAAGAAGAGAGGAGCCATCAGTAGCTGATTTTAATTTTTTTTTGTAATAAAAAGGAGAGAAATACCCATAGATATATATGTGTGTATATATATATATATATATTTATACAAAATGGGGGCTTTGTGTTCTTTTGCTGTAATCAGATATGACACTGCAGACTGTCACTGAAGAGTACTCAGTTCCTGACCCCAGCTGTGGCATTTTGACTCACTAGCATGATGGGAGACAAAGCTGTGTTTACGTCAACCTTTAAATTCTGCTGCTGAATTAATTTTATTCTATATCTCAGGCACACCTCCATCACATCTAGGGGAGACATCCACTGTCACCTACAGATGATATTTATTGGTGTATAATTTGTAGGTGCTTATCTTCAGCACTGAATCCAGGATTTGGGAAATTATACTACCACCGATCCCCAGCTGAAGTTCTGGTTCTCTCTTAGTCTTGGACTTTACACATATTTCTACCCACTCTCAGCAGGCTACAGGTTGATGCAGCACTGTATTGCACTCAGCTTCCATTGAAAAAAGTATAAGAGGTAAGAGTTCAACCACAGACAGGGCACTAAAACAGAAATTAAAGCAATGGATTCCAAAGAGTAGAAAATGGTAAGGCACACTGCAAAAGCACTGAGCTCTGAAACATCTTGGCAAAATGCCATACTAGTGGAAAAAAAGAAATTACAAAGTTCACTGTCTTTCCTACTGAAAGAAATGGGTCAATTTTCAGGTCTCCAACCTGTTTCAGGCTCTCTGCAGAATCAGACTTGATTAAATTAATTTATTCTTTGCTCTCTTGCAAATGTACAATTAATAAGTAATAGAAACACAACTGCATTAAGAAAATCTGATACTAAAATGTATGTATATATGACAGAAAATGAATTCTGTAGCTAGAGAACACAAGGCCATTATGGTAAAATTAAATTTACTCTTTAAGCAACCCTGTGACAGGTCTTACTTTTTCAGGTGGGTAACTGTATCACAGAGTGCTTAAAGAACAAAGTTTCACCTACTTCCCTATGAGGCCTCCACTTTTCATTTTAAAACTTGCAGTCCTGTTTTGCCCTCTCTAATAGAAGAGCCCTTGCCATAACTCTTCAGGGCATTACATGCCAAGCTGAGGTCTGCTTCCAGTCATGGACTCTTTTAAAGATAAATAGATAGAGCTTAGCAGGTCAACAGAGGAGTCTGGTGAGGAGTAGAAGGCACTGTTATCCATGTCAAAGAGCAACTTAAAACCATTCTTGGCTTAATCCAGCAGAAACCTTCTGTATTCAGGAAAAGTGTGCAGGACAGGGACTACCAGTGCCACCACGAGGTTTCATCCTGCATTTGTTCATTAATAAGGTACAGAATCATACACAGAGGGACTAGAATCACACATGGAGTTTTTATTGCTTTCCTCACAAATTTATGACAAAAATATAGGGAAGAGAAAAAAAACCACAATATCTGTGAACAGTATCAAGACAGTCTCCATGGGAAATAAAAACTATGTCTCTATATTTCTAAACATAAAAAATATTTTCCCTTTGTACTTCATTCAGTAGAAAAAAATCCAGCCATTTTAGTTGAATGACTGGATTTTACATCTGGGCTCTAGAAGAGCTGCTTAGCAAGAAAAGTCATGAATCTATTTACAAATCAGTAGAAACAATTAGTTTTAATGAGTGGTTTTCATAAGGAAAGACAGAAATAATCTCTTTTAAGGTAAGGTGATTTCTGTACCTACTCCAGCATGAGGCCCCGGGGGCAACATCAGCAAAACATGTCAATTGCCTGAGAAGAGGTTTACTGGTTATGTGCAGCACAGATAAATGGCAGATTTCAGAGTTCACCTAGAGATGGCATCACCTCCTATCTTTGCTTTGCCAGTGCACTTCATCAAAGGCCTGCAGTGAGAAAGTGCTCACTCAGTCTAGAAAGAGAATTGTCATTTTTCAGCCAAGCTCTAACAGCACTTGACAGATCCAAAGAGTTTGACCATTGCAGTACGCCAGCAATGCACTCACTGGGACTGTCATATGTGACCATACCCTACATGGGCTAGTTATGGTAGAGGCCTAGTTCTGTGTGGCACTTCTGGCACTGGCCACAGTGACAGACAGATGGACAGAGAGGCATTTGACCTTAATACTTGTGCAGATAAATAAAGGAAACTGAGACACTGATTGAGGCTAAAGTGAAGCCAGGACCCAGGAATTTTAACTGCTATTCCATGTACACTTTTTTTCACACATTGTTATAGTTTTAAAACTCAGAATTCCTTCCAAAGGCTTGAAGCCAATACCTTGGTCCTTGTAAAACAGGTTTTAACAAAGGATGCCATGAATATGTATGTTCTGTTGTTAAAAGCCTAACTAAGCCTTTTGTTCGA
>JAWWTY010000156.1:44342722-44393189 GCA_035222235.1 Margarornis squamiger | reverse complement strand
TCGCTGGGAGATCAGAACTGTGTCATCTGCTCTCTGGGCTTTCTCCGCCAATCATCCACAGACACTGCAAAGACCTCCGTGAAGGAAGGGACTCGTCTGCATTCTACACTGCAGAGGCTGAGTTGCTGCGGTTTTTCTCCTTTTCACCGACCCCCCCCTGCCACGAGAGCGGCCCCTGCGACTGCTGCGGCCATTCCCCGAGAGACGGAGGCCGGCCGGGCACGCCATCGCCACCTGCTGCCCGTAAATATAACTGCACCCCTGGGAGAGAGAACCTCCAGCAGCTGCGGTGCAACAGCGCCACCTGCTGTCTGTAGATATAATTGCATCTTCTCCCTTTTGGGGCACAGCCAAAAGACATTTAACTGTTTGTTTTTGCCGTTGGAGTTGAAAGGGGTTTATTACAAATTGTTATTGTTTGGTTCTTTTCTGGATATAGATATATATAGAGGTATATGTGTATATCTGTGTATTGTGGTTAAGAACTGTTATCCTTTCATATATTCATATTTATACTTTTCCTAATTAAAGTTCTGTTTCTAAATTTAAGGAGAGGGATTATTTTTTTTTTTTCTTGGCCAATACAGATATCTTAGTTCTCCCCTTGAACTAAGACACACATCCATGAAAGTTCCCCCAAGCCCAAAATTCATAGCTGGATCCAAGATGTTTTGTGTTGCTCCAACACACCCAATTAGCACAGGGCGGCCAGTGATGTTTGATAATGAATGTCTTAATGATTTGATAAGCAACTTTTAAAAATTGCTCTTCTAATTTCCTCTTTTCACCGCTGTTTATTTATTTTATTCTACTCCTCCTTCCTCCTCTTGTCAGGCAAATATAAGTAGGAGAGCTCTAATTAGCTGAGGATATTGCTTTATAAAAACTTTCCTAATGACTTACTCCTGTCTATAAGCCCTGGGGCATCAGCTTCTCATGTGTCAGCAGCTTCCTGTGAAGCCTCATCATTTTCTCCATAAAGTTTGGTTCATACTAGAAAATTGCATCATCATTTTGTATGTGAACTTTGATAAATACTAAGAAATTAATGACTGATTCATATAGCTTAATGTATGAAAATAAGGCAACTCAGAACTAGCTGAAGAGATCCATTCGTTTATGGATCTGCTTATGTCTTTGTCAAGAAAAGGCCACACAACTTTGTCACATGAAAAACTTTCCAGCTAAGTCTTTAACTTTAAATGGACTTTTTCGTTTTTGTCAGTGCAGTTACTCTTAGCCTGGGCAGTCCTTAGCTCTCTTAGATTTAGGGCAGGCTTTTCCAAAATGGTGCCATAGAAATGTGATAAAACCCACTTTGCTATGGATCACAGAAGTTGACCTGGCGTGAATTAAGTCCTTTGGTTGCATTTGTCCCACCATCTCCTCTTGATTTATGACTTAGCTTATTACCCCTAAGAAGTATTTTGCTATAATTGTCCTAAATGATGTTACTATGACTTTGCATCAGAGCAAGACAAGCTTTTGTCAACAGAGGCAAGGTGTGTTTCTGGGCAACAGCTTTGCCTGTGAAAGTTTCTCTGAAGTCATATGAAAGGGACTCAACCAAAATTATCAAAGAATCTAAAATATTGGAAAGCATTCTATTCCTCAGAAGTAAATAACTTACACTTTGAAGAGTAATTGTAGAGGATATGGCATCCACATTCAGTGTGGTCTGGTTGGTAGAATGTGGCAGGACTCAACAAGCATTCACAGCCTCAGAAAGCTGCCAGAACACAGACAAAAATCTTTACTTGATAACAGCCATATCAGAAACAAATAATTTGTATTTTCGATCAGGTTGTGTTTCCCTTATGTCAAAGCCAGAAGAGGAAAAGAATTGCTATCCCAAGTGTATACTACCAGAAAACTATAAGGAAAAGTGTTGCTGGCGGACAGAAGATCAGGCAAAGGCTCTTGTAAGCCTTCAGTAATTAAGGAGTTATATGAAGTGTCCTTGTCTCCAGAACCTGTGCATTATTTCACCTCTAAGACTATATGGAACCTAAGCCAAAATCAAACCAAATAGCATTCAACTTGACTTTGAGTAAAGGATAACAAGCAGGAAATCTGGTTCAATATTCTTTTTCCAGGGTATCCTTCCTTTTACCCACTATATCAGTAATTTTCACACTTTCCACACTGTAGCACACTTTTTTCCCTGATAACCATGTACAGCAAAAGAATATACAATTATTTTTCCTTCTTCGTGAGGGGCTGCAGCCTCACTAGTATCCAGCATGAAGGAACCGTCACTGTGGCAAGAACTACAGGCACAAAATATGAAATGCAAATTTTACCAATATTTATGTCTTTATAAACTATATTGACATCAGGAGATTGAGAAAAAGGGAATGGTGCACTTTAACTTCAAAAAATGCTTGCCATAGTTTCATTGTGCTCGACAGTAACTGAAAGTCAGCTGAGCTTTAGGGAAGGCACAAATGGGAACTTTTAAAGATATAATATACACTATACACTACTGACATTTAAAAAGATAAACACCAAGTGCAGAGCAAAGGGAGCTAATTTATAAAAACAAGAGTTTGGCAGTGAGTGTTTTTCTGTCTTGGAGGACTTTTTTTCTTTTTTTAAAGAGCACCATTCATGTTACTCATTTGCAGGCTTGGTTACGTTCTTGATAGATCATTTTCTAGTTACTACCCTTATTAAAAACTACTAGACTATTTCACAGCAGTAGTCCAATCACTGTAGCAATACAACGCTGTGTATTCTGTTATTCATCTTAAAAAATTCTTTGTAAATATTAAAGACTAGACCATAACACTGCAATCTACCTTGAATAAAGGTAGACAGTAGTTATTCCAGCCCAAGAACTTAATTGTCTATACCCAAAAACTGCAATTTCCCACTTGCATCCTTCTTGCTGTAAAGGGTTCAGTGTAAGTTGAAGTGTGGTTTTACCTGAGTTTTTATTCCTTATTTGTCATCCACATGAAAGTTGAGGCCTCTTCAGAAATACAAGCATGACAGTGAATGCCACACACACGAAAACTGACCTTTCACTTTCTAAGGTGTCCTTGAAGAATCTTGAAGAAGCCCATATACTAAAATGGTTTTCCTGAATGTAAACTGTGCTTCTCTGGACTATACTACAAGCATTAGTAGTGGCACCATGCAAAAAATATGTCAACACATAGCCCTTAAAAAACTTTTTTAAATCATTCTTTAAGATTCTGGGTCCACTGATTAAGCTTCAGAAGAGGAAAGATAAGAGGATAAGAAACAAAGATTTTCCAATTTGAAGGTTGCTTCTAACACTACTCTTTCATTCCAACAGTGCTATTAACAGGATATTTCTCATGAAGACCATCTCCTATAAGATTCAATATGTTTCAGCTTGGTTACCAGCAGCTGCTGACCCAAGACTTTGGTGGGAGGCAAAGAGATTAGCAGGCATGCTCTGTCTGCACTAGTGTGCAAGCACATGCTTCCAGGTGGAGAGAAAAGTGTTGACGTTGACCTAATATTACATTGGGTCTACAGAAATATATTTTGTATCAAAGATGAAGATATCATGTTGTTAATTCTTCTATCACCACATTAGCTATATAATCTTGTGTCATTTAGATCTCTACTGCATCTTCAGAAAAGGGATAGAAGAAAGCTACAACTTCACTAATTTTAATGCAGAAGCACCTAAAATTATATAAAGTTACCATAGCTGATTAATTCTGTTAAGGTTAATTGCAGTTGAATGTAATTTAAAGATTAATTTGAAGTTAATTATATGGTCTTTTAATAACCAACATTTTCATATTGCATAAAACAACTGGTAGGAAAAAGCTTTTGCAACTATTAGGTCTATGTTGATGTCCAAGAGATATCAGGTAAATATCTTTATGAAACCCATGCAAGTATTTTCTCTCTCAGTTTCAGAGACTGGAATAGGACCTTATAATCACAAAATGCTGAGCCTCTCTTTTTTTTTTTTTTTTTTTTTTTTCCCTTCCTGGATTTCAGACCTCTTTTGGTATCTCAAACTGTTACCTCAAAGCTTGAGGCTTGTATCATAATGGGGTGACAATCATTTTTGTCCTGGTTATTTCAAGTCATCAAAGATCTAATCAATCCTTTAATTTTTGAAAGGGATTATTTAAGTGATGGGAAGGTGAATGTCCTAGTCTCACAGAATGAAATGCTTTCAGTAGAGCAGCAGTTTACTCCAGCTTTGTACACTGATACTGAGACATTCTGATTATTTCACTGTAGAGTAGTTTCATTATTTTTCCCAGTCCAATTTATTGTCAAAAACACCTGTACTTCCAGAGAGGAAAGGGCTTGTAGTCTTAATACAAGAGCAGGCGTAACAGTTCAAAACTATCATAATATCCTGATTTCCTGATTTTACACTGTGTCGCTTTAGAGAAGCACTTTAAATTACCTATCCTATCCCCTATCAGAGATAAAAACTTCCATATAAGATTTTAGAGGTGATATTTTGAAGAGTTCATATATTTTTTGTAAAATACCTGAAGCTACTATTCTAAAAACACTGAACAATGCTAAAGAGATATTTATGTAAGTTGGATCTTTTACTACGCTATTTTTTACCCTTGGTTCTAAAACTAACTGTAATAGGCACCCGTAAGGGTTAGCAAAAAAAGTCATCAGAAAGTAGAGACAAATTTTTCTATGGGAAGCCAGGGTCTCACCTCCCAGAAATCTAGCAGACACTGTGTAAACAACTAGTAAAACATCTGTAAGAAACACAAAAGGGATGCTGAAGCAACATTTTTGAATCGCAAGCACAAAGCTCTAAGAGAACTGAGACTGGAAGTGAAAAGTCTCTCTTCATTCTCTAAGCTCCAGCTGAGCTATTAACCCACTTGCCATTGACTTGACACAGACGCTGGGTCTGTGTTTGGTGGAAACCTGAAGACCTCACTGCCATTAAAAAATAGAGTTGTGCTGCTTCTGGTTCATATGGGGGTAAGAAACTAGATACCTTGTGTTCTGGCTGCTGGATATCTGGACCTTGTCATTGTAGCTGTCAAATTAGAGAAATTCCACATCTGAGAGTACACTAATGCTATGAGAGACTTTCCATTACTTAAAATAAGGGCACCCTACACAGAAGAGATGGACAAAGCTCAGTAGAAGTTTAAAATTAGTTCCTTCTCTGCATTCCCGTTCAGGCAGCTTAGCATTTTCTGCCCTTTGTTTAGTTCTAACAGGCTACATGCTGAACAGTCAACTATACTGACCAAGCCATTGTTGATTTTTAAGGTGTAAATTCAAAAGAGAGAAGGAAAACTACCTGGATTTCTAAAGAGGAGAGAGGAGTCAAGGGAGAGAAGGGGCTCAATTAATGAATTTACACATCTTTAGTAGAATTACAGCTTTCCTCCTTTTTTAAGGACACCTCTACATTTGAGGAATGCAGAAGTTTATTTCAATAATTCTGTAGCATCTCATTCTTTTACAGAAGGCTCTTTCCAATGTACTGGAGATGAAGCACAACATCTGAGATTCTAAAATTCTGGTCTTTAACCTCATACATTAGATCTTTCCTAATGCCATAAATATTGAAATTTTATTCTGTACCTCTGGAACAATGAATAAAGCTGTACTGTCTTGACAACATTATACAGATTCTAAATTTTCTTCATGACAGCATGGTGCTATCTTGAAAGAAATATTATCATAGACAGGAACTGAGAAGTTTAGGTGAAATTGAACTTGAAAGACAAGGCAATAGCATTGTTAAGCTTTAGAAAATCAGTCAAATATTGCCACAAAGGCTGTTTTGCAGGAAGTACAGGATTGCTGTTAGAAGTCTGGTTCCAAAAGGGAAGGGACTGAGCAAAAGCAGAGAACCCAAAACCCAAGTAGCTACTCAAACAAAGGAACAGAGGTCAGAGAGGACTGTCCAGCTCACATATGCAAACAATGAGCAGCCCTAAGCAACTGATGGGTTGGTTCTTACACCCATTTGGATACAGTAGATCACACAGCAGTTTTACAGACCTCCTCTCAACTAGCTAAGCTTGTGTCATAGTTACATCAGCCAGGACCAGCTTATCACTGTATGAGTCTAACCAAAACTGTCTATTCTACAGCCTCTATATCATTTTCCATGAACTGCTAATAATAGATTGTTTCCAGCAGCTACCCAGGGCACACTTGACACCTCAGGCTACAAACTGGGTGTTTAAGAACTCTGTGAGATAGGGAAGTTTTCCTGTCTTCACACCAATGACTCAGCCATGATAACTCCCCTTTGGGGAGTCATTACCACCTTCACACCCAGCCTGAGGAGTCATGTCTGCTAATGGGCTATCAAGGATTCCAAAATATCCCATGACTCACAGAGTAAATCACCCATTGTGAAACTCATCACCCTAGGGGAGGTACTCGGCATTCCCATCTGAACCTGATCATGTATAATCTTGGAGTTTGCTGACTTCTGATACCACTTGTTGGATCCAGAGGAGGACCAAAACCTCAACAGGACTGTGACTGCCACTCTTGACCAAATGGCGATCATCATCCTCACCAACACATTTTCCTTTTCTTTTTACTTTGTACTCAGGGGGACCACGTGGTGCTCAGCACAGGGGCTAACAAAGTCCATTCTGTTTGTGCCCCAGGGTGCTGGGTTATACACCTGGGTTTTGTGAGTTAAAACCCATTTTTCCTCTGAATCATTGTATTTATTGTAATCTTTTTATTAAATTGTAATTCTGACTTGTAATCTCTCTTTTTGAGTTGGGTTCATTTCTCCTGCTGGTTTACCTTTAAACCAGCACAGCTTGTCAGGTTTTTTGCTGTCTAATCTGGAGCCCAGACAGTGACAGAAGAGTTTGGTTGTCCAGCTGAAATCTAACGGACTGGTAACCTTTAAATAAATCTTGTGACTTTCAGAACTGCTCAGAAAACACTAATTCTAGTAACTTCATTTTTACTCAGTTATATACTGAAAACTTCCTTCACCTCCCAATGGAGGTTTTAAAGTCATGATACAGACCAAAGCACTGAAAGTTGAAAAATGAGTTTCTGTGGGATTTGCAATTCGGTTACCATAACCAATGCTTGGGATACCTCTGTAAGTAGCATGTAAGTTTCTCATTTCACAACCCCCAACAAATGCAACTGACAATCTATCAACAAACAACATTTACTTATACCTTTAAAATCCTGATGTATGGCAATTTTTGGATTCTATAATGGCAGAGGGGGGGAAAACCAGATTAAAATTTGCTTACCAGAAGTTTCCTGACTTTGATTATCATGGACAAAAGAAGTTTTTAAATTGCTGCAACTGCCCTAGATATTTTACACAGAGTATGAAGTTCTGGGAAGAATGGTGTAATCCTGAGATTAGCTCAGCTAGTTAGAGCATGGTGCTAATAACACCAAGCGCATTGTGGGTTCAGTCACTGTATGAGCCATTCACTTAAGAGTTGGACTTGATGATCTTTGTGAGTCCCTTCCAACTCAGAATATTCTGTGATTCTGCGTCTGATAGAGTAGGAGAAGATGCAGATCTGCTTCCTGGATTTCACTTAACTGCTTGTTCTGCCTCAAAACCTCTGAGAGGTAGTACTGTCACAGCTCATAAGCTTGTCTGCCCTCCCTGGCCTGACTCTTTGTGAAAGAATAAACATGTCTATCAGGACTGTTATCATGACTGCCTCAATGGAATTATTCCATTTAGAGTTTCTCCCTCAGAGAAACAAATGCTGCAAGCGTGACCTGCATGTAGATGTGGTTACACCTATGCAGATACTAATAATAGATGAAATTAGACAGATGAACCATCAGAAGTCAGAACCATCTATAAACACAGATATTCAGTGCATAGATAGATGACTGATAATTGCAGATAAAATCTGCTGCTCTGAATTAATAGTATAAAACTTTATGTTAGGCTCAAGCCACAAGTACAGGATAACCTCAGACTTACTTAGCAACTTTTAGTCCAAAGTAGAAAAAGGCAAGAATTCATTATATGACTGCAATTTCATTATTACAAGACAGGGGACAGAAAACAATCTCTGTATCATAGACTGACAAAGGATAAATTCTGAGATGGAGTAAGGAGACCACAACACCCTCTGAAGGCACACCTGAGTTTGAGTAAAATAATTCTTTTTAGCAGTGTTTTAAAATTGCATCGCCAGCTTCAATCAAGTGCATCTTGATGTAACAGGAATACAGTTCAGAGGAACTCAACCAACAAAGTGCTAAAGGATGTTTTACATAAGAGTCACAGCATGAGGAGACTCACTAAGAATTCTTTTGACAGGACTCAAGAAAGAGATGAGCAACTTTAATAAGATCAGGGTAAATGAAAGAAAAATTAAAAAAAAAAAAAAAAAGAAGAAGAAAAGAAAGGCCAATGTAATAGAATTCTTGTCTCACTACAAAGGCTGAAGAGATGAAAGGCAAAAGGAACTTCATGTGTTTTCCATCTTCTTGTTTTTTGGGCTCAGATGCACTGGCACATCTCTGCAAATGTCAGCAAGTGAGAAAGCAAATCAAAAGAAACAGCTCTGATCTGGAAAGTGTGCTTTTGAAAAGGAATGCTTCTACCACGAGTGTAATGTGGCACATCAGGCCACCTGGATAATGAGGGGCAGCAGATGAGAAGGATGATGAATTATGTCAGCTCCTAAATGAGAAAGCTTATGGCAGAGATGGGTCCATTTTCCTGGAGCTTTCATTAAGGAAACATTTGTGTAAAAGCACCTTGGGCCTCAGCTTTGGAGCTGTCTTTTCTGTACACAACAGGTTCTGTTAGACATGAAATTTTGAGGAGGCAATCTCTGGCTTGGAGCCAAATAACCAAACTGTACCTCAGACCATTTCCAGAAAGCTTGCAAAACACTGAGCTAAAGTCCATTTCTGTTTACATTTTCCTAGAACTTCAGAGAATATTATGAAGTTAAAGGAAATTACCTAAGTTTCATGACTTGTGAAATGCATCTAAAAATATTGATTTATCTTTTAAGATTAACTGATTGAAGAATTTCTTCTGATATCCAAAGAATTTTGTCTTGTAGTTGTAACAAGTAATATTCATATATGAATGTAATGACAAATGTAATTTTTCTAGTGATGATTAAAAAAAAATGTTTAGACAGCAAGTTTCCAATGGAACTTCAGAAGAAATGTGGATAAGTGCAATTATTCTGCTGAATAAATAAAGACCTCAACAGAGCAAGCTGAAAATGTCATGAAAAGGAATGGCCATAGTCTCTTTCATTCACCTTTTAGCAATACATTCATTTGAAGTATCTACCACTACTGTGAAATAAAAATGGGATGAATGTGCAAACAAGAACAACTTGTTAACTTGTGACAAACATAGAATTAATACTGTAATGTTATTGTTACCGTTTTTCTTATTGAATTTTGTGTTTTATCTCCACAAATATTCATGTACCCATGAGAAAATTCAGACTATTCAAAGCACTGAAGGAATTAAAAGCATGATCTGATTTAATCTACAAATAATCAATTTAACTCAAATAGCTACATGCAGAAGCAGAACAATATTAAACCTTTTTGATTACAAATGCATTTGGTGAACTAATTTAGAAACTGGACATTTGTCACTAAAATAAGTAAGTTCTCTGCTGGCTTCATGATTTACAAACCAGCATGACAAATAGGACGAGAGAAGAAGGTCAAGCCAGGTAATGATCAAGCACCAGCGTTACATTTTGACCAGTGTTTGGACTAGCTCTACTGTTTGATTGTCTCCAGAAAATTAAATTCTTTTCTCATGAATTTTTGTATTTTTCTGCTACCCAGTTTTACTCAGAGCTACAAATGGAAATGTTGGGAAAAAAAACATACTTGAAAACAAAGTCATGGATGATGTTATTTCTGTTCTGTTTCAAAGCCAACCAAGGATGAAAAAAACTCAAAGGAAGTCTGTTCTAATGAAATTTCTCCTCCCAAGATTTTTGGATGGACTTGGATACACATTTGAACCCTTCAGGGTTTATCTGATGGGAAATGAATTGCTGGGCAATCCTTCTATGCTTATGGGTCCAAGTCATGACCTGAAACATCTTGTTGTGCTAGAAGTGCTAAAGCAATGAAACTGATAGCTTTCATAGAATTAAAAGGTTGGAACTGAATCAGGAGAATCACAAGATAATTAATTGGAGCCCATTAACTTTTTCAGGGTGCTTTGTGTCATATCTTAAATGCAAAGCATTGCCATAAAAGCAAAAGATAAATATTTCACGTTATAAATGAAAGTGCATTTTGTCTTTATCTGGGCACATCCGCATCAATGCTGGCTTTAATCTGAGGATGCATAATTCAGATGGCAACAGAATGACAGGGAGTCCTTAATTTGAGTTGTCCAGGGCAGAGTAAATTGATGGAAATACACAGTTTTTCAGAAAGAAAAAGGTTTTGCTGGCTGACAGCTTTTGAGCACAGCTGCTTTCTGGGCACTAGGGAATTGCAAATTTTGCCGTAGCTTTGGTATGTTGCCATTGTAGTCCTTTAAATCTCTGTCCAAGACAGTAAAGATTTGTGAACAAAATAGTCTAGGAATATAGTTCCTGAACGCATTTTTCCTGTCTCAGAAAAGAATTAAGCTACAATGTGAGGGCAATCTGTTAACCAGAGTCCCTGGTAAAATCATGGAGTCATGAGTCCTACAGATGGCTCAAAAGTCTGTCCTTCTTCTGACCAAAAATCTCCAGGTGAAAAGAACTATGGTCAACTCATATGATTATGGACAGTGATTTGGATAGTGCAGCTTGAGATGGAGAGATTTCTCCATTACCTTTACTCTCTTCTGTTCTGAGTAACCATAGGGAATAGCCCACAGCAGCAGAGAAATACATAGCAGGATACCTGGAACATGGGGCTGATCTGCAGTTCCCATGGAGACGAGTACTGTTACTCAGACTTTGAGAGAGAAGGCTCCTTTCTCTAAAATGTTCTTTAAAATTTTATTGTCAGCTGTAAGAGACTGTAATGTTAATGGTTAATGACTCAAAACAATTGGCCATTTGTGGAGGCAGTGAGTGCTTTGCTGACAATGTGTATGGCAACAGCATAGGTGCAGAGGGTGTGAGCACCAGAGGATGACCGAAACAAATCAACCTTTGTTTAGCAAGAAGCTGGGTTTTGAACCAGACAAAGTAAGAGCCGATAAGAAGTGGTTCCTGTGAGGTAGTATAGTGCTTTTTATCAAGCCACTGTCTTCCCTTACACAACTGGCTCAGCTATAAAAACTTCTCCACCACACCCCAGGGAAGGTATCTGTACATTCACATTATTCATCCCTTCTGATGAATTTGGCTCAACTATGCTGACATGATAGACAACTGTCATGTCTTAAAAGGGGTCATAAACCATCAAAGACCCTTCAAAGTGTCCCCAGACTCATTTCTGGGACCTTCCACCAGAGGACTGTGCATGATCCACAGTGTTGCAAGAATCCAAAGTGTTGCATCAGACAGTGTAAAACTCCACCCCTGGACATTCCCGCTTAAATCTAAACATATATTAACCCACTGAACTTTGTGTTTTGCAGGCTTTTTCCCATCCCCAATGGATCAAGACTGCAACCACCACTTTGACCGATTGCAACAATCAAACCTCATTGCTGGATCATGGATGATGATATCTATCTTCTTTTCTTTTTCTTTCTTTCTTTTTCTTTCTTTCTTTTTCTTTCTTTCTTTCTTTTCTTTTCTTTTCTTTCTTTCTCTTTCTTTCTTTCTTTTTTCTCTCTTTCTTTCTTTCTTTCTTTCTTTCTTTCTTTCTTTCTTTCTTTCTTTCTTTCTCCCTTTCTTTCTTCCTTTCTTTCCTTTTCTTTCTTCCTTTCTTTCCTTTCTTTCCTTTCTTTCTTTCTCTCTTTCTCTCTTTCTCTTTCTCTCTCTTTTTCCTTATATAAGTGATATCTTAATAACCAAATAACTAAAATGGCTACACATCTGCTTTCCACTGCAACCAAATTTTTCTAAAATAAACCCTACATTTATTTATTAGCACTGATCATTTTGTGTCATTTAACTCTAATTTGCCCCAGGAGATTTATTAACAAGAACCTGAGTTACCCTTGCCTTCAGGGACAGGTCATAACATAAGCCTTCTTATTTTTGAAAAAAGTAACCCAGTTCAAATCATTGCAATTCTGTTCCTTACAAGTCCAGATCCAGATGAAGTGTTCTTAAGAATTAATTCCATCACTGCTTTCTCATTGAAATGAATGGAGAGAAACAATTAAGGGCAGAATTTGCTTCATTGCTTGCAAAGCCCAAGGGCTTCCTGCAAAGAAATTCAGGGTTGTGTTAAGCATAAGAAATGAAAGAGCTATTCTCGTTTACCTCTTCTGTGTGCTTGCAATGTTCTTGCTGTGTACACATACCTTCCTGAGCAGCATCCTGTGTTTTCTGAGCCAAAGACACTGTGTTTTGACAACAATCCTGCATTTCTAGAGTAGACACGGATTGGTAGCATCTGCATAGATTTGTTTGGCCAAAGAAATGTCATGTGCTACTCAAAGATAACAGTCTTCTTTCCCCCACCCCCTATTTTTTTTCCCCATATGCTACTTGCCAGAAATTTTTAAGGTCTAGAGTATAAGCCAAAAGCAGATTTTTGTTGGTTCTCAGCACTTTCCTATTTTTATTAATTAGAAGTAGGAGAAAAAAATGCAAGAATAAAATCCAGACATACTATTTGGATTTTTACATTAATTCATGTAACTGTGGGTAAGCTTCAGAACAAGAATTACAGAAATAAGCCACAAAGGAATCAGAAAAACACATCTACTTCTGAAACTTTAAAATATTATGGATGAGAGATTCTTTGAACACTGTATTCATTTTAACAGACCATGCAGAGACAAAAGGCTTTGCAGAGGATCAGTTGAAGGTCTAGGTTCTTAATTAGCTCCATGGATTTTTGCACAGAGATGAGCAAGGGCCAAAAAGATGCCAGATGGGAGCAGTTGTCAGGCAGCTGATACAATTAGTATATGACAATACAAAACTCATCACCAAGTCAGAGGCAAACAGCTGTTGTATCTATTGCAAAGAACAAAGGCAACAACTTGAAGGAAGAACCAGTTCTGATGTAGGGCGTGAAACTGGATGATTGTAAACACTAAGGAAAACATAAAAACACAGTAAGAATGAGTGGACATTGCACTGAACAGGACAGGCTCTTCAAAAAAGACAGAGATGACACTAAAGAAACAGAAAGTGATACAGATACGCAAATCCAGTTCATATCAAATCAGAGGCAGAAACATGCAAATCAGGAATCAGAAGTGTGGTGGCTTTATTTAATAGAGAGAGAAAAGTGATATTGGCAACTACAAGGCCTGATCTCAATCAGAAAAATATGAGTGAACTAATATCATGATATGTAAAACAACATGACAGATAACATTTGTTAGGATAGCTGATTTTCTAGGGAAATTAGATAGAATCTAATCCATCAGATTTAAGGAAAGCAATCAGCATGGTCTCAGATGAAAAATTATTAATTAAGAAGAAGAAGATATGGTGTAGTTCTGAACTCTGAGAAAAGAGCTATCTAACATGAGGAGAAGAATGCTGGTGATTGCAGGACTCTAATGTAGTATTTTAATTAATTAATAGGACATAAAGAGGGGATGACCGGTATTTTCTAGTGCCAAAAAAAATTGAAGAATTATCAACATAACTGAAACTTTTTTTTTTAATAGGAAGACCATGCTGCTGATAAGTTCCAGCTGTTGAAAAAACACTGTTTCATAGTACAGGTTTGTGCTTCTAGGCTCTGTACAAGAATTACAATTCTAAAGTTAAATGCAGAATCACCTTTTGGAAACAAAAAAAAAAGAGCACAACAGTCTGGGAGTGTTATGACTGTAAATATCAAGAAATGTGACTCCGATCATGATAAGCTCAATTCCATGATATGGACACAGTAAAGTATTTCCAGCAGAAACAGACTGATATTGTACAATCACATTGTACAAGGTTACAATGGAAAAATGTGATTGTATTCATTCTTGTTCAAGAAAAAAAGTAATTTAAATTTGAACAAAGAGTGTTTCTGAAGGGAAAGAAGCAGTTGCTTTAGGAAATGGAAACTTTATCCAAGCAAAGTGCACACTGATGGAGGGTATAACTGCTCTTTGTAAACAACAGGATGGAGAAAAACTAATTATTTAAGCTAAATAAAATGTAAACGTAACAAATATATTTATAAACCAGCAATGAATACAGATATTCTAATCTCTAAGAAAAGAGGGTCTGAAACAATCAGAAATTGGTGGAAGTACTAAAAAAATTGCCTAGATTTATGAACAGCTAATATATGGCAAATATTTGGTGATAGGGCTTCACAGGTCAAGTACCCGATCTTTGCCCTTGCCTAGGTTTATCGCACTGCTCCCTCACTGCTCCATTCTACCCTCTTCACAGCCTGCCAATTGACATACCATCAGCTAGGTATGTGCGCTCTCACATCTAGCCTGGGCCTGATTCAGTGACTGTTCATCTCACTCCTGTGATCAGGATCTTTTCATCATGCAAACAATCTTTTGTCAGTACCCCATTAAATATAATTTTTATACATCTATATATATATATCTACATGCATATATATAAAAATATAAAAATGGTAGCTAGTTGTTGTATAGAAATCAATTCCTAAAGAAAAACACAGTTGCATATATGCTAGAGAATTAATATTTCTTTCTAAAAGTTATTCTTTAATGTAAGTATGGAAAGGACTGCACTCGAATCAATGTTGCATTTGCTGTGCTCTTTCTTAGAGCCAGCAGAGAATCACAGGTTCACAGAATATGCTGAGTTGGAAGGGACCCTCAAGGATCATTGAATCCATCCCTTAGGCCTTCATAGGACCATCCCCAAGAGTCACACCATGTGCCTGAGAGTATCATTCAAACACTTCTTGAACTCTCTCAGCCTTGGTGCTGTGACCACCTCCCTGGGGAGCCTCTTCCAGTGCCCAACCACCCTTTGGGTGAAGAACCTTTTTCTTATATCCAACCTAAACCTCCCCTGACACAATTTCAGCACATTCCTTCGGATCCTGTCCCTGGTCACCACAGAGAAGAGATCAGTGCCTGCCCCTCCTCTTCCCCTCATGAGGAAGTTGTAACTGCGATGAGATCTCCCCTCAGTCTCCTCTTCCCCAGGCTGAACAGACCAAGTGACCTCAGCCGTTCCTCACACGGCTTCCCCTCAAGGCCCTTCACCATCTTTGTTGTCCTCCTTTGGATGCTCTCCAATATCTTAATACCTTTCTTTTACTGCAGTGCCCAAAATTGCACACAATATTCAAGGTGAGGCCGCCCCAGTGCAGAGCACAGTGGGACAATCCCCTCCCTCGACCGGCTGGTGATGCTTTGCCTGATGCCCCCCAGGACACGGCTGGCCCTCCTGGGCTGCCAGGGCACTGCTGACTCAGATTCAACTTGCCATCAATCAGGACCCACAGGTCCCTTTCCATGGCACTCCTTTCTAGCATCTCATTCCTCAGTCTGTACGTACAACCAGGGTTGCCCCATTCAAGGTGCAGAATCTGGCACTTTCTTTTGTTAAAGTTCATATGGTTGGTGATTGCCCAGTTCTCTAATTTGTCGAGGTCTCTCTGCAGGGCCTCCGTGCCTTCAAGGGAAGCAACAGCTCCTTCCAATTTCATATTATCTGCAAACTTGCTTAGTATCTCTTCCAGTCCTGTGTCCAAGTTATTTATGAAGATGTTGTAGAGCACTGGGCCTAAGACAGAGCCTGGTGAAGGTGAGACAGATGTCTCTATCAAACACCAGAGAAACATGAAATTTGAATATTTGGCAGAACACAAATTCATCCACTCTCAAAGAGCAGGCTCTGACATAACTGAAGGGGTATTTCTGCTGAGGGGTATTGCAGCTGAGGGTCCATGGAGTGCAGCTGAGCAGTCTGGGTCCCTCTCACTAAAGGACTTAACACTATGCACTGTTCAGGGGACAGTGAAGTTGACAGCAATGATTGTCTGCTAACTCCCATGGCTCAGTGACAGCACACATGAAATTTTTATTATCTGTTTTCTAGTACACTAACTGGGCTGACTTACACCCCAAACCGTGAGAGCAGTCAGGGAACTTCTTCTCATGGCCATTATAAACAGCTGCATTAAATTCTTGTTCATTATTCTTTGTGAAAGAAAACACTACACCTGGATTATTACAAATCTCTTTCTGGTAAATCAGCTTTGCGTGTCATTGTCTGTGGCAGGGGATATACTGTAGCTCTACAAGCAGCTTTATAAAAATCTCCTTGGAAATAAGACTCCTTGGTACTGGGAGAATGTGACCTGCAGAGCTCTGTCCCGCATATCTTTCTTGCCACGTGGGCATGGGATAAGCATCCTCAGACAGCAGTTCTCTTTTCAGTAAGTGGTATGACACATATTCACCCTAGCAGTGATGTCTACAGGAACCCAGTGTGTTCAGGAGATGATGTATTGTAAACTACAGAGAGGAAATGAAGACTACAAATCTGAAGAGAAAAACAAATTGATTAGATGCAGAAAGCATGAAAGCCCAGTCAGTATTACAAATGCCTCCAAGTTTCCTTAGGTAGGCTTAGTTTCTCTCAGTAGCTGCCATCTATAGATCTAATATGACACTGTCTTGTGTGTATGCTACTTTGCCACTGGACTACATACTGACTCAGAGAGACAAGGTGATGTCAACATAATTTTTCTAGAAGCTGTGTCCCAGTCTTCGAAATTTGGTGTCCTGACCAGAAAAACAGGGAGCTTCACCTCTTCATTTCCTCCCCACTCAACAGGATGATCTTATTTACAATAAGAGATCAAATTTAGAGGATACATGCACATAGTTACACTGAGTCTCATGCAGAAGTGATCAAAGAGCACTATGTGTCAACATTTTCTCGGAGGAGGATGTTGCATCAGAAAGGATTCCCTGCTGGTTTAAAGTCAAAATATTTACAAAGCAGAAAAACTTTTTTTTTTTCCTAAGCCATAATATAAACACACGCCTTGTCTTAAATTTCTTTTTTTCAATGAGTTAAGATATGATTTCAAAATTGTCACTTTTTTTCTAAAAACCTAAATCCTGAAAGGTACAACCACGACAGAGAGCCCAGAAAAGGAGATATTCCCCTCAAAAGAGTCAAATGTCTTTAAAATCACCTGGGTTCTGGTAAGACTGGCTGGTAATGCAGTTGCAAGAAAAGCTGCCCTGTACATTACACTTTTAGTCTCTTATTGCTTTATTGTGATTGAATGTTGCCTTTAAAACATGCCAAGTTCCCTTATTTTCTAAAATTTGCCAGTTAAAGTTTGTTGCTTAACCTCCTGAAAAACCCTCCTGTGTTTTTTTCGCTTGCACCCTCTCAGGGTATAAAAAATCCAAAATTCCCTTTAAGAAATTCCCGTAGCAAGACAGGAGCCTTACAACCCTCTGTCTGTTGTCATCTCTCAGAAACTTTTTTTCAGTACAAGTCAGCCCTTTCTGTCTGTTAGGAGAAAAATGGGAATGTAAAAGTATACAAGGTAAGTATGGAGAGAAATGAGGAAATTCTTTGGAAGAACCATATTCAGAGAGGGTTTCAGGCCATCATGGTGCACAAGCATCCATATTTCTTTCTACTGCATTCAATTTAATGATTCTTAATTAAATCTCACTGATGAGTCCATATGTCTTAGGCTCAAGAGCTACTTAACAGAGGTTATTTCTCATCCTATTTGGGAATCATCCAATAAAGAGGTATCTATTTAGTTCAAATATAAATCATATCCCTGTTGGGTCATCTCTGAACACTTTACAATATGGCATCTGCACTGATCCACAAAAATGGAAGCATAGCTGACAGTTTTAATATATCCTATGTATTAAGAGTGGATGCAAATTCAGCAGCTCTACTGTTCAGTAGTTACAAGTGGAAAAACAGATGAGATGTCTAAGGACTCTTAGAGGGAATTCATCAGAGTAGAGGAGACAAGACAGGAGAATTCTCCATTTCTGAGTGGTGCTCACAAAGACAATAGCTGTCTAATTAGTTCATTAGATAACATGACATTCAGCTACAAAAAGACCACAAGGTAAATAGCTACAACAGCTAGATTAGATTAAATTCCTTCTGTCAGAATACCACTCACAACTTCCCTGTATTGAGGGTGCTTAGAACTGCATGTGAGTGCCAGAATATTCTAAGTCCAGAAATTTGCAAAATCAAAGTCCTGAAGTCCCTAAAAATTCTTTCAAATGTTATTTTTTTCCCATTGCCATCTCACCCTCTAAGTGATTTCATCAAGCAGCATTTGCAGCTGTAACTTAAGACTTGAAAGGATGTCCATGTGTTTTCACATTCCACACATACTACATACAGCAGTAGCAATGCTTATTAATGTTACTAAACTCTGTAAAATTTTTACTTAGTTGAACAATTAATTCGGGTAAACTGAAAGTTAATACAAATACTCTTTACTGGGAAATAAGCTGTGCTAAGTTATTTGGTGGTTCCCAATTCCCACAGTTCCCATCTCACACCAATTCTTCCTGATCAGGATTCTTTCAAACATAATTGGAGGGTTAAGAAATATATGAAAATTATATTCATTTGAAAAGCATTTTCAAAGACAGTCAGTGCTAATGAGACCAACCAGAAAAAAAATATAGCCAGCTATAAAAGTAAAATAACATGACACTTAACCCTTTGCTAATAATGGTAATTAGTAGGAAGGTTAGGCGTAGTATTAATAAGATAGTATTTTTATTTCATTGAGATTAACTTTAACAAGGCAATTGGTCTATGCTAGGGAGGAACATTTGCTAAATAACCATTCAGAGCAACATGAAGAGTCAGATACAAAATACTCCACTTAGAACATATTCAGGAAAAGACTGTTACCTGTGGAAACCTGTGTCACGGGATACCTCTGGGGATTGTAAAGGCATATGAATGATTAAGGAGGCCAAATCCTGGATCTTGTATCCTGAAGTCACTTCACAGAATCACAGAATCACAGAATCAGAATCAGAGGATGGGTAAGTTTGGAAGGGACCACAGTGGGACACTGATCCAAACTCCCTGCTGAAGCCATGTCATCCTAGAGTACACTGCTCAGGATTGCATCCAGAGAGTTTTTGAATATCTCTAGTGAGGGAGACTCCACAACCACTCTGGGTAGCCTGTTCTAGTATGCTATCACCCACACAGTAAAGAAATTCATCCTCATATTCAGGTGGAACTTCCTATCCATCAGTTTCTACCTCTTGTCCTATGGCTTGGCATCATTGAGAAGAGGCTGGATCCTTCCCCTTGATACCCTTCCTTCAGATAGACATTGATGAGGAACCCTCTCAGTCGTCTCTCCTCAAGGCTGAACAGGCCCAGCTCCTTCAGCCTTTCCTTGTATGAGAGATGCTCCAGTCCCTTAACCATCTTCATGGCCCTTCACTGGACCTGCTCCAGGAGCTCCATGTCTCTCTTGCCCTGAAAAGCCCAGAACTGGACACAGCACTCCAGATGCAGCTTCACTAGGTTTAAATAGAGGGGCAGGATCACCTCCTATGACCTGCAGGCAATACTCTTCCTAATGTACCCCAGGATATCATTGGCCTTCTTGGCCACAAGGATATACTGCTGGCTCATGGACAGCTTGTTGTCCATCAGGACCTCCAGGTCATTCTCTGCAGAGCTGCTTCCAACAGCTCAGGCCCCAGCCTGTGCTGGTGCATGGGGTTATTCTTTCCCAGGTGTAGGACCTTGCATTTGCCTGTGTTGAATTTCAGATGGAACAGACTGTCCAGTGAGGTTGTGGAATCTCCATCTCTGGAGACATTCAAAATTCACCTGGACACGTTCCTGTGTAACCTGCTCTAGATGACCCTGTCTTAGCAGGGGGGTTGGGCTAGATCATCTCCAGAGGTCACTACCAACCCTAACTATGATGGGATTCTGTGATTCTTTGCCCATCTCCCCAACCTGTTGAGGTCCTTCTGACAGACTGCACAACACTCTGGACTATCAACCGCTCCTCCCAGCCTAGTGACATTGGCAAAGTTGCTGAGGAGGCACTCTCATGACATACAAGTCTTTGATGAGTAAGTTAAACAATCCCGTTTAGCACTGGACACTTCTCTGTTGGTTCAGCATGCAGTAGAGTTTTGACTTCTCTTTGCTTGGTACCTTTGTTCTCTATGCAATGAAATATACACTAGGCCCTCATGGACACTGTCCTTGTCATTCACTTTGAAATTAAGAGGATAATTAGCTGAGAAAATGATGAAGAGAGAGTTTGTTTAGCCATATCAACAATAGATTCTGGAGTACCAGGTAGCATTTGGCCAATGCCTCTTTGCCTGTCTCCTTTTGTACCTTGAGTTTCTTCATCAAGCATCACCCTTTGACAGTTGCTCAGGAATTCTGAGTCATTTTCAAATGCTAAATATTATGATTATATAGAAAATGTGATATCAAATATAGCATCCTTCTCTCTAAGCCCCACCTATACTGAGATAATAACACTTACCACAGATCTTGAGAAGACCTGAGTATTCATAATCTTTAGGAAACAGTTCTAGGAATCAGTTCCTAGAGCTCTTAGATCAACTTTTTCCATCAGCCCACCCACAACAGATTTTTCTCCAACATTTTCAGGTAGTTAAAACACTTCAGAAGGCCTTGTGAGCAATAGACATTTTTGAGTACAGAATAATGCCATATGCATAGGCCTACTCAAGTACTGCCAGATACTTCTCACCATCAGGTTTCTGAAAATCCTCCCCATTTTTTTAATCCATAAAATCATACGTCATTACAGGGATTACTGAAACCTATAAAGCTTAAGAAATTGGGTATCTCTGGCAGTTCTCAGACAAGACTCCATTAATGTTGGTTAATGTGCTAATAAACCATTTGTTAACGGCAGTAATTGACCAATTGTGAGAAAATATGCTGTAGTTAATGAATAATGTCAGGGAGACAGAGTGCGCAAAAACCTGCTGGCATTGCTATTCATATTTTTGCTATCTGTGGTAGCAGATATGGGTAAATGTTTTATTCTAATGGCAAATTGCAGTCAGAGCCCATTGCCCCATGTGACAGTAGAACTCAACTCTATGATGGGCTAAATAAAAATAGGAGTTCAAAGTAAATTCAGAAGTTTTCTCTGTAGCAACTTGTTGCTCCCCAATGGTTAAAATTGCATATATGATCTCCCCTGCCCAGGAGACTCATTAATTTAGCAGAAGATCTAGCTTTTCCAAACAGTCTAGCAATTCCTCTGCATTAAGCAAGACTAGAAGCAAGGCCTTTGGGGCTATGTGCTCCTTTTCACTGAGTCTCTGAAAGTGTTAAAAAATAATGTGGAATTCCAAATCATAAGGGGAAGGAGGAAGAGACAACTATTTGTGTTAAAAACTCCACAATAATTCTCATATCTCTAAAGATAAAATTTTCTGCCCAGCTTGCCCCCAAAACCTAACAAAATGTGTTTCAAAAGATTTTCATTACTTTTATTCTTCCTCCCCGTCTCACATTTTTCTTGCACTCCTATTTGCAATTGAATGCAACATATTAAATAGCATTCAGACTTTCTTTTATTGTTTCTTATCACTTTTCTATACTATTTTTTGACAGTTCAGCTATTTGGAGGTAGAAGTCTTGAAATGTCATCAAGAAAGAAAACAATATAAACAAAAGGCAAACAATTCAGTTGTTTGCTTCCACTAACAAAGAATACACACAATAGAGAGGAAGATAAAAAAATGTTATGTCACTAATTCAACATCCCTAGTTTTAAAAACTAAACAGAAGTTAAAAGTCTGAGGAAAGTTTAGCAAACACATTTTAAAAATGCATGTCATCTTTTGATATTACAAAGACAGTAGTGGCCCTAGAAACAGTCAAAACCAAGTTAGAGCTCTGAAAAGTCATAAGCAGATAGCACTTACACTGTAGCAAATCTAGCTAAGGACTCTCAACTTGTTAATTTTGCAATATTTATATAACAACAAATTCATCTTTTCAGATATTCCTAATGAAACAAGATTATTGCAACTCCTATCACTACAGCAGGAATTAAATTCTTTATGGCAAAGAATGAACCGTCTTTTACTGAAATTTGATAATAAAAATGAGCTTCAGCTCCCATTTACCTCCTTATTTGCAACAATTCTGGAAACAAAATTCATCTTTCACAGCATTCATTGGATTCCAAGAAAGAAGAGAGGATTTATTTTACAGTATGTATATCAATAAATGTGCAATGGTATACAATGGAAATATGGCTCTGAACTGGGACAGTTCAGTTCAAGTAAAAAGCCTATTCAGCATAATTACACTCTAAATTAAACAAACCAAAGTCTCCCAGTTCAATTCTAAAAAGTACCAGTCTTAAACTGAGACATTGCTAATAAATCTTAATATTTCCCAAGAAGTAACAAGGGGCTTGTAATTTAATTTTTATTGAGCTGTTACCAAGTCCTACGCTAATTTAATACAGGCATCAATAGCAATTCCTCCAAAGCAAGATCTGGAAATGTAAATAATGTATTCAAATAAGTAAATACCATTGTGTTGTTCTGACAGAAGACAAGCCAAGAACACAGAGGGAGAACTAAGGAATTGAGAACTAAAGAAAAATTCTGTATTCCTGTCTCTCTCATGTAGATTTGCTCAATATTTTATAATCCCTGCTGCATTATGCATATATTTCACACCAACAAATGTCCTCTTCATGTAAATCTTAAGGGTTGACAGCAGAGGTGCCTTCTTTGACCAAAGGGCTTGTGAAAGCATCTTTTCCTTGGGGATGAGATAAAATAAAAGATGCAGGATCACCAGACAGAAGAGCTGCCTTCTCTCCTCATGCTGGCAGACCTTGCTCCTACTGTGTCAGGAGTAAGAGAGAAAACTCCAGCTGACTGCAATGGGAAAGTGACAGACTCAGACAGAGCAGATAGGATCTTAGGTGTGTGCATATCACATCTTAGGTGAAGGAGAGGGTAAGTTTAGTAGATGGGTTGTATCATAAAAAAAAAAAACATGGAGGGAAAGATTTATGAATCTTCCTTTGCTTCCCTTGCAAGACATTGATATGTCTTGTTACCTGTATTAGAATAATGTCTAGGAATCTCAGTCAGGCTGGAGATCCACTCTATTAGTTATTTATATGGAAGGAGAGACTCCTGGAATATCTTACAATTTAAGAAGGCAAGATTGGGGAAAACAAGCAAGGAAACAGTGTTCCATATCACATTTTGGAGATCATTTAATGCCAGAAGATTCCCAGAAGCACCACTGGTATTTGCTCATCCACCTCCCAGCAGATAAATTGGACATGCTAATTTTATAAATGTAAAGTGAAGAACAAAATGTCTGAAGAAATCATCCAAGTTCAGAAGAGAAGCTGAAGAAATAGCAGTAAGTAAATCCCCCTATAATAACACTAGTTTTTTAATGTTTTTGAAATATCTCCCTCTCAGGAACAGTTCAGCTTCCACGTTTATTAGGGTGTGCCAGTGAGACCAAACTACTGAATCTGAATACCTGGTGAGGTATACTAAAATTAGACATCCTAATGAGAGATGATGGTGTACATTGGAGTAACAAGAGATGCTAAAACATTCTATCCTGAAATGAGGCAATGAAGCAACAAGATAACAAACAAAAAAGAACACACACAAACCCTCTTTGTAGGAATATTCTTCTTCTCTGATTACCAGCCATTCTTGGTACATAAAAAGCCAAAAAAAATAAAATAGTGTCAGTGCATGAGCACATGAATATGAAAGTTAATTGCATTAAAGGAAAGAGGAGAGTCCCTGCTCACTGTTCAATGTGTCACTGCTCTGTGTGTGCCATGTTGGTGTTTCGTGTTAGCATAGCAGTGGAGCGCCCTTCTTCAGAAATATCTCGTGGGTTTAGCCTACTTTTACCTTTTAGCTATATATTTTCTTGGCTTTGTATTTTTGAAGCAAGCTCCAAGAGCTTCAGCAATCTTCTATGTTTGAATTGTATGTTGCTTTGGTCGGAATGCCAGTGTGTTTCTTGGCATTAATTCTGCCTGTTTGTTCTATGCACATTTGTTCACTCAGCTGGCTTGGTATGTAAGAAGGTTGTTGGCAGTTGGGGCTTTTTTTATTTAGTATTATTAGGTTTTATTATTTCTGTAAGTCCCACATAGCAAAATATCCACCTTAATATTAAACTGCACATAACAATATCCACCAATTAATACTGCCTACAGAAGTGACCGTGCAGACAACCATGAAATAAGTCTAATGAAAGAAGTGTATTCTTCCAGTGCTGACCTTTCTATCACATTTTGTCTTCTCAAAGAAGAAAAATGTTTCTGTGCCCTTTCCAAGGCCATGTCCTCTAGTAAAGTACAGAATGAACACACATGCAGGACACATGCATCCTCACAAGCTCACTGAAAAACAGTCCACTTTAAAAAAAAAAACAAAAAAAAAAACACCATCTTTGTGTCCAAACACCAGGTACTCTCTCAAGAAAGAAGAACCAACATAAGATGACAGTAAGAGAAAAAAGCAGATATCAGACCCAGAGCTATCCACAAAAGGTAGTCCTGTGACACAGCTTTTCAGTCTGCACACTTTGCAGGCACATAAGACACCTCCCCCAGCAGCTGAAGGGTAAGGATCCAAAGTCACAGCCACCCCAAAGGTGCTGCCTAATGGGGCTCTGTAGATGTTCAGGCCTACTTTGCTTCTGGCATGTTCCTTCATGCCCCAGGTGATGCATCTGAAATAAATCTGTCTATGCTGTAGTGAGGAGGACAAAGCAGACAAAGGAGGACTATGCAGCAGAAGAGACTGCACTTTCCCAAGGGACACCAAGGAGAAAATACTCACCCATAGCTGCTGGCATGCAGCATCACAGTTCTCTCTTCCTTTCCCATGACCCTGTACAGGTGGCAGATGTAGCTAGGCAGCAAAGCACAGAACCAAACATCTGTTGTACAGTGTCAAAGATGAGGAAGAAGAGAGGCCATAGGGGCTGTGCAACAGATATTTGAGGCAAGACTGTAAGAGCTGGGAACATGCAGAGTGAATAAAATATAAAGCTCACACCAAAAGTATGAGACTGGCTAAGCTAGACCTAAGAAGTGTGAGAAAAGGCCATCTGAAAGGTATTCTAACTCCTAAAGACATAGGAAAGGTGTAGAGAACGTGTTGCAGACAACTCATCCCAAAAGTATTGTTGTGGGGGGGAAAAGAGCTAACAACATTTTAAAATATTTTAAAGGGTATTTAGGAAGACATTAGAAAATTTTTTTTATAGTTTTTGTAAAAAAAAAAAAAAAAAGAAAAATCAAGTGGTCAGCCTTCTTTTGAATTATGAGGAAGGAGCTCTAACCACGGGTGGTATTGTTTATGTTTCTCTGACACTTCAGAATGCTTGAGTGTGGGGAGCACATTAGGGTTATAGCTTTTGGTCCCCTCTGGATGCAGAGCTTATGCAGACTGCTCTGAAGTGTGTGGGCTTGAGGCTGAATTGCTCTCTCGACTTGCTCTCTGTAAGAGATCAAGTGTCTCTTACAGAGTTGTAACACTGGATTGATTCACCGATCATATACTGGTGCTAATTCCTGTTCTATGCATCTGTTTCCTCCTGCAAGGTTGATGAAGAACAAGTTCAACATTTACAATGATTGCATAGAGGACAATTTTGTAGAAGGTAGAACAAGCTTGTCATATCTGGCCATCACAATAAAATTGCTTTTGTTAATTTACTTATATACCATGAACATAACTTCCTTTGTACTTCTGGTTATTCTGAGTTTGACAATAGAGGTCAGTGTTAATACTAAGCAGGCATGTAATACAAATCTTTAGGTTTCTCTGGGTGGGCTTTGGGGTATTTTTTTAATATGAGAATGCTTTATTTATCATACGCCAGCATCTCATAAATAATTGTATACACTGCACTGTAAACCCTAAAGGGAAATTCAGCTATTATAAAGAAACTACAAAAAAACTCATGTTCAGAAAACCAACCCTTCTGTATATACTTCTTTCCTCATAAAAATCTCCCAGACACTTTCTAATTTGTTTTAATTACAAACTTCCATTCAGGGAACAAATGGTTTGTACATTAGTCAATATAAAGAAAAATGGCCACACACAGAAATCTCTTTTCCCCCTAGACTGAGTTTTTCAAATGCTTGTCAGCAGGTTAAAAAATGCTTCTTATAAAAGCAATTAAAAGTAATGCCACAAATAATCATTTCAGTCCAGTCTCCTATACCAAAAACATATTTTGCTAGGACAAGTGTGCTTAAAATAAATGTTTCTCTGTGCTCCCTCTATTTGGCACTCTCACTTCTCAATATTTTAGTCACAATAGTCTCAATGTGTTCAGCTCTTCCCAAAGAAAACACACATTTCCAAGGAGGGCCTATCTGTTGGATTATGTTTCTTGCTTCTCTTCTTTAATTCTTACTGTCACCGTCCTTTGAGATGACACTTGGACAATTACCCAAGTCCTTGACTGGTTCTTCTATTAAACTGCACAAGGAAATGGATAGAAACACATTCCGGGTCTTCACTCAGGCTAGCACTTGGGCTGCCCCGACCCATGTTTCTCCCCAGCCCTGCTCTGTGCCTGCCTGCCCAGGGCTGCCCACAGCCCCTGCCCATGGGGTGCAGCTGCACACCTGGGCACTGCCTGCTGGACTCTGCTGCTGCTGCTTCAGGTTTGTCTGCTTTTTCCTTTTCATGAAGTAAATTCAAGTTCCAAACAGATGCACTTCTTTTAGTCATAATGCAATAATGCAAACAACTGTAAAGCAACCTAAAAATGGTGACCCATTAACATGACCATCCCATTCTATCTGGCATGGCCTTCATGATTTCCCTGCTACAGAACAGTACTAATTCTACTTACAAGCTACATCTAACCTCCATGTACTACTTTTATGAGCCAAGCTTATACCATTATATCAGCTTGCTAAACAAAGTTAGACCAATTTTGTAGCTGGAGAAAATGAAGCACTGGGAAAAAAAAAATGCAATCCATCACAAGACAGGGTCCTGCTGGAAAGACTGGATTCTTCTTTGTTTTTCTTCACTCTACCCTCCTGCACTGTTATATGTAATACAGAAGAAGAAAACTACCACCACTATAATAAGAAGGAAAATTTAATCTTACTTCAGCCATGTCTCTAAAGCATGGGACAAGGGAAAGTTATATATTAGGCAGAGTGGAAACCTGCATCTGACAAAATTAACTTCATATATCAGGCATCACAAATTAAAATGCTTCCGTAAACACAATTCTTCTATTCAAACTCATTGATGTATTGTTATAAAGCTATATATAATTAATACAATTAATTCATCTTTTAGTTGTGCTGAGAAGTCCAGAAGGTCTGAACCAGGATTCAGAATGGAAGGAAAACAAATTTTTCTAAGTTATATTTTTCTGCTTGTTGTGGGTTTTGGACACCTACATTCACCAATTCTTGAGATAGATTCACAGGTTCAAAAGACAACTTTCCATGAATGTATAAGTGAAGGAAAAAGACAGGAGAGTCTGTAATCACCCACCTATCTGCATGCTCCTTTCACACAGGACAGATATAAAAATTATTTAGCTCTTTGCCACACTGTAAGATCACAGGGACCCTTTTCCTTTGAAAAACTTAATCAGCAAGTACTCCTGCTCCTAAAGTTGCTCCTCTACCCTCCTGCTTACAACATGAAAAATCTACATGAATAGCACAGATCTAAAAGCACTTCCTTCTTTATTGGTTAAATGTCATGCTTCATATGGCTTCAGCATTTATTCCTTCGTTTATTTGCAAATGTTTTGTAAATAAACACTGGTAAGTCCGCCTTTTCAGGTAACACTGTATCGAGGGTACTTCCAGTATTTAACAATACTATCCCACTGAAAACCTTTGGGGACTCTCACTCATGGAGCAGAGAGGTAAACTGAATTCTATGGGGCAATCCACAAAAGTAACAGACAAGGAGCACTAGTGCAGTAAACACCTCCTTCATTGCATGGTGCAGCTGCATCTGTCCAAACCTCGCAGCCAGGCAAACCAGAGCTGAACATACCTCAGAGGGCTACAGCGTAAATTAATGGAGGGACTCTGGACAGCATCACAGTCCAGGGAAAGGATAACTTAGTGCAGACTGCTGCTTCTGACAGGCATCACTACCACCAGCACCATGATCTTCCCCTGAAGGCAGAGGAGAGACTTTGTTTTTAAAACCAACAGAATATGACTGAATTTGCCAATCCACACATTAGACTTTTAGTGGTAAGAGCAGGTTTTTAGACATGACATATGAAAGAGGTGTTTATGATCACTCATTAAAGAAAAAATGTAGCACCTCAGGAATACATGTGAATATATTCTCCAGCTCACCCACAACCAACAGTTCCCATTCTGTTGAAGAATAAAGACCTTCTAAGGCCGTTAGTAAACAGCTAACTTCTTTGATCTGTTATTTTCATTCTGGAACAAAGAGTTTCTGAGCAGCATAACAAATTATTTCACCCATAATACAGTATGCCAGACATACTGTTATCTTGAATATTTTTCATCTCCCAGCTCTGTTTAGGATACACAGTACCATCTACATCTTTTCCGAGCAATTTCATATAGACCCTGACCTCTCTGCACAGTTCAGAACAAGAACTGAGAAACTGCAAGTTCCAAGGAATAATGCAATGAGCCTCACAGTCTACATTTATTTTATTTTTAGGCTTAGCTAAGTCCATTATATATTCTTAAATTGAAAAAAATTTATTTTATTTGGTTTTAATTTTTCTTTCAACTCAGTCCAAACCTCTTCCATCTTCTCCAAAATGCTCTTATGTTAGTTACTATGATACCTTCATCCACACACCAGAGCCCAACAGATAGTACACTAAATTTTGAACCCATAAAGCACGCAGCTGACAAGTACTGACATTAAGTATCATCAGAACTGCCAGAGCCATGAGTGCCTGGACTCTAGTGGCAATGATTTCTAATAGCAAAAGCCTTCTTAGCATAGTACCTCATTACTTTAATACTTTGTCTGAAGTATTATATCCATTACAGATAGAGGATGACATCCTTCACTAACAGCTCTAAGACAAAAAGCACTTAACTTTCCATTACTCTGAACAGAGTCATATCCTATCACTAAACTGAAGAACCACTTACAAAGCATTCAGCACCTTGTGTTTTCTTGTAGACTTTGAATTTAGTCCTCACTTCTGCATACAGCAGGATGATGCATTAGACACTTTCACGATTATAAACTGTCAAGGCAGAAGAGTCATTAATTTGCTGGGGGATAAGAATATTTTGCCTCCCCTCCTTGCTACTCATTTCTTTGTCCCATTCTTGCTCCTGGAGAAAACTTAGAGAATCTGTAAAGTGTTGAATTGAAGATTTTGTATGGAGTTTTTAGCATGAAAAATGTCCTTCTATTCCAGAATTAAAAAAAAATAAAGATACGAATGCTTTTTAGGAAATAAAAATCAAACTTTGGGAAGGCTGTGCTTCCTTTATGCCAAACTACGTTCTAAAACAGATGATTAAACACAAATCATGTTTTCTTGTGTCACCACGAAGCTATTCTGAAGCTGGAGACAATTTGAGAAAAGGTAAGCCCTGAAAGAAAAATATAAAAAAAAATTTAGAAACTTGGTCTTTAATATATTTTACTGCATTTATTGGCAAGAAGAAAAGAATTGGCAGATAAGAAGCACAAAAATTCCTTTTCTCCCCTACAGAATGTTATGCTTTAAAATGCATGTACACCAGTTGTTTCATTTTCTAATCTTGTTCTATTTTCTGACAATGTTCTGAAGATTTGATTCCTGTACCCTTTACTTGCATTGTGAAGCATTTTACTTTGTGATTACAACCAATCAAATTCAGAGAAACTATTTTAAAAGCAATTGCTAGCCTGATTACGGGTGACAAAACCCAGTCTGTATCTTGCCAAGATCATTAGGGAGAAAAAAAGTGATTGGGCAAATCTGTCATCGTTTCTTTCTTTTCTTTTTTTTTTTTTTAACCTCTGAGAAGCACAAAATGAAAAAGGGAAAGTAAGGATAAATATCCAGTTGTCATTATAAGCAAGAACAATCTAGATGACGGACCAGCATCCTGACTGCAGCTGTCCTCAGGCAGTTTTACTTGCCCAGAATCTTCAAAGAGCATCTCTTTTCCTCTCTCCCTGTATTATATGGCTCTGGGTTCGGTAAAGGGTTTGGATCACTCCTTCCCCACATTAAGACACACTGAGCCTGTCACAGTCGTGACTGTAATCTGTTAGGCTCAATGCAATACAACCCTTCTTTTTACTACTTTTGTGCCTGCAGTACCAAATGCTCCCCTTCTACCCTTGCATCACCATCCACACTACCTTAACACCTGAGACAACTTCAGGCCATTCCCACATGCTCTTCAGCTTCTGCTCACATAACACAAAAGAGCTTCAATAAAAGAGAAAACTGACATTTACAGTCCTAATAAAAGTTTATTTCCTTATAAGTAGCAATAGCTACTATATTATCAGCTGTGCAGTAAGTTACAGACTTCCTTACTCATTAACTCAAGAAACAGACCAACTCCTTTGAGCTCAGGCACAGTAAATCATAAACTACAGAGCTTCCCATCACTGCTGTGTTACATAACTTAAAGTCTATCTTCAGTCAAAGCAGTTTCCTCATTACCTGCATCTGACTCAGTTCTTATCTTCTTTGTTCCTTTCCCATCAATTCCAGCCAGAACTCTTTTTTCTAAACTACTTCCTAATTTTCTAGACACCATATTCACTGTGCAGGTATGCTCTGGTAACAGAGGCTGAGAACATGATGTATGCTGGTATCATCAAAATATTTTGGACTTGTTGAAGTTTATTTTTATAGCTCAACATGACTTGAAATAGGAAAATATGGGCTTCTAATATTTCAGTCCTCTAGACAGACAAAAAAGCCTTGAAGGTCTGTATAGAAGTGCAGGGTAGGAGAACTTAAAATAGGAGCACTGACTTGGGGTTGAGGGGAGAACAATTCAAGCCTCTATTGAATGCACTGTTCTTCCAGAACTGTGCATGAATGACCAAAAATGTTAGAAGGAAGTTACAAACAGAAAAGCTAGATTCATTGATGAAGAAAATTTTTCTTGTTATTGTATCTATTTAAATTACTGCATAAACATTAAAAAATTGAGGTAGTAAGAAGGCATTGGGTAAAAGAAGAACTGGCTAACAAGCAGTAAAAGAGAGCTCTCAATTGTAATATTCACTTCCCCTCACCAACATGTTGAAGGTATATGAAAGCTCCCCAACCATTTTACTCCATTCCTATCTGTCTACTTTTATCACCCTGCCAAAGAATCACTCATTTTCTTTTTCTTTTTTTTTAAATTACAGCTATTGATTTGTCTCTTTTTTCTGTCCTTGTAGAAGAAATATGACCTACGAAGGGTTTCTCTGGTTGGTTTGGGCTTTGTTATTTTTGAAAGAAAACTTTTCATTCTTCCCTTCCATTTGTTCCTCTCTGTATTCCAGAGAGACCACAACTGAAACCAAGAAAAAAGAGACACTCACAGCCCTGGTCTTTCTAAAGTCAACCACCATAGTAAAACACCCTTGGTGGTTTCCTTACTCCACTGGAAAAAGGGCAGAGACAGTGCACACAACTGAATCCCCACAGTCACATCAGACAAAATTTATTTCTACAGCAGGAATCACATCATCAGCCTAAAGGAATAGGGATCACTTGGAAATTAAATAAACCTAAACCTCTGTATCACAACAAACAAATGAGATTACCGTGTGCTAACAATCTCACCACCCAAATACAGCTCTTATATACTCTTTAGTTACTGGTGAGAACTCCTGGTCCCGTGGAAGAAGCTGTTCAGCCTTCTAAGGGCATATCTAAGGGACATAGCATTTACAAATATTGATTCAGTCTCTCTGCTTAGTGGAAACATCCACAGACAAAGAAAGTCTGGTTGCTGTACATAATCAGAATTCTTTTTGGTAGGATTTCTCTTTTATACTTTTCTAGTTTAATTAACATATCCTGATTTCAAACTATTTTTAACAAGTCATTTTTCTTCAATCAAAGGAGAAATGCTTTTCCAAGAACGTCAATCACCTAAATTATCCATCATTTTATAGTTTCCTGACAAGCCTCAGGAGACTCTACCATAGAAATAAAATCTACAGCTGAATTAACTTGGACTGTTTTATGGGAGTCTGCTATTACAGCAGTGCATTGAATCTTGAAGATCACCAGAGGCTGTGGTCCTTCGCACTAAGGTTTAGTTTCTGCAAGAATTATCCATGTGGATACATGTGGATACTGGGACCAGAACTTAACTTTTGTTGAATCTACATAAAGCTGAAAGGATTCTAATACCATCAGTGAAATTATTTTGCATTTACAATGGTACAACTGAAATTAAAATAATCTTAGCAAAGATAAGAAAACCCATTTATTTCACAAATGGGATAAATGGGTGAATTAAAAAACACGTAGATGGCCAGGCCTGTGTTTTGTGTTTTTATTAAATTTTTCTGAACATGAAATAGCAAAAACATCTAATTTCTCAAATTCAGGCTCTCTTGACAGTGCAAAACCACCACTACCAGCCCAGATTTCTTGCTTGTCTGATAGTTACTGATCTTGACACTTGCTGGTACTCTGTGTTGTGAATAATTCAGGGATGCTGAGTTGTTCAGTGGCAAACTCTGGAGGGCAAAATGAGATCTGACATTGCTGTTTACCTGTTTGTGCTTCAAAGCAGAATTAATAAGCAGGATCTCTCTGTTAAGATTTAGGATTACTAAGAAGAGATCTAAATCAAAGTTTGCTACTAAGCCACAGAATCAGGAAGAAAATAATATTTTTCTTTAAAAAAGAATGAACTGAAGATCACAGCTGCTTTCTGCTAGATCCAGCTATGCCACAATAGAAGGGAATGGTTACCATGTTTTGCTCCTGCTTTTGCTGGAGTCAAAACCATCTACAGATATGTCAGCTGAACCCTTCATCACTTCTTAATTTGTTCAGATAGAATCACTTATGCCATCTCGAGCCATGCTTTTAGTTGACCTGCATGATTTCACCTGAATCAGCAAACTAGAAAACACTCAGCATCTACTCTAAAGAAAGTTGAGAGTATGGTTAAGCTCCAAAATAGATCCTGTCTCCTTAGGCTGAGAGCATTTGGAGAGGAGGAATCTTAGTTTACAACTGATGTGGCTGTGGGGAATCAGCTGTGTGCACTAATGCTGCATCCCGTCCCCATCCTACACCAGGCTCTTCTTCCTCTAAGGTTAGGAAGGCCCTAGAGTGTGTTCTTTACACTGTTATTTGACATTGGAAACACCAGCAGAAATACTAGAGCAATGAAGCATAGCTGAGGTCAGTAACTTCTTCCACATACATAGCTGGATCCAGAAAATAATGCCTATAAAAGGCCTGGAACCAAATCCCAAGAGCCCGTAGTCCAATCTGAGACTGTGCTGCCAGGCCACTGGTGGAGTTGTTTCTGGGGCAGAGTTACATTTCTCGGGATTTTTGTAACACAAAAGGCTTTTGCAAAGAAAAGTCTGTCATTAAATGAACACTAGTCAAAGAAAGTCTGTACAGCTACTGACTGATAGCACTGATCAACCATGCAGAGTCTGGGCTTCTGAGCCTCCAGCATTAAGGGGTTTTCTCTATCTCAATAATATTTGTGTTGACTTCACATTTTTAACGAGAGGGATTTGGGGACTCGAGTCATCAAAACACACTTAAATGAAAAAATGCAAATCCTTGTAGTGCCTTGGGTTTTGGCAACACAAAACGATAGTTTCTTCCCTTGATTTGCATAACAAAGACACCAAATCCCTCTTTTCTCTAAGCCCACGGGGAAGGTTCCCAATGCACTTGAGGCACAGCAGATTCATCCAGTCAGATGGAGAGGCAGAGAGAAGAAGACATTTATACTGCTAAGCTTTCTATAGCACAAGAGGGTAGACAGTGTAGTAGTAAGCACTTATTTTCTTTAAATCAAAAATAAAAAGAGGATGCTAGTAAAATCACAGGCTTTACAAAATCAAAATGAGGTTCTATAAACCTTAAAGTACACCTGTGATTGGCAAGCACTAGTAATAGCTCACTACTAAAGACCACTAAAGCTTTCCCTGAAGGGCATGAATTTATCGGCACTGAAGCACTTCTCTATAGCATTAGAAACCCAGCATCATGTACAAGACTGAAAAATCTTTAGCAAATCAGGTGTTGACCATTAAGTTGACAAGTCTCATTTTACTGATGCAGAGTCAAAAAAAACAAACACAAAACAAAAAACAAAAACAAAAAAAAATCCAGCATCAATAATTAAAAATAAATGAGATATATAACCTGCATTCAGTTTTACTGATCTGCCTTTTCATGGTTGTAAATTCCCTGCCTTTTGTTTCTCAGGACACCATGTTGTGCCTACAAACATGAGTTTAACAGCTACTGGACTAACTTTTATCACTTGATATGGAAAACATTTTGATTAGGCTAAAAGTCTTTTCAGTAATAATAGTGGTGGGAAAAAATATACAGTGTTTGCAATTTTTTTTTATTTTTCCCCTAAATTTTTATGCCTTGGTTTGTTTTTTTTTATGACATCAGAAAAGGAGATGCTGCTATCCTTAGCTGTTTTAACACTTGCACTGTTCTTAAAGACAACACTGAGCCACAGCCTGAAAAGGCTGACTTTGTGCTATATGTTTATTCCTATATACTGGATGCTATACACTGTCTGGTTAACATTTAGTTACCTAGGAGTCCTCAACCACACAGAAAATAACCTGCTGGTGAAAAAAAAAAAGCACTTCTATGTGCAAGATGACAAGTTATTCTCTCATTTTTCACCTGTATGAGCCCTGGGTTGGACAAAGATTTTTTCAGTTTTGGTAAAGAGTCTAGGGTAGGTTAAGTTGGTTTAATAAGTACATTAAACTTCATGAGTTAGCTGAATTACTAGATAATTGTGGAGGGAAGATAAAACTGTTTTGGAAACTTCTGGTAAAAAGCAAGTACAACTGTATCCTACTTTCTTTTTCTGACATATACACACATGGTCCACATTTCTTTATTTATTACCATCTATCCCAAAGCTGAAAATACTCCAGGAAATGCCCTGTACTGTCATGCTGCTGTGTAAGGCTGAAAGCTTGAAACAAATCATTAGGCTTAACAAATCTCAAGGGAGCTCTAGCTATAGATCAACATTGCTGAGCTGGGCAATAGTGTTGACACTTCGCACACATTTTTGTGCCTACTGAGGATTCCCATTCTTTTCCTTTCTAAGTTTTCTATGCATTTTTCAAATAGACAGGAAAAAAAAGGTAGCAATGGAGATTAGCTGAAAAATCACCTTGTCCAGTTCCCATCTTAACTCTTGATGTGATACAATGTTAATTTTTCATGCCCAGTAGGAGCCAGCACACTTTGTCACACAGGTGGAACATGTTTTCAGATTGAAAAAATGAATTTGAGTCATTCTGAGCAGTAAATATTTTATGACAAACTACATACGCAGAAAAGCCCCATACCACAAACTCAGCCAAGCAGATTTTTGAATTTTCCATGTTAAAATTGAAAACAATGTTTCCTGTTCTATTTTTCATTCTGACACAGTAGAACTGGTGACCTGAAAGTCAACTTAGCTGGGTTTTTTCCCACTTCAGTTCTGACCTGTTCTGTGCTCCTAATATACCCATAAACGGGACTGAGACCAGAGGCTTACAAGAGTGAGGAGATCAAGGAGGAGGGATCAAGTATCATTCCTGCAGCTGCAGGAGTACTGAGCTGACAAAAGTTGCTTTCAAGACCTTTCTTGACCCAGATTCATCCACAGCTCTGTCAGCTTCTGACAGCCTAGATTTGGGCAAGGACTCTGATTGTGATGGCAAAAAAAGGCTCTCAGAGGCTTATTTCGAACTCACAAGAAGCCTTTATAACACAGCAACAAAACATGAACTATTTACATTTTTAAAATAAATTACAATTTTCTGCTTCCTGCCATGAGTCAGACCTCCCATCAGAAATAAGCCAACCCTATGCAGAGGCAAAGTCAGGCAGGAGCTGCAGTACATCCTTTTGCAAAAGGTAAAGCAAAGTGCCACCTACCATCAGGCCAGAATGACATTCTACATGTCCACCACTGAAAGCTCCATTAAAACTCAGCTAACACAGAGGTTTGTACTTACTTAACATATAACAAATTGCCTAAAAGCCTTTTATTTTTTGTGGGTCTGTACCAGAAGTGCATGAGTAACAACTATTTAGCCATAATATCCAGCCTGTATTGTTTGTCTCCAATTATTTTAAAATCACAGAATATTAGCCAGAAGGTAGTCATGCACGTACAGCTATATTCCTTACTACATATCATGCTAACATCCCACAGTGCTTTTGCAGAACAATGATCAAATTAGTATCATAAATGAAATAATTTTCTGTATTCAGGAGTAGGTGATTGTAAATACAATGGCAACTGAACTTCAATCTATTCCTCCATTTAATTTTGTTGCTTTTGCCTATTAAATTAGTCTAAAGACATCATGACATAGTTTTTTGAAGCATATCTGGATAGTTCTGACTTGTGATTCTCAGAAATAGCATTAGCACATGTTCTCTTCATAAGTTCACAGCTTATGATAATATGAAAAATAAAATCATAAGAGCATATGAGAGTTACTGAAAAAAGGAAGCAAAAGTAGAAAAATAAGATTCCCATGGGTAGAAAATAAATAAAGAAAAAAAGATAAACTCGTAAAAGCCACTGCCTACATACTTCAGATATACCACCTGCTCCAACAATAATTTGTCTCCATCTCCTACAGGGTCTTAGTCTCCGACATGACTTCTTCTCTTCTTTCTCTGAACTATATACTCCTTGAGACACCAAATACTTTTCTGAAAAGCATTGCATGCATACTCATATAATATAAAATGGTGTCTACACCATTAATGGTGTCTACACAAAGAAAAAATAGTCCTCAGAGGCTTAACCAACCTTATTTCAAATTCTGAAAAACTCCACAAAAGGATGAATAATATACAATAGGATATTTTTGAGTACTTTCTAATGTATCTAGGCATTGTGTTTTCTACCATAGAATGATAGAATTGCCTCAGTTGGAAGAGACATTAAATATCTAGTTCCAGTCCCCTCACTGTGGGCAGGAACACCTTTCACTAAACCAGGTTGCTCAGAGTTACATCCAACCTGGCCTTGGACATTTCCAGGGATGGGGCATCCATGGCAACCTGTTTCAGTGGCTCATCACCCTCCCAGTAAAGAATTTCTTCCTGCTATCTAATCCAAACCTACTCTTTTAGTCTGAAGCCATTCCACCTTGTTCGTCACTACTTCCTCTTGTAAATGGTATATCTCCACCTTTCTTGTAGGCTCTCTTCAAGTACCAGAAGGTTGCAATTAGGTCACCCTGAAACCTTCTCTTTTCAAGGCTGAACAATTTCAATTCTCTTAGTCCCTCATGTGTTGTTTTTTCCCTGTAACAACATACCTACATCCCATCTCACAGACTTCAACTGAAATGACAAGAAAAGAAGTCTCTCATAACACAAAGACCTCACAGAAAACTCAGCTGAACAAAAAAAAAAAAACAAAAAAAAAAAACAAAACACAAAAAAATTGGATATTTATCCTGATATGAACTTGCTTAAAACCATTTGGTATTTTCTCATTCAAGGTCCTACCTTAGGATAGGATTTTCTAACAATCTCAGTTTGTCTTCATTTCCAGGGGAAAAAAAAGGGCTATTTTCTCTATGTGTTCTTTAATACATGGCTTTTTTACTGAAAATATGAAAAATGGTTGTGAATATCAAGTACTCATGAATTTGTATTTTAAAAATGTACAGCAAGAAAATAAAGTATGGCTTACTGTAGGGAGCCAGAGTAATCCCAGCAAGCATCTCTCATAGGCCTAAAGAAGATGCTTCTCAGATATTTGTACTTGCTTGAGCACAGACATGTCAACAGAAACAATCTGAAACTCCAGTTCTTTGAGGTTGTCCTACATCACACAAGAGGTTCAAATGCTGGTGCCTTCTGAGGTCAGTACACATGATCACATTATCAGAATGATGGCAGCAGACCTAGATTCTGTCAGTGCACAGCTGTGGCATAATACACCTTTCCTGAAGGCTGAGGGATGTGAAAAATTAAGGTATATTATTATGTCAACTTTCTGAATTTTACATATGGGTAATTTTCACAGATAAACTAACTTTTCTGCCTTCTCCCTCCATGTTAACCTTTTTATAATCTCTTTCAATGCTGATTATCAGTAGTTGTACTTAAGGTGGGTAGAACAGAAAACTAGTCATGGTAATGACTACAGTGGTAAATCCCTGTGTGAATATCAGCTTCAACAATCCTTGTATTATTTATTCCACTTACACATGCTAATGATCTTAAAAACACTATTCAAACTTATCAATGAATCAAACAGAAGGCTGTCTTTAGCCAACTGCTGCAGTGCTGTATAATAGCACATAGCAACTGAGTGCAATACTCTGAAAAGTGACTAACAGTCTATCCAAATGACAACACATGGAGATTTTATTCCACGGACCTATGGCAGTAAAATTCAGCTTAACCGCAGTGTTCTGCTTCTCCCATGGCCTCCCTTGGGAACATTTACAAATAAAGCTAAGGTTGTATCATCAACTGTACAGTGTCCTACAGCACAGCTGTAGTCTTGGTTCTCTACTCTCCCTGAAAAAACATAAGTCCTTACTAGAGGACCAGAGATTCAAGCTGTAAGTGCAACATATTCTACTAGTAGTTTTGGCCCTCATTAGCTCTCATAAAATCTCTCTCCAGAGTGCACCACAGCCATGGGAAGGGGCAGAAGTAGAGGCTCAGCAAGTGGATCAATCTTAATCACTCAGGCTAGTAAAGTTGATGCCATATCCAACAAAAGCAAAACATATCAACAAACTCATGTCCTTTGGTCAACACTTGCTCTGCCTAGTGTCTTGAACTGGCCCTGAGATGGGTTTTATGTTCCAAGAATAAATCTTGACATGGAGTACATCCAATTTCCTAGAAATGCTGATACTTAGTTATACTGTATATGCAGCCTGGGACTGGTGACAGCCAAGCAGGCAGATGACCTTTCTACCGATAATTATCTTCAAATAAAATTAAAATCTCAGCCAGCTATAAATTGGCTTAAATTTTTAAAAGTCACTTTCAAGCTTGGTTGAAAGTTCTAGCTGGAAACTAAACACTTTCATCCACTAGGTAAGTAAAATACAGCCAGTTGCAATGCTGTCTCTCCAGTGAGATGAGGCCAACTGATTGTCTCTCCAGTGAGATGGGTCCAGTTCTGTAGATGACAGAGAAGTCCATAACCCCTGGTTTATTCTGTCTTGTCTCTCAGGCAGCAATGTCAGCCAGGACACCGCAGTGACATCTGCTGCTGCCTTCTAGTAGCTCAAAAAGAATTGAACAATGAGCACTAGTGACCTGGACTGCATTTGAACCAGAATTCTATGTTGTACAAGAGTCTCCACAGCTGCAAGCAATTCCTTGTCCTACTTACAGCTAAAAAGCAACCTTTCCTACACACAAACTTGAAAGTTTATCTCAGTTGTACATTGGGTGATTTTTCCTCACATGTTGGCTACGAAAACAGAGGAATGAAAAGTTTTATAGATACAGAAAAAGAGGTTCAAAACACGCTATGTGGGTAGATGTATGGAATTACTTTAACCTACTATAGCAGTAACCTATTCCTCACGAACAAATACTATGTCCTTCATTTAAAAAAAAAAAAAAAAAGAAAGAAAAAAAGGAAAATAAACAAGCATGGGCATATTACAAACAGATTTCATCACCTAGAACTCCTCTTGTCAAGCAGCTTTAAATGAGAAATTGCTTTGGCTCCTCAGCTGCCTTCAAATCAGATGTGTGAGAGGATTTCAATTCAGAAAGATGCTGACCAGCCTCACTGTCCTCATAAAAAGTTTTGCTATTTCTTCATTCACCATCTTATAGTTCACAGGAAGTGAATGAAAGCAAAATTACAAAGAAACTCAAAGTAAGAATTGGACAATAGCCCTGATTTTGAAAGCTATCCCAAGGTTACAACAGATGTAACCTAAGCCCTATCCAGAAAACAGCATTCCAGAACAAGAAGATGCCAAAGATGCTTTTGCAGTTTTACCCCATAGTTGCTTGCCATGCTGCTGAAACTAGAGAGAATACTTAATAAAATATGTGCTCTTATAGACAATATGTTGTAGGTCTGGCTAAATAGTAAATGAGTGTGTTATTTTAAACAGTGACAATTATGTCTCTTCAATAATAGCACTCTGTTGTTTTTAAAACTTTTGAGTGATGGATTACTGGTGTGATCTCCAATTCAGAAAGAACTGTATAATCCCCTTGCTGTACTACAAAGTGCCACAGCAGCACCACACTGCTGCACATCCTACAGGCATCAGCTGCGACAGTGCACACTGTGCTGCAAGGTGTTCTTCAGGCTCAAGGTACTCCAATGATAGAATCACTTGTTATAGCAAGAGTTGGATTCAGTGTCAAAACGATTTCTTTATTATCACTCATATGTGTTGAAAGAGCACATGTAATATATTTCACCCTCCCAAAATCAACTACAATTAAAAAAAAAAAAGCACTTAACAAGACAAGGATTTCTCTCAGAGCTACTCTCTTGACATAAAAGTGCAATATCAGATAAGGATTTGAGCCATCCAGTTTGAATTCTTTAATATACGCCTTCTTTAAAAATAAATAATTGAACTGTCAGCTCCATCTATCTGCTTCATTACTGCTCGTTTCCTGTCAGCACCACAGAAGTAGTTAGAAGAAGGGTTTTGCATAAGGAGAGAGTTCACAAGGGAAAGGGGAGGCTGTTATATGGAAAAGGGAGAGCATGTAAAATACTAGGCAGCATAGAGACGAGTGCAGGGAAGGCAGACCAAGGGACCAGTCAGCACTGAGGTACAGGATCAAACAGCAGAAAAGTAAACTGTACCTGGGGAAGTGAGGCTTGGAAGGTGTTAAGAGTGTACTATTTAAGTCATTTAACTTAAAGGGAACATTATGAACCAAGGAAAGACAAATTTCACATTCCCTGCATTCCCCCAGTGTAAAAAAGGTCTCTAACAAGCCAATTCTCAACAGTGGAAGGAGACTACACTAATGCATACCTTCCAACCCAGTATTATCACATCTAGAAATCTCCTCTGTGCCACTAGCAGAAGAAAGCCTCACAAGCAGTATTTTTTCATTGAAAGCAGCACTGAAAACTACCCACTTGGCAACAAATGAATAGGTCCTTATTTTCCTGCCTTTCTTATGCTACAGGCTGGGAGACTGTCTGGTCATCTGAAGTTCAGAGAAGTTCTGCATGGAAAAAGAAGACAGCCTAAAGCTGTAGCACCTGCCTGCCTGTATTAGTAGTCACAGTAATTCCCTCCATAGTACTTCCACCACGCTGGAATGGAGGCCAGGGATGTCCCCCTTCTCTTTTCAGAGGAGAACAGTCAGCACCAGAAGTCAGCTGGTGGTGTCAGCATGAGAGGACTTCAGAGCTCAATGCTTAGTTCCTGTTGAACTGCCATCTGATCTCCCATGCTGCTGTATATTCAGAGCATAGCTGGGGAGAGACAGAATGTGTGAATGACAAACAAAATGGGAACCACTCACACTAACCAACTCTTGTCCTTTGTCTTCTAGTAGAGGAGTATTTATATCTGTCCTTTGTTCTACAGGGGCAGTGGATTCATGTATTTTTAATAATGAAAAAATAGCTTTAAAACTATTTTGCAGAACTTACAGACACATCACTACCACACAGTGAAGTGCAGTCCCTTCTGACACTAAGCAGCATTGCAATGGCTTTGCCTTACATGCAATGCTGGGGCAGTGCCATCCATTGGGCTCAGTGAATTAAAATCAGTATAGCATGTGAGTAACTGTAGACATTCAGAACACCAGAGAGCTGCAAAATTTGGTCATCTTGTGTGGATGTCTACGAAGTTTATGTATATATGCAAATCAAGCTATCACAAGAATAGATGACAAAATAAACATACAATTGATTGTACAACTATAGCAAATTTTTTTGTTTCTTTCCTCATAAGTGCTGACTAGAGCAGTAATTATTAAATATGAACCATGACTGTATCTGGATTTTGTAACAGCACTTCTCTGCATTGTGAGAGCTTAAAAAATGGAGTAATAACTCAATTACATATATTTGTGAGACTAATAAAATTGATTTTTGACTAACAAGGATACTAGTGGGAATTCTCTTGGTCCAGAGGAATCAGTGTCTAATGATTACAAAGTCATGTTTTGGCAGAAGCACCATAAAGATGTTTTACATAAAAGTCCATAGTCTAGTCAGCTTCAGAAATCCAAGCTGAAATCCAAACATATCAAGTTGATAATAATTGTTCCAGTACCACACAATAGCATGTGGTTATTACATATTGTTATTGCACAGTGTTTTCATATGTAGCTTGTTTCTGTCTATATTGCCAAGAATCAAATTGTAATAAGTGACTACCACATTACTTGAGTGAATAAAACCCTGTTTTTCTAGGGCCGGACTTCTAAAAATGATGACTACAAATCAGAGTCTACTGCTCACTGCCATTCTGCTCTTCTCCAGTTGTCAACATGTGCCGGCATAGGCAAGGGCCTTCAAGGGGTTTCATGGTGCAACTGATATGCCAGATGTTGAGAATCATTCCTCTTCAGCATGTCTTCATGGGTATGGTTCTTGGGAAACATATATTCAAATAGTCAGGAAAAAATGGATAGAAGGTGATGGATGGAATGTCTTAAACATAAACCACTGTACTTTACATATCAGCACTTTCATTGTAGCATTTTGAACTATGTCATTCTCTGCCTTAACTGCCCATTTAAATTGTGTTTTAACCTTTCAGCAGAACTGTGTGAAGAAATATTTGTTTGCCTCACATTGTTCCTCAGCCTTTTCCAAAAATTATCTTTTTCCCACAATCATACAAGGAACTCGCTTTCTGTTAGCTGCTCAGTAAAAATAGTGCCTCAGGGCTTTATTAAGTAAGATTTCTGAGAGACTGAACCATGTGTAACCTAAATTGGCTTCATAAGTGGTTTCTGGAGGGCATAGAGCAGTATTCACATACATAATTGCCTTTCACCTTGATGCTAATTATATGCTTTGCCATTCAAAATAAGTCACGGCCTGAGCTGAAGCATTTGTAAAGTAAACATGTCAGGAAAGCAAGACACTGTAAAATTAATTTAAATAGTCAATTCAGCACTATTAAAAATTCCTTTTCTTTTCACCCTCAATCTCTGGTGGGGCCTGAGCAAAAAACAATTGTTGGTCTCTGAAAGGAAGGCAAAAAATTTTCACCTCTCTAGGTTCCTTTGTTATAGAATTAAAATATAATGCACAGGGGTTTTTCCTCCAAATATGAAAATAAAAGGGCCTTGTTGGTTAACAACAATTTAAAGAGCTATAAGTGCCTCAGGATCTTATAAAATACATTTTCCCTAGGAAAAAAAAAAAGGGAACATAATCTTTCATTTTATATTTCATTTTCTATTTTTCTTTTCTAAATCAAGAATATTTATACAAAAACAGGATTTCTATTTCTGAATTGTGCTCTACTCCATCAAAGTCAATATGCCCCATTTTTGAGAGTAAGTTTTTTCTGCTGGAGTTTGTTATATGCTGCTTAAGTGAGGGCAATAAGAATCCAGCAAAAATCACCATGATCCAGAAAGCAAAGTGTCTGACCCAAAGAGATGGCATCCAGAATTTACTGACTGCCAACAGCAAATAATAATGAATTTGGAAAGGAATGTTCCAGAGCTTGCCAACTTTAAAGAACTGGCTCAGCTGAGACAAAGTACTAGATTTTACAAGCACATTTTGGGGGCATTTAAGAAAAATCATAAATAATATGAATTTTAAAAGAAAAATATGAAGAAAAGAAAATATTCTTTTAAATTGGCAGCTGCCAGTGTGTTGAAAGTCCTTTGAACACTCAGTACAAAGAGATAGTTCAGGTTTTTTCCTGTCATTTCAGGCTTTGAAACCACCCTGCTCACTTTCTACTGGAGAGTCCAACTCTGCCCCTCAGAAGTCCCTCTGGGGCACTGCCTCTGAATCCAGGCTGTGTTGTCTTCTAAATTGCCTCCTACTTCAAACTCCAAAATTCAGTGTGAACAGTTCCCTGTTTCTCGTTTGATTGAGATCTCCATTTTCACTCTCTTTTCCATTCACCATTTTGTTTGCCTGCTTAAATGTTAACCAAGTCCTCAATGTTCCTCTGTAATCCCACCAAAACAAAACAAAAAAACCAAAAACTAAATACCAAAAAAACAAACAAACAAACACACAAAAGTCACCCTAAAATATAAAAATAAATGTATGCAGCTTTGGGAAAAGGCATGAAAGAATTATGAAGATGAATCCACTGCAAGGTTCAGCACCTAGGACAGTATTTTGGGGAAGTTTATTTTGTTTGTCTTTATGGGTTTTTTTAAACCACTTCTGATGGATCATGTTAAATCAGACCACTGAGACAAATAATCCTTTGATCTTGAGTCAGTAGGGTTGTTCATACTGCCTATACAACACCTCCATTCTCTCTTTACTCCTTTACATTTCTTTAGCGAAACTAAGATTAAGTCTCTTGCAAAACAATTTTGTTGATATTTGACATACTCTATAAACTAAGCAACATTTCATAAGCCTGCAACATCATCCCTTTGGGTCATACTGGATAGTAGTTACAACTACAATACATCACATTAATGCTAGAAGTATCATTGTGAAGCACTTTGTTTAAGATTACAGTACTAAAGTTTAGATAATGGATTTCTCACCTCCTTCAGCATATTAACTGCAGACAGAAAAGAATGATGATGGCATTGACTAAGCACATAGTAGAAAAAAAAACAATTAAGGAAAATTATTGTCTCCTTAGTCATTATTTTTACTCATAAAGTTTAATTTTCCTTTATAGGCTATAGTTTAAGTCGTCACTCAAACCTCTGGAAAGTATTTGAGTCGCCCTGTACTCAGCCCTGGTGAGACTGCACTTCAAATCCAGTGTTCAGTTATGGAAAACGCACAACAAGGACATGGAGGTTCTGGAGCATGTCCAAAAAAGGGCAGCAAAGCTGCTGAAGTGTCTTGGAGGAGCAGCTGAGGGAGATGGGATTGTTTGGCCTGGGGAAAAGGAGGCTCAGGGGAGATCTGATTGCTCTCTACAACTACCTGAAAGGAGGTTGTAGCAGTGCAGGCGTCAGTCACTTCTCCCAAGTAACAAGTGTTAGGACAGGAGAAAATGGCCTCAAGTTGTGCCTGTGGGAGGTTTAGATTGAATATTGGGAAAAATTTGTTCACTGAAAGTCTGGTCAGGTATTGAAATAGGCAATTATTAGAAATGTTGCTGTAGGCCACTCATATTTCCTTTCAAATTTCACTGAATTCTCTGTCCTTTCTTAGGAAAAGGTGTGAACACCTTTACCCAGCTGATCACTTTTCTGGCACTTGTGATAAATATCTTATGCCCCATTATTAATAATCTTTCTGAAATGTATCTGTTTGCCAGTATTATAGTCCCTTCTATTTTCAAAATGTTAAATAACAGCTGAGGAGTTTTACATGCAGCAGTTGATTCAGATGTGTTGTTATATTCAGGTTGTGCTATTGCACTTTAAGGCATCACTCTAACTGCCCTGGCAGTCAACCTTTTCCAGGCCTTGCCATAAAAACTGCTAGCTTATAACATGCAGTGAACATTTCAGAGATGACTCTAAGCCAGTCTCCTAATGTGATGTTTTAAGTATGTAAATCAACAACAATCAAGAATAATGATTCAAGGTATCAGATTTTTACAACAGTTATACAATTTATTAAACTGCTCACTGTTACTTGCAAGACAAGCAAAGCTGAGCTGAGACAAATAAGCTTTAAAATGTCATAATGAGGAATAGTATCTGAAAGGGCTAAATTGCTCATAGTAACGAACTGAGAGAAAATTAACAGACTGCGTTAATAACTCAGAGAGAGACAGACCTTCACCTCATTGCAGAATTGTAGCATCACTAACTATTGGATATCACATTCTTAAGGTATCCTAAGAGATACATTACTTAAACTGAAACATTTTAAAGTAACCTTTATTTGGAAAGTATTTTACAGAAATTAACATATGCACTTAATGAAACACTAGTGCAAGAAATACATCCTAACCTACTTGCAACTGAAAAAGAAGGAAGGAGGCACTAAATTACTTGGAAAATGCTTAAATATCTACATGAGAAAGATCCGATGCAGGTAAGAATGTATGTGTGAAAGTAACAAAGAGTAGCTGCAACTGCCTAGGTCCCACAGTGACAACAGAGGCTTATGCAACTGAAGATGAGAGAGATATTAATGATTCCTCAGTATTTATTAACATTAGCTGTAGAAAATTATTTAACACATTGCCTGTTAACTACAGCATACAAAGGTTATGGGTGCAGCAAATTATTTCAGTAGTCATTCTTAACTCTACTCAAAAGTATAAGAAAATATAATCAATATTTTCACCATAGCTGGCTGAAGTACAGATAAAAACCCTGTAATGACATTCACCAGCTTATCCAGTCATTGAATAGCATCTAGATTAATATGAGTACTAAGAAAACTATGACATGGAAAGTAGTAATAGAAACCAATCCCAGACTGATAAAAGAACACCATTTTAATTTTGTTCTTTTGTCCTCTTCAAGCTTGAGTGTTCAAAAAGATTGTGTAATTCACAGTATTAATAAAGCAGTGTTTAGTTTCAGGGATTTACTAGCACATCTAATACATTGTAAAAATTATTATATTTCTTTTTCCATTTTGATCCCATTAAACTGACTGGGAGTCTTAGTCCTGAATGGGATTCACAGACTCTCCAATAAAGGAATTCAAGTAAAAGCACTATAAATAATGGAAGGGTTTATGCAGCAAGTATATGAAATATATCAAAGCTAAGTGAGGTAATGTTAGGTACAGGTCTGGTTTAGTATGTTGATTTTGGCAAAATGAGAGCTATCTCCAAGAACAAGGAGCCAAAATTCCCTCTGTTCTTCCCAGCTGACAGAATTTTTAGGTCTGTGAGAAAAGCTTAGATCCCATGGGCCATTTGGCCCATGTTCCTCTGCTCAGAACATTAGCTGGTTTGCAAATGGAAACATTTCCTACTCCAGGGTGCACATCCCAGTAAAGGTACATCAACACTAGATGGTACAATCACCTTGGGGGAATTACCAAAGGCTACCAATACACTCACATACTTGTGGGCATCATTTATTCTTTTTCATTGAGCAAAAGCCTTTTGTACCACTAACTATGCTAAGCCTTCAATCTTATTGAAACATGAAGGAAAAGCCTTACTGTTCATTTACAGTATTACAGGTAGTATGCTACAACATATTGTTAAAAAACAAAATCCAGTTACTCCTTTTACATAAACCATTAAAAACATATTGGATGCTTTCACTTGCATCCAGTTATTTTACTTACATAAGCTATTTCACTTACATATTTCATTTATGCTGTTTCCTAACTAATTTGTATTGAGATCAGTTTCCAAGTGTTAAGAAACTGCCATCTCCTACCATGAAAACAAGAACATTTTCAAAACTTCTGATCAGCATTTCTGTTCTTCCTCTATTTGCAAGAAGAAAAACTTACATACATCTACTAATGACACCATAGCTCCATTTTTATGAAAGAAAATTGAAAAAATTTCGGTAACCAAACCAAGAATTAGCTGATTGTTCATCAACATTTATGAAATAATGAGTATAGACAAGGACAGAATTAAAACAAATAAATGTTCCTGACAAAAGAACTCTCTTCAGCATCCTTTTGATGATTCCATCCCCATGAAATTTTTACTGTGTGTTCAGTTCAGTGCAATAGAAAGAGAAAAGCAAATAGTTTGTAGTTATTAACCAAGAGGTCAAATTAATAAAAATTTTAAAAACCTAGAAATCTGGTGAAAACTTTTGCATGTCCTACTTAGAACTTTAGTTTTATCATACCTGAAAACATCTACCAAAAAATGAGGACTTAAATTGGCTAGGCCTTCAATTTAACCATACAGAATCACAGAATATTCTGAGTTGGAAGTGACCCACAAGGAGCATCAAAGTCTATCCCCTAGTCCTGCATAGGACAGCCCCAAGAGCCACACCATGTGCCTGAGAGCATTGGCCAGATGAGTCTTGTATTCCAGCAGGCTTGGGGCTGTGACCATTTTTGCTAGGGAGCCTGTTCCAGTGTTCAGTCATGCTCTCAGTGAAGAACTTTTTCTTTGTATCCAACCTAATGCTCCCCTGACACAGCTTCAGGCCCTTCCCTCAGGTCTTGTCACTGGTCACCAAAGAGAAGAGATCAATGTCTGCCCCTCCTCTTCCCCTCACAAGGACTGTGATGAGGTCTCCCCTCAGTCTCCTCCAGGCTGAACAGACCAAGTGACCTCAGCCACTCCTTATGTGACTTCCCCTTAAGGCTCTTCACCATCTTCATGGCTCTCCTTTGGATGCTTTCCAACAGCTTAATATCTTTTTTATCTTGTGGTGCCCAAAACTGCACACAATATTCAAGGTGAGGCTGCCCCAGTGCAGAGCAGAGCAGGACAATCCCCTCCCTCGACCGGCTGGTGATGCTTTGCCTGATGCCCCCCAGGACACGGCTGGCCCTCCTGGGCTGCCAGGGCACTGCTGACTCAGATTCAACTTGCCATCAATCAGGACCCACAGGTCCCTTTCCATGGCACTCCTTTCTAGCATCTCATTCCTCAGTCTGTACGTACAACCAGGGTTGCCCCATTCAAGGTGCAGAATCTGGCACTTTCTTTTGTTAAAGTTCATATGGTTGGTGATTGCTCAGTTCTCTGATTTGTTGAGGTCTTGTTGCAGGGTCTCTTTCCCTTGAAGGGAATCAATAGCTCCTCATAATTTTTTATTGTCTGCAAACTTTCTTAGTATCCCTTCCAGTCCTGTGTCCAAGTCATTTATGAAGATGTTGAAGAGCACAGGCCCAGGATGGAGCCCTGTGGAACCCCACTAGTGACAGGTCACCAGTCTGATGTTACCCTATTCACTGTCACCCTCTGTGCTCGACCTGTGAGCCAATTGCTCACCCACTATATGATGTGTTTATCCAAGTGTGTGCTTGACATTTTGTCCAGAAGGATCCTGTGAGACAATATCAAAAGCTTTACTGAAATCCAAAAAGACTACATCAACTGGCTTCCCTTGATCACCCAGGTGAGTTACTTTGACATAAAAGGAAATCAGATTTGATAAGCAGGACTTTCCTCTCATGAAGCCATGCTGGCTGTGACCAGTGACTGTGATGTCTTTCAGGTGTTTTTCAGTACCTCCCAGAATAATCTTCTCCATAACTTTACCAGGCACGGAAGTTACACTAACATGCCTGTAGTTTCCAGGGTCATCCTTCTTGCCCTTTTTGAAAACTGGACAATGTTAGCCAGCTTAGTCAACTCTGACCTCTCCAGATCCCAAAGATCATTGAAAAATCATTGAGAGAGGTCTCAGTCTCAAAAATATCCATAAGCACTAATTCACAGTATCTTCATTAAGTCAGTCTTTGCCTACAGCTGAGAAAAATTAAACTAAAGCCAAAAGAAATTAAACTGTTTTCCAACACTTACAAAAGGAACTGGTGGCAGACCTTGGAATGCAGAAGCCTGGTCAGCTCTTGAACCAAACACACGCAGTACTAGGGAAGGCACTGTAGTTGCAGTATTCTACAGTACTATAATTACTTTGTGCCTCTCATGCCTAAGATCAGAAGAAATAATAAATTTCTAGGATGAAAAGTAGACCTCATTTACTTCTCAGAGGGTTTTTATACAAGAAAAATACCAAATATCCTGAATACAGTTTTCAGAACCTCCCTTGAGGTCTTCCACAGTGTAAATATTCCCTTACATCCCTTAGGCAGTGACAGTGGAGCCAGGTCATGCTTTAACTCCAGCCAGAAACAAAGCACTTCAAGGACGCTTCCTCACCCCTGGAGTAAAATAGAGAAAACTCCTGCCTTGAGATAAAAGGCAATTTCACAGAGAAATCAAAAGCCACACATGCAATCAAAGCTGGCAACACCATCACTGCCACTGCTGCCACCAAAGCAATGGGCTTCTCTGCCAATGTATTACCTGCTCCTACACTGCTGGCCAGCCCTGCTGCTCCTCCTGCTCTCCCTGCCACTGTGTCACATGGGTGTCCAGCACACCCACTGGCACGTGGCAGAAGTGAAGCAAAGCCTCTGCAGCCACGAGGCAGCCGCCCACTTCACGTGGGCTGGGGTTGGCCTGTAGCCACGGAGCCCGTGTGCGGCCAGGAATTGCCGTGCA
>JAWWTY010000156.1:44244716-44341570 GCA_035222235.1 Margarornis squamiger | reverse complement strand
TTCCCGCTGCCATGCCCCGCCCTCCGAAGAGGAGACGCAGACGCCGTCCCATAGAGGAGCCAGAGGAGCCGGAGGAGCCGGAGGAGCTGGAACAGCCGGAAGAGTTGATAGACTTCGAGCTTTAGAGCCAGAGCCCTTGGGACCATTAGCCACCACATGGGCCTGGCTACACCAATAAAGCATAGAAAGTTTGCATAATGGCTCTGCGTGTCCTCGGTGCGCCTCTGAGCCGGCAGTAGGCCACCTGGGGTCCACCCGGGCCCCAGGGTCACGGGTGACCCACAGGTGAGCGTGTCCGTGTCCAACAGCTGTGAGTGACCCAACCCGTGGGAGTGTTTGGGATCAGAGTAACAGGCCATCCATGCACACTCCTGGCTTTTACCTTGAGCCAAAAGTTTTCTTGATTTTACTCCTCCAGTTCTCTCCCCCAGAAAGTTACCCTCAAAGCCCCAGAAGTACTGTGGGAGAGGGCACAAAGCACTGAATGTTTTTCTGTGCGTGGGTTTTGCTCAGCCCCTTGGGACCCTGCAAAAAGAGGGACCTAAAAATGTACTCCAAAGGACCAATAGGGACATCCATGTAGGTTTCGTCACGCGTACTCCCAGAGAGATTATTGTTTGTGTTCATCCGTTCATCCTTGAACACCTTCAGTACTTTTCACTGAATAGCCTCCAGGGCTGAACAGTCTAATTTTTTATAAAATTTATATATATTTTTACAATGTTCTGTATAATTATTATCAGCTATGTAATTTAGAGTAAAGGTTCTCTTCCTGTAAATATCCTCAAATTTCATTCTAGAAGTGGTATTCATCTTAAACATGTGGAGAGTGGTTTACTAATGCAATTTACAAAAGTTTGCTAGATTTAAATAGTGATTGGAAGAATCAATGGAAGAAAATTCTGTCAAAGGCTATAAAATATAAAGACTTCTATTCAGGCCCAGGATGGTTTGGGAGTATCCTCTGGGGAGGTTTTTATGTCTGACCTGCTCAAACAGTGCTTTGTCATTCACTGTTGACCAATACTAGTTCCATCTATTGTCTGATAAAAAGTCAGGCACTCAGAAACACCTATCAGTGAGAGCCAATTCTCAGCATATAAAAGAAACATTTGTTTCCGTATTTACTTTCTGCAGCAAAGAAATATGTCCTTATCAGTCTGCTACAATAAATTAGCTCTGGTCTGACATGCACTTCAACAGCTGTATAGTTACCATGGTGCTGATGGACAAGTATCCTCTGCATAGAAGCAATAGTTTTAATTTGAAGTTTGGTGAGCCCAAGAGACTCCCTAATGAGTCAGTGAGGTACCAAGACTGAATTTGCTGTTCAGTCTTGTGGGAATCTTGAAGATTTGATGTAAAGTGCATTGCTGTATGTTGTGCTCCATTGCCGCATAAACAGAAGCAAGGCTGTCAGGCTGAAATGGTTCACCAGTGCAAAATACCCTTGCAGGCTCAGAAAAAAAATAAAGGATGGGAGGAGGGAACAATCCAAAACCAAAGACAATTGCTAGGGATAAAGAAAAGAGCTGTTTAGCATTTCAAAAGGTATCTTTCTTCTTATATATTATCACAGTGTTCCAAATCTGTCAACAAACCCAGAAATTCTCAAGTTAAAGTAGCAGCTGGTTTGTTCCAAAGGAGATCACTCTGATGGATGGTAATATATGGAGCTGGTACATCAGTGTGGACTAATCTGAAGCTACAGGGGTGATCTGTCAATTCTAACAAAGATAAATACAGCTTCTGCCTCACAGTGTTTTGCAATGCCAGGCACTGGTCATTGGTTTCCTCTGCATGATGGATTTTATGGTCAGGTGTGGTGACATCTCATGACTTAAATAGCTTTCAGAGAATCGCTGGTTTGTTTTGAATGATGATGGATTACACTCCAGGACTCCCCGTGAAAAATGGTGTCTCAGGCTTGCAAGTATTGTATGGACATGGATAAGCCCCAGCTAGTTCTTGGACTTAGTAAACCTCCTTGAGTTTTTATTGCAAATGTCTGTCCATATTTTTCCCATGCCTTACAACTCCCTCCCTTGTTTCTCAATCATCCTAGATAAATTGACAATCACATCCTCCTCTGTACATCCTTGCCGGGTTACATATGGAAATATGAAGAAGACACTGAAGGCGGAATACTGCTAAATGAAGGTACTAAGCAACATCTGATTTCAGCTAGGGATCATGAATTTTAGCCATGACAGTAACAGTGACAAAAATATTAACAGTTTGGAATCTGCTCTACCATGCGGGTTTATCAAATCCAGTCTTTAATGAGGCATTAGGTATACCCTCATCAGAAAGTATTCAACCGAATAACTAAGAGATTTGTTAGAAAAAAAATAAATTTCTAAGGCTAGATCCTTAACTCAAATTTAATCATTTGTTAAAAAAAAAAAAAAAGTATTCTATTGGTGAAAAAAAATCTATTTCTGGTGTTCTGCAACATTTTATTACATTAGAATTTCTGCAATATTTTGTTATATTAAAATTGTCTTTAGGAATGTAAAGATAAAGAAGGAAGAAAATAACAAAATCCACCACCTATGGCTGCAAACCCAGCTCTTCCTTTCTCACACATAAGTCACTGCAGAGCTACACTAGTGATGTCTCTCTCCTAGATGTACACAGACATGCCTGTACAAAAAGTACCACCAATCGACACTGTGGTTATGTGATCCCACACCCCCAGAGGCAAATCCTGTAAAAAGAACTGTTGGGCAGAAGGAGCACAAAGCAGGAAGCTCTGAAGATGATGGAGCCCACTGTGCACAGAACCAGGCCAAAGCCATCAAATTCCTCTGGTTATACTGTGTATGTGCTAAAGCTAAATTCAACCCTGTATGCTTTACCACTGGTCTACCAAACTAATGGAAAAATTTACTATCACAGAGTATTGATACTGCATCAAAGAAGATAGTCCCTGTCTGATTTATCTGGAACAACAGTTCTGAAGCTACATCTCTATATAAATTTAACTGAGTTCTGCACTTTAATGAGGACAAATGAAACAAGCTGTCTTGCACTATAGACTAATGCACACTAATAATTTTTGTTTTGAACAGATAGCAGTACTGTTTTCCTTCCTTTCTGGTATTTTCCACTCTTTAAAGGATTCAAATGTGTTGCCTTTCTCTTTTTGTTAGGAATGAGCATTTTTAAGTGAAAGTTTTTGTCTCTCTGAATGCTCCATGTCATTTTTTGAGTATCAGGCAGCATGCTGACAGCAGGGAAGAGTAGGGAAGCACCCGCCAGCACTGCCTAATGGAGAAGACAAACACCACCAATAGCAAGAGAATAAATAAAATTCCAGAATATTCCTTTAATCTGTTTGCTATACTATGGCAAAGTCCATTTTCAGTGTAATAGCCAAAGGGAGTTTAAACATGCTTCAGTACTGAAGAAACGCATTTCCACTAAAGAAATTACTGTACCACAGGCAATTACCTCTTTCCTGTTTGAAATGTACGAAATACTGCAGTTCTTCAGAAAGTGAGGGACGGCCTGTGAGTGCAAATTAATCCAGGTAAGTGTTACACAAGCTTTTCATGCCCTGATTTTTTGGAGTGCCTGCCTGTGACCTGCAGCACCCAAGCTTCTCCAGTCCTTCCTCAGGCCCTCACACTGGTCACACCTCAGATCTGCATCCAGATGTTGTTGAAGTATCATACAATGGCCTGGGTTGGAAGGGACTTTAAAGATCCTCTAGTTCCAACCTCCCTGCCATGGGTGGAACACCTTTCACTAGACCAGTACTGATTATGTATACAAAACAGCTCAGCTCGTGTCAGACCCTTCTGTAGTACATGTACCCATCCAAACTGGTTTCTGCAGAAAAAAGATCCATGCTAGCAGAGCCATTTCAAGCCCCTTAGTAAAATAGCTTGAAACAAAGCTGAAACCAGATTCTACCGTTGTGGTACAGGCAAAACCACAAAAGAAGTGACTGAGAATAATGCCAAAACAATGATTTCCTGACTAGATATTACAGCTCCTAGTTTCTACTATTTTGCTGTTTGGAGTGTGTTTTACAGGACTAAAAGTAAAGGCACGTGATCAGCTGCTTTCTGTTGAATTAGTAACCCTGCAGGCTGCAACCTTATCCCTTGAATCAGAAAGACTGGGAATGCTGGAAATCAATTTTTAAGCTCAGTCACATACCAGCCAGCAATCACATACACATCTCTCCCTGGGAATATCCAAATTCAGTCGTGGTCACACTTCAACTTCAGGCCAATCAACTGTACTCCAATCAAGCAGGCAACTCTGCTGCAATGCATCAGATCCATCAACATCAGAGGCATTTAACATGACACACAGACAAAACAAGCCCCAACTCAAATCTTCACCAAAGAGGCAGTTCCTGTGACATAGCTCCAATTGGCAATTTACATGTACTGCAATATCAGACAGACTCATTTCATCTTAATTTGTTTAAACAAATGCAGTCCTACCATTGAGTGAAAGGTCTCTCTGAGAGCTGATTATGATCACTTGTTCTCGTTCAGCTTAACAACCAAAGCCTTCCTTGACATCTGCTCCCTATGTACATATCAAAACTGTGTTTAAAGTATTCTCAAATTAAGCCATGGGAATATACATATGCCAAGGGAATTTTTCACAGGAAACAAATACAGTAAATCAAGTCAGTAAATTCATACCAAAGATGTAAAGATAAGTGGTTAGTTTGGGGTTTTTTTCAGAACCTGACATTTAAAAACAGTTCCAGAAACTTTTGGATTCTGTTTCTTTAAGGGATGGGGAATATTTTTCAGCCAAGCTCTTCTTTACTAGCTCATGAAAACTGCAAGGAAAAAAACCACAAAGCCATTCACTTTTGTTACAAGCAGAACTCTCACTGCAGGATGTTTAATATATATTGGCATCCTGATATATCCTCCTCTGTGCATGAAGTATAAGGGCAATTTTCAAAAGAGTCTCCTCCAACTTAGTTAAAAAGAAAGGAAAAAAATGAGAAAAGATACATTTCTTGCTTGCCTTTCTAAGACACTTAGGAAAGCAAAAAGTGAAAAGCCAGAGTTTCCCAGTTGCCAGTATGCAAGGTATTACAGACAATATATCTGATGACAGAAGGAGCAGAAGTCCAATCCTGCCTGTTTCAAAATGCATGTTATTTGAGATGAAGAGAAATTTTCTCGAGCTAGTACCACTGCAACACCCCTGAGATTCAGTAAGCAGTTCTTATTTTATTGATAATATTTGTCTCTACACAGAACTTGTGTATGGCTTTATTAGTCTGAAATACTCAGTAAGTGGTTGTCGTGCTCTAAGGTTTCCATAAACACACTGATATCACCAGAGCTTTCTAACATTCAGTCTGTCTGTTAATAGAATGGCAACTTCTGTCACTTCAGCAAGAGATTTGTAGTGTACTTTATAAATTATGTTGCATTAAAAAAAGAAGCAGGCAGAAAGTTTGTAGGGATATGTGGAGAGTCTTCTAGTTTGCTGCTGCTCAAATTCCCCAAATGCAATACTCATTATGATTTCTGGACCACATGCAGAGACAAAGGAAAACAGAAGATGAGCTGAAGAAAGTAAAAATTAGCTTCAGAAATGCAAGCAGATGTCCAATGGGAAATATGTCTTCCTGAAAGAGTAGTGGAAGTCCCATGGAAGTGAAAATCAAATTTACTCAAAGACCAGCCTCAGGATTGAACTTATTTAGAAACATTAGTAATTCTGGCCCAATAACGAGGAAGAAGTATCTATATCTATTTAATCTCAGCACAAATATGAGCTACTGATGTGACATGAACACTGAAGATCCAAACATGATTCTAGGAGGTTTCAGGTAAATATTAACCCATAGGCAAGTACAAATGTCACTATGATGCAGGTGCTGTGCAGGCCCTCTGATTATTAACCCTGAGATTAGTTCAGCTGGTTAGAGCACGGTGTTAATAATGCCAAGGACATGGGTTCAATCCATGCAATGTATGGGCCATTCACTTATGAGCTGGACTTGATGATCCCTGTGGGTCCCTTCCAACTCAGAATATTCTGTGATCTATAAAAGAAGGAAGGGCTTCCCTGCTATTCCCACCTCAAAGAATGATATCTCAGAGGTAAAGGTTCAGGGAAGGGTGATAAAAATGGTCTGACACTGCAAGAGCAAGCTCCTATTCCAGTTAACCCAACCACGATAACCAGAAGACAGCTCTGAAACCAAACTTAACCCAAACCAAGCTAAAAATAAAATTAATCTACTTACAAAATACAAATACACAATTTAAAAATACAGAAGTTACAGTACAAAAAGTGGCACATTTGTTTCTACCCACCCCTATATAAGTGTTGTTTTACACTATATACTACCCAGCTGGCAAAACAGTCTGAACTCCTACTTACCCGTGCAGCTGAGAGACATCTTTTGGAGAAATCTCGTTCTTTTTTTCGGAAATTACTGACCACCTCAGCACTATTAACAGCTACTACAAATTATTCACTTTCTGTAAGGTAAATGTGTACTTTTATGCCTGACCAAGCAATGTTCAAACCTGAAGATGAAGCTTTTTCACATATTGAGCACACACTTTGGCCCTTCACTTTGGTATCTGTTTAAGTATTATGAAGTATTGCTAACACAAACTAGACTCCGCTACTATTTTGGGAGTAGAAGTATTTCTGAGTACGTTGCTTGCTGAAGAATTGCATTAAATCCTGCATTCACTGTGACAGGAGAACTGTGAGGACAGATGCTAATGACCAGCTGGGAGGCTGACATGACCTAAGGAGAGGAAAATTTGTTGGAGAGCCAGACCACCTGAGCTATGCATTACTGACCACCTCAGGTCTGTCGCCAGGTCTGTTTCTCTAAGCTACACATATCCCCATCAAAAGGACTCCTGGTGCCTTACTGCGCCTTGCAGCCTCTCCATGACTCAGACAGGGGTATCTGCACATGGGAAGATACCAGAATAAAACAATCTCTTGCATGAGCAACTTCCTTCTCACTCAAACATTTTATGCTTTCCTACACAGAAAACACAATGCAAGAAAGATAGCTGCCTCAAAGATGGATATTTAACTGATAGGACCCAAATTTATCTGCTGTATCTATGGGGAAAGGAGAGACACTGACCCTAAAGTTTGCTGGCACTTCTAGCATTTCCTGAACTTCCATTAGAGATCAAATTAATTTCATTTCTGAATTTCCTTCACAAACATCCTTCCTCCACCCACCTCCTCTCCATCATCTTTCAAACCTGGCATACACGAGCATGTCAGGCACAAAATACTTCAGTAGAGAGCATGACTCTATCAATGCTTAAAACTTTACTCCCAGCAAGAATAATGGAAGGGGAGCTTCTTGGGCTGTATCCATCAATTTTTATAAAGCATTTCCCTCAAAGCTCTTAGGCCACTTATTCCGCCACCTAGTGAAAGCAAAACTCTGATGTGGGACAGTGCTGAAACTCTCTGGGGAAAGAAGATGAGTCAACAGCATGACCACAATCACCAAAACTTCAATCTCGGCAAGTCTATTAGAGGATACACTGCTGGTTGCTATAAGTCACACAGAGAGATAACTGCTCTGAAGACTTCAATACACCTTGAGAGAATTAGATTTTTGTAAACTGTGGATTGCATTTTTTTCTCCTTTTTTTTTACTTCACAGTTTACTGCATACTCACTTAAGCAAATCTGCTCCCTGTGTTTTGCAGGGAGGGAATGCTGTCCTTAGCATATCAGAGGCCTGGCATCCAGTGGATTGTGGTGCCATTTTAACAGGGTTGTGGTTCCACCACAGGAACAGTTTCAGCATTTGATGAGGATGACTGAAAACCTAGTAGCTAGAGACAATGGTCAGTCTGAAGGAAAGGGATAGAAAGAACAGATTACCTCATATGTGCTTGCAACACCTGAACCACCAGGGAACTTCAGAAGAGAGTATGAAATGGACCTAGACTCTGATTTGATCTGTGATTCCTATGCCCTCAGGTGAACCCAACAGGAGAAACAAGCTAAGTGACCTCTTTTCTAAGTCAAAGGACATCTGTGACAGCCTTGCCTTTCAGGAATGCAGAGTACTCACTGGCACAGACCCAAGCGGAGCCATTCTGAATGTTTCTGTGACAATGGTGACAGACTTCAAAAGCCTCTAATTTTCCTCTGAGGCAGAGATGCCCTGTGGTTAAAGAAAGAACAGTAGAAGCCAGAGCAGAGTCTTCCACCTGACCTGCTAAGTGACAGTTGCCTTAATCTATCCCTGTGTGGATTATCCAACTGTCTGTGTCATAGATGCAGAGTAAGTTCAGGTCCAGATGGATAATAAATTAAAGCACAGAACCACAAATGTGTTCAGAGTGGTTTTAGTATCATAGTTCCAGTAATAGCACAGCCACTGAAGAACAGCCCAGAGCTGGAATTAATAAACTGTGGTGGTTTAGTTTTCTTGGTTTTGGTCTAGGCCTTCCCTGGTAACAGGGTTATGACTAAGGAAGTATTCCACATCATTCCTTCACATAACCAGGTGTATATAAAGACAAAGGAGGACGTTTTTCTCTCTCTTCCTTTTGGGTGTTTGGAGGACATCAGGTCTTAGTGTACCGGCTCAGCTCTTATCTATATGAGCTGAGGCCTATTGGAGAAACTGGTGCCCCCACTGCACGGAGGTGGAGGAACTGCTTCTCTCGAGGGGAGTTTGGTGAGAATTTATTGTGTTAGTTACTTTATTGAGCTTTTCCCTGAGTTTACGAGTGTGTGTATCTGTTTTGTGTTATTTTTACCCATTTTTGTCCCTCTTCCCTTTTCACTTTCCCCCCTTTTCTTTTTTGGGGTTGTTTGGGATTCTTGTTCTGTATACACATAGTGTTTAATTGTATATAACTGCAATATATGTGAATATATATATACTTTTACTACAATTCTCTTTTGGTACATTTTTTTCTCTTTTGGGAGGGGGGGGAATCTGTGTAGTCAACAGCTGGATTTGGCAGGGAGCCAAGCCAAACCTCCATATAAACCCTGCTAGGATTAATCTGGCATTATGCTTGCTCTAGGATTCAGAAAACACAGATGTCCTGATGCTTTCCTATGTAGCCAGCCAAAGCCAGCTGCACTGCCTTGCTTTAACCTGACTTGACTCCACAAAGATATTTTTCACCTACTTTCAACACCCAGTTTCCAAGAACTGTGTTCTTGAACCCAAGCTGTCATGTACCAGCATCACTGTGTTGAGACTGATGAGCCGTACTTGAAATCAGTGTACCAGGAAACATAATGAAGTAATCTCCCAACTATATGGATCCAGCAAACCTCGTCCACAATCAACAGTGATTAGGGTGGTGGGTCCAAAGCCCTATTTATGATGGCAAGAATCAAACTCCAAACCACATACTGTTAAGCATATGCTTATCTAGGTTTCTTTGTTTTTCTTGGATAGCCCAACCATCCAGTATACTGAGTAATTAAAAGCTTGAAAAGTATGTAAAAGTATAACAGAATTGACACTACATTTACAGCTTCCAAGGTTTTATCTGCTAAATATGAATCATTATTGTTCACCTCAAAGACTACTGCTATAGTAGTCAATTGATTAAAGAGCTAAATCCGTAAGTGAGTTCAGTTGCCACTGACTTTGACTAGTCACAAAATCCATCATGAAAGTTGATATTTTAATATATATAGGTCCTACTTAGAAAGTAGAGAGATGGAAAGTATGTGATCTGTGTACTGAAGTGAGAGATTTGTTTAGCTGCAGGAACAGCTGTGTAAATTAGCTTTTTCCCAGTAACATCAGAAACCTGGAAGATACCTCATGACAGATGCAAGCTGCATCCTTCTTTCCTCTCCAAATCCTCGACTACATGGCAAATTATATCTGGAAAAGAATCAATATATCCATGCAGCAATACTTTAAAGAGAGTACTTGATGACAAGATGAGATTCTGGCTCTATTACCAGTCATGACGCAAGGTCTGACAAGATCACAATTGGATGTGACAGACTTAGCAGAAGATGCTCTGGTTGTTTCAAAAACACATCCTATCTAGTAAGACTGTCATACCAGGACTCATATACAAATCCAAAATCTGCCCAAAGTAAGCAGTGTTTGATTCAGAAATTTGCTCCTGCCCACTAGCATATTACATAATTCAGAACACATTATTTAGAAGTGCTTGTGCGGGAGAGAACTCTGTTCCAAGATCTGCTGTACAATGGTTTTATGTGCCTTGCCAATTACTGCTTTCTTGGTGCCTAGGTCTGCTCCCTGGAGAAATAGGGCAATATTTTTTAAACTGTGGAACACTTTGAGACATTATTTTAGAGAAGTAAAAGAGTAGAGACCAAATCTCCAGATGACAAGAAGCAAAATTATTCTCTTAGTTGTTACCAGTCTACCAAAACTGTGAATGAAAAAGCCTATAACTGGAAGCACCATTAATGTGGCATGACCCAGAGCATATCAAAGGAAATAAAAAAGTTCAGACCCTAGCAATTGTAATGAAACATATGGGGAATGCACAAACATGGAATACTGAAGTCTAGAACAGAGAAGTGATTTGCTTATGACCGCACCAAGTTAGCAGGACAACTGCTTCTTGTTGCAAATCTATTTGCAATAGATTCTGAATTCTGTCATATCACAAATACTGGACATTCAGCCCTTCAATTCAAGGACTGTATAGAAGACCTTTAATTCATTGCAAACACTTCTGACAAGCCTGTTTCTCTAAGTATTCTGCTCAGTTCTTCATTTTGTGCTGTTCACGTGCAATCATAAAGACACCTTGTGCTCTTTAGCTCCTCAGAATTCTGTCCCACTAACCTTCAAAGCTGTGAAATTCAAGCTAGGTCCCAAGCTCCAGAAATCAGGAAATATTTCAGTGCAATGGGACAAAAAATGGATTTTAAGTATCTCACTAGCCACTTTTATGAGAATCTTCAGAAAGACAGATCTTAACATTTTTTGCCACTAATTATCTGACTTTCTGATCATGTTTGTCTCCCCTGATCTTTCTCCAGCATCTCTCTGAAACACAGTAGGCCAGCTTTCTGCAGCTGAGATGCGTGCCAGCTTTAATCCTTCAGCTGGGTCCCAGTGAGGACTCAGATGCCTGGCCAGCTGGAACAAGCATCCCATTCCCCCACCTCCATGGTACTGGGCACAGATGGTGGCTGTGACCCTGACTAGTATGTATTCCATAGAGAATGAGTGAGCAAGCATCTACACGTTCGAACAGAAAATGCTACCCACCCACTTTTAAATACATTTTAGATTTGATCTCACTGTGTGTTGTTGTTTTGTTCTTGTAGTTACCTCACCCTAATTTCCACCATGACTTCCATGGCAGAATTTTGCTTCTCTATAGCTATCTTATTACTGCTAATTCAGCCACAATGGCATGGGACTGAGCTGCATCTGGAACGTGGCCCATGACCCAGTCTCTTGGCACAGTCCAAGGTCAACGGATTACTGTTTCCCAGTCTCAGCAACATTATCCTTTTCTAGCAGCAAGTTAGTTAAGTCTCAACCTTCCCACAAGGAATTGAGTGAGAATGAATGGCTCTGTGTCCAGCATTCTTTGCCCGAGGGCAGATTTCTTTTAGTCACAGTTATTAGTTCCAAGATCTTGCAGAGGAAGGAAGCTTTAATGAAAAGACACTGAACCGCATCTTAGGCTCCCAGCTGTTTTGTGATGCAGGTGATGAAACAGGCTTGCTAAAAATATCTCATCAGAAATATGATCCAGCCAAATATAGCTCTAGTTCCTTTATGTAAATTTAAGAGAGTGTACACGGAGAGGAGACATCTTGCCATCCTACCTAAATGGCTGTGCTGTGGTATCGTTCCTTTAATAAAGCTTTCTTGCAGCCATGTGCTGAATAGAACATCACTTGGGGGGAAAAAAAAAAAAAAAAAAAACAAAACCAACCAACCAAACAAAAAACACATCCCACAAAAACAATAAATGTATTTTTGGCCCTGAATCTAATGGGATAAAATAACTATGCTTGCAGTGATCATTTGGATTCTGTTAAAGTTTTTGAGGCACATTTCATAAATCTTTTCCCACAACAAAAATTTCCTTCACTGAGCACTCAAGTGCAGTCACTTTTTTTGAAGAACACATTATCTACTAAGCAGCATACTGTAACAGCACATAGCTGGTCAAAGCAGAAGGTAAAGGAAACCGCTCCATCCCTTTGAGTAAAAAGGAGGTTTTTTAGTTTAACAGACAGAAGACAATATAAGCCAGAAGATTCCATGTACCAGCTTTTGACTTCCTGAAACATTTGAATTAGAGAATCCTCTAATCCCTAGGAGAGATTCCAGTAGCAGTTTGCCGCTAAGGGCTCTGTATTCTTGCTCTCACATACAACATTACTGAGATCACTTAAGTGGGCAATAAGAATCTTTCAGATGTTTTGTTTGTGTTCCAATCCTGTCTAAAAACTGAGACAGAATATGAGATAAGTAAGAGTTACTTATATCTTTCATTTTTAATAGGGTTCTCTTATTCTCCATAGAAATATGCTAGATAGGATAATGTCATCTCTATTCTGCTTCAAGGTCTCTATTCCATTCCAATGCAATGCCTCACTGTATTTTATATGCACAGCAATAAGGATGTTACAAAGCAAAATTGCTGCTTGTCTCCCAAAGACAAATGTCAAGTTCCCCAACCCTAGCAGGATGCCATCTGCTTCTGCCCACAATGTGATTCTGCTAACCCTTCAAATACCTGCTTTGTGACACACAGAAAATCCAGAGCTACCAAGCAGAAAGAAGTAGTAGCAGTCAGGGAGCACGGAAAGTTTTCAGGTCCTCCCTCTTACTGCATCACCATTCTTCCTGCTGGTCCCCATATTTGCATGGTCACTCTTGACTGATCCAAGATACAGAGAGCATAGCTGTTGTACTTTATTTCAGGGACTAGGCATTACAAACTCATTCTCTTCACTTAGGACCACTTACATAACCTTCTAATTAACATCCCTTAGCCAGTGGAGGCCAAGCACAGACATGGCCAATGTTAGGAGACTGAGCTTCCTTGCTTGGTTGCCATCACGCTTTTACTACCACTCACACTGTTATCCCAAGCAACCATCAGTATATTCACACTTAATACTGGCTCTGCTAAAGGATGTTTATATTCTACCTAGACCATTAAGATCAAGTTGGAATCCAGGTAAATCAGAGTAAGATTCCAATAGACAAGTGAGAGCTGTTACACACAAAATCTCTTTACGGTCAATTAAATTGGCATAATTTGTGTGAAAGTCCAAGAAAAAATATTTTATTATTAATTTAACTAATGCTCTAGCAAACTAATGAAAAAACCAGAAATACTCCTTACAATTCAAATTATCCAGTTCCTATTGTGTATCATCAGTAATGCAACAAATGCCTAAAATGAAGTATCTGACCTTTTATTCCATTGTCAAGTTTTCATCTTTTCAGTGAAGTGAGGTGTAAGGTAGGAGAAGAATGATGTTGATAATCACTTTTTCCTTTCCAGATCTTGTATCCCCTCTGTGAGTACTTTTGCATGTTTATACTCCATAAATAGGTTACATTTTTTCCTCTCCCATTGGTTCTCAACAGTAGTCTAGCCACAACTCCTCTATACAAGGGATGATACAATAAAATGTGGCACATATGTTTTGGGAAAGAACCAAACAAGGAAACGAAGTAAAACCCAAAGTAAATCACATAATAATGTAGCTAAAAACATACAGTTTGAAACAACAGGATAGGCAAAAGACACCTTACCATTGTAAAATTTTGCTATTAGAGTTGGGACAGGCCAATCAGTAGTCATCTGATTCTAGAACTAGCCATAGTTTAAGTAATTTTATACCTACAACTAAAGTTAAGCTACAAAGATCATATAAACCCAGACAAAGCCTGATAAGTTTTATGGACTAGTATGGTTATTTATTACTAGAAAACTTGAGTTCTCTTACCAGCACTTGGAAAACCAAGTTGTCTGGGGGACAGGACAACAGAACTGTGGACAGGAGACAGACAAAGCCAGGAAGGCACCATTTCAAAACACTAGAGAAACACAGACATTCGGTCCCAATGTGGATTCCAGCTAATCTGCATGGATCAGTCCAAAAGGACAAAGCAAGGACACAGAGACCAGACTGCAAAGCAGACGGGTTACAGGAAAGCCAGGGTGAAGTTTGGAACAAAATCAGAAATCTGAGTAGGAGCTGAAACAACCATTTGGGAACCAAGGACTATCATTGAAAAGATGGAATTGAGCAAAGAAGTGGCCTGACTAGTTTATAGCTCATAAGAAGCTTTTGTGCAGATGCCCACTTCATGCTAGCTTAGCACTGATGGGTTTTGGGATTGAAGAGTTCAACATCTTTGCTTGACTGTAAAGGCAGTTTACACTCTCTCCATACATTCTCTCCAAGTCAAGGAAGCAAGAGTCAAACATTACAATGGGTCTCTTACAAACAAGCAGGCATTCTTGCTTTTCTGGATATTGTTGGAAGCATAAGCTTTCAATTTAAAAGACAGGGAAGGCATAGCAGTTAGCTGAGGACATTTAGTCATAAATATAACCACAGCAGGTAACATGCCTCCAAACTGGAAGAAACCACCAGGGCAGTATCTCTTACATATGCAGATCTCATAATACATCTGATCTGGCAGCTCAAGCACAGAAAGGCAAGGCAGAAGCAATTCTATCTTACAGTTCATCAGGATTAACTTCTTTGATTTTTAATCCTTCCTTATACCTTTTTAACAGAAGCAGTAAAGCCAGAAACTTCTCATGCAAAGTGTGAAAGAAAGCACCTTTTTCTAATTGGCAAGCATATTTAATCCGATTTCCTCTCACCACTAGTAAAGGACCAAAAATCAAAATCCTTCAAGGCAACATCAGAAGATCTACTTGTATTCCTGACAAGTGACAAACACCAAACTAAGGATAAAAGATGGGTTGCTGGTCTCCACAGGACACCAGTACCGACAATGAAGAAAATATAATTCCAGCAACCATTAATATTATCTCATCCTTTCAACTTGTACTGATGCAAAGAGACAAAGAAGAATATAATGCAAACACATAAAGGAAATTATCAGAGGAAAGACCTGCTGCAGGTGGACTTTATCATAAAAAGGCCCGTGCATTTATCATCGATTATTTCATACTCCTAGAAAAGATAAGATCCCTACATCTTGTTTTATGATAAATGACTTTGTGAATTGGAACCAGAACTATCTGCAGCCCTTAAGACCCCTGAGAGGAAAGGGAGGGAGGCAGGAGGGAATGGACTCTGGCACTTTCTAGGTTTTTTGCTCTGTATTCATATTTTTCAAGACAAGACAGCTCTACTTGTTAGGCATAGAATGGCTTTGCCTCAAGGTAACAAGGTCTTCAAAAACCTAGTAATCAAGTTGACAACATGTAGAGAATGACATGTCTGGAAAACACAATTCTTGTCTGAATTGTGAAATTCAGGCAAAGCCACACAAAATTTCATGCATTTGTTTCTTAGAAATTATTGATTTAGAAGGTAAATTGAAGGTAGATTGAAAAAGAAAAGCATTTCTATTCAGAAAAGTATGTCTGTTTCCTTGAAGGAGTGATTATTAGTCTGAAAGTTAAAATAAAACATTACTAAAGCTCTAATTGTTTAAAGTGAGAGTTAAAAAAAGCCCATACTACAGAAATATGTAATTTTTTTTCATACTGTAGATACTTAACAATACAAATAGGTTCACATTCACCTCTCCTGATCAATTTCACATGCATGAAAACAAGTTTCTTATCCTGGTATTGCAAATTATGCAGGAAGATGTTTATTTAATGCAGGACCAAACTATAGGTTTTCTAAAACTTTATGTTATTTCACTTCTCAAGACATTCACAAGCCTATGATGCACACACCAGCATGAAGAACAAGAATGAATCACTAAATTCAAAGAAATTATTCAGGACTGACTGGGCATTACTGTGTAAGAAGCTTAGAAAATTCTGCATACAGAGAAGTCAACCTTTACTCCTACTCAAATTTCAGAAAGAACTCTGGAATTGTTGTTATGAGACAAGTTACAAAGTGCATATTCCCACTATCTACCTTTTTGTGACAATATTTGAATGCCTTAGCCCTATTTCATTGCCTTGTCTTATTAGGTAAGTGTACTACTGCTTGTACCATATACACATACTCACAAATCAAAATTCACCAGCTGTAAATTGCATTCTATCCCCACTACAGATGTGCGTAAATTAACTCATTCATGTGACCAGAATAGGAGTCAGGCTAAATGGAAGGAAGAAAGAAGTGCTCATCAAAATTCTTGCTGAAATGCAAAGAAATTTAAACTGGCATTGCAGCTCTGATGGCCAGCGAAGCCAGAGTGTCCTATGCTTGTGTGAAGTCTTGCTGGCAGCAGGGACAGCAGCTCTGGCAGCACTCCTGTGCCAGGGACACCTGCAGGTATCTGGTGTATCTCTGGTGCCTGCTCAGGTGCACATTTGAATCCAGGCAGCCAGCCCTTGAAAATAAATGCAATGTCAAGAGACTAATTTCTAGGTGCTTTTCTGCATAATGAGGATATGAACTTGTTTATTCCTCCAGCAGTTAAAAAATACCTCTGGTGATACCCATATCCTGGAATTCCCAATCTCATTCCCCTCCCCAGCCAAAAAAAATTTATATTCTCTACTGTTTAACTATCATTCTGATCACAAGCTTTTCTCAATGTAGATAGGATTTACTACTCTTTTAATACAGGACATAGGAAACTAGGTAAGCTTAGCAATAAGATTTTCCAAGGCAAGACATGGGCACTACTCCCCTAATAGAGTGCTGGGTATTTGTGATCAGTCACACCACTAGCTGTAACAGGAGGCAGGTTGACAGGCTGGTAGGTTGATCAAGGACAGGTTGACAAGTTCAGCAAGGGCAAGTACAGTGTCCTGCAGCTCAGGAAGGAACAAATTCATGCACCAGTACCTGTTGGGGATGATACAAATAAGGTTTTCCTACTAAAAATAATTAAAGCTTTTTAAATTGATATGAGCATAAAAGGTTTCTCTGCTCTTTATATTGTAAAACAGTCCACATCCCTCCCATTCTGTAAGTAATTGGGGAAGGAGGATAAAATCTCCTTTTGCTGTTCAGAAAGTGGGATAATTTTCTTTATGATGAGTTTTTTAATCTTTGGCACAAGCTGCCAGCACATATTTGTAGAGGTTCTTGGCATTCTGATTGTGTCTTTGGCATTAATGCATGCTCAGAGTTTGTGGAAAGTGTTCTCCTATTCCTAAAATTTCATCCTCCTTCTCCTGTCCACCCTCAAATCTCAGAACTTCTCACAAAAATTGGCTGTGATACCACTTCTCTAGCTGATAAACAGTGAGCTTTTCATCTCATTTTTCCTCAGCAACATATCTGCTAATTCTTCCTTGGCATTGGTTACAACCAGATGTTAACACGTACTGCAAGAACCCAAGAGTCAATGATTTAAAACAGGCACAGAGGGAGGACATAGGAAAGGTGACTTTTACGGTAGTTTGCCAGCTACCAGTTTTGACCCAGTATCATCTTGTTTTCTTCTCTATCCCTGTGCCTGGAGAAAGGAGCAATCTGCTGTTTTACAGGCAATTTTCTGCCTAGATACATTTGGGCGAGGAAATATAGAGCAAAGACATCACCAATAAATGCCACTGTTAGTTCCAGAAAGACTACTGGCCTTAAATTTTAGGACTCATTACACACAGTAATGCAGTCCCCTTTCCCCCTTATGGTTAAAATAGTGGAGCATCATTAATTCATATATGAAATGAAACCTCAGTGAAGCCTCCCTCTATTCCTCCCTACCCAGGTCCCTGCTGCCAGCACCTAGAATCTACTCAAGGTCAGCACTCCATCTGGCCCCTCTCAGTCAAGACACTTTGAGGCTTCTAAATACTCCAATACTGATTCAAATATGTCAATATTAAAAGTCACTAAACTTCTGCTGACTCAATTTTGACCCTTCAAGTTGCTGTTCCCATCTCTTCTCAATAGTAATAAAGGTGTTTTCAGCAAAGTGGTCAGCTAAGATCAGCTTTTTGTATACAATAGTATAAAAAATCTACCTCACTGCTCTGCAGTCATATTAGGTCTACAGGGATAGCAGGGGAATCACTGAACTATTACTTCATTGTGTATTACAAGAAAGATATGATATACTAAGATCATAGGGAACTGCTGTTGAGACTTCACTTATGTCAAGGTATAAACTGGGGAAAATAAATATTAAAAACTGTGAAAAGTATCTGCAAAACATTCTGTTCTGATGATGTGCTAACATGATTTTCAACATTTATAAGTGATAGTACAAAAACTGGACACTAGGGTATAATCAATCTCTGTTTATTCACCTGCCTGCTGAATAAAAATGTGCAACTTTAATGATGTGTTTTCAACAGTAGAGAGAGTTTAAGATGGGAAGTTATCTATTACAGTTTTGACAGTTGGCAACATTATTTGGCATACTGTATATTTCCATGTAGGATTGTTTTATGTGGTTATTAAGTGCTCACAAATACAGTAAAGCATGGACATTACATCACTAACTGACTGTGTGTTTGCCTATATTTAAACTTTGCTGGAAAGTGACAATGAATAAATGTGGCCTTTTCCTTGTGGCTTTCAAGCACACAGAAAGTTCTTTCTGTTTTGGCAGACAGTGTTCATTTGCTAGTGTAAAGGTTTTTGTTAACAATGAGCCTTTAAAATTATTCGGGAGCAAAACTGTTTGCTGATCACCTTGTAAAGAAATGAGAGTTCTTTCTAACAGATATTGGAAAAGGTTTAAACTCCCACCAGATGGAGAATATAGGACCAGAAATCATAGAATTACAGAATCACCGAATTGTTAGGGTTGGAAGGGACCTCTGGAAATGATCTAGTTCAAACCCCCTGCCAAGGCAGGGTCACCTAGAGCAGGTTACACAGGAACGTGTCCAGGTGTGTTTTCAATGTCTCCAGACAGGGAGACTCCACAATCTCCCTGGGCAGCTTGTTCCAGTGCTCTGCCATCCTCAATGTCAAGCTCTTCCTCATGTTGAGGTGTTTGTTTTTACCCCACAAAGGGAAATTTCCCTTTCATATGAAGCATTTTCACTACTCTTGAAAATTAAGCTTTGAAGTGAAAGCTGGAATACAACCTAAAAAATTGGAGTTCTGTTTTTTAAAGGAAGAAAGAATACTCAGTCTACCCCATCACACAGGGTACTCAGCAGAGAGGACAGAAAGAGGTCCCTCCCACAAAACAAGTCTCTAGATGCAACTAGATCACAGCAGGCAGGAAGGGATTCCAGCACTGTCCTCCAGCTCTTGGACCACACTGTACAGGTGACAAAAATTTAGTTGAAAATAGATAGAAAGAGATAATTCAGAGCTAAAGACAAATTGCCAGTGAAATTGCACTAGTCAGGTGTATTGCTGTGGACTGGATGATTTCAAATTCTAAACAAGGAAGGACTGAACTGCAGCAGCTATCAGCACAATCCACAGCCTACAGACTGGCCATTGTGCCCCCTAGCATGGCTCAAAATAATGGTGCTGTGCACGTACACTGCTATAGCTGTGTGTAAATTGCACACTATTTATGTCACCTCTGAATTTGGCTCGCATTGCTTTTTCCCCTTAATACAAGTTGGGTTCTACATATGGCAACTAAAACTAATCTGGCAAGTGGGAAAACACCTGTATAAACCTCTCATTATCCTGGCATCCCTCACTACTCATACTAAGTTTTAAGAATCCAGTATTGCCTGAGGTAGACAATTTTTGTGATGTTCTACAGCCAAGGAACTTCCACCAGATGAGCTGCCACTTTCCCTGATCCCAAAGTTTTAACATTACCAAATCCTGATTAGCTTTGTGGATTAATCAGGTTTCAGGTCTAACAGCCAAGATATATTTTACTTAAGGCTCTATTCATAGTTGACTGGGAAATACCTGCTATAATTTACAAGCACTAGCAGATCTGCTTCAAATGGCTTCTTGGAAGTAATTATCTGTTGTGCTTCATGGATGTCATGTGTAATATATCTCAAAACACTAAATTGCATAGAATTTACTGATATATTCAGGTTTTTTATTCAAACTCAAGACCGATCACATTCATCAGGAGGGTCATAGGCTTGGAAACGGTTTCCAAAGAACTGCAGCTTGTTTATGATGCAAAGGCAGTGCCTTCACTCTGCTTTGCTGAGAGAACAAAACAATTTCGATTTGGAACATGTTTTGCTTTGGTAATCTGAGACTGCTTAATCCTGAAACTACAAAATTCACATGAACTAACAGATATTTGCCTAAGATTCAAAGAGAAACTAAGTTTCCTAAAAGTCTAAATCCTGCTATCAGGGCAAATTCCTTATAATTAAAAAGAATCTGTTCTATGTACAGGATGCAGTAATAAGGACTGAGAAATAAAAACTTCTTCTACAACACCTACTCTGTTCTGCTTGAACTAAGTAATTGAGCAGGCAGAAGACTGCATACATACAGAAAAGGAACCTGGTATCACAAAGAGGGCATACTTGTATGGAGGTGTTTAAGGCCAGGCTGGTAGGGGTTCTGAGTAACCTGGTCTAGTGGAAGTCCCCTGCCCATGGATTGGAAGTAGATGACCTTTAAGGTCCCTTCTAACCTAATCCATTCTATGACTCTGTGAAAACTTTGTGCTGTTTGCTCTTTTGAGCCTTGAGAGCACTTTCTGCATGACCTTCCCAGACCAGTGATGATCTCTATATTGGGACTGAGGAGGGAAGCAAGTAAGTGATCCTGTGACATAATCAAGTAGGGAAAAACCTCTAGCCTCATTAGTGTGATCCTAAGATACTTTCCTATTCATGAAATGAAGACATTCAAAATAGTCCCTGTTAGAGAACAAAGGGAAGAGCAGGGAAAAGGAAAATTGCAAGGCAAGATGTTTCATTTTTTAGTAGCCAGAATGATGAATGAACCACATATGCAAGTGTATAATTAATCACACTATAATGAGAAGAAAAATAATAATAAAGAAGAAATTTATTCATTATTTGTGGTTTGACAGTTTCTTCTTTCTATTGAGATGAAACACCACGTGAAATTAGTAATACTAGAAATTCAAACACTAGTGTACGCACTTTCGGACAGAGTCTGTGTAACAGAAACAAGTACAGATTCCCCAGAGGAAATCTCATGTGGCCAATGACCCTATTAACCTTGGAATGTTCAAGTATGCAGCAGGGCAAAGGTCAGCTATTCAGTGTATACAGGTCTAAGAGTCCAGTGTGTTCACATCAACTTTTGTCCTTTAGCTTTCCTATTTTACCTACTTTCCTTTATTGGTTTTTTTTTTTTTATTTTTTTAATAAGAATGGCAAATTACGGATTCCTGTGAAAAGATGGACATTTCAAATGTCATATTTCTAAAGACAGACTTCTTTTCCTGGTAATGCAGGAGATGACTTTGGAGCAGTTACATTAGATGTATGGAAACAGGAAGAGAAATCAAAACCTCCAATTTTTCATAATTTTTTTATCTTGCTACTCATTTCATTTAAGAGAATCTAAATACTTATCTTAAATGCCTGAAGCAGCTAATAATGCCTTTGGAGTTGACTTTGTCCAAAAACGTAAAGCTAATTCCATAAAGTTTTATATAGCAGATACAATAAACTTCTGTAGCCTACTTTAATTTCACTGTCATCTTTTAATCCAAGTTCTATTGTGGGAAGTGATAACAATGTAAGCTGTTAAGTCTGGATTCAGATCCATTTTTCCCCCTAATGCTCAGACTCCATTTTTCAGTGCAGCTACAGAAATAAGAGTATTCACAAAAGAGGTTTAGATCCTGATGCTTTTTAGCCAGGTACTTTTCAAAACTTATCTGCTTAGGAATGCATACCTCATACTTAGGAATCTTTAGAAGGCAGTACTGAGTGTCATCATACCTTTTCCCTTCCAGCAGATGACTATGCTCCTTTGTACCATCCTGTCCATAAGGAACCTTCTTTTAAAAAAATTTTGTTTTCATTTATAGGTTCATCAACCTCATCTGATCTTGTTTTGCAGGCAGGCCTATCTGAGAGCGAAGGATAATGGGAAAGGCTAGGCAAAGTGAAGGAAAAAGGCAGAATGATTGCAATTTCCAACAAATTCTGGACAAAAATCCTGAAGAGAAGTATGTGATAGTGTAGGCAAGAAGATGAGCCAGTTGTTGCTCTGCAAGAAGATTGCCATAATCACCAACATTCCCCCTTCCTCTTTTTCCTGAGTTTTTACTGCTGAGCACAACATCACACAGAATGCAATATCCCTTTTGTTAATTCAGGTCACTGTCCCAACTGTGTCCCCTCCCAACCTCTCACCCACTGCTAGGCTGCTCACAGGGGGAAGCCTTGACACTGTGCAAGCAGCATTCAGCACTAGCTGAAACATCAGTGTTACCAGCCCTGTTTTCGCCACAAACACAGAGCATAGCACCATGCCAGCTGCTATGAAGAAAGTTAACTTGATAACCTCATCCCTGCCAGAACCAGTACAAACAGACATATGATGGCAGTGTATAAACCCAGCCTAATGTCCTCCACTCTAGGATGAGTTGGGTTTTCTTGCTTCTAGGACTGCAGCTCATGCATTTAACTGCACCCTTCCATGGCTATAAGATAACTAACAAAAAACGCAGAAAGACAGAACTTTGTTTTCAAACATTTATCCGCAGAGTAAATACTACAAAACACGTATAGGATTATTTCATTAAATGAAAAGAAAGAAGTGAAAGCAGGACAATCTTTCATTAGTGCAGGTTACTCTTAGAATTTAACACTTCCACTTCTTGAGAATCCTCACTTTAATGTCACTTCCCACTCAACCCACCTCCTTACAGTCACAAGAGTCCAACCAAGTTAAGGTTGTTTCACTCATGCTCAGCACCATTTTTCCTTTAATTTTCAGCCTTGGATGGAAATGCTCTCCATAAGTGGTTCTGTGGACAGTCTTATGCCTGATTGCCTCAATTAAAAGGAAATCATGATTTAAGAGTCTCATCATCAGGCTTTGCATAATTAGACCCCTGGACTCAGTGTCAAATGTTCACAGGGCTGCCCAAACCTTTCATCCTTCTAAGGCAGCTGTAGGCACTACTGTGCAACATGATTTGCAGTGAGAACCATTTCTGAAAAAATGCTTTGGAAGAAAGGTTTTGCCTTCTTTCTTGAGATATAGAAGATCCCCCTGGCACTTTTTCACAGAGTCCATATTTCTGTTTATAACTACAGCCAAACAGCCCTAACATCTATGCCAGAAGCTTCATTTTAGTAATGCCAAGTGTATGAAGTTGAAAATTGCCTGGTGATCCTCTGGAACAGAAGACAGTATGTAAATAGCCTCACTATTTATATCCTGTATAGGGCCAGTTTCTAACTAAAATGAGAAAATTAAATGGGAAAAGGAGGTCACTGCACTCAGATATTCTCCAGCACTTGTCAACATCAATTAAGTACAAGAGATCAAAGCATCAGAAACAGAACAAGATTGTTTTCAAGGTGTCTCAGATCCCACTGCACTGAGTTGACAACGGGATATGCACCACAGGGGTTTCCCAAACCAAGCCAGAAGTGAACCACTGTGGTCATTGGTATGGCTCTAGTCTCTTAACTTCTACGTTTTCTCCGACTTTGTTCTTGGAGATTAGGTTGTAGCTTTTCATGAAATATGAGTGCTGTTTTACATGCATTGCTTTCACAAATTAGAGAACACTGGGACATAATCTTAATTGTTAAAAATTCTTGCCTGGTGTGTAAAGGTAATAACACCACAAACAAGCAACTAAAATGTTAGTTTCTGGAAGATCAAGTTAACTAGGACATACATATTACAAAAATCTCAGATGGGGCCTTGTAGGCAGAATCTACATAGATGCAGCCAGCTTAAACAAGGCACATAGTAGTTTAAGTAAGCAGTTACCATAAATTATGAACTTTCACTGCTGCGGAGGTGCAAGTCTTCAAATCAAGCTTTTAACTCCCTATATCCATAAGTGTTGTTGTACTGCCATCAAGTGGGGAGCAGATATAGCAAGAAAGATAATCATGAAAATGTATGAACAGAGGAACCACAGTGAAAGATAGCAATGGAATTTGAGTTCCCAATTCCAATAGTCACATTTTAGGATCCAATTTCAATATGCAGATACCTGGATAACTGCCATATAATTTCTACACAATAAAGACACAAGACCAGGAAACTTGGGCTGAGTGTCAGTGAGACAGATGCCACAGGCACCAAATGCTTGTGACCAGACCAGAAATTAAGCCACATGAATAGATGCTGACATCACAATCTGAATTATCTGACAGCCCACATGCACAGAAACATCTTCTAGGGGAAAGAGAAATTTAGGTTCAGCAACTAAATCACTCACTGGGAATTATTATTAAAATTGCTCAGAAGTGCACAGTGCTCAAAAGGCTCATATATGTAACCCTCCTTCCCTTGTTTGGGTTGGTATAGTTTTACAGTCAAATGCACTTAAGCGAAGGGCAAACTCTGGACTGTTGTATTCAGCTAAACAAATTAATGACTTATTTCATGCCCCTGACTTTAATTACCTTGGGAAGGCAGTGCCCATTCTAACCTAGAACCTGTAAAAAGGTTTTATTTACCCCATCTTCCCTTTGTAGGGTCCAATAGGGTCCAGAAAGGAACATCAGTCCCTCTCTAAAAGGGACACAGGATCAACTGGAAGTACTGCCAAGTTCTTTTCTCTGCAATGTCCCACCCTAATACATACAGTGCTAACAGCTGTGTGTGGCTGGCTCTCAAGACTCAGCAGAAGAGATATTCCTGGGCAGACCAAGAGGTCCTTTCATTTCAGTGAGAACCAACTTTTAAAGATGACTAGAAAGTTTTCTGAAGTTTTGAAGGGTTTTAAGATAAAATGAATTTCATTAGTTGCCTTTAGCCAACAAGTTTCAGGCAGGGACTTTAGATAATGGCATGGAAATATGACTGATACGTCCATTAAAAAGGCATGTCACCACCAAATGGTATTATTTATGTTTTATGAATCTAAATGTGTTTTGTATGTTGCTGAGTGCGCTTCCATTAACTCTCAGGCACAAAGGAACATGCTCACATTTGGCAGCATGTTGTAGACAATATGTGAAACCAGAAACTGGGAGAAATGCAGCTGAGGACTGCCATTCCCAGCAACACGCACTAACACCTCTGCCTCTTACAGTCCATGTTGAAGACCAAGGCTGATCCTTTGCACTTACATCCTAGGAAGGCACAGTAGAGTTTAAGAGGTCAGTGCTTCAGAATTACTAATTTGTTATTGTAAAAAAGGCAAGCTTAATCAAAGCATTCTTCCTCTCTGGGCCATGTAAAAGTTGAGATCCAGGTATCAGGAGATCAGGATCTACCTCCACGGTAATAGCCACATGTATGTGTTCTCCAGGCAGATTATCAGCAGTGCTTGACCACAGACTTCAAAGAGGAAACAACTGATTCACTCTCCATGACACTGTTTTCAGTACAAGAACACAGAGTTACTGCGAGGTCTTACCCTGAACTATTAGGAAACTAACAAGAGATAGACCAGAGGGTGTGCATCTCCTTTGCTATTTGGAGGACACAGTGATGACCTGCTCTGGCCCAGTACTTAAGATAATACAGAGGAAACTATACAGGAAACCAAGGATAAGCAACAAATTTTGAGTAACATCCTTCTTTTGACAGAACATCAAGCACTTCAGATAGTAGGGCACAACCTAGCTTGGCCAATCTCTATTACATTAGTCAGAGAACTGATATGCATAATCAGGATTTGTCCCTATCATTATTTGCTCCATAAATTTCATCAATATATAATTCAGTTATTAGTTTAGTCCTAGGTACCTCAGAGACCAACCATTCTTTTTTCTCTTTTCTTCAAACATGTGAGTCTGTGGTCACTGAAATCCACAGACTCTCATGGAAGAGCATATTTTCATTTAACAGGAGAGCTGGCTGACAGGCAAAAATTCACACCACAGTAGGTAAGGGAAATGGGGAATTTTCAGAAAATTCCAATTAACTTCTCAGGAACAGCATACAGTCTACCTGCTTGAACCAGACAACAATGCATAAGCTGAGAAAAAGGCCAGTAAAAACTGCCTGAGTAAGAAGGAGGTATAGGACAGATGAGGAGATAACAATGCTGTGATTGTTAGCATCTTTTCCTGTTTGCCTGTGCCTTTAATTAGAAACAGCTAAAATGCCTACATCTAGGATAGTGAAAAAGATAACTGAGCAAATGTCACATCAACAGACACTTCAGAAAGAAACATAAAAGTGGGTGAAGCAAAAATGGAAGCAGGTGCACCACTGGGACAGAAAAGACCAAAATATGATGAAGCTGTACTTCAGAATCTAGAGGGAGACAGAGAGTGAATTTACCAAAGTCAAACATGTCATATCTCCAACTGTGGGAGACTGCTTGTCCCAAAAGAGGTGGGGGAAGGGGGGGAATCAGTAAATCTACTTTTCTTGGCGATATTATTTTCTCCATAAAAGCTTATACAAAAAAGCCCTCCTCAGACAGGAGGGCAGGCAGATGGATCAACAGAAAACTTTACCCTGCAGTTGCACTGTGTGGAGCGTGATGGATGCTTAAGTATTCCCAGTCACACTGGCAGGAAAAAAAGTGAGGAAGAGACTTGTCTCTTAAATGCAAATGCTTTGGAAGTTAGGAAAGGGAGGACCCTATTACTCAGTGGGAATGAAATCATGACAGTGGCACAAATCCACTCGAAACAGCAGTCATAGTCCATTGCATGGGAACTTCATAGCTTCAGAAAGAGAAACTGGCCAGAGAAAAAAGCCAGGTGTGAACCAAGATCCAGACCTTGTATTACTATTCAGATTTTTACCAAATCAGCCTGTTTCTGAATTTCTCTGCAAGCTTCTATGTTTAACAAGTTAAATCCAAGTAACCTTATACTTTGAGTTTAGGGAGCAAACAATCCAAAACCCAGGTCTGGATCTAAAGCATAAACAAATAAATACTCTTGGAAATACCAGTTCTTCTTCCAAGAATTTCCAACTCACTAGAACTCACAGAATCAGGGAATCAGAGAATCACAGAATGGGTAAGGTTGGAAGAGACCACAGTGGGTCACTGATCCAACCTCCCTGCTCAAGCAGGGTCATCCTAGAACATATTGCACAGGATTGCATTCCAGATGGTTCTTGAATATCTTCAGTGAGGGAGACTCCACAGCCTCTCAGGACAACCTATTCCAGTGCTCAGTGACCCGCACAGTAAAAAAGTTCTTCCTCATATTCAGGTGGAATTTCCTGTGCATCAGTTTCTGCCCATTGCCTCTTGCCCTATTGCTTGGCACCACTGAGAAGAGTCTGGATTCTCTTAACACCCTCCCTTCAGATACTGACATACCTCCATGAAGTCCCCTCTCACTCATTTCTTCTCCAGGCTGCACAGTCCCAGCTCCCTTTCCTAAGAAGAGAAATTATCCGGTCCCTTTGTTGCCCTCCATGGGACCCACTCCACGAGCTCCACGTCTCTCGTGTCCTGAGGAGCACAGAATTGCACAGTAGGGCTGAGTAGAGGGGCAGCATCACCTCCCTCAGCCTGCTGTCAATGCTGTTCCTAATGCACCCCAGGATACCACCAGCCTTCTTGGCCACAAGGAAGGGCCCACTGCTGGCTCATGGACAGCTTGTTGTCCACCAGGGCCCCCAGGTCTTTCTTTGCAGAGCTGCTTTCCAGCAGGTCAGCCCCAGCCTGTAACAGTGTAATGAAAACTGCTTCTGTCACTGCAGCATAACTAACAAATAGATGAACCTTCAGGTTCTCTGGCTTAAAGTGCCCCCTGTACTTAAGCTACTTGCAGTCTCTAGTGTCTGTGATTCTTTGACCAGGGCATCCTACCTTAGCTCTCTGGACAGACTTTATACTCTGAAATCCTTCAGTCAGGGGCTAAAGGTAAGAGCAAGGTAAAGTCTTCTGATCCTCATTTTTAATAAAAGAATGTATGCTAGTAATAAGAAGCACTGACAAACCATCCACAATTACACTGTGAAATTAACTGGGCGCTTACAACCAAGCTGAAACAATTTCCACCTATTTTATGCTACTATTTAACTTCAAATATTTCAACTTACAGATTTGTTATAAAGAGAAGGTACTAAAGACAGAGAGTCACTAAGTAAAGTTTCTTTCCATTCTCTACCTGCCAGATAGCTATTATCCTTAATAATGCATATAGAAGCAGAAAGCACTTCTCTTCCCCATTTGATACAGCATGCATCTTTTGGACTTCCCATTACAAACTATCCCCTATCACAAATCTATCGTGTTTGCACATACCAAGTTCCTCCTTCACCCACCTGGGCATCAGCAGTGCTTTTAAAATGGAACCAAATTAATTTCCAGGGAGTTTGCTGTAGTTGGATTTTATTCTTGTGTTTTCATCTCAGAAATTCAGAATTATTTTAGTAGTCTACTAAATGATTCTCTGCAGAAATTAAGTTGCTTCAAATGAAAGGAATATATAAATAACGGGTACTGCATTGCATTCTTACTCCTTGTTACACAGACTTCATTTGGGATCATGGCCTTGTTGCACAAGGCACACAAGATGAATAAATATGGATTCAACACAGTGGAACATTATAAGCAAGCATCACAATATAAAAACCTTCACCAGTTTAGTGTCAAACTACATTGTTACTGGCCAGTGGCTGCACAGCTCTATTCTCCTATCATGGGACTGTTGCAAAAGAGCATCTGATGGTGTGGCTGTATCATGTCATAAGAACCTGCTTAGTGACTGTGCCAGAAGACCACAACTGTGAGATTTTAGAGGGCACTCCTGAGTCATTATTGCTTGATAACAGCACATTTCTGTCATAACTGCAAATCATGTTGGGGCAGCAGCACATGGGATCATTAACATTCAACATGTATCCAGATACTACAGAGTATGGTGAGAGATGCCAAAAGCAAGCCAGTTACATATCATCTGATTTTGGGTGCTTAAATTAGAAGGTTAATCACCTTGTACCATCCAGAGACAGCAATACAAGCATTAAAAAGAAAATTTATAGGTACAGCTTAAATTACATTGTCCTTAGCTGCCTCCTGAAAGAACCCATTGCTACCACTAGGAAACCTGGGAAAACTAGTCTAGGATAAATGTCCACATTTAGATGTCCAGCATTTGACACAGACTGGATTGATTTAAATAATTGTTTCCAAGACTATAATGCATGACGCATAGGAGGACACACCAAAATGAAAGAAACAGAAGTAGTGAGCAAACTCTTGCATCTATAAACATAAATATATTTATAAACATAAATCCACTTATATGAGCGGAGCTTTGCTATTATCAAACTGTCAAAGAACCACAGCAAAACTAGTTCACTGCTGTATTCAGTTCCTGTTACAAACAGGAAGGCCGTATCACAATAAGGGTATATTCAACAAGTAATTAAAACCTGTAACACACAAACACAAAGAAACAAAGATAAGTCATGCTACAGTTGCCGGTACAATGTTTCCTTCATTTCTTCCAAAATGCAATTTTAACAGTGTAGATGTGCATCTCACTGACCTCACTGAATGCCTGACTACATTACCACCATTTTAGTCCTGCTGCTAAAAGGAACTGCATCATTTATACATGTCTAAAAAAGCTTCTCAAACCAAGAGATTAGCTCAGTTGGTTAGAGCATAGCGTTAATATCACCAAGGTTGTGGGTGTGAGCCCTGTATGGACCATTCACTTAAGAGGTGGACTTGATGATCCTTGTGGGTCCCTCTCCATTCAGAATATTCTGTGTGAATCTGTGTAAGTTTTTAAACCAAATAGAATAATTTCTTTGCAGAATTATTGAAATACATTGTGCTTCTTTTTCCTTTGAGCTGCAATTCAGAATTATCAAGATCTCACATAAAGCTACATGAAAAAGATCAACAGCAGGCAAACAAAACCAAGTGCTTCCCCAGCTCTGACAAGAATTAAACACAGAGCTCCCCATCAGCAGAAGGGCTTTCTTTGGTAACAAAATCTGTCTCAGCCTGTACCTAAAAGGTTTTCTAAGGCTGCAGTTTAAAGTTTAAAGACCACTAGAAAAGCCTCAAGAGAGGGAAAGCTCCTAGAGGAAAAATCCTGTATAGAATTTCCAGAAATAAAAAGGTAATAATTACTCCTAGTAACACAGTAACAGCAGCAATAGTCCCTATTTTTAATGATTTCTTTCCCTAGTGGTCTCAGCATGTTTTACAATTTCTATAAGTACCAGTGTGTGGTTCACTTAATATTGAAATCCAGCCATCTCCGAGCACAACTCCAAAAGACAGTATTAAATTACATTTCAGTATGACAAAAAAAAAAAAAAAAATGCTATATTAATTTGAAATCACAAGGGAAGTTTCACAAGACATTTGGAGAAAACACTTGGGCTGAAAACCACTTCCTGGAAAAGTGCCACTGAATATTTAACAAACTGAAATGGTCAAGATTTTTGCACGTCAAAAGGAAAAAGAAGATGGCACTTCAATTCCTTTCTCCCATCAGAACCACACCAAAACAAGCTGGGGAGGAAGTTCTCCAGTGGCTGAAAGGGAAAAGCCTGAATACTGTACCAGGGTAGCAGCTCTTAAGGAGGTTTGAAAAATTCACAGGCACTTCTTGCCCTGGAAATGGATTTACTGGGAGAAGGATGAAAAAGCCTACTAAGTTCTGTTCCACATTGCATCTTTGCAAGCATGGGCTCACATATGGATGATACATCTGACTGATAATGTAATATTAGTCTGATTTGTCTTAGCACAGCATTAAAATAAAGACAAAGGTGCAGTATGATGAACAAAACTGTATCAACACCACAGATTTCTGAAGGAAATTATCTGATTTCACAAGAGTGTGCAACCCAAAGATAAATATCTGCCCCATAGCAATTTTGCTTATTAGTTAGCAATAATGAAGGAGACTGAGCATTTCACATTCTTCCCTTTCTATTAATAAGCATAATAAGTCAATGCTTCCATTAGACAAAGCAAGACAGAATACTGTTAGTCCTATACAATCTAACACAAGGACCTCCTGTGATGTGTCACATACAAATATTTCTAACTCCTTCTGTTCAGCTTTTCTATCACCCATCATTCACTCTTGTCACTGAATGCCATCAAGCATGTGGTATTTCTCAAATAGAGATCAAGTGCGAGCTCAGGAAGTATCATGAATTAAATTAAAAATTGCAAGTGGAGATTAACAAAATTTAAAAATAAATTTAATCCTGTTTTTCTTTTAAAATTAGTGCTATATTCTCACTAGACCAGAAACACTAGTTTGGAAATAAGCTATCTCTGCCACTCCTGTCATCTTGGATGTAACTAGATTTTAGGGTTAAACAACCCCCAACACAACCAGATTTTTAAAAAAATTCAGAAAAAAAAACAGGAAAAGCACATCAGAAACATACTTGACCTCATTTATGTGTGGCCGAAACAAAGGGCATCAGTCCCAGAGCTGATAATGTAGTACCACCCTACTGTGATTAAAATATGCTCCATTTACTTATTTACTTTAACATAAAGTAGCTAAAGCCAGCAACACAGAATTGCCTTTTCCTCCTAACCTGTTCTGATGGTTCAACTGGCCTCTGATTGCATGAGGTTTGCATCAGTCATCTGAACACATTAGTATGCAACTATTTAATAACACTACAGTGATGAAATGTCTGAAGTTATCTTAACCACTTCAGTGAATATCTAATGCAAAGTGAGCTAAATTAACAGTGGGGGTGCAATGGCTCTGATTAGGGCAAGAGTATTACAGCCATTTCTTTTAACGGTAATCTCCTGTCAAAATGATGCCCACAGATAATACAGAATCATTTAACAATGGAAGGGGCCATATTGCTGCCTTCTCAGGAGACTTGCCAGCACAAGGAATGGACCACAGGGACTTAAATTGCCCATTAATGCTCATAAAGAATCATATTAGAAGGTGAAGCGCAGACAGTACGCTGGAAGGAAATTTTGCTCCAGAAAAAACAGCAAGTAGCACATTTTATTAACTTCAGAAATTTAGCAAGGAACAAAGGCCACAGCTTTTAGGAGCTTGGGAAGATCACAGCGTACATGAGGAAACGTTTCTTCATCAGAAATGTAGTGTAGCATTGGAAGAGGTAATCCAGAAAGATGGTGGAATCTCCAAGCTGTATCTAGAAAAAACCAAAGTTGACCTGGTCTATCAGTACCAACAATCCTACTCTCAGTGGGATGTTGGGTGATAATATGCTTAGAGACACCTTCCAAACAACTTTTTTAAGATTCTGTGATCTTGTGGGCAGAGGTAAACCAAGCAAAAAACTAACTGCAACAGGAAATGATTGCAACAGTCCCTGATATGGCAGTAAGACCATACACCTGGACAACTCCCAGGTAACAACTCACAGAAGATCTTGTGCAGATGCTTTCAGCAGCAGCTGTTTTTTTCCCCAGGGTGATTATGGCATTGCCTTCCACCTATCAGAAAATATTCTGGGTGAAGAATTGAAGCATACCAGACACCTCCTCCTTTAGTCTCTTCTCTGAGACACACTGTTTTGCCTATCAGACATGCCTTTGCTGAAACATGAAGATGTTCCACATGTTCAAATTAGAGCGAAAGTCTGGCACACTTAAGTTCCCTCCAGAACAGCTGGTGTTGGCATGTAGCTGGTTACAAATGCACAAAGAACCTTAGCATAGCAAGGTGAGTTCAGTAGATGAAAAATGCTTTCTTCTTCATGGTTTAACTTTGAAAAAAAAAATTCTCTGTTTCAAAAGCCTTTCATGCATATGAATGTAATTTTCAGCTTGTTTTTCAACTTCACTGTTACAAAGACTTGTTAGGGGAAAGAAAGTGGAAGGAATAGCTACTCAAGGGTAAATGAAAACTGACAAACTTTTCTCCAAGGAGTGCCTGGTTGCACCCTTCATCCCCACTGATACAGAACACCATTTTCCACATCACTTAAAAATTGTGTGCACGCACACAAAAGTGTGCATGTGCCAGTAAACACACTTGCAGCTCAAGCTTTTTTGTAGTCACTGGTGTGATTTGCTCTGCAAGATAAGCATAGTTTCAATTAGCTGGTGAAGTTGACAAGACACAATGTTTTGGGGGTTTTGGGGGTTTTTTTTGTTTGTTTGTTTTTTTACATTTTTTTTTTTTAAAGCTGTGGCCACAAGACTTAGAGAGAATCTAAAAAAACAACAAAAACAAAAAAACAACAAAAACAAACAAACAAACAAAAACCAACACAACACACACACACACACCCCAACAAACCAAAAAAAACACTGGAGCATCTGTTTGGAGTGGTTCATTCTCTAACATCTCTTCTTAGCCTTTTCTCCAGACAATTTGAACATTTTGGGTTTTCTTTGGCTCCTACTTCACTAACACCTCTCTCCTTGTGACTACAGTTTCATATTCCTCTCTCCAAATCATGGCTTTACATTTTGCCTCACACTCTTTCTTCTAAATATTTAGGATGTTGCTATGAGACAAAGTCTTGACCACAGACTCAGTCAAACCAGCATGCTTGCCCAGGTCTTCATGTTTTGGTGCCTGCAGGCTTCATCTAGCATGATTTCTTTCAATTTTAACACAGGTTTCCAGAAATTATATTTAAGTATGCTTTTTAGTAAGATAACCTTAAAAATGTTAAAACACCAGAAGTGAGGGCAAGTCACCACATTCCCTAGTGAACTGCCTGAAACTATCTTCATTTAAATACTGCATCTTTTTTAGAGTAAACTTACCTATTTCATTGTGTACCTCCAAAGAAGACTGAAAATTTCCCCTGCTAGGGCATCATGTTCTAATCTGGAGTTATGTGTATATATTAAGTCAACTTTTAGACTACAGAGAAAAAAGTGGAATATATCAATGTATTCAAATCCATGTCCAGCTAAGGATCATTTTTATGCCCTTCTCTGAAGTTCCTCCAATATTGTCATGTTGGTTTTGGAGTAGAAAGCCCAAAGCTGGACAAAGGAATGTAGCACTCTTAGCAATGTTGCATGCAGAGGCAAAACTACATCTGTGTGTTTACCTGCTGTTCCCATTTTTAGCAGAGTCCCAGTGTTCACAGCAGAAACTTTTTGCACATCACTTTAGTAAAAATGTGTGTCAAGATAGGTACTCACTTTCATCATTCCTGCTCTAAGTTATTTATTTTCAGGAGTTTCTTGGAATAGGTATAGCCAGTATTCTCTACTCCAACACACACTATGTTAATATTTATCTGTAGAAAATGTTCAAATGTGATGGCTTGGATAGTTTAGATTACTCTGTAATAATGAAGTAGTAAAATCACAATATTATTTGCTAGCAAATAATTCAAATAACATTTCAAAACACTGCTAAAATGCTGAATAAGATAAAGCAAACAGATTCCTGAGGTACCTTGTCAGGAAACAGACACCCTGCTTTCTTCCCAACAGCAACTTTTGAATCTGTCATGAAGCCAGATTTTAATCCATCTAATACATAACCTCTTAGAGCCAAGTTTCATTGGCTCCCCCCCTCAAGATGTTACAGTGATAAGACAAATGCCTTTGAGAAATTCAAGTACACTATATTCATTCTGCTCTCTTTATCAGCCAGATCTGTGATCTTGTCAAGTGATGACAGTTTTGTTTGACAGAACACATTTCCATAAAACCATCTTGACTGACAGTAATATGCTCTTTGTCTCTAACCTTTTGTTGATGGTGTCCAAACGGTTCTGCTCTGATGCCAAGACATGAAAAATTAGCTCTTCTCTTAAGTGTTGGATAGTCCCTCAAAATACCTTTAAATATTTGTATTATGATGGCACTCCTGCACTGTTACAGAGCTTCCCCAGTCTCCAACACTCTTTAATATTTAATTAATGGCTCAGAACTAAAATGGTAGATTTATTTATCTATTAGGATTCCAGAACTGCTGGTCATAATATATTTTAGCTGATGGTCCCCACATTCCACTTCGACTATAACAAATAAATGTATACTATCCATAGTATCATAGAATGATTAAAAAACAGAGCAGGAAAAGCTCCTGAATATTTCTAGCTGTTCTGCATCACTCTTTATAATTTTCAGTTTAGCAATCGATAACTCGACCGAATTTATATCAATCAACTTAAGAAGTATTGCTCATAATACACCTTAAAAATGCCACTTTTAATTTTAATACATTTTGGCATTCACTTTTCACCCTGCAGCTTGCTCTAACATAGGGACAAAGTATAAATTAAGCTAGACAAAAATATCCTCATATCAGCTTTAACCCAAAAGAACTGGGAAAAAATCAGTACAATAAGACTGTCTAAGCAACAACGTGCATGGAAGAAAACATACTTCATTGTAAAAAAAAATCAAATGAAACTGCAAGCAAAATTTAGAAAACCGCTACTGCAATGTTTTTCACTTGGCTTTGAATGTTGGTAACTACTTTATTATTTTTACAAGATACAGAGAAATACATAAACCTGGAAGCTTCTCTAATTGTTTTACAATGTAAAAATAGAACTGTTGCCTGTGAGAAACACAGCTGAAAGAAAGAACTTTTAAGAGAATCTTAACTTTTAACAGAATCTTAATCTGTTGGTGTCTTAGACACCAACAGTCCTAACACACACTCTCCATTTCTTTGTTTTGAAGTGGCGTATAGGGAGTTGAGAGAGAGAAAACCCTCCAACCCTAACCTTTCCCAGCACAAACAGAAACCAGAGGTAGATCCTGTTTGTTAAAAAGCACATCAGTGACCAGCAGAGCTGGACACACAGAAGTGTTCTGATTCCTTCTCTTGATTAGATCCTTGACTAAGGGCTAGTGAATTTCTAAGACAGCTTTTTATGAAGCAAAAGTTTGTTCTATTCTGTTTCTCTGAGAAGTGGGAAGAGATGGTGGAGAGGCATCCATACCTCTCCCAATATGTTCGGTGCTGTTGTGCTTAGTTGTGCATATGCCAGGGACATGAAGCATATGGCTCGGGGGCTGGCAGTGTCCCATTTAGCAGATGTCTTCAATACATTCAGCCATAAAAATCTTTTGGGGGACTGGTTAACTGCTTTTTATCAGACAATTCTCTGTCTCTGGTTGATAAAGAGTTATTCACCGTAACTGAGATCCCACTAAGCACCTTTAGAGAAGATGTGCAGCTTTTCACATCCAACAACTAGAAAATACTACTGTCTCAAATTAAGTCTGCACCTAGCGGATAGATTGACTGCAAACTGACTACTAGGTGCCACAAGAAGACATAAATCTTCCTAAAATAGTTACACTGCTTTGGTTTTTTTGGACCAAGGAGTCAGAGCCAGGAATCAATCTTCAAAGGCAAGCACTCTTCTCCATGTGGCATTACTCCAAGCAGCCAAGGATGAATACACCAGGTAATACATTTGTGCAAGCCTGGCATGCCAGCAGGTAAAGAGGAAGACCCACACAGCTTACAAAAAAGCAAGAGAGCAAATAGCTATCTGAAAATCCACTGTAAATCAATCTTGCACCCTGGCACTGTAAGGACGTCCCAAGTTATTCGAATAGTGAACAACATTTAATCCTGGGGGCTGTTTACAAACTCTACCTGAATTGTTTTTTGGACAGTTAATTCCCACTTCAGATTTGTACATTTGACAATCCCTTCCCCATAGGGCTTCCAGTGTTTGGGCACATCCATCAAGATGATGGACAAAATAATCCTGATAGAAATTATTCCTGTTTGCCTTTGTAGAGGACACAGCAGAAAGTGGAGTAATGGCTGGATGGGAGAAGAAAATGCTGTTGCACAATAACAATGCCCTATACCAAAACACATGACAAAACTGGAAAGTCAAAGCCTCAAAGGCAATCAGCATCTAGTCAGTGAGCACAAAGGTAGAAGAACACACAAAGCTGATTACATTTCTATTTTTTAGTTTAGTTCTTGTTATAAAAGCCAGAGACTTTCACCAAGTATCATGATCTGGTTTAGCTGAGCTGAATCACCCTGAAACTTTTACATGCTCACTTACAAACTAGAAGGGAAAGACTAGCACACTTTTTAATCCCTCATGCAAATACTTTACAGAGTAAGACCCAAGAGAATCCAGAAGAATCGCCTTTCTAGTATCTCAAACTTGGAAACTGGTATTTCACAATAAGCATTTTCTTCCCCCCAACCAGTGGTAAAGCATTCCTGTTCCCTAACTGGTGATGTGAATGTGCCAGGCTTCTCTCAGGTAGTGTTTCTGATAACCATGCAAACAACGCACACAAGAGATGTCTTTATTGTTTCCCTTGTCAATATGGTCAAACATCCAGACTAAAAATTAAATTAGACTGCCTCAACAAAGTTCAGTCTTCAGTGAGCAAGGGTCTGCTTTAAACAGAAGAATGGGGAGGCTTTTTTAATTCAATCAACAAAATAAACAGTATATTTTTAATCAAAGAAAATCTGTGTTATTTCTCCCCATCCCCTTCTGTGAACCCCTTGGGTCAAATTACTTGTGTCTGAATCACAGAGTAATTCATTCTTTAAGAACAATAATAAGCTTGGTTCCCCAGTGTCTTCACCACGCAGTTGTAAATTCCCCAATGGACAAAGAAAGCTTCTCCTCCCTTCTTCGGGAAGCTGTTCCCTAGTCTAATACATTTCACCATCCACTTGGGATTCAGTACTCCACAGATCCAAAATTCAGAACAGATTAAGGAAAAAGCATGTAATTCTCCAGATACATTAGAATCCACAGTAACCTTTATGAATTTCCTGCATCCTCCTCTGAGAAGTTAACCACTTCATTTCTGAGACTTTCATTACCATTTTGCAACACAGCATAATAAGTATATATGAAAAGATTTAAATTAAAAGAACTATTTTTATTGTCTTCAATTGCTACTTAATCCTTAAAAACATTTCCTGTTGGCCTTCACTCAGCAAAGCACTTACAAACACATTCTTCCCTAACTATATGCCATAAAGCCCCAGTGAAATAAACCATGCTTTATGTTTTCCATTCAAGCCAATATGCAGACAAGACTATTACACATAATGGACACACTGCTGTATGAGTAGTATGAGCCCTATTTGCCCAAACCACTCAGATATCTGCTGATGACTGAGTAGATTACATGAACTGATGCAGGTTTTACATGTTTGTAATGACTTCTTCAAATAGAGTAGTGTAAGTGTGCCTCTAATCACTGCTATCTACGTAAACCCTCACTCCCCTGCAGCCTGTGAGTACTATGGGTCTACTGGATCTATGGTATGATCTCAATCTTTGATTGGTATTAGATCTATGGTATGTTGGCAACCTGTGAACAGCCCTTGTCTTCTGACTTATCAACTGTTCTTCTGTGCAAAACCACAATTAACTCCATGGTTTGACAATGGTAATGCAGAGTGATTGCTTCAGGAGACCTCAGCAATGTCACACTTATATTTTCAGAAATTAGAAGCTACTTTAAACATTTCTGCACACAGTCTTGTGATTAGTCTGGAAAATTGCCTTTTCGGATAAAAACCAAGAACAAAGCAAACTCCTGCCATGACTGGGATTACTAAAGAGAAAAAAAAATGAGAGTAGAAAAAGTAATTTTCTTGATGCAACTCTTCCAAGAAAGGCTGCAACTGACATTTTTCAGTTATACTAAAAAAATCCCCACAACAACAAAAAAATAGGATCTCTGTGGTGTGTGGATAGCTTGATTCAAACCAAGAGAAGGAAAGAGAAAGAATGTCAAGTATTGCCTATTTGTATTATTTTCCAGGAGAAAAAGATGCATGCTGGTGATAAACATAATAGAATGTGAATGAAAGTGAGGCAGTTGCACAGCACCAGACTAGTTTGTTTTACTTGAGAAAGCACTGAACATGGATGTATAAGATCACTTACTAGAGAAGCTGGGAGAGCAATTAAAATAAACAATTTAGTCTCTAAATGTAGGTCTTATACTATTCAAAGTGTCCACAAAGACCATGCCATTTTTATAGATGTTTACTGTTCTTACCCATCCAGACAATTATTTCCTTCTAGTTCACGTTAGTGCAAGTGCTGGCTTAAGGATTCAGCATTCACAATGATAGCACTGTGACTGCTCAGGCAAGTCAGCTGACAGCATTTCTATTGCTTCTGCTCAGCCGCATAAGCTAAATCCTTTCATGCAGAACTAAAACTTCTGAAGGTTCCATCTCAGTATATACAGGCCTGGGTTATTTGTCCCCAAAACCTAGCATAAAAACCCCTGTTCTTCCTGTACACTTCACAACTGATGTGAAGAACACGTCACCATAGGATTTTATTGTAAGGTTGTCGATTTTTCACTCATTTCTGCAACTCTGCTTTAAAGCACACAGAGAAAAAGAGAATTTAGTAGACAGCCTGAGAGACAAGACAGGTAGAATTAGTCCTTTTTGTTATATCTGCTTTGTCCCTTTCCTCTACCCTTTGAAATTCAATTTCTTGTTTGCTGAGACAGCATCTCATAAAAGTTTAACCAGAATACACATAAAACACTTCTGCAAATCTGAGATTTATCTTTTCAGAGGGCAGGTGTAAGTGCAAGAGAATAATATAGCTACTTTTCTAAATGTAACTTGATTACAGATCTCATACAGCTCCCAGGATTATGGCATGGTGATATCATGTATCAGGCAGGTAATTTGATGTACATTCACTGTAGTTCACATGCATACCCTGTTAATTCATATTAAGCTGCAGCTGTTGAAGTACTTATATTTCAAAAAAATAAAACCATTGGGGATTATGTCCTGGGGTTTTAAGGAACTGATGGAAAGGAAATGTGTTTGGTTTTTTTCCCCACAGTGAGTCCCAATGGAAATACATCCATTTTCCATTAAGACTGTGATTCTCCAGGATAATATAATTCTGCATATATTAAAAATTTGAGATATATCAATGTTCCTTAATAAGACTGGGCATTTTGTGCAACTCATGCTGTTTCACTTGTCATACTTCTCTGCTTTCCGTAAGATAAGTAAAACTAAAGATACAAAGTAAAAAACAAGGTTTAAACATTGTTCAAATCCTAGATGTTGAAAGAGAAAAAGGAAGGTTTGCTGTAATTTGGCACTGGAGAATAGATGAGGTAAAAGGTCCATAAACTGGTATAAGACTTAAAAGAAAAAGAGTGGAAGAGTTCAAAAAGGATTGTGTTATCTCAGAATTAGAAGGTTATCAATTAGATACCACGGATCCCCTGATCACAGAAAAAAAAATCAGAGAACATTGTACTGTGTACTTGCTTCTGTTCTAATAAAGATTTTCCTCATAATGGGCTTCTTTTCATAAAACCTGACCCAGTAAAGCATTCATAGTACTTTGTTTTTAGGTACAAGTGATGCCATGCATTTCTAGAAGACTATTCACGTGGCATAAGAAATCACAGAGTTCAAAGTTTCCTTCAGAAGATCAAAATAATTAAGTACTTGCAGGATTAAACACATTACTAAACCTCTAAGGCACATGATTTCATTGGCACAATGCTAATCATCACAGTGGTTTCTAATTTGATGCTTTCTGTCCAGGAAAACCTGTCTCACTAATTTCATCTTAAACTAAGATTTTTAGCAGTCCTAATAGACATGAGATTGTTACTTGCAATTCACGTAAACAGTATTCTATTTTACAAAGTCAGATGTCTGTTACTTTTTTTCTTAGCCAAAAATGCAAATAAACACATTAGTAAGAAGGAAGAAAATTGTTTGACAGCAACACCTACCTTTCTAAAGCTATAAAGATATTTCTAATGCATGAGAGGTTTTATAATAATTATATTTCCATGAGATTACTCAAGGATCATAAGTCTTTTTCAAATTTATTAATCTTGACCTAATTAATATTTCTAATTTTACGGATGGGGTAATTGACATAACTGACATTTTCAAATTAGGTCTCCTATAGTCAAATTACTATATTGACATTGAGAACCGAAGGAATGTAGGATCTTTGAACATCAAGACAATTTTTTAGGAACCTATGCATTGGCTAAGCTAAGAATTACAGGAGTTCACTTTTGGAATTTGTGGTGTGCATGACTAGAGCATGGATATCATTAGGAAGAAATGGGTATATGTTCAGTAGGTTGACCAGCGTCTGATTATGAAGATACTAGCTTTTTAGTCAGCAGGTCAGACTGAAAGGAGGGCTAGAGGCTTCTGATCTAAAGAGGTTATCCATTACCTTATAATACTGAGCTTTGGAATATAGCTGTTTTGCTTACAGGTAGCTAGTCAGACCATAGAACAAAAGCCACTTGCAGTTCAAGCATGAAGTTAAACCTCAGTTCAATAACAAACCCTGGAGTCTAATTGCTTCTCCATGAAGTTTGGAGAAATTTGAGTTTAAAGGAAGGAATCAGCAGGCTACACTGTTTTTCAGTCACAAACTTTCAGCATGGGAGAGGAAAGAAACTCAAGTTGCTCTAGTCCGTTATAACCAGAAAAGTGCAGGACATGTTTGCAAAGCAGCAGTTGCAACCACTTAATAATACAGCCTTAAATATTTAGGGCTGTTTGCAATACCATTTTGCCCTATTTAAAATGTATGATTGTAAAACTCATGCCCAAGGAAACTACCATATTTGAACTGCTCCTCCTTCCCGAGTCATTAACTCTGAAGAGAAGATATCAGTATCTCTACCTTATTGTTCCACAGAATAAAACATCCTAGAAAATACATATAAAATAACTGCTGTCTCGATATTAAATTTTATCTATTCTCTTTAAAGTCTCAGTATCTTTTGCTAATCCTACCTTTTTAGAGAAAGAATAAAAAATAGCTTTAAACATATACAAACACAACTGTACACAAGTTATCTTCATGATTTATATTACGTATAATGAAAGTCTCTAAAACCATAACATTTTGTCTTATTCTCTTCCTTTCTATTTGTACAATTTAGAATCTAACATACTTTCATGCTGAAGTAGTAAAAGGTTATATAGTTACACATGCTAATCAACTGTGGGTTTCATTGCTCATCCATCTGCTTACTAGTGCAAGACACTGGGAAGGAATCCTTCCACAGGAAAGGAGCACCTGATCACCTAAATTACATAGGGCATTCTTCCCTTCCTCAATCTTTCCTCTGAAACACCTATCAGTAAAATTTCAGCAATCCAAAACTCCAGTCCAAGTATGACACTCAAGCTGGAATAAGACACAGCTGCAACGGGTATTGTGGGATATAGAATCAGTTCTTTGCAGCCTCTGAACTGAATACACACTAGAGCTGCATGGGAAAAAAATAGCCAACAAGTGTTCATATAGTTCACTTAATTTGAAGCTCCATAATGTGTTTCCCATGTGCAAAACTGTATATACAGGCCTTTCAGCATAAAGAGCTTCTTTTAAAGATGGAAAACTAGCAAGTTTTCTTACAGTATATGTTAGATGCTGGTCCATTTCTGCCCTCACAATATGCTGGTTTGCTTCAGCAGCCAATAAAGAGGAAAAAAAGAGACTAAATTTGGGATAAAAACAAACACTAATAATTAAAAAAACTGGATTCGGTGAAGTTGTAACAACTAGCTTCAGCTACATCTCAAGCAATACTGAAAGACCAGTTTTAAACTAGACAGTAAGCCTTAGCAACAATGACTTTGGAATGTGTTATATAAAAATTACACATTCATCTTTCAATCTCAAGTCAGAAAAGTACTCATTTTCAAAATAAAATTGTTTTGAGTTATAAACTGCTCAGAATTCAAAAGTGAAAACAAAGTTACCTAAAGAAGTCAGTCCTATTTGGATAAAACAACAACAAACTAAAATCAAAACCAAACCAAACAAAAACAACAAAGTAAAAGTCAAAGTAAAGAGAGAGTGTAGAAACATACACTGTTCCTCATGTCTTTGATACAAATACTATAAACATGCTTAGACATTGGTATGTCTAAGTCTCTGTATGACAATTGTTTTCATTATGAAGAAACAACAACTTGGTGAGGCAGCTTCTGCACAACAATGCCACACATTATTTAATGTACTGAAGTTAATTTTGCCCTGCATTGGCTTTTTTTATAGTGTTTACCTAGAGATTTAAATAGCTTTATTATTCAAATACCTGAATATCACTTCACAAGTTCAGTAGAGAAAGGGATGCATCACCCAATGCTGTTTCACAGCTGAGCTATGAAAATCTTGAGAAATTAAGGCAAGACTTTTCAAAAAGTTAACTCTGAATCTAAAAAGCTCTGCCTGTTATTTTTACAGAATGACAGAGGATGAACGGGATCTTTGGAGGCCACGTCGTTCAACACCCTTGCTACAGAAGGGAAAGCAGGCAGCACCGGATCGCATCCAGCGGGTTTTTGAATACCTCCAGGGAAGGAGATTCCACAGCCTGTCTGGGCAGCGTGTTCCAGCGCTCAGCTGCCCCCACAGCAAAGGAGTTTTTCCTCACGCTGAGGCAGAGCTGCGGGTGTTCCAGCTCTTGCCCCTCGCTGGGGCAGTTCAGAGCAGCTCCGCCGCCAGAGCGCTCCGCCACGTGTAACAGCAGCCGCGCTCCACGTGTTCCAGCACCCTCAAAAGGAGGTTACTTGTTACTTGTTACTTGGCAAGTGTAAGACAGCGGAAAACCCTCGGAAGGCGCTCGATCGCCCGTGTTTTAGCTGAGACTGGCGGCGGAGCCCCCGCCGTGCCCCGCAGGTCCCCCGCCCGTGCGGCGGCGAGCCGTGCCTGCAGCGACACCTGGCGGGCGCGGCGGAGGCAACACCCGCGGGAAGGACACACCCACACCCCGCTACGACGGAGGGGTACGGGCGCATCTAATACACCTCCAACACTGAACAACAACCTTAAAATCCTCTTCGCAGGGTCCAACTGTCACAGCTTCCATAAGATCTGAGGTATCTGGAATTGGGTGTTTTTAGGTTTCTACTCAGCAGGAAACTCTTCAGTGGAGAGGGCCCGCACACAATTCAGGACAAATATAAGTTGCACCCCAAGCGTGTTTCTTTAAATTGTTAAGATTTTACTTCAGTGCACTGCTGAGGAACGACGCTCAGTTGCTAATCCGAAAGTGACATGTATGGCAGCAGCAGTACTGACAGTTTTCTGCTGAAGCGAAAATTGTACTTAAGCCTGAACTCCTCCTGCACAACAAATGGATAGTTGGATCTCTAATCCGGTAAGTTTACAGTCGAGGGTACTGAAGTTTGCAACATGAACACTGAGTTCCATCAAAACTGTTTGTGTCTTGTGGGCTACAGGGCAGCTAAGCAGACAAAACCCAAAATCACAACAGAAGTAAGCCGATCACCAGTGCAACTGTCCTGAAGGAATGCTAAGGAGTCAAAAAAGACACTTCAAACATTTAAAACTCACAATCACACCAGAGAGAAAAAAATCTGAAGTGCAGTTTGTACTCCTTCCCACTGTGAGAATCATCTGTCCATCCACAGTGTGAACTGGTGAATGTCTGCTCTGATTAATCTGTTGGAAAGCTCAGACTCCTGGAGCAACAGATGAATAATCCATCTTAAATCACCTCTGACTGGCAATACCTTAACCTGAGTGCCATAACTCTAAAGCTATTTATGACAGCTGTGTATCTAAAAAGGCGGAGCAATAAGCAAAATTAATTCCAATTTATTTCCCAGCTGTCTCTTACAGATGTAGCATCTAACTCCATTTTTTAAAACAGAAATATGAGTCACTTAGGAGCAAAGAGCTGTGTAACCACATCAGAACAACCTTACTAAAGGCCATGCCTATGAAGCCAAACAGAGTGTATTAATGGTACAGTTACATGTCATCCAGATCGCAGTTTTGTCTCCTCAGAACATGCTGAATACACAAAATGAGCCTGATTTCACTGCCACAATTTTCTGTCTTGATCAAAAGTAACACAATTGTTACAGAAATTACATCCCATTAAAATGGGATAGAAACATGTCACATTGATGTTATCACTCATTTATCTTGGTAAAGTGATAAGGCTGTGCTCCTGCAACATGCAAAAGCATCTGTATTATTTCCTTTATTCAGACATCAATGAAAGTCCAATAAATGAAAACAAAATGACAACAAGCTGAGTGGTGCAGTTGACACACCTGAAGGATAGGATGCCATCCAAAGGCACCTGGTCAAGCTAAAAAACAGGGCCCAAAAGAACCTCATGAGGTTTAACAGGATCAAGGGCAAGATGCTGCACCTGGGTCAGGGCATACCCCAATATCAATACAGGCTGAAGATGGATAGGTGGAGAGCAGCCCTGACAAGAAGGACTTGGGGATGCTGCTGGAGTGAATCCAGAGGAGGCCACCAAGTTAATTAGAAAGATGAAACATCTCTCCTTTGAGGAAAGGCTAAAAGAACTGGGATTGTTCAACCTGAAGAAGGCTTCAAGGTGACCTAATTGCAGCTTTCCAGCACCTGAAGGGAGCCTACAAGAAAGATGGAGAGGGAGTTTTTACAAGGGCACATAGTAACAGAACCAGGGGGAAATGGTTTCAAACTCAAAGGTGTAGGTTTAGATCAGGTATTAGGAAAAAATTCTTTACTGTGAGGGTAGCAAGGCACCGGAACATGTCGCTCTGAGTAGTTCTAGATGCCCCATCCCTGGAAGTGTTTAAGGTCAGGTTGGTCAGGGCTTTAAGCAACCTGGTCTAGTGGCTGACATTCTGGTTGATGGCAGAGGGGTTGGAACTAGAACTTCAGGGTCCCTTTTAACCAAAGCCATTTTTTGATTTACTATTCTATGAAATAGTAATTCTCTACATGTCTTCTCCATACTACTTGTAATTTTATAAACATTTAATATGTTTTTTTTCAACTTTTTCCCAAGAAAAAAAGATCCAATCTATTTAGTTTCCTTTCACATTGAAGGTGGTCCATCTCTTTGAACACCTTCAGTGCCTCTGTGTGTACCTTCTATTAACTTCCATTATGTCCTTTTTAAGATACAGTGAACAGAACTGTGTAGTGATTGGGACGTACACTCCCTTTTTTATTCTATTTTCCTAGAAATTCTGAATGTTCAATCTGCTTTAGTATTGCTGACCACAAAAACAACATACTCAAAGAAAATTCAAAGACTGTTATAGGGCTACAGCCAAGCCATGTAACACAGGAGTTTGTGACACACTTGCCAAGCAGTGGAAAGCTAAAGCTTCTGTAAATTCTATCATCCCAACCAACACCACAAATCTGCACATGGGAACATCTCGGCAGTCTCTCCTATGAGAGTTTTTTACAGTAATGTCCCTCCACATTGTTCCAGCTCTTGCAATCATTCCTCCACCACATTTTCTTCACAAAAAAATTTTATTGTTTTTCCCATTTTTCTTGCTGTTTCCTTTATTCTTCTCCCTGTCCAATTACTGATTTTTCTTTTATCCTTGAGCCTATTGTTTCACTCCCAGGAGACTTTTTTGTTTTGTGTAAAATTGACTCTCTAGCACATGAACAGCATGCAGTGAAAATGAAGCCACTTAGACCTGTATTATATTATATGAATTCATGAATGTCAAATTCAGTGTAAACTCAACTACCACTCATTCACATACTGCATGTAAAACCCTCTCACTCTGCACCTTACACTTTTAACTACAATTAAACCATAAACAGAAGCAGCTAAACCATTAGAAAAGAAAAGCTTTTTCATTTAAGCAAATATTTTCAAAATAAAATAGGTTTGTTTTTTCCATTATTCTCTCTCTAGACATCTGATCACTAGACCACTGTTAGTGTGTCAGGGGCCTGACGTGAGAAAGATGATGAAACTGCTGGCAGGGGGAACTTTGTGTGAATCAACATGACAGTATGATTTGGTGGCAAGGTAAGACCAGTGCGGGCATCACTTGAAGTAAGGAAATATAGCTGCACATCTAGCCAGCAAACAATGACTTTCATCTTGCCTTCTTCAAAGTCCAGTGGCCCGTTCTGCCCCACTGGCACACAACTAGCTACACCACCTCACTTGTGGCAGCTACAGAATCAAGGTGTGACAACAGCCTAATCCCACAATGGGGAAGTCATCTTCAAAACTCTGCAAGAATATTCCTTGGCAAAACTTGTTCTGCTGTTCCATTCCTGAGGAGCAGAGCCCAACTCATACATCTTAGTCCTGGCTTTCTGCTAGTTCCCAAGTTAGTTGTCTGAGAACGTGCTTCAAAGAATCTTGGGTGGGCTGACATCTCTCCTGCATATTGATCTCTTACTCTATCAAGTATTAGGTTCTTTTATGTGTAAATTATTCCTACACGCATGTTTCTACATATATGCAGTTAATCAGTTTTTACCATTCCCTGTTCCCAAATAACCTAAAAAATAAAATTATTCCCCCAAGCATGTTCATTATTTGCAAGTGTTTGTTGAACAATCTTTCTGAATAAATTACATTCTGCATGAGTACCAAAATTGCTTATTTATGATTGATAGTTTAAACCCTGTGATTGTTTTCTGTTTTTCCAGCTGAATGACTCAAATTTTCTAAGCAAACCATTATGAATAGTAACTAGCCATATTTAAGAGCTAACACTGAAAAAAAAGCCCCAGAGATAACAATATTGTCACAATGTAAACACAAATTAGATACGTGAGAGTTCACAGAAGACTAGGGGACAGTCAATACAGCAAAATATGACGTTCTCAGAGACACGCTTTTCTTCATCTGGTATTGTGTACCTCCCAGAGTTACAACTCTGGGGATGTTTCTCAGTTACTACCCAGCCCTATTCCCATAATAAATATCCTGATAATAAAATAGTAAATAAACCCTAAATAAATTGCCTGATCACTAAGCACAGCTCTGGCTTTGGTCCTGAGTCTGCAATCAGCACAGAAAGTTTCAAGAATAGGGCTCACAAGCTGGAAAGAGAAACATGACAACCAGGTCTCACCCTTGAACCCATCTCCATGCTTTTCTAGTTATCTTGTCCTACTTTGCTTTGAAAGCTTTCAGTCCTTTGAGGTTTTCCTACTTCTAAGTAATTCAGGTTACTCTAGAAATTGCCACTAAAATAACTGACACTGCTACATCCATAAGTGCAAGTAAGGTGCAACATACATGAAAATTTTAGGTTGCAGGCAGCATTAGTTTTAAATTCCATCTGCACTGCAACTCATGAGACACCCCTCTGGAAACCATGTCTAAAACCCTCTAATATGCATAAATTCACATGTATGTGTATGTTTCCATGACCTGAAGAAAGATATAGAATGTACCCTCAGCAAGTTTGCTGATGATATGAAACTGGAGGAAGTGGCTGATACACCTGAAGGCTGTGCTGCCATTCAGCAGGACCTTGATGGGCTGGAGAATTAGGCAGAGAGAAACCTAATGAGGTTCAACAAAGGAAGTGTAGGGCCCTGCACCGGGGGAGGAATAACCCCAAGTACTAGCACACAATGGGGGCTGACTTACCAGAGAGCAGTTCTGCTGAGAAGGACCTGGGAGTCTTGATAGAGGACAAGTTGACCATGAGCCAACAGTGTGCCCTTGAGGCCAGGAGAGCCAATGGTATTCTGGGGAGCATCAGGAAGAACGTGGCCAGCAGGCATAAGGAGGTGATTCTGTGCAGCAGTATGGAAAGGAACAGACCATCACTTGCTATTTCCAATTACAGACCCTTAATGTTTAGATTCCATTTGTTCTAAATAAAAATATTTTTCCTCTTTTCGTCCAGCTTCTGAAAATTAGGGACTAGAATAGAATTCTACTGATTTTACACAGCACTAAATCAATAATGAAAATGTTTTTTTAATTATAAATACTAGGTTTTCACCAGACTTGTACATAGGTCAGCCTGATGTCACTACACTTCATCCCTGGAGTAGGCTAGAATTATGCCATAGCACCTGCAAACTCATTTGTATTTGCTATTCATTGTCATCTAAAGACAGGACCTGGAGCACATAGCCAACTGGATAACACTATTTTTAGTGCAAGTACACCAACTGTCCTTGCTGGAAGGTTCCCACACTAGGCAGAGAGCTGAAGCTCTCAGCACAATTCATAGACATAAGAAATCTATACAAACAACTCACTCATGCCTCTGGGACTGTAACATTACAACTCAGAAAGCATGTAATGCTCAGGTTTCATTAAATCCTATAGGAAATCTCATTGAAGATAACTGGAGCTCTTCCCCTGAGAAAATGAATAACAAAAACAAGGAAGTGATAGCAGTAATTCAATAACAGAGGTAAAACCAGAACCAATACAAAAAGAAGCATGATTCTAGGACCTTAAACAAACAGTATTTTGCTCTCCATCACTGTAAGAGCACATAGAACGTAAAAGCATCTGGTTCATTAAGCTATCCAGTTAAGGACTATTCAAGGTAATAGAAGCAACAAGGAAAAGCGATAAAGCAATAAACAGACATACAAACATTAACGAGCAGATAATAAGATAAACAAAGACCAGAACTCTTCAGCCACTGATTGATGGGCTGTTAAAAGGAACTATTCGGGTATGGGAAGGGGCAAGGCGATGTGGAGGAAACTGGGAGGAGAGAACAGAGAAGAAATCAAGACTTTCATGAGTATGATGGGATATTTGAGAGGCTTTGTGAGAGTACAACAAAAAACATGGAATAATAGAAAGAACTTATGGGGGCTATGTAAAAATTATAGGATCTTTATTGGAAGTGACAAAGGCAAGGAAAGTTAGAGATAAGGATGGATAGCAGAGGAACAAACATAGGATACTTGTGTAAGCCCTACACCTGACAAACACATTGTATCTTATGTTCTTAATAAATCCTATTATTGTCTTTGCCTTTGTCATGTAATTCTATCCTATTTAAGTGCAAAAATGTCCAATTGCCAGCAGCTGGAGAACAAATTATGGGTCCCCAGGTTTGCAGATCCAGGTGACAACAACAGACAGACCAGAATACAACTGAGATCTGGGTGCCAGCAACTGAGGAAGGGATAATACCCCATTGGGAATGGGATGTGTGCTGCTGGGGTCTAAATGCCAGCAACTAGAGCAGGTGCTGCGGCTTACAGGACCCATAAGTCAAAGTGCCAGCAGTTAGAAACACCAGACTGTTTATATTTGCCTAAGGAATTTAACTGTGTATACACATGTATGCACGTGCATACATTCATGTGTACATACAAGTATACTTTGCTGGCGAACCTTAAGCTTGACTAGCCATGAAGACCTCTATTTGGAAAGACTCCAGGTCTGAGTCAGTAACTAAGTCAGGGACAAGAGTCCATGCATGGACATTATGTCACCACCCAGTGGGAGATGTAATATTTGAGGGATGCATGAGCAAAGGGTGCTTGTGAGAACCATGCATGAGTGTGTGCATCTGTTTTGCTACTGAACATCAAGCCAGACTACCTGGTAAGTACAGCAGGCCCTGCACAATGGGTAAGGGCCACTAGTCTAGGCATGGATGTTAGAGCCCACATTGCTATTAGAGAGATCTGTGAATGCTGATGTATTTGGAAAGCTAGAAAGCAAAGGCTGATGTTTTCACTAATGAGCTTCAACCTTTATCAGCTGAAGAGAAGAAACAGGCCTGGGCTATCTGCATTTCTATTTCTGTGACTGCTGGTAGTTCACAATGTTGTCTAACTAACCTCTACAATTTGTTACCAGTCTAGACTGGCTGTCAGCATTTAGAGCTACATCCTTCTTGTTCTTCGTGACTGGAGTCATCACAAAAGCCATGCCAACAACTTCTTTCCTAGCATAAAATGGAAGAATGTTCTTCTCTCCCTCCATCACTGCTTTTTTCTCAAACGGTGATTGGGAACTTGATTCTTCACAGACCAGGTGATATTAATCTTAGCAATTTTCACCTTTGCTCCCTCAGGTTGCTTAATTAACATCTGTATTGTGTCTCTTACTTTGCATATTGACCTTGCTAGAATAAGAACCTACAGCCACAAATACTGGAGATTTAGGACCATTATTCTCTTTGTAGCTGCTTCCTCAGAAATGTGTCCAAAAGTTTTAAAAACACATAGTAAAATAAAATAAATCATTAAAAATATATGAAAATTGGTCTAAAACTAAATGCTTTGTATGTTAACTTAGAAAAGATACGTTCTTTTCACCAGAAACACCTGTCACAAAGCCAATGTATTTTGGGAAAGGAATCTTCCCTGAGAGGTGGATGAAGCTTTTTTCCTTTTAATCTTTTTAAAGCAAGCTGAAAAAACTCCATGAGAATATTCTACAAGGACGATTCTTGGGAAATTGTTCTTCAAAATCTACCAAGCTTCATACATCTCCAACTTCTGCAATTTGACAATTAAAAAAAAAAAAAAAATCAAGAAAGTTTCCACAATCAAAGTAAAAAGCAGTGTTTCTACAACACAAAAAGTTGCATGATCAAACTATGGAGAGAGAAGACAAGCAAGAGAGTATGAGAAATACTCATAAAGTTGTAATGCATATCACTAAACTCCTCAAAACTGAAATTGCACACTTTCATTCTCTTACCTAGACAACATCTAGTATTACATCATGTCAGACAAGTGCTAGGTACTATTTAAAAAGGCCTAATTCAAAAATCTTTTGAAAATTTAGATTAGATAACACTTTGAGAAAACATACCTAAAACACAGAGGATGAAATTTGAGCCATGACTATTCGTCTGGTCACTTGGACTGCTGTATAAAAGACCACCACATTTTGGAATAGAACAGAGAGGAATAGCACTGCAAAAATACCTAATTCCATTCAAAGCTTCAGAGAAGAAAATGCAAAACTGATTAAGAGAAGTAATGGGAATTTTATGGCTGTTGCACATGTAAATGGAATGGCAGCAATAAATCTACCACACTCTTAGAGTACAGCATATACTAAATTAATTGGAACTAACTCAGTCTGCAATATTATCTAACCTTTTTTTTGTTTGGAAGATGATTAATTAACTCAGAAAAAAAAAAATCTGCTTCCCCCATTATATTTTTCCTCTTATTTCTCCACTTCAATTAACCCCACACACAGAACTTTAGAAGTAGAATGAATGGTTAGAAGTGAACTCCAGAGGTCACCTAGCCCAACCCCTGCTTGCAGGAGGGCTGACTGGGTCAGGCTGAGGAGGGATTTGCTCACTGAAGTTTTGAACACCTCATGGGCTGGGAGTACCACAAGGGCTCCTGGCAGCTCTGGTGGGTTGACCCTGGCCAGTCACAAGCCTGACCACAAAAGCTGCTCTATTACTCTCCTCCTCAGCTGGACAGGAGAGAGAACATATGAGGAAAGGGTTGTGGGTCAAGGTAAGGGCAGGGAGAGATCACCCACCAATTACCATCATTTCAAAATGGACTTGGGAAAATGAGTTTATTATGAATCAGAATAGGGTAATGAGAAAGGCACCTTTCCCCCACACCCCACCCTCCTTGCTGGGCTTTACTCCCAAATTCCCTACCTCTTGCCCATAGAGACACAGCGGCACACGGGGACAGGGAACAGGGGTTACAGACAGTTCAATACTCATTGTCTCTGCTGCTTCTTCCTCCTCCAGGGGAGGACTCTTCGCACTCTTCCTCTGCTCCAGCACGGAGTCCTTCACACAGGAGACAGTCCCCCATGAACATCTCCAACGCGAGTCCTTCCCACAGGCTGCAATTCTTCACAAACTGCCCAACCTGGGTCCCTTTGCACAGGATGCAGTCCTCCAGGCACAGACTGCTCCAGCACAGGTCTCCCACGGGGTCACAAGTCCTATCAGTAAACCTGCTCCAGTCTGGGCTCCTCTCTCCTCAGGGTCACAGGTCCCTGCCAGGAGCCTGTTTCAGCGTGGGCTTCCCTGAGGGCCACAGCCTTCTTTGGGCATCCACCTGCTCTGGGCGTGGGGTCCTCCACGGGCTGGAGGTGGATCTCTGCTCCAGCACAAACCTACACTGGCTGCAGGAAGACAGCCTGCCTCACCACGGTCTTCACCACAGCCTGCAGGGGAACCTCCTTTTCGGCACCTGGAGCACCTCCTCCCTCTCCTTCTTTGCTGACATTCGTGCCTGCAGACGTATTCTCACTCTTCTCTCCTGCAGTCATTGCTGTTGTGCAGTAGCTTTTTCCCCTTCCTCAGAGGCGTCACTACCATCTCTGACGGCCTTGGCCTTGGCCAGCAGCAGCTCTGCCCTGGAGCTGGCTGGCATTGGCTCTGTCAGACACGGGGGAAGCTTCTGGCAGCTTCTCACAGAAGTCACGCCTGCAGCTCCCCCTGCACGGCACCCAAACCTGCACCACTGGCCCGTGCCTTAGTGCCACGGCTGGGCAGACCAGAGCCATCTCCCACCGGGGCTGAGTCTTCACGTCACCCCAGCGCCCTCGTGCCGCCTCCCAGGCCTGGCCTGTCCCTCTCGTGTGAATGCTGTCACTGCCACACGTGGGTGTCCCGGTTCCTGCAGGGTGCTCTGCTCCAAGGAGTGACATTCACAGACAGGCGGATTTAACACTGTTCCATTTACGACAGCACAGGTTAAGCTTAGGCCTGATCCAAGCACAGGGAAGCGCCCTGGTGACATCCCTTCAGGCCTGTACAGAAATGATGCTCCCACACAGCAGTGCTGCCTGGTTTTGCCAAAGTCAGTGTGTGCTGGTCACCTGTACTGTAGGTAGAAAAAATTGCCTGGTACATCAGTATTACCCTAATTAGAGTCAGAGCTACTCATTAGTTCTATCCAAGGCATTTACATGCTATTGAGGCACCTCCTGGCTAAAGCAGTACAGGCATTTCCCGCCTTCAAACCCTGTCCTGGCAGGCGGGAAATCCCTCAGCCAGCCCTGGGAGGGACAGAACATTCCACAGCTTCTGCTCTTGCCTCCCACGGGAGAAACGCAGCCACTGGTGGCTGCTCTCGCCCTGCAGAGATCCCAGCTGTAGCGCTGTAAGGACGGAATGGCTTAACGCCACTCAGACAGGGCGGGACAAATCCACTTCGTAACTCAGCACGGTCCCGTGAGGCCGCAGCATTTACTCCCAGCCGCGTCTGAGCCCACGCAAGGCTGGGTTGCTAGCTGCCCTTCCTCCCTTCCTTTTGAGCTGACCCTACAGAGACAAGCAATTCTCAGGAGGACCCAAGAGCTGAGTCCCACCGCGCTCAGCCCTTTCCCGGAACTGGCGCCTTTCTGACGACGAAGCCGAACTGACTACACTCTTTATCTCACACGCCGCACCTGTGCTGGTTCACACACCCACCCCTCCCCTCCCTTCACTGCTGCCGCTCCCGACCCGGGGGTGTGTCCCGCCGTCCCCGGGCCCGCCCCTGCCGCTGGCCGCGGGGGGTTCTGGGCGATGTAGTGCTGGCCCCGTCGCGGGCCCCGGAACGCATGCCCGCCGGCGCAGGGCACTTTGGGAGTTGTAGGAGCGGCGCGCGGGCCAATGGAAGGCGCCGTTTCGGAAGGGAGCGCTCGCGCAGCCGGCGCTCGCTGAGACGCCGGCTACGCCATTGGCTGGCGGGAGGGCGTGGCCGGCACGGGCGCGCCGGCCGGGCCAATGGGCGCGGGCCATGTATGCCCGGCGGCCGCGCGGCGCGGCGCGTGTGGTGCGCAGTGCGCGGCGAGCGCGGCAGCCGATTGGTGGCGGCGGCGCGAGGGGCGGGGCCAGGGTGCGGGGTCGGGGGCGCTCGGCGCGGCCCCGCAGAGCGGCGCGATGGCGCGGCGGGCGCTGTGCCTGGCGCTGGCCCTGGCGCTGAGCCTGAGCCTGCCCGCGCTCCGCGCCGGGGCGCTGCCCGCGGCCGGTGAGTACCGCCCCCCCCGCCGGGCCCCGGCGCCGCGGCCGCCTCGCCCCCCGCGGTGTGCGGCGTGGGAGGGGGTGCCGGCCGCGGCCGCAGTGGGGGCGGGCGGGTCTGGGGGGTCCGGGCGGCCGCAGCGGGGAGGGGACCCGGGGCTCTCGCCGGGGCTTTGGGGTGCGAGGGGTCAGCGCCGACCTGTCCGGCGGCGCGGGTGCCCCGGGCGGCGCTGTGCGGGCCTGGGGGCGCCGCCTGGAAGCAGCACCTCGGGAGCCGCTCTGCGGTGCTTGCGGCGCTCGGACCCCGAGCGGGGCGGGTGTGCCGGCCCAGCGCGCATTTGCTCGCCGAGCCGCTGATAGTGCTGATTTCAGCATTGTCAGAGCAGTTTTGTCGCCCCGACATACAGAGCATTTCCGCGTCCTGCATTGTGTCCCCATGATACTTTTTTCGTGCTTATTTCGTCGTTATGCAGCTCAGGTTTCGAGTGCTTCTCATTTGTTGTCATCTACTTCCTTTCCTAGGGTTTCTGCCTCCCACACCCTTATTTCCACCATGGGCTGGTGAGGGGGATGTGCGATGCATTTATTTATATAGTGCTTCTAAAGCCAGAAGCCACTACTTTAGCAGACAGCCTTATCCAGTGCTACTGGAGATGTGCTTTTGCTCTATTTCAAGAAAGTAAATTCAGTGCTTCGGCGTTCATTTTCGTCTGTGCTGTTGGAAGTTGAAATATAAATGTTCTGTTACTGGAGTTCTGATTATATGAGCTTTGTAGGTCACTCTATAAGCCAGCAGGGCACTTCCCAAGTTACAGAAAAGACGCGCACAAGTTCTGTGAAGCCAGAGACACGTAGCCACTTTGAATTATGTGCTCTCATTTATAGTGTATGTAAAGAAAAAGAGCTAAGGCAAGATGAGACTGAATGTCAGATGAACCATCTGTTGTGTATGTGGAAATTAGTTGACGAAGGGCTGGTCAGGTGTGCATCAGTGGCTGTACTGGCATGCAGCTCTTCTGTCTTGGCTGTCGCAAAGATGTGTTTATGAGTATCAAGTTCTGGTAGTTTAGTTCACCCTTTATAAACCCTGTGTTTAGAGTCAATTGAACTGATACAATTAGTAAGCCAAAGAAAGCATACAGTACAGTACATGAATGAAGATTTAGGAGCTGTTTACAAACTTGAATTGCTACTGTGAGGTAAAACTGTTCATTAATACTCAGAATTATTTAGGAGAGGGTGTTCAGAAGTCCATCTTTTGGCAGCAGACTATAGAAAGAATACCTTTCTTCAATTTTTGGCAAGAATCATTCTGAAAGTTGTCATTACTTTGTTTTGATTTCCCACGGTAGCAGTACCACTTTCTGGTATAAGCCTTTCGACTGTGTGTTAAATGCTTCTTTCAGTACTTCTTTGTTCCTAATGTCTGGTCTGAAGGCAGTCATCTGGGATATGAGTACATTGAAGGGAGGGGTTTTAAGAAGGATGAGTAAAAAAGGCTCAAGTATTACATTTCCTAAGTTTAGGAGAAGTTTTTAGTGTTGATTTTTTTATTTTTTAGTAGGGAGTATTTTAACTATAGCTTTAAACCCTAACTCTGTAGTCATAAATGTTGTTCAAATTGATTTATTGAAAACTGCAAGTGAATGCAAGAAAACTCTGGCCTAAAGAAATTGGTGCTATTTTTTTCAGTGTATGATACTAACACAACTTATGGAGGAGCTTAAAATTAGGACTGGGGAGAGAATATTAACAAGTCCATAGGGACTTGGCAAAAGCGGCTAAAAAACATTGTGTGTGTGTTTTCTGGGTGAAGCTGGCTTTATTCTGCTTATCTCAGCAGTGATGGCCTTTTCCTTCTGTTGGTTGTTCATTAAGAACATTGAAAAAATTTCCTTTTTTTTCTTTTTTCTGATTTCCAATATTATTTGATTCTTTGGCTTGTTTCCTCTTATTCACAGACTAAGAGAGGTAGAAATGTTCTCATTCTGCCTGAAGAGAGGAAGTGATTCTTCCTCTGACTCTCTTACACCTTCCATGGCTAACTGCAGCAATAGGCAGACGTTTTCATATTGTCCCATTAACTGGTAAGGCAAATGAGCAGCGTCTGTAGGGAACTTCAGTACCTGTTCTTTTGTAACACAAAATTCAATGGCTTTCCCTGACCTGTCTGATTTTCCGTACATAACTGAAAAACATTCCTTAAACGTGTTGCATTGTTGCCTGACAGGGAATCTCAATTCGTACAGAGGAACTGCTGGAGAGTAAGTTTTTTTAACTAGTCAGCCAACAATTGCAAGGAGACTGGAATAAAGATTTTTATTCAGAGTGAGGGTTGACCTATATCTCCATCTTCTAGTTGGACTAAAATGAATACGCTGCACAGATTGTAGCTGGGAACAATTTACTTGCTGCCAAGGATGCTTTGGAACTATTCTTGTTGAATAGATGCCACTTATGGATTTTGCTTAACTCACTGCGTGTTTTAGAGGTTCGTGTGATGGGAAGAGCATCTATGCCATCAAGTCTGTTTCTGTACTGAATATAACAGTTGAAAAATTGATGAGAAGCAGACTGAGGTACTTTTTTTTCAAAAGATTTCCTTTTTTCCTGCAAGAATTGGATAAACAGAGTTTGCATTCCCTTTCAAAGTATATCTAGTCACTTCCACAGAAATTACTAAAATACCACAGAAAATCTCTGATGGATGTTCTAAAGTGGTCATTGCCAAGCTTTCTGTTCATTCACCCCTCTCTATAGAAAGATTTTTGAGCGTGCATCTTACATGTATTTTTAATAAGTTAAACACTGATGTAGTGTTATCCTAACATATTATGTACATCATGAAACATGTGCAAGAACACAAATGAGAAAAAAAATAAAAGTGGAATGAGCACTGTATTAAGAAAAGTTTTATGTAATAACAATACAAAAAGTATTTTCTTTCTGCGGCCCCAGTGTGTTGGGCAGCACACTCCCTGAGGTGTACACACTCCACTTAGGAGATCACTGCTCTAGGCAGACTCTTACTACTTGCTTTGTTGTGGTAGAGTTTGAGGCTTGAAGAGCTTGGCAAAAACTAGAAGGAAACTGACTGCAGTGGTCAGCTAGGGCATTCATCAGAGCTCTGGGAGATTGCCAGCTGCTTGCGGTCACTGAATTTTTGACTGTTTCCTGAAGGTGAGTGACCACTGTAACATTGAAAGTAGTAATATTTCTTGTCTGGTAGTAACAGTCCTTTAGCTTTATTAGATGTCAGTTGATTTGTTCTTCTAATACACAAAACTTGGGAACTGTTGAACTCCCCCAAGCTAATGCCATTCTTGCTGAATCACACTGCATAACTCTTCTTGTTTCTACCCTTCTCTCTTTGGTGCTCTCTTGAAAATGGTAATTCTCACAAATGGTAGGATCTTTATACAGCATATGGTAGAATCTTTCTCTCTAGCACAAGCTGCCAGAGTACTTTTGCTATATTTACATAGACTGGTTGAATGCTGGTCTTCCTAATTGAGGAAAAATGAATACTTTTCAAAGCCACTTTTAATTATACATGAAGTGGTGGATAGTTGGAATAAGATTTTTAGCTCTATAAAATTAGAGCACCCAGCAGTGTCTACAGCTCAGCACTGTTTGTGAGAGAAGCATTCTGTACAATGCTGTCAGCTACCCACTTCAGCCGCAAGTATTTTTGCCTACCTTTTCCTTTTAATATGTCATTGCATATCTTTCATTTGTTTAAAAAATGCTAAGATTAATTTCCACTTTGCCTTTTCAGAAGAGGTTTATAGAATTAGACAGCCCTGGTAACAGATCCAAATTTAAAAAATAAAAAAAAGTCAGTTACTTTTTTTAATTGAAGTGTGGAAAACCAAACTAAGCTATCAGCTGTAATCTCTGAAGCAGGTGCACAAACATAACATCTGTGACTCTGTTCAGTAGCTGAGCCTTGACTAGTAAACTGTTCTTAGGTCCAACAGTGACCTTCCGTAAACCTTTTATTAACATTTTGAGAATAGTTTTCTTAAGAGTTTCATAGAAGTAAACACAGTTCTATGAGCAGCGGGTGCATATTAGTCAGCAGTTGTGAAACAACAGGGCTGCAAGCGATCCCTCCTCTAGTCACATTATCTGTCATCACTGCAACCTCTGCCTACCTTGGAAGGAAGTCTCAGAGCTAAGAAAAGTTAAATTAGTAATTCTGGTTTTGCTTTAGCAGTATTTTGAAACTGCTGTTTAAAAACAATTGTTCAAGTACAACTTCTTAATAACAAAGCTGGTTCCTTTAGAGAAATTTTAAATGATGCAATAGAAAGGAAATAGATTTATTTACTTTCAAGGAAGAAGAGTAAACACTTAATGATCTCTACCTTATGTTGCTCTGGTGTCTCTTGCCTTTCAATGTAGTAAATGTTTTGCTTTGCACATGAAGTTACAATAAAATTGTTGTTTGATATGTGTCTAGAGAGTATATAACCTATTTATATTCGACCATTTGTGGTCTTTTATTGTCAAGTCAACCTTCCACAAATTGAAATCAGTTAGTGAAGCCTTTAGTAAAATGCTAGAAAGCCCTAGTGCTGTTAGGTGTGTAGGCTGGTTTCGAGCAGACAAAAACAATCACTCTAGCATGATGTTTCTTACTTCCATAAGAGTTACTCTGTAGGTGGTTTGTATGTATTAGAAGGAACATACAAGGTACTGAGTAGGTTACCCTGTCTTAGTTTCCCCCGTCTCCAGAAGCATGTCTGAATGAGTTGACAAGTTTTGAACTTCGGTCTTAGATCAAAATTATTTAGGATAATAGAAAGTAGTTTGTGGGAAATACGGTAAATTCAAATTTGTTTCATAGTTTTGAAATATAAATGCCAGCAAGTATCCTTAATATATGTGTACTTTTACTGTATTTAAAAACCAATTGTTATATGGTGATCTGAAATGTTGAAGATCAGTGGTAGAACTTCTTATGACCTATCACAATCACCCCTATCTGTTAGATTCCTCAAGCTGATAAGTACTGTGGTTTCTGTCAAAAACATGGATAGCCTTGTTTCTTCCTTGTGCCACTCAATGTTTTTTCCCAAACTGATGTTTGTTCTCACACTATCTTGGTTGCTTCTTTCAGGGTCTGTTTCATCTGGAGTGCTCTTTGCTGTCTCCACAAGTTTTTCTGAAGTACCGTACCCACTTTCATTTTTGGACCTGTAGAGTACAGCTGCTTACTCATGTCTTTTGTTCTAGGTGGTTTTTTATTCCATGTCTGTTAGCAGTCAAACTATTTGAGCTTTACATCCTCTTCACAATCCTCAACAGGCTGTCAATTATTTGTCTCATTTGCACTCTCAAACTTCTTGCCACCGTAGTTTCACAGCTTCACTTTTGTCTTAGCATTTTTTCTTTGTTTTTATTATGCTGTTACAGCTTAAAGTTCATTCTTCCTCATCTTTTTACTTGTTCCAATCAAAGGTTATACTTCAAATAACAATATGGAAGCCAGACTCCAGAAAGCAATTTCCAAGCTTAACCCTTTCATTGCAAAATGTGCACTGTTGCTCTGTTATAGTCATAGACTTCAAAATATGAACCAGTGAAGTGTCAGTTTTGTAATTTGTCTCTTCAGACATGATTTATCTCTGTTAAGACACTTTACTTGCATGCAAATGAAAAGTATGTGAGTTTTGTTTGTCAAATGTTTAGAGGAAGCAGAAGAATTCTCTAAACTTTTGGAGAGTTTTGTTGGCATTCAACATTTGTGCAGGTAGCCTTTCATAGCCAACTGTAACACACCCAGTGCTGTGACTCATGTACAGGGCACTGATTTCTACTGGTTTAGATACCTTTTCTAGTCACAGTGCAGGTCTCCAGCTTGTCGATTCCTTACCACTGCTACAGGGCATTACACATCCCAGAAGCTCAGAAGGGGGGATTTCTAAATGTAGGAGTTAGTGGCAGCTTTGCTTAGTGATCTGTTTATATTTTGTGCTTTTATTTTGGTTTTAGTGAGTTGTGTAGGAGAGAGAGGGAGGCCTGTAGCATCTTCTTTCAAATGTAATGGGGTTTTGTTACCTAAATGAGGTGGTGTCAGGTACTGATGACTGGGAGCAGTCATATTTAAGTGGTGTTATTTTTGGAGGCTTTCCATCAAAAGGATAGTATAGACCAAGTTCTTTGAAGCACACTAAGTAGCCCATTTAAGTTACAGAAACAAAAAAAATAATAAAAATAATTCTGCAAAACAATGGTAAAGCTGTCATAAATAAGCTTTCCTTGTTATCGTCTCCTTTTCACCTGTCTTAAAGACAAACTGATTTCTCACTGTTCTCAAGAGAGACCTCTATATAAGGGCTTGAATATGCTGGTCAAGCAAAATGAATTTGCATTCTACAAAGCACAATGTTAATTATAAGTGTGGGGGTATTAATGTAACTTTCTGGTCACTACTGATGCTGTTCATGCTGATTTGGTGACTAAAAACCTTAGGTTCCATGGGCCTTTTTCCCTTGCTGCAGACCTTTTTAAGTAGTTTAGTTGGACTGGAACAAGTCAGACTGTGATTCGAGTAAAAAAAAAAATAAAATCCACACTTTTCACTTTTGAATACAGAGTTGTGTTGGCGTAATTTAAGGAAGAGGATCATCTGTGAAACATTTGGTTCCTCCTGACAACACTAATAAGGTCTTTCTGAAGTGCATTAGTCAACTTAGTACAGTAGAATATTTCAGAACCATGGTACAATATTATAACTCAACTTACTTTTATTTTTGAGGTAATTACTCATGGAAAAGTATTTTACTGACTTATAACATCTCTTCTAGATGAGGAGGGAAATCAAGATGAATCACTGGATTCAAAGGTGAGGAGATAAGTTTCTAGTCATTCTGTTTTTCTTGTCGAGCAAGAGCAAAGGTCTGAAATTCAGAACCGTGATTTGATTTCTGTTTTAAACTGTTATGTCACTCTTGCTGTCTCATTTCTTCTGTGCATCAGAAGAACTAATATCACGGTATAAATTTGAAAAAAATAATTTTTTTGAAGAACTGAAAAGGATAGAACCAATGAGCTGATAGAGGTAGCTCAACTTTTGATGCTACTGTTTAAGCTTAATCATGTCTTTAAAAAATAATGTTGTTTTAGCTCAGTGCTGCTCCTCAGTTTCTAATCTTCCAGACTGTGTGGCTACTTTCCTTCAGACTTTATCTGCAGAGGACCAGGTAAAGGACCATTCCACAGGAACTCGAGTGGTAGCAGGTCAAATCTTCCTTGAATCGGGGAAATCGGACTCTCAGTCAGAGGATGAAGAAAACTTTCAGAGTCAAGAAGAGGAAAAAGAGAATTCACTGGAAGAGTTGAACTCTCTAGAAGTGTCCAATCTATTAAATAAGGATTTGGAAGAAGCAGAAATGCAGAGTCCAGGTAACTGCTACAGACTTTTTAACAAGTGGCAAGAAAGATGCATCTGAGCAACTTTGGCCCATGGATGAACACAAACAAGTTTTGAACATACAAAATAGCTTGTGTCTTAACTTTTCTGTAATGGAATGGTAATTGTTGCCTTGTCCATTAGAAAGTAACATCAAAAAGTTTTTAAATTTATTGAGATTGAAATCTGAGTGGTTATTTTGAAATGCATTTGAAAGAGTTTTCCATTATTGTTATTTCCATCTTGCTGGAAAGCTTTAACTATCAAATGGAGAAAGCCCTGATTGCTTCAATAGGACTCAAGTACAGATCCTGTGCGCCATAGAAAGAGAAATTGCATCAGTGTTTTTCAGCCCCCTGGCTGTTTGCCCAGCGAGTCAGTTGACAGAAAAGGAACAAATAGTGATGTAAAACAAGTTTCCTAGAACAGCACTGAGAGCCTTAGGGCAACATCTAAATTGCATGTAAACTTCAGTAAGTTTTTAAATATAGGTAAAACCTTATGTCCTTGTGCCTAAATTCCCAGGAAATTCTAGCAGTGCTTTTTTACTACTTAATTTTTATATGATTTTTTGATTTGTAGTTACTAGTGGATAACTAGATAGCACGGTTGAGTACCTTAGCCTACACAGCAGACTTTTCACTTGTTCATAAAAAGTAAATCTCCAATATTACTGAAAAAGTACAGTTACATGGTACTAAAGGTATTTGTCTGTCTTCTCAACTCATTCAAAGGTCAAAAGAAAACAGGAGTTGTGAAATTAACTCGGTAATGTGCTAACTCTGATGGTTTTCTAATAAGCCTTTCTTACTAGTGCAGAACTGGTATACAGGTTGTGAAAACTCAGTAAGAGGATTACTTATTGCTGATGATAGGTGCTGTTGTACAGAAAAAAGGTTGTAAAATCCACTAAATATCTTTCTGCCACACAAGAGTGAGCTAAGCACCATATTTAGTCAGTGAAGTCTATTTCAAAAGTAAACTTTAAGGTACTTTTAATCTCTTATCAGAAAAATGTAGCGACGTGTTCCCTGGCAACTAAAGTTTTTAGCTACACCTATCAAAGTACTTAAGTGACTTTCAAAAACCATAAGTTTTAAGCCTTGCATGGTTTTTGGAACATCTAATTAAATAAATAAGCAATGTGAATAGAAAGATTACTGGTTTTATCTAAAAAGCCGTTCTGAAAGAAAAGTACTTGTGTTCTGTCAGGAGAACAAACTGTCCTTTAATGGTCTTCTGGCAAACTCTCTAAGTGAGCGTATTTCAGGTGCAGTTGTTACATCTCCCAGATGGTGACAGGGCTGCATTAAGGGGCATTAAAGCTTTTCTAAATACAATTTAGCTACTGTAGATGATCATGAGATTGCATGGGAAAAAATTACATTCTGCAAGTTTATACATGTATTTTGCAGGATATTGGTCATAAAAAAAAATCAGTAATTTAGAATTAGTGCTAATAAAGCTTTTAACCTTTTAAGAAGTTGTCCTGCTCTCTTTTGACGAGTAGGGAGGTTTTGTGTGCAAAGAAAATAATCTTTTCCATACTAAAAGTTTTTGCTGAACCCCCCCCCACCAAGTTTATATAGAGCTGGCAATTGCTGTTGCATTTATTTTCCTATTTGAAAGAATCATACAGTAATTTAACCAATACTTAAAAGTAATCTATATTTGAGTTTCCTGCTGCATAAAGTACGAAATGAGATATAAGTAAGTAAGGACAAAATAAAATTAAATACCACATGCTTTATGCAGACATAGTAAAAGAGGTAAATTGCGACTTGCACACTCAGTTTCACAAAAGCTAATTTATCTTCTGGGTAAATTGCCTCACTTTGTATTTATAATTTTCTAAGTACACAGTAAAATAACTGTGATGAGTGTTTTAACATGTGTTTGCATTGCTGTGTTGATTTAGGGTATAGTATTTGTTACTATCTGGGAGCAAAAACATCGTGTTTGAATTTGGAATTAAAAAAAGGCAAAAGGGAAAATCAGGGCAGAGTATTTTCATAACTTTAGTGTGCAACTAACTCTCATGCAGAGCACTGTGTAAAACTGCTTTCAATACAGTTACTAAACAATACAAGTAATTTTGAGTTCTCAAGTAGTGTTAATATCCTGGAGCTGAGATTTGTTCACATGACAATGATAAGAGGTCCCATCAGTTGTAGTTGTATGTACCCTTAGCATGAGTTTGTACATTACTCTGTAGTTAACAGATGACTGGAATTATTCCAGGCTAATTGTATCTGGACACATAATTTTTGAATGCAGTTACTGAAAATAACACCCTTCCTTGTGTGGTATAATTAACTTGAAGTGGTGTGGTGGAACCTGTGCCAAAGAATTTAGCTATGAAGAGCAATTTGAAAAGGCTAACTACACCTCAAGACTTCCTTTTGCTTCAAAAAATAAATACGAAATATTTAAATCAGTATGGTCTTTAGGCCTTTCAATTATAGACCCTAGAGAAAATAACTAGCTTTCTCTATAACCCTAAAAGTTACAAACCTGACTTGAAAAAAAAGGTATAATTGACATTGTCAGTTGCACAACTTTGCAAATATCTTCAAATGAAGCTGAACCCAAGTGCTGGATTTAGCTTAGTGAAAGAGGAAAACTTTTATAAAAGTCTAATTGAAATAATTCCTTCTTCAAAAAATAGAGGTAATTTTTAGTCTCCACAGAAGATTAATGTTATTTTAAAATAATGCAGTATTAGAATTGGTAACCTTTGAAGTCCTAGTGTATGAGAAATGATAAATCATGCTTTTCAAAGTAATTTTGAATGCAGCTGCATATATTGGTGAAATGAAATAAGGTTTTTAGTATAAGTACATTCAAGAGTAGAAAATTACTGGACTTTTAGTGGTTAGAATAACCATCCATCCACATTGTAGTGATTTCACTTAAGTCTTTTCATCCCTTCTGATACTCAAGTAATTTCAGTGTAACATTTAGTGAAGTCTGTTGTTCTGTCGTGATTCTGTCTAACCCTGTGGCTAAAATTAATATATGCTCTGGAATGTACTTTAAGGATGCATTGCTAGGTCTTTTGCAGAGAAGAGAAAGCACAAGGAAAGGCTGTTTATTTTGATAAACAATAAAAATGTAACTTAGATTTGCCTTCTCCAATCTTAACAATATTTTCTTTGCTTAGAACTAAAGAATTTAAGAAACCACATACTTTCTGCTTCATTTCATAATTAAAACTAATAATTTTTCAAGTGTTATTTAAAAAAATAATTGCCTTTTTGGGCTTTTGTAAATTAAAAATTTGGCTGAAAACTTGATTAATTGTAGTTTATAGAAGTTAAAAGCAACATAGGAACACTTTACTATATGTAGTAGATTAATTTGGGAATAAAGGAGAACAGTCTTAATTCTTGGGTATGCATTTTCAGTTTTGACAGCTATTGGAGGCACTGCAGATGGTGAACCTTGCCACTTCCCCTTTTTGTTTCTGGAGAAGGAATATGCAGAGTGCACTGCAGATGGGAGGGAAGATGGTAGGCTTTGGTGTGCAACAACCTATGATTACAAGAAAGATCAAAAGTGGGGCTTCTGTGAATGTGAGTAGCCTTATGTCTTGTTCTTGTCCAAGGAATGCTTTTTTAATCTAGTGTTTTCAGTCCTCTTAATGTCCTTTATTTCAGGATCTATGAGTCCCTGTCATATAATAATGGTCACTTTGTACTGTGATAAACAAGTACTTATAAAGGCAAAGTTTTCATGATGAAAAAGTTTTAATGGAAATTCCACTTCCCGCGGCTAATTAGGAAATCCTGCAGCAGAAGCATGTGTAAAACTTAGTTTCTGAGGCTGTAGTATAGGGGTTTGACAGTGTTTCCCATATACTTGATTTGTTGCACAAAGACAACCCTCCTCTAGGAAACGTCCTGAAAGAGGAACTTTTCTTCCTGCACATTTTGCTTTGCAGCAATGAAAAGAACATTTTGTCAGCAAACTCATGCATGAGAGACATCACACGAGAAGAAACCATCGATTAAGATATCCAACATCTCCTTCACATAGCTTTTTGTAATCACTTAGGTTGTTTATTGCTCTTCAAAAACATATTTCTGACTCTATTTTCCCTTTTTACCTTTAGAACCAATAAGAATTTTGAGAGAAGTCTTGAGCTGTATAACTGGAATTCTTCATGTCTTTTTTTTTTTTTTTTTTAGCTGAAGAGCAGTCTAATAAGAGAAGGCAGATGCAAGAGGCTGAGGATGTTTATCAGATTGGAATGAAAATCCTTAATGAAAGCAGTAAAAAGGCTCAGAAGAAAGTGTAAGTTTACCTCATCCACCCTTACAGGAGAAGCAGACATGGCTGGTCACTCTTGCTTAACTCAAAAAGAACTTAAATGAGTTTCCCTGGGGCTTAGAGCTTTACTGGACTTAACAAACTACACAGTGATAGTGCTGAAATTAAATAGTAATTTCAGGGTATTTATAGAAAAACAAATCTATGCCTGCATTCCTTTGAATGCAGTAAAAGTTGGATAAGAATAATTTCTGAAGAGTGGGCATCATCAAAACATTGACTTAATGCAAGATGGTGCTGCAATTCTCTAGCCCTGATTTATATGTGACAACTGCCCAGGAAAAGACTGAGAATGTGATACAAGATAATTATCCTTTTTCTGATGTTTCTTACAGTCCAGTTCTCATCGTGCTTCAAAGATTAAGTGGGAAAAATTGGCATTTCTTATGCTGCACTGTTTTTTTTTTTTCTTGCTTTCTGATGTTTTTGGTCACCATAAAAATCATATAACATTAAAATCCAGCTTGTCTATTAGCTAAATGACGAGTTGCAGCATATATGGATGGTTTGTAGCTGTAACAAATGACTGTAGGTAGATGCATTTGTAAAAAATAGAGGCTAAAACTGAGAAACAAAACACTTCTCAGAATCTTCAGGTTTGTTAATGGAATCTGCTTCTTTACCTCAAGCTGACTAAGAAATTGTTTTCTCTTAAGGGCATATCAATATCTTCTGAAAGCAGCTGACATGAATCATACCAAGGCTATGGAAAAAGTGTCTTATGCTTTGTTGTTTGGGGATTACTTGAAGCAGAACATCCAGTTATCAAAAGAACTGTTTGAAAAGCTGACAGAAGAAGGTTCTCCTAAAGGCCAAATGGTATGTCTGTCCTTAAATTCTACATAATGTTTTTATAGGTTTGTAAATTGTTTTATAGATTGTAATTATTCTAAGGTGCTTTATAGATGGCACCCTCAGGGTAAACACAAACAGTTTCTCTTTGAATGTGAAAAACAGTATTTAAGTACCAGTAATTATAGTATGGTGGCGGTCTTTTCATTTAACTTGTTATCTGTTGTATGACTGACTAGATTGGATGTATAAGTCAAAATCCAGGTAGATACAGGTGCTTCCAGCGAACATTCTCTGAAACTAATACTTTTTTCTTGTGGTTTGTGTGTGATGTGATGGCTTTTCATTTGCAATTTTTTCTGAGGTAAGTAGATATACACACAAGTTTATAATCTAGCAATTCTAAACTCCTAGGAATATAAAAAACTGTTTAGTGGAGTGGGACTTGCTTTGTCCACGTGCCTTTGAACTTTATAGAATTGTTCACACTTGCTGTTATGAAATGTCATAAATATGAGTGTTCGTAATTTTAATGGCTCAGTATCTGCATATACTTACTGTTTAGTTCTCTTGGAAGTGTCATCTTAAGGAATTACCCATTTTCTCTTAACTCTTTGGCTACTTAGTCTCCTGCTGCTCCCTGCTTAATGGTGGAGTACTGATTGACCACAGAAAGCAGGAACATGTTTTCTCTAGAGACTTTATATCTCAAGGAAAACCTTGACTTTTATTGATCTAGAATTCAATACTGTTTGCATGAGCTGACTTTCATGTGTGCTTTCAGATTGCCTAGAATAGTGTTAGAACATTGTGAAATACAGACACCTTTATTTATACACTGTCTTCTGTGCTACTAGTTTCTCTTCTGAACCACAGAGCTGTAACAGGTGTTACAGATAGTGCACTATGTAAATCTTAAGAACAAAAATAACGTCTGAAAAAACTTCAGCCAAACAGCTCTCTGCATTCTAACCACTTATATTTATAGTCCCAATTGCAGCTCACCCATGGCAGAACATGGCAAAATTGTAAATTCATAGGATCTGTTACAGTGACTCAAACAGTACAAGCCTTCTAGAGAAGGCCATGGTTCACACATATTTGCACTGGTGTATGAGACAAATGGGGAACATCAATACTTGACACATATTGCTGAGCTTCATTTGAGGATCTTTAAAGTGGGGTACTTTCACTGTTTAGGACCTTTGGATCTACACTTGACATTCAAAGAAATACTAGTTTGTTCCTTGCATTTGACCCACTCAGCTGAATTCTGGTGAAACACTAATTTTTGTTAGCGTCGTAAGCAACTGAATAGTTTAGAAACTTCATACTTTAAAAGGGACAGGGAACAGCATAGATATAAGAGGTACCAAACTAAAGGTAGAGCTTGGTATATTCTTTACAGCTTTTATTTATTGTTTGACTTCTTTATATATATGCATTCCAGGAAAATTGATCCATGATTCTTCAAAGAGTGTGCTGACAAATTCTATTTCATTTCTAGGCCCTTGGATTTCTATATGCTTCTGGTCTAGGAGTCAATTCTAGTCAAGCTAAGGTAATTTAGAAATTTTCAGTGTGTGTTCTTGTATTTTATCTTAGAGGCACATGTTAAATAACTAATGGTTTTGTTTTAAGGCCCTGGTGTATTACACTTTTGGAGCTTTAGGAGGAAATCTGATCGCTCATATGATATTGGTAAGTAAAATGGTTAACAAGTTTACATGTACAAGGCTGTTTTTGTACTCTTAAATTTTTAGTGTAAGATTTCCTTTTATATGAATATGATGTCCACATATTAGATCATTTTGCATGTGTTGGGCAGGCAATAGTATCATCCCGTTATTCCTTTTTAACATAAGGATAAGTCTGCTCGTTTTAACCTCTGTACTGCTATGAATTTAAATGGACCATATTTTCATCTCCTGACTTAAAGCAGAAGTGTCAGACTTTTAACATTTGTAGTCTAATGAGAACTATGAAAGAGATCTTTACAGAAGATGCTGTTTTAATCAGTATTGTGAGATTTTAAGACAAATAAAGTGCAACATGTCTGAGTAAAAGGCTTTAGGTATTCACCCTTAAGTATCATTCTGCTTACTTGCTTTTTCTTGAGTAATATCTCAAGTATATTGGCTACATTTAACCTTTAATAGCGTCGAGTCAGTTGCTTTTAATGCAGATAACAATTGACTTGTGGCCTTTGTCTTGCCTACTGTCTCATCAAATCTTGCATAAGTAATGTGAAAAAACTTTGTAACCTGGGAACAAGTATGTTCTCAAATAACTGGTAATCCCATATTTCTATATTTTCCTTTCTAGGGTTACCGATACTGGGCTGGGATAGGAGTCCTTCAGAGTTGTGAATCTGCACTCACTCACTACCGACTTGTAGCAAATCACGGTAAAAACTTTTTACTAGAATAACATTCTTGACTTTCTATATATTCCTGTTACTCAGCCAGAAGATACTAGAAGAACTATTGACACTAGTGGTGTAACCATAGAGAATTCTTGCTATTAAACAGTTATCCATTTGGCTCTGAATCATGATATGCTATTTTATCTCTACTGAAATGTCTTTAATTCTTAGAGGGTGTCAAAGTAATTCATTCTTTCTGAGTAATAACTTGAAGCTCTGTAGAGATCTGGTTTTACTAAGTTGTATAATTTCTGAATTGAACAAAACTGTCTGAAAACTTTGTTTTCAGTTGCTAGTGACATTTCTTTGACTGGTGGCACAGTGGTTCAGCGAATTCGCTTAGCAGATGAAGTAGAGAATCCAGGAATGGCAAGTGGGATGCTAGAAGAAGACTTGATCCAGTATTACCAGTTTTTAGCAGAGAAAGGAGATGTACAAGCACAGGTAAGACCAAGTTCTCCTGATAGCACGCAGACATTTTCAAGAATGACAGGAACAGCTTTATGAAGTATGAAAAGACATTGGAGCTTTAATGCTCTCTTTCTCCTAAATCAACCTGATTGCTCTTTTCCAATTAATCCTTATGTGAAGAAACTTATATTTTAGTATGTTTAAGGTAGAACTTGGACAGAAAATGCAAATTTTCTTGCGAAATAAGTCCAAATCATTACAACTTTAGCATCTTAGGAAAGAGATCTTGGCTTTCACTATCAACCAGCCAGACTATTTCAAGGATAGCTTTAGATGTTGTGGAGGAAGTATTTTTCAAAAATCTGGCCTTGACAGGTGATCTCAGTTTCTCACTGCATCTGCTCTTATGTGAGTTCTGCATCCTGCAGGCTGGACCTCTTCTACACACAATGCAGGAGGCGGGGATGCTCATGTAGGCAAATTGTCACAATCCAACTTGGTCATACATGATTTCGGAATTAGACAAGATTCAAACGAACAGTTGTTATTTTGGATCAAGGACAGTCGTGTCACTTCTATCTAGGATAAATTTTCACTTAAGCTAATGTGAAAAAATAGATACTGTAGTTGCTGAAGCAAATCTGTTCCTTCAAACTTTGTGGCACCTTTAACTCTGATATGGTCTGACTTTGTGCACATAATTAGCTCACCGGTATCTGTATTACTACTAAAAAAAGAAAGCCCCTAGGAAAAAGTGACTTACATGCAGTTTAAAATTTATTTTTAGGTTGGCCTTGGACAGTTGCACTTGCATGGAGGAAGAGGAGTAGAGCAAAACCACCAGGTACCTTTTCTGTATATCTATGATGGATATGACACTTGGCAGAGAGGGAGAAAGTACAACTGAGACAACAGTGAAGCACAAATGTATAAGTACCACTGTAATGTATGTAATTATTTCAATAGCCTTGTTCATTAAAACATTTTTGTGTAACTAGTAGATGAAACTGATTTGCTTGCATAATTAGTTTAAGACTAATCATCTTAGAAATGAGAATGTCAAAACCAAAAACTGTTTTCATCAAGTAGTACTGGAAACTGGCTGAGCTTTTGTACATGTGGTAAAATCTTCATGATTCACTGGGCATGCATTAGTGATGATAGTCTGGTTTATGTGACTTGCAAGAATATTTTGCTTCTGTGCACAAAACAGTGCATCTTTCAATACTGAAGATGTCAAGTGTGCATAGAAATGGAGCTTCAGCTGATACAAGCCAAACTAGCTATTGCCTGTAGAAGTTAAAATAGCTAACCTCTTGAAGTTATGTGTTGAAAAAATTGAGAGCTGAGGATGTGCAGTCCTGAAGATTCTTTCATCCAATACAGTAATTATTTAACAGAAATTATTTAATGGTCATCACATTTAAAATACGTCAAAGTGACTGCTTCAGAAAGGCTCGGAGATGAAAGCGAGTGGTCAGAATGAGTATAACCAAATTCTATGTAAAAAGTGGAATAGGAACTGGCAAATTTCTCCTATTGTAAACAGAGTTTGGAGATACATTAAGAAAGTAAGGTTTACCTGTGTAGCTTGTGCATAGCAGCATTTGTACTTTGTTGGGGTTTTTCTTCTGCTTTTTGGACTACACTGTTGAGAAGGATTGCTGCTCAATATTACTATTATTTAAGTGGGGAACGCTGTTGCATGCATTAAATTAGGTGAGATTGATAACTTTTATCTCCCAAAGAATCTGGTAACTTGGCAAACAACTTGCCTGCCTCTGTTCCATTTACAAGAAAAGATAATGAAATCATAGGCATGGTGGCTAGAAGACTTGTTTTCTTCTCTACAGCGAGCATTTGAGTACTTCAATCAAGCAGCTAATGCTGGCAATTCACATGCTATGGCTTTTCTAGGAAAGGTAAGATATAAACACTCTCAAAAGTAAGAAGATTGACTGCCTTTCAATGAAAAATAGCAAATATTTCCCACTTGCTGATATCAGGCAGTCTAAAACTTGAATGCTGGAATTTGTATTTGTTTTGCTACTGTTTTGAATTTTCCTGCAAGATTGGAGTGTTGTAGTCTGTTATGTCTAGTCTAAATTTTCCTTCACTTCAGAAACTTTTGTTTTTTTCTAAGTAGGACTTCAACTAGAGAGGTTTTTTTTAAATCAAGTAATTAAATACCTGATTTTTCTGAGAGGGGGAGTGTGCCTCTGAATAGACAACTATTCTTTTCCACACAGTGTGTGTAGTAGAGCTAGGTTTCTCAAAATTTTGCCCAGTAGGAAATACTAAGTTAAGAAAGGAAAAGGGAAGGGGACATTGTTACACTGTGTAGAGAACTGAGGCCTCTGAGTCAGAATGGCCAGTAGGTCTGCATTTCCTCTGAACTGAAGCCTGAATCTACCTGCAAGGGCTGTTGTTTGTTTTCTCAGATTTAAGGCCTTTTTTTCTAAGGGCAAATTGTGCCTGACTGGTCTGGTGGCCTTCTGTAAGGGACAGCAAAGGTCAACAAGGGAAGAATGACTGATGTCGTCTACCTACAGTTTTGTAAGGCCTTTGACATGGTCCCACACAGCATCCTTATTGGATGAGACATGGATTTGAAGGGTGGAATATTTACTGGATAAGGAATTGGCTGGATGATGCAGCCAGAGAGTTGTTTGCAGATGACACTAAGCTGAGCTGTGCAGCTGACACAACAGAATTATGGGATGCCATCCAGAGGGACCTGGACAGACTTGAAAAGTAGGTCCATAAGTACCTCATTAGGTTCAACAAGTTCAAGTACAAGGGTCAGGGCAATCCCAGACATGAGGACAGACTGGGAGAAGTGATTGAGAACAGCACTGCAGAAGGACTTGGGGGTTCTCATGGGTGAAAAGCTGGACGTGAGCCAATAGCATGCCCTTGCAACCCAGAGGGCAAACAGCATCCTGGGCTGCATCAAAAGTGGTGTGGCCAGTAGTGAGGCAAAGGAAAAACATGGACCTGTTTGAGTGAGTCCAGACAGGGGCCATCAAGATGATCAGAAGGGTGGAGCACCTCTCCTGTGAAGAGGGGCTGAAAGAGGTGGGGTTGTTCAGCCTAAAGAGAAGGCTCCAGGGAGACCTTCATGCAGCCTTCCAATACATAAAAGGGGGCTTATAAGAAAGAGGGAGAGTGACATTTTACCAGACAGAATGTGATAAGGCAAGGGGGAATGGTTTTAAACTGAATGAGGAGAGATTTATGTTAGATGTTAGACAGAAGTTCTTTATTCAGAGGATGATGAGGCACTGGAACAGGTTGCCCAGGGAAGTTGTGTCCCCCATTCCTGGAAGTGTTCAAGGCCAGGTTGGCTGGGGCCCTGAGCAACGTGATCTAAAGGCTAAAGTCCCTGCCCATAGCATGGGAGTTGCAAGTAAATGATCTTTAACCCAAGCCATTCTGTGATTTTTAATCTAAAACATGATGAGCAAACTGCTTGTGGTGATGATAATGTGTTACTGCTTAGGTATTTAGGTCACTTCTCTGAGATCTGAGTTGCAGACTACCTTCAGCCTGTGAGGAGCTAAATCCTCATTACTCCATTTGAGTACTCTTTAAGGTTAGGTTGCAATAAGCGCCAACTCTAGCTCATCTCTTTCAGGCTGTCACTACAGTAGAGGATGCAAAATTTGTGTCCTTAAAGCCTGAAAAAAGATAGCATAATGCACTGTTCAAGGCAATTGACAGAAAAAATTGCGGTTCTTACTTTCTCTACTGCTTGAGTATTTTGTGCCTAATGAAATTAGTTACTGTTTAGTAACTAATTTTTACTTTGTTTTCACAAGTATTTTGACTGCCAGTGTAGTTTGACTTCCACTGGTCTCAAGGTTTTTGCGTGAGTGTGTTCTTCACTGGACATTGGTAGAAATTAAAAATGAGGTGTATTGCCATGAAAGCTTTTTAATTTTATATGCAGTTCATTCTCTGTTAGAAAGTTAAACCCTCTGAGTCTGAATTTTACAGCAGAGAGATGTATTTTCTGCTTTTGGGTAAGTTCTTTAGTGATTATTCAGCAATGTGGTAGTCGGAACAGTGTAAGTACAATAGACTCCCTCTCATGTGTAAGGTGAAAATGCTTCATGATCCTCATGCTAAACTGATTTCTTTAGCTGTTCTTCAATAATGCCTTTTTCTTTCAGATGTACTCAGAAGGAAGTGATGTTGTACCTCAGAGCAATGAAACAGCTCTGCAGTATTTCAAGAAAGCTGCTGATATGGTATGATTATCTGTAAGCTAGGAATACAGCATGTGCACTAAGAAGTTGATTAGCTTCAAAATGCTGCAAATGCTTCTTTATGTGCCCTTCCATGTGCACACGCCTACTCCCAGATTAGTCCATAATTAAACCTTGCTTGTCTAAGATGTCAAAAACCGCCTCCGGTTCTGGCCACAGTGCTTCATGAAGCTGTGTTCAACACAGGGAGTCTAATCTCATGAATAGAGTCTAATTCTATTACATCAGTATGAAATACTGTCTGCCTAGATAGTTTGAAACTCTGTGAAGTTCTAGTTTTTGTTATTCTGCAGTTGTCACAGAAATTTACAGTGCACTGATACTGTGATTTTTTTGCTTCTGTTTTGTAAATAGTTAATGGTTTTGTACCTCTCGTCTTGTTGGACTCTGCTTTCTTTGCTGTTAATCCCTCTCATCTGTCTTTAACATGTCTCTTTTGGTAGCATTTGTACAGTTAAGGCATGGCTGGTCTTCCAGGAAGGATGTTTAACATTTGAAACACAGTATATTAAGTTTTGAAGGAACTGTTGTAAGATAACTGCCTTCACAGTTCTTATATTCCACAATTAGAGTGCTGTTCCGTATCTCTGTCTCCTAAAGTAAGGATCTCTCAATGTGCTGGTTTCCAACATTCACTAAAGGTTTCTGATGTGCCCCACTGCCTGTCTTGGCACTGAAGGAATGTCATACTGCACACTTTTGCAGGGGCTGTGGTTAGCAATGCAGCCCACAGGACAGCCACTTATCTTCCCTTGAGGCAGATCCTTACTGTTCCTGGAGTTGTTTGGGGAGCTTCTGTAGCATCCAAAACATTTCAAATTTGGAGAAACTAAAGATGAATAAGCCATCTTTCTATGAGTATGGGTTCCACATCTTGTAAAAGTGCACAGTATACTTTCACAAATAGCACTGAAAATTTTTCCCCATTAAACACCTGTGTAGTTACTGAATAAAAGTTACCATAGGTGCCATTTCCTCCCTAAATAACTATTACTAGGAGCAAAGATAGAAAACAAATCTATCTCAAGTGCTATATGTTTTAGTGATTTTAAGGACATACCGGATTTAAAAGATGTTAGCTATAGGTTTTGCATTTCTTTGCCAAAGTGTTTTTCTGTGTTTTTCAGGGTAATCCTGTTGGACAGAGTGGATTAGGAATGGCTTACCTCTACGGAAGAGGTGTTCCAGTGGTAAGCTTTTGACATTTGTCTTTCTAATCATAGGTGATTGTATGACTTCCTGTTGTCAACAAACTTTTTCTCTGGTGGGAAATGCTGTAGAAGGTTTAATTGTGAAGATTTCTGTTACACTGAAAACTCCTGGAGGAAATCTGTAATATATTTAAAAAAAAATGCACTAGAGTTAGCAGCTATGAAACATGTTAAGTTCCCTCTCATAAATGTGAAAATGTTGCTTAAGTTATTAGAAATGTGTATCATTGTGCATTTTAGCAGGAGAATTGAACTTGTCTCTAATTTTTTTGTGAAAAAACAAATCCTGACTGTCCCCATTTTGTGTCTCTTGTGAGAGTGGAGGAACACTTTGAAACTTTTAATTAGTTCATTTGCTTTGTTGCTTTTCCCACAAGAAGGTTTCTTGTCAAATGTTTTATATTTAGCTATGCAAACAGATAATCAAAAGTTGAATTAGCCCAAAGCTGAGAAAATAAATTATTGTTCTAGAAACAGAACAGAGCTTCCCTTCAGTTAAACATAACTAACTATTCATAGCAATGCTCTATGTGGATGCTAGCTTTTGAGATAGCTACAGACTTAAGTCATGCTGATATCATTGTAGTCTATTTCATTTTTTGTTTCAAAATTTGAACCGGCTGAATATTTTCACTGGAACATCTCGCTGTAATTTTTTCTGTAATATAGATCTGTCCTTATACATGTGCACACCCATATTTTCTCTCAAATTGTGGTGTATTGCAAGACTCTAATGACTGGACCAAATCTTCCTGCAGAACTATGAGCTAGCACTGAAGTATTTCCAGAAGGCTGCAGAACAGGGATGGGTTGATGGACAACTTCAACTAGGTTCCATGTATTACAGTAAGTGGCATCAAAACGATTTGCCAGGTTTAAGCACCTGCTCTTTCAGTCACTGTTCACTAGGTGGCACTAGAAGTGTGCACATACTGCATATAGAATGAGCTCACTGCGTTGAATTTGTATTTCATTCTGGCTTTTCCTAACACTTTCACAACTCTTTTCTTGAGTAATTTTAAAAAGTACTGTATTTCATACAAATCGGCTTTTCAAGGGAAATTAACAGCAATGACTTATTCTTTCTTTTAGATGGCATTGGAGTCAAGAGAGACTACAAACAAGCTTTGAAATATTTCAACTTGGCCTCCCAGGGTGGACACATTCTGGCTTTTTATAATCTGGCTCAGATGCATGCTACTGGAACTGGAGTGATGCGATCTTGTCATACTGCTGTTGAGGTAAGGTCATCCATTTCTAAGGGTCAGATAATACTGACTTGCTAAAGGTTGACTATAACCACATCAGCCTATATAGGACATTAATCTTAGCTAAATTCCACTGGTGACTGCAGAGTCAAGGCTGTCAAAAGGGAAAGTGATATATTAGCAAACTCCTTTGTATTTCATGGGAAAAATCTTTATGTTGATATGTCAGGTTTGGTTTTGCTTTATTAACTTTGAAGAAAACCAAAAGAATGTAATACAAAGCAAGCGTCAGTATTTTATAAGTACAAATTCTTCATTTAAATCTAGGTCTTAGTGTAACAAAAAAGCTAAGATCTTAAAGAATAATTCTGAATAAGCATCTGAATCCTGGCATGCATTTACTTTACTTGTATCTTAAAGTAAGCTTGTCTGAAGCAGTTGAGTTCATCTGTCATGTTTTTCTTGCGAAATATAAATATTTTGAACAGACATCAGAATGTTAAAGGTTCACTTCTTGCAAAACCTAAACTTTTGAAGTTCCTGACAACCGGTATCCTCCCCCTTCCTTTTTCCTATGCAGTTATTTAAGAATGTGTGCGAACGGGGGCGTTGGTCTGAAAGACTGATGACTGCCTACAACAGCTATAAAGATGGTGATTCAAATTCTGCAGTGGTTCAGTATCTTCTTCTGGCAGAACAAGGCTACGAAGTTGCTCAAAGCAATGCTGCTTTCATACTCGATCAGAGTAAGGATCTGAATTTGTACTGAAACGTTTCTTTGGAATTCGCTTGCAGTAGCCCATTTGGTAGAACCCTAGAATGCTTGAAGATACAATTACATAGCTCTTCTTCAGTTAAAACTTCAGTGAAACTCTTGTCTTCTTTCCTGCTCTTCCCACTGGAAAGCAGTCAGTTTTCATTTTTACCTGTAAAGATGACTTTCTGGCCTAAAAGTTAGAATACACCTAATTTCTGACTTAGGGATTTTAAAATGGCATAGGGAGAGAACCTAATGGTAATCTAACATCTTAATTTCCAGTTAATGTTTTTCAAAGGTGCCTGAGGGAATCATCTTTAGATAAGCTACAATAATGACAGTCTTGGCTGGGATTTAATTCCTGCAAAGAAATAGCATTTTTCCCTGGGTTAAAACTCTAGTTTTCGTTACTCAGATATATCTGCATCTCAGCTGGAGATTGATTTAAATTATTTACTTCAGTTTATACAGGAAATCTATGTGTCAGCTGTGGGATAGTACAGCTGAAACAATAACTACATTAGAAATTAAAGTTACAAATCCTTTGTCTGAACTCTGATAGTTAGGAACTCTCAAAATGGTACATGGACAACTTCTAAAGTAGCTGAAGCACAGCTATGTAAAACATGGAGTCTCTGGCTTGGTAAGGTGTTTAAGCCTTTGTTTTACTTGACTAGTCTTGGGTTCTGGATGGCCAGACTAAAATAATTATACTTTAGCCTTGTGTTTAAGTGCACCTTTCTCAAAGTCCAAATTATGTACTCTTGAGACTTGCATCTTGTGTCATTTCTCAAGTATGCATCAGCATCTTCTACAGCAGGATTGGTAAGCCATAGTTCAGAATGAAATTATATAGTTTGTTCCTAACTCTTATGTGGGCAGATAAATGGGAATGCCATATGAATGAAAGGGGTTTTTATAAGTTTCAGATGAATTGAATCTTGTTTATGTTATAACAGAGATTTCTTCAAGTTTTTAATTTATTTCAGCAGACTGAATTTATAAGCGTGGGGAGGGGGTTGTGGTTTTGTGTTCATATACCATGATTCTATTTCACTGAACTACTTTCTTCTCTAGAAGAAGCTAGCATAGTAGGAGAAAATGAAACCTATCCTCGAGCTTTGCTTCACTGGAATAGAGCAGCTTCTCAAGGTATGTCTGTACCTCATAATTCCAATCAGTTTATGTTGAGGATTACATTCAGTGCAGCTGCAGTTCCAGCTGCAGGTTGAGCTCTGGGTGGCAGGAGCCTGAGGCAAGAGGCCATGAACTGCCAACCCTTTGCACAACAAAGGGCACTGGGCCCTGCGGCACCAGCCAGGGGACGGCACATTCAGAGAGACAGCAGGAGCCGATGACCCCAGACTGTGAGGATCTAAAAGCTCAGGGATTTCTTTATTCAGGGTTCCTCCTTGGAGGCAGCAGCTCAAGCTGGTTTTTGTGTTACTATGCCCTTATTAAATTATTTAAAGGATTCGGGCATCTGAGACACTGCTCTGGGAAACATCGGGTCGAGCCAGTAAGGAAAGCCCCAGTAAGGGGCTTCAGATCCAGCAGTAACAGTCTGTGGTGGTGGGAGTGTGATGGCCAGAGTGCCTCCCAAGTGGTCAGACAGGAAAGTTTTCTTAACAGTTATTACAGCCATTAAAGTCTGGTTTCATGCTTTCTGATGAAACATGAAAGGAGGGAAAGCTTACCTCCTTCTGTTCAGCAAAAGTTGTACCCTGCATAGGGGTACAAGTTGGTGTTCTTGTTCCACTGTTAGCTGTAGTGTCACTGCAGTATGATTGCAGACCTGAGCCTTTCCATGATTCTGAAGATTAAAAGGACTAAAACACAAATGTACTATGTGTTTCTTTTGCCATTCCGTACGGAATTATAGAGCCAGTGTTACACAGCATTAGGAATGTTTACACTGAGTTTTCTAAAAATATATGCGCTTGTAAAAAGATCCAAAATCCTAAAGAATACGTTGTTACTTGTCATCATTTATAAAAAATACAATTTCCTATTCAAAGTAAGTAAAGTTCAGTGATGAAGAATGCAGTCTTTATGCCCAAGCAAAACAAGTTTAAACTCTGGTACTTGTGATCCTATCCTAAAATAAGGAAAACTGAACTTCATGATTAAATATCTTGAGATCTCTAACTTTATTGTGTGTGCATCTACACTGATGTCTGTCTACTAGTTTTTTACATCAGAGAAAGCTTATCTTGCAAATAGAGCCTAATTATCAGAGTTCAATGGCTTTTAGCAGAAAGTTAAGAAATTGAGAGGTTGGAATGATTAAGTATTCAATTACCAAGTAATGTTAAGGCACTGTTTTTAAAGTTTTCGGTGTCTCTGTTTTAAAAGCAAAGGTGAAGCCTTTAATGGCCACAAAGCAAATGAAAAGTTTTTCTGTAATAAGTGACTATGAGTATGAACAAATTATGGCTTTTCAGCTGATACCACTTAATAGCAGTAAAAATGTTGGTATGATTACTAGGAAAAGGTCTTATCTGCAAATATAAATTGTTTGTGTTTTAGTTACCTAAACCCAATTTTTATAAAAAGAACTGTTTATTTGAGAGGGGAGAAAAGATAAAGTTTGTGCAAGCTGTGAAAAGTTACATTAATCCTCTTATTGCATCTTCATAGGAAACCAAAAGTGTTTCTTTGCCAACCTATCTTACCTTTTTTTGTTGTTTCTTGATTTATAGGATATACTGTTGCAAGAATTAAACTTGGCGATTACCATTTTTATGGGTTTGGTACTGATGTTGATTATGAAACTGCATTTATTCACTATCGACTGGCATCAGAACAGCAGCACAGTGCTCAAGCAATGTTTAATCTGGGCTACATGCATGAGAAGGGATTGGGCATCAAGCAGGTAAGCTGTAGACATATAGTCTGCTTCAGTAGAGTACATTTACTGCTATTAGATTAAGTTCATAACCACTACTGGGCTTCGGGTACTATATAACTTTGGGTACTAAACTTAATAGGAATTCACATGTCTTCCAATACATTCACCAGTGGGAAATGTATAAGTATATCCACTTCACACTTCACTATATGAACAAATGATGTGTAGACAGGGAAAAAAACATTAGCCCAAAATTGTAAATATTGATAAAAAGAGTGACAAATGCTTGAGTAATGCTTTCAAGACTTTGAAGTGTAGTGAAATGAATGCAAATTGACTCCAGCCTCAGAGTATTTTAGCATTGGGATTATTCTCATCCTCTGAAACACTGATTAAATTGTTTCATGTATCATGGCATTTTGAAAACTTAGTAACAAAGCATTAACACAAGCAGCAGCATGATTATTTACAATGGTTTTTCAAGTTAGGCAAAGTACATTGCTGAAAGAATGTGTGTCTGGTTCTCCTAGGAAGCCTATGGTGTATTGCTGTTCATGATTAATTAAAAGTAAGGGTAATCAGAGCAACATGTTTTTGTATGTACTAAAATAATGTAATCAGCAATTGCATACTAATTTTGAGCAGCCTACCTGACCTTATTGTATGATTAATTAATGCAATTAATGTATGAATTTATAATAACTTGACCTGAAACTGTAAGAAATTGTTTAATTTTCCTTATTTTCAGTAAGCTTTTGTTGAGGTATGCAACTTTTAATTATTCTGTTGGTCTGTTAAAAGACCAGTTTTTTCTTCTTTTCCCCCAAATTTTTGGCAAAAGCCCAAAACAATGAAGAGCAAGTCTTAGGTCAGTAACAATACTTAGGTCAATATTGTTACTTTGGCAGCAGCAAGCAATCATTTGAAAAATGCTTAATGACCTAGATATAGAAGTGACAATACAATACACTGCGTTTTTTCTAAAGTTTATTTTCAAATTTTATTTTAGGACTGTTTTCTCTTTTTAACTGAGCCCTCAAAAGTAGCTAACTTCTGAAAATAAGCCTGCAGCTAAAAGCAACTGTGTTAAAGTTGGAGATTTTCTTTAAAAAAAAAATCCTTTCAGACATGGACTTTTTTATTTTACTTCTGCTTTGAATACAACCCAATTTATACCACATAATAAAAACTTGGAAAATGTTACTATGTCATGTTCAGCATAATGAGAAAAATGAGCCCTAACGCTGTCATTTGCAGAGAGCATTTTCCAACCTGAAGCGAAGATGGCTACACACAGCGAGCTGAAATGAGTGCACAGGGACTCATGATGAGCATATGTAGCCTTGCTTTATGCAGACAAATAATACTTTTGTCTCCTACATATCCACTATGGAATGAGGAGTTGAACTGCAAGGGAAATAGTTAATATAAATTTGGGAAAGGAGCACTGAGAATGTCTAAGCAAGGAAATTGCATATATAAAACCAGTCTTAGTAATTCTGGGTATGCAATGTCTTTGCTTGCTGTGTTCTATAACTTTACAAATGTTAAGTGAGAGGATCAAGATTTAGTACTGACTAGATAAAGCTAGAGCTGGGCTAGGGTATTCTGAAAAAGGCTAAGACTGAGTTTTGCATAAAGCAGAAGAATATTTGACTTTCCTTTTCCAGAATGGAAACATCTGAATTTTGAGCATGGCTGTAATGACTGACATTAATGACACAGTTAAAATTGTGTTTCCTGATGCACCAGATTGTCTACCACTGTTCTTCCACTAGAGGCCTCTGGAAGTGATGTATAAATATTTTAGCACTATTGTATCCAACAAAATCGGGGATTTAGTGTTTTAAAGAAAGGGATGTGTATTTTAAATCTCTCTCAACTATATCCATGTCATTAAGACTGCAAACACCCCAAAGTTAGGATATTCCAGTGAGGTGGCCTGCACAACTTCAGTTCAGGTCGCTGTTAATTCTGGATAATCTTGTATAAATATGTTACTCTTTAATGTGGTTTCGTTCTTTTTTCACCAAACTGCTTTTGTTTTATTCTCTCATTGAATAAATAGTCTTTCTTACATACGGGACTTTATGCTACACTTTCTGTACATAGATGGTTTTCAAACTCATACCATGTTCAATGCCAAATATTAATCCTCTTCTGAAATCTCATACATGTACACTTAGAAACTCTTCATAGATTTAATGTTGTCCAGTTACTGAGGCTACATCTCCGAATGACTGATTCCATATACTGCTCAAAAATAAGAATAAGTTAATTTTCTTACAGTCTTAAGATTTTGTGTGGTATTTTAGTGCTGTTTGTGTGTTATAGCTCAGGCTCCTACAGTTCTCACTTTTCTGACAAGTAAGAGTGAAGTATGCATAAGCAGAATGAAGTCCTTGCTAATTAGAAAAGAAAATGAGCTATGATTTAGGATCTGCTTTTACACCACTACTAGCACAGTACAAAGGAGATAAGGAACCTCTTTTAAATACTTATACATAAGATAGACTTTCCAGGCTCAAAAAGTATTCAGAGCTGCTCTGAATTAAAATACTAAATGTGAGCTACTACATCACATTCACATAGTGTGTTGATTTTCATACTGTTTTTTCCACAAGTGTTACGGAACTAAGCTTTGCTGTATCAATGAGCAGAAAATCTTTATGGTAATCACCATCAGGATAAAATTATAAAATGAACATGTGGCACAAAATTCTGCAGATTTCTCTTATTTTACATGTCCAACTTGGAACACTTTCAGAGAGAAGCCTTATCCAGGCCTGTCCTTCACATGCCTGGGTGAACACAGTTTGTATTCAAGTATCCTAATGTTGCACAGGATGGATGTATCTGAAGCAGAACCAAAAAAACAGCAAACATGGACAGTTATACTATTCAAGTACATGTATGCTCTGTTCTTGTTATGCTCGCCACCTGTTTCACCTGCCACAGAAGAGAACTGTAATTTATCCAGCTCTTCTAAAGTTGCTCCCTATTTTGCTGAGAGTGCTTATGCTTTTGCTGTCCTCACTAATGCAAGTTTATGTGTATTTTGGATAAGCAGTAAAATCTAGTTTGTGTGTATGTGCAGAAATTGTTAGAAGCTGCATATGCAGCAGGCATACTCTAGTATAATTGAGAGGAAATGCTGCTGCATACTCCTTTAGGACTTGGGTTTTCTCAGTCTTTCAAGTTTGGTGTGGTGTTGGAGATGTTAGAGTGTACTAGAGTTACTTAAATATTTGCCTTAGTTTACAGTGAAGAGGTTGAATGCGTTATTACTAATCTCTTTGTGAGCTTCAATTCTAATACTGGTTACAATAGCTTCATCCTCAAGTTAAGCTTCCTTTTACTTGCTTATTCAAAGGTGAGCATCCTTCACTTAAAAAAAAAAATAAAATGAAAAAATATTATGGTTAATTTTTGAAATTTTTCAAAACTGAGCTTTGAATTTTCTTAACTTCAGGATATTCATCTTGCAAAGCGATTCTATGACATGGCAGCTGAAGCAAGCCCAGATGCTCAGGTTCCAGTCTTCCTAGCACTTTGCAAGCTTGGAGTGATTTATTCCTTGCAGTACGTACGAGAAATCAATGTAAGTAATGCAAAATTAAAAGAGCAAATGTGTTTTCCATTTTTAAAAAAAGCTCAAATTGTAACCTTAAGTAGAAGTCTTATTTGAACTTAGGATAGATGTGTTTTGTGTTGTTGCCTATTAAGAAAGTTACTAAAGTTGATATTCCTATTTCTTGTTTGTGTAACTGTGTGAAACTGAAGTGTTCACAGCAAGTTTTCTTCTGTGCTGCTCTCCCCTTGGAGAGAATTTCACAAACCTCTTTGACTGTTCTTATCCATGACCATCTCCTGTCAAAGTTTAAGAGATTTAACTGACATAATCACTGTTTAGCTAAAGCGATATACTGTTTGTACCCCTAGTTTTCTTGCTTTTCTATATTCAGCTGTAATAACCCCATTAGAGTTGTGTTTGATCTCTATGAGGGAAAAAATGTTACTTGTATTAGATAGTTTAGCTATTGTGCAGAGTTTCTACTAAGTTATGACCCTGGGAAAAAAATATCTGACTGGAATTAAGGTGAATTCTTTCCATAGAGTGTCTGAAATATTTTTTATTATTACAGTTTACTGCCTTTTTGGATTACTTAATAAATTCAAATGTCATAGAAGTTAGAGCAAATGCAGTTTCAAGCAATTCAGCTAAGCTGGACAAAATGTAGTGGTCTTGAGACTGAGGACTTTCAGGGGTGGACAGTCAAAATGCTCTAAATGAATTGAGCAAATACCCATGTAGCACTCACAAAAGCTAGTATGCAGAACACAGCTTTTTCAAGTTTTAACTCTGTTGATGCAGATGTTGATGCATGTTGGCTAATGGTTATGCAGACGGGGTCTGATAAAGAGGCACTTCAATCACAACTAGCATTAAGTTGCCTTAATTTCCCTGTACCTTACATCCACAGATCTCAGCATTGTACCACTCCAGTGTTCTGGGGCTTAATGTTCTGTCATTCATGTGAAAGCCACAAAGTTACATACTGAAAACCTTCATCTATAGAACAGAAAATAGAATAGCTCGTCTTATATAGCATGGCTCTTAGTCTTATTGGTTTTTGAGTTCTGAAAATTAAGAATTTCACTAATGAGATAACTTTTTTCACAGAGGAAAATTGCTACTGAAGTTTTAAAACTGATGCTTGTACATGAAAAATATTACAAGTCAAATTTAATTACTTCTTATTCATGTTCTTTGACATGATGATGTGGACTTCTTCTTTCTTAGATAAGGGAGGTATTCTCACATATTGATATGGACCAGTTACTGGGGCCTGAGTGGGACCTCTACCTTATGACTATCATCGCCTTGCTTCTGGGAACAATTATAGCTTACAGACAAAGGCAACATCAAGCGATTCCCAGACCAGCAGGACTGCGGCCAGCTGTGCCTCAACAAGAACCACCACCAGAGCATCAACCACCGCAATAGCAACAAGAGCCTCAGTGAAAGAACTGGATTTTTCCAAAAGGAACAATTTTCATTGTGATTTAGGACTTTGGATCAACAGTCCCTCCCCCAAAAGAGGCGCAAAAAAGTTTAAAAAAAAAAAAACAAGTTGGAAAGCTGCTTAGAGTGATGCCTTTTTTCAGGGATAAGAAAATTATTTTGAAACTGATTTGAATGTTATTTCAGTGCCAATGGAATAACACTATGGCTTTTTCATGGAAACACAAGAGTGCTACTACAAAACTGTTGCCTGCTGTATCTAGTTCCTCTTTATTTAGAGTCCTTTTCATCTCCTAAGAGACATAAGACTAGCAGTGGAAGGTCTTTGCCTGCTTGATAGCAGTTGCCCTTTTTAAAAGTAATAACAGTAAATAATTTTATGGCCAATTTAAGTCCAAGAAGCTGAACTATATTCAAACTAAAAAGACTGGAACTGTTATGAACTTATATTCTGATCTTCATCCCAAGTATTTCTGTAGTCTTTATTTCATTAATTTAAGTATTTCGTACACTTTGATCTTTTATGCTGTCATGGATGGTTTAACAGAGTTTATCAATAATCTAAACCACCAAACATGCCACTCTCCATTTGTACTTTTTTGGTTTTGAGTATTTTCCTCCTTTCCCCTAAGACTAGACAGTTCTCAGCAGACAGTATGTGGCCCATGAGGTGGATTGGGACAGATTTGGTCTGTAAAGCTTGTCAGAGGAAAACTGTCCACACAGTGCCCAGATCTCACATACTTCTAAAACTTTTCAGGATCCTGTGTACTTTGCAATACTTCATGACATAAAACCAAATTGGTAGTGTTCCTAAACTGTTTATATTTGCCCTTACAAAGAGGTTGAGTCTAGATTATAGAAAATACCAGTATTATTATGGACACCGAAGAAAGGACAGAGCAAGAAATCTCAGTGAGTTAGCTGACTTTTTTGTTTGTTTTTAGAGTTGGAAGTTCTGTGTTTAATTTTCACACTCTTCTGTTAGTGATTTGTGCTGCAAGAAAGAAATGTATGTATCTCATGCATGCATCTGCTTAATGCATCTACAAAAAAAGGCCACAAAACTCTCTATGAAAGGGCTTATGCCAGTGATGTTACTCCAAAGCTACAGCCGTGCTCTGGCTGTGCCATCTTGAGGACCCCTTCTAACAAAAAAAATCCAAAGCGAAAGAAGACTAGTGGTTTATGGCTCCTTGATGCCACCAGGTCAGTGTAAAGGCCTTTTAATTTGTGTAAAGAATATGACCTGTGGACTGATAACTTAAGACTGCAAAAGGAATCTTCACTTAGTAACGATTTTCATTGAACTATAATTTCTGAGGTTGGGGGTGGGAAGCAATGGGAGAATAGTTTAGAAGCACGAAATGCAGAAGTGTCTGTTCTTGTTTACCAATCCAGTCAAATATTTTTTCTGTACTAGCATTAAACCCTCTGAATAGTAGTCTTAAAGCTGAATGAAATACAAATGAGGAGGCTTTGGCTGCTTTCTGACAAAAGCTGTTGTGTTTAAAGGGTTAAGGGTTTCCTCTCATGCAAATATTTTTCCAGTGGATTGGCAGCAACATATCAATACACTTTATTTAGAATGGAGATTTTGGTATGGTTTCATACTCGGTGCATTTGTAAGGAGACCTTTGCAGGGTAGATCTGTGGTTTGCGCTAGAAGATAAGCAATCCGTTCTTTTGGAAATGGAAATCTCGTGGATGGCTAGTATTGAAAGTACTAGTATTATAGGTAGAACTTCTTAGTACTTCAAAATGCTTATGTTGGTTATGTGAAGACAAATCTTTTAGTGTGGACTGTTGCAGCGTGTAGTAAGGGAATGTCTAGTTCAGTCTTAATCATCATTAGCAGATGGGACAGTATTGAACTTATATGTAGTGTTTAAAATGTACAGCACTCCCCAGCTGCATTTCTAAAATGCCTGACTTCTGAACACACCCTCTGAAGTATTTTTGCCGCTGTCACTTAATATCTCTTTTTAGCTTGACCTGAGCGAATTAAGGATTATATGGAAAATGTTTTTCAGTTAAATACCATTGGTTCATTGGTATTGGTCTCTTAGGATGTTTAACGATTTTCTTACTGCATTATTAAAATGTTTTGGTTGATTGATCTATTAGAACTAAATTTTAAAAGCTCTACCCTATATGCATGAGAATCTCTGCTCACTGCTGCTATGTGTCAGTCTTATAGGTGACTTTCACTGAATCTGATGCATTTTTACATCCAAGAAATCAGCAGAAGAAAATGATTGAAGATCAGCAAGTTATTTCACTTTAAAGAACTGCGTTTTGTAGGAGCAATAAGGAAGTCTTTCTCCTGCTTTTTTCCCTTCCACCAAATTACTACCACTAACTTTTTCAGATGACATTCATTTGAATGCAGTGGTAGAAGAAAAAAGGTACTTACCATAAGTAATGGTGAGTTAACTCAGGGATTAAAGAAATGAATATGTTTTCTAAATCAGTTATCTACACCATGACTTAAGTTTTTGTGACAATCCCTTGCTACTCTGTTCTGAAACTTGCATTTTGAGGGAAGTATATTTAACTCTTACTAGCAATATGTATCTTGTTGTGCACTCAGTTAATCAAGCATCTTTTTCTTCAAGGAGCTGGATTGCTCACTTTACTGCAGTGAAGTACTTTTCCCTTTTGGTAGCACACAGGTTGTCTTACAGTTTATATGAAGGAGTATTTTAGAATGGGAACTTTATTTAAGAGAAGCCCTTCTGGGTGTGTTCAGCATGGTTTGAATGGAAAAGTTGTATTCTTTGTGTGTAGTAATATAGGCCAGAGCCTGCCTATTTGACCTTCCTTGACACATGCTCTTCTTTCCATGCACAGAGAATGGAACTACAGAGCAGTAACTGTTGTTGGTGGGATTTCTCTGTGTAGGAAATCTATGGAAAAATTTTGGAGGGACATATTATTCTGTATTTCAAATTATTAATCAAAGACACTAGCTGTTCTTGCTGGTGGAAGGCAATGCTGAATTATTGAGAAAACAGGATTCTAATACATCACTCGGGTGAAACTTGCCCCAGAGCTATCTGTTGAAATGATTTTCCTTGCTTTATATTGTCCATCACGGAACAATGTACTAGAAGGTAAGGCCTTTGAGACAAACATCCCCATGAGACTCTTACGAGACAGTTTTACTCACTTTTTAGTCATTTTCCATAAGTCAGCTGCTCTTACTAAAAAAAAAAAAAAAGAGGCAAACCAACAGAGAATCTATCAGATGTTATTCTTTTTGGAGAAGAACATTAAAATATGGCTTGTGAAAGGACATTTTTAATACTATGCATTATCTGATTTCCACCTATTATATGCTAGTTTTGGCCTATAAAGGGGAATCACAGTCACCTTTGCAAGTTGCTTTCTTTTTAGATAGGCAACAATGAACTGAAATTCTATTTTTGTTTCAGAGAATATTAAACTGAAAAGATTTAGTTTGATTTGAACTACTGCAAATGCATATGGCAAATAGGGACTATTGGGGGGAACCCTTTGTTTTTATCAGCTGCAGTTCTTTAAAGGGTCTTGTAGGAGTTTTGTAAATTTATTTTGTATTTAAAATCAGTATAAAGGCTGGTCAAATGTAATATAATTGTGTAAACAAATTCTGTTAATAGAAAGATGTACAGATTCATTTTGTACTGTATCTTTAATCTTGTGAAATAAAGATACCACCTGTGTGGTTACTCTCAGTGTTCACAGTGGTTATGATAACAGGATGTGAATTGTTAGTCGTGTGCACTGGTATGTGCCACTGTTAGATATATCCCTTCCTATAAGTATTCTCAGACATCTTTCATTTCTATGCCTCTTCAAAAAATCTGTTAATTTAGGGGTGGCATAAAAAGAGGGAGTGGGAAGTTGCGCATTTTATCTTCAGTTGTGCTAGAAATTTGCCCTCTGTGTGTGTATGTGTGTGACAGTGTAGATAGTATTTGTACTGTGTCTGGCAGACATGAAACTGCTGTGTGATTCAAGAATAGTGACCAGTAACTTAAGGATTACTACTGTATTTTCAGTACAAATAGTGGGATAATTCAATGACTAGAAATGGGTAACTGGGGGAGGGACTACTCCAAGCTGACAAGTGTGCTTGCTTTTCAGGCTTTTTTTGACCCATTCATCCCTCCAGACTGTTGAGACTGAGTCCTCCCTCGTAAATACATTATGTTGATTTGCTTTCCTATGTGCTTCTTAACTGGGGAGAAGGAAAGGACAGTAGGGTAGCAATGATAATGGCCTGGAAAGGCATCAGTGGGTACATTGTCTCAGGCATCAGCCAGTTTTCTGAAGTATTTGGAGTCTTCCTATGTTGTCTGCTGCCACCAATAGCGCTTGCTGCAAGTAAAAACAGAACTACTGGTACTAAATCCAGCTTGAGTTGAAATGATGACGCTCAAGCTTAGTGAGGTCATCCCTCACCTTCCAAAAAAGCCTGTTTGAAATGTGATTGCTGATGAGCTCTGGTGAGGTGGGATCAAAAGTATAGATACTTTCTTTCACTTGTAACCTGTAGTCAATATGCAGTTGTTTTCGGTGGTGGGAATTGAGCACCAAGTATACGATGGGATGGGAGGGGTGTTGAGGTTTTTTGTTTATTTTAAAGAGCCACGGAATAGCATTCATTGAAAACTAGTATGTTTGATTTCCTGGTTTGGTTGGTTTTGTTTGGTTTTCATGTTGCCATATTCTCTTCAGTCTAAGACTAAAAACACTTCAATTAAAATGTTAATAGAAAGTATAGTTTGTAAGCCTACAACACCTTTTTCATTGAAACGTGTTATTTGGTATAATGCCAAAATGTTCTTCCTCTTCTTTAAATTATCATTATCTTAGTGGCATTTTTGAATCCTGATTTTTATTCCTATTTTTGTAAAGAACTACTGAGGGAAAAAGTCACACTAACTTACTTGTCAAAAATATTCAGATGACTGTAATCAACTTGTTCCAAATCTAAACTGAGGAGGGCAGTGTACCATCTATCCAGGTAATGAAAACTGTGACATCTAATCTTAAATTCTGTTTTCAGAAAGAAAAGTAAGTGGAGAGGGAGCACCACTGTAGCTGCATTTCAGATAGCAAGAGATAAATGTGATTTTACTTCCACACCACAGTACCTGAATCCTCTAGTGAGCTTCAGTCAAAATGTTTTAACCTGAAAGCTGTCAGTGCCACTGCCACTTATTCTGGTAAGCTTTCCTGAGTACAGCAGCACTTCAGGCAGTCCTCCATAGAGAGATAGGTTGGTCACATTTTTATCTTTTGGTATCCAACTTTTTGGGCTTTCCACAGGTTGCAGTTCCAGATTTTTGAAAATAACTTCGAAGAATATTAATTTTTGTACTGCAAAACACCAAAATTATGGTTTTCTTATTCTTCTTTCAGTCACTTTCTGTATTTCCCTTTTTTTTATAAGCTTGTTTTTCTTCATCCTTCCACCTAAACACAGGCTGTAGCTTAAAATTAATTGTTCCACTTCCCATCTGTTATTTATGAATGTGGCTCCATGTTTGTACAAGATTCCTACTAATTTTTTTTATTCCTTCTAATTAGTTGCTTTTGCTGGGGGGAAAAAAAAAAGTTGTACGTGAGGTGTGTTTGCAGCCACAGTGGGGTGTTAGACGCTGAATGGTGACTCGGACTTGCTAAATACTTGAGGTCTCAAAGATTGGGAAGGGAGTCATTTCCACACTTTCAGTCATTGCCATATCATGTGAGAATGTGTGTGTATCTAAAAGTGTGTGTATATAAACACACCTATATAGAAAAAGAAAGATAAAAAGTCTGGTTGCAGAACCTTCAGAAACTTACCAAAATTAAATAATTCATTATTTCTCTCGTATTTGTAGAGCAAAAGTTCAAAATTAAAAATCACTATAGCTCCTGGGAAGACCTGGTAACAGATTACCATCCCTGGAGTATTAAAATGTTTTTCACGTGTAAATCTGTTAACCTGGTTTTCTAGTCTCTTTCACCATCTTTTGGAATATTATGTGTACAGATAAAATGTGGACTAGTTGAGCACAGCGTCTAGGACAGTGGCCTCTTTTGCAAAGTGAAATCCATATTTTCTTAGAGTGTAAAATCTTTCCCACTAAAGTGAAACATGTTTAGCAACAGGTGATGAAGAATTTTTTAATATCACTCTTTCTTTGAGACCATTTGGTGAAATATTTGAGCTATCCAAATAGCTTGAAAACTGTAATTGAAAATATTTTAATGTTTGTTTCTGTCCAATCTCACTTTAATGTTTGGTAGGCTCTGGACTTTGCTATATGCTGAAATTCCATTCATTAAGGCATTTTAGGTGGTGGCGGTTGTTGTTGTTAGTGTGATGATGAAAGTTTCCCAGATCTATTCAACACCAGTTTTAAAGGAAAAGCTAATTTGTATTACTAGTATTAAAAATGGATATGTGATTAAAAAAGTCAAACACTTCAAAAAGTCATTATTATAGCTGATACTAAAACTTCTGGAAAAATAATTAACATGTTCTGATTTAAGGCTTACAACTTTACATTATAAAAAGGATATTTTTTTGGAGAATCATCCAACTCTGAATTCAAAGGCTAGAGGCCTGACAATCTGTATGTTGAGTTTTCCAAAGTGCTTTAGTTACCTTTGTTACTGTTACTGTGAGATCAGAAGGACTCAAGTTAATTCTTTTCGGGTTGTATTTAGTTTCATTTCTGGATTTCATTACATTGATTATAGGACTGAACAGTCCATTAAGAAGAACAGCCACACCAAAATGTGTATAAATTTTATTGTGGAATCCAGTGTTATGTTAAATGTTCAGCTGTAATTGGATAACTAAAGGATTTCATGTTTTTTACAAATAATTTTGTGTTTGACTTGGTTGTTAAAATCTGGGAAACATTGCACAGAAGGGAGGTGACTCTAGTAAGAGAATTCAGACCCAGTGAGATAAACGTGGTGATCTCACTGCACACAGCTGTGTTGGCTTTTTCTGCCCCTTTGCTAAACAAACAGCCTTATTGAGTTCCCTGCTTAGGAGTCGTATCCTTGTGGAAGGCAAAGGGTGCAAGTAGGTAGGAACTTCTCAAAACAGAGCAAGAAAGAAGGGTTTCTTCACTGATGGAGTCTCTCAACTAACAAACTGAATGTTGTGTATTGCCTACTCTGCTACCTTGCATATTCAGTGAAGAGCTCCGTAAAGCCACAGAAAATATTTTTTGCACGTGTAAAATTCTCTTCTTTTTGGGCCAAATTATTATGTTTGAGTTTACAAGACCTCAAAAGTTTACTCTTCACTACATTTGTCATTCTTAGTTCAGCTCCAAAAGATGGAGTGATATGAAATCCTTATAAATGTTTCTGGTGGGACTAGTTCAGCATCATAAAACACAGCTCTCAGAATAAACAGTTTGCAAATAATCCTTTGGCTGAAAACTGAAAAACTCTATGCTAAATATTGAAAAGTAATAGAAAAAGTAAAAATAAATCCCCTTCTTTATGGTTTTGAATCTAGTGTCTCATTAATCGCACTTGATACTGTGAAAGGTGCTAGAACAAGTGATAGTCTGTGTCTATTTAAAATACTATTCCTTATTTAAACACAGCAAATAAAATATTCATTTCCACTCTCTCCTTGGGATTTCTGAATGCCAAGTCATAAAGACTTCCTTGCAGCTACAGAAAAGGAAGCTTTCAAATTACATAAAATGAGTATGTTTGATAAGTCTTTAGCTCTCCCTGTGCTTATATTAAGCAATTGACGCTTCCAAATTCGTCCACTAGCCATAACACTCCCGGCACTGTTATTCCATGAACTCTTCACTTGCTCAAATTGTAGGAAGAACACGCTCTGGAGCTACTGATTAATTTGGTTTGTTATTATGTGGAAAAGCAAGGGTGCCTGGGCATTTGAGTGATTTTCCTTGGAGAAAAAGCCCAGTCTATGAACAAGAAACTGCCATGCTGGAAACAGTGCTTTTGTCCAAGCACTACTGGTTTTAAACTAGTCTTGCCATAACTGAGACATACACAAGTCTCTCTTGAAGTATATGATCTTCCAGGCTTGGATGTGTTGGCTGAAGCAAAGACCACTCACGTGCATGCACATGGTACAAGGTAAGGGAGCTAAGCAAACAACCTTTTGGCACAACCCATTTATATTCTCTTACTGCTCTTTGTGTTAAGTCAATATCAGTTGAGGAACGGGAATGACAACACTCCTGTGAGACTGTACTTTGTGATGCATTATAAATATGTCAAGTACAGACTTAATCGTGGAAGCAGGTCCAAATAGGGAAAAAATTCTTGAAGTGCTTCTGTACACTTCTGAATTGAGCCTCTGTTGGCATACTACTAAGGGTTAAATCACACCTCCCCACTTCATTTGATACGATGAAATATACTGAATTCTGTTAACTGATTAATTCAGTTAAATATGCAGTAAAGCTTGCATGAGAATTGTTGTTTTGTATTGGAATAAAATGGCATGATTTCCCAAGATGGAATGAATTATTAATCTCTTTATAATGAAATATGCACATAAAAACCCGAGTTATCTGTCAAGTTGAAAGAACAAAAAGCCAGGCAATGTGTATATTCAAAATACATTAGAACTGGGATCTTTCTAGACTTTAGTTACTCATACATGTGTTTGTAGTTATGTTTTCACATGCTCTAACCCTGTAGAGTCTCATCATTCATACTTTTTCAACATCAGTCAGAATACCAACAATAGAATGCTGTATTTTTATGGTTAATATGTAACATTAAGTCATATTCTAGAAAATGGAAGTATACAATCTTTGTTCTTCAAACCAAAACTATTTGAAGTAGGCAAATCAGACCATCTTGAGTGTATTTGATTTCCCCCACACCCCGCTCTGTCCTTACTGTGGGGCAGGGGAGGAATAGATGTTCAAGTATACTGACTTCTCTTTCTATTGTAGGAACAGCAATGTTCAACTGGAAATTGAATGTATAATTATTTAAATGGAGTAATTTTGGTTTCAATTTTCTGATGTAATAGAATATTTCAGTGGAAAGGACCTATAATGACCCATCAATTTCAACTGCCTGACCATGGCAGGGTTGACCACAAGTGTTTTCTGTGGGTTTGAGAAGACTCAGGAAAACACAAGAACCTGTAACAGCTATGTTATCTGCTAATCTTTCCATTTTACATCTTATTAGTAAAAGAATTTGAGGAACAAAAAGTAAAAATTTCTTCCAAGTCCAAACAGAATACTGCTACTGAACAGAGTTGTCTGATACTGTGGTAATGATGTAGTAATTTTGGTGGAATAAATACTTTTAAGACAATCAAATGTTCTAAAACATCCTATTGCTCTCTGGCCCATCCCTGCCCCTTCTCTCCCCTTTTTAAGAGGATGGTGAATACAGAAACTTCAACGTACATAATATTAGAAAAAGTAATTGATGCTAGAGCCAGCTTAAGCCTGATAATCGGGATAAAAGAGGGAAAAGTGCTAAAAAAATTATATATTTCATGCAAGCCTTTTTCTTTTCATGGTATTTTTAAATGAGGAAACATCCCTTTCCTCAGCCTTTAAACCATCTGAAGGCTATCAGTAAACTCGCATTGAGGTGAAAAGGACAGAAAAGATGGAAAACATATATCTGGTGTTGAGTCTTGATTAGAACCTGATTGATGACATTTCATGCTCTGTGCTTTTGCAATGCAAGATATGGCAACTACTGCCACTGCTGGACTGTTTGTGACAGCATTTGTAGCTGCCTTTGTGCCTACAGGTACATAGTACTGTTGTGAAGTTACTCTGTAATGGCTCCTGCTTTTATTCAGGAAAGAAGCAAGGAAAATAAAAAGCAAGATAAGAAATGGGTTTCAGAACCAAAACCAGGACAGAGGATTGATGGCCTCTAAAGTCTTTTTCTAGCCAGAATCTCTCACAGGACAGTACATCAGAGGTCAATGATGTTATTCTGGATCCTGGATTTATTAAAGATGGGGAAGATAAACTGAAACAACTGGAAAACTAATCTGTAGTCCTTTTGGCTCATAAAACAGTCCTGAGAAGGAACAAAGCAGTTGTACTGGAGCAGAACTATCCCGTGTCCTTGTTGCAGTTACCCTGTGCACCTGTAAATGAGTATGGCTCCCAGCCTAAACCCCTTTGGGCCCATGGGCAGTTTGTGCAGCTAAACATCTGTGTGACTGGCTTTGTCTGGGCAATCAACGTTTTACACTGCTGGATGAGACACGATCTGCAAGTCCTGTTTGGGAACGTGTGAGTTGTGTGTTGTTTTCTCCCAGCCCCCTCTAGTTGGCACTGGACACAGGCTGTGCCCTGTTTGTGCCACGGGGGCTGTGGGGTTTTGTTCCGGTGGCCCTGTACTTCCTAATGGGTGCCCCCACGTTGCTGTGCACCAGTGGTAAACCTTCGACCCTCTTTGAAAGCCCCTTCAAAGCAGTCGGGTGAACCAGACATGCTGAGCTGACAAGCATAATATCAGTTGTAATTGTGTGGTTATCTTGCACTTCACATTTGAGATTTTCCCAGTGTTTCACACTTTAAAGATTGTTAATTCAGCCAGAGAACAATTCAACTTTGCAATTTTTATTTATTTATTTTTTGACAGTCAATCCCCACTACTAATTAAGGCTGTTGTTATAATGTTTAATGCAAATGTTAAGGTCATTAACATTTCTCAGCAGGCAAGGTTCAATTTTCTAGGAAGCTCTTTGGTGACTTGCTACTCCCTCAGCTCTCCAGAGTCACTCTCAGAACCTGCTAATGGATGTAAATGTACACATCTGTGCTCACATTTGTACTGGTGGTGCACATGTTCATTTTGCATAATTTTCCTTTCAGCTGGAGCCTTGGAATTGTACTGGGGTTAGAAGTTAATGTCTCCATAAAGCCATTTCCATATGCAAATTGCTCTCTGAAACCTTTAAAGGCAGAAATAAGATTAATATTAATATACAAGTTGTATTATTAAGCTTGTAATACTACTACAGTTTAACAGCTTAAAAACAATTGGGTTCATAGACATTGTATTAACTTTATTAGCCCTGACTTAATACATAATAGGGGGATATTTGCTGATCCGTGAAACTCCTCAGGGTCCAACGAAAGAACCGAGGTGCCTGTTAATTTGTGTTAGATGCACAAAATCACCCGTCACGAAAACAAATGGTGTCGGACTGAAGCACGCCCGTGGAATGACCCCGAGCCAGAAGGGTTTGTTTGCATTATATTCTTTTTTTTTTTCTTATTTGCACATTTATATTTATTTTTGCCCGTCTCTCGGAGGAGGCGGCAAAGTCCGCTGACTTTGAATCGGATGTAAAGAGGGGCCCTGAAGGCGCCCTCGGCCCCCTCGGCCCCCTCGGCCCCCCGCCCGCCACCTGTGCGAGGGCCGGGCCGGGGAGGGGAGGGCCGGGGAGGGAGGGGGGGGG
>JAWWTY010000156.1:44227480-44243860 GCA_035222235.1 Margarornis squamiger | reverse complement strand
GCCGGGAGCGTTCACCGCCCGGGGGAGAGCTGCGCGTACCCACCTACCCCTCGGCTGCTCGCTGCAGTTACTCGTGTCTGGGATATTTCCTCGCTTGGGTCCGCTGAATTGGGCTGCTTTTGAAAGGGTTTTCCTGCGGTTAAGGTCTTGCAAGGCAAAGAAAAATCGGTCACTCGTCTTTCTGTTGTCACGTTTGAATACACTGTGTAAATTATAGGTTAAAGAAGCTCAAATTACAGATTTCCGTGCAAAATGAGTTTTTGTGTTGATATACGACCAGGCAGCCCCTTCCCTGCACATTTGCCTAATTAATGTGTTAAGTAGTCTTCCTGTACTGAAACTCCACTTTTCTCTGTTGATTTTTGTTAATTACTTTGTTGATTAATTGGCTGTGATCAGAATCAACCTTTCTAATTTTTTTCCTTTCCCCGTGGTTTAATCCTTTCTGAGACTTCAGTTTTTCAGAGAGACAAGAGTTATAAAATGCTCGACTGCTTGGCTAGATCAGGCAGTGCTTTGCGGTTCGTGTCTTCTCATACTTCAGTTGCGCCTTTTCCTGGGAAATATCCTTAGGATAACTTCACAGTATTGGTTTGAAGGCACTTTTAGTATTGTCAAGGCAAAAATTTGGCAAACAATGGCATTTCTTGTGAATTGGCTGTGAATCATTCTTGTCTTCTGTGAAATGTGCGTTTTGCAAACTCACTAGTCTGGGCAAGTAAATTTCAAACTACAGGTTGCTTGCAAAATGCTTGTGTTCGGCAATTCTGGCAGGTGGGTGATTTTGTTTTTTCTCTGCCGAGATGACAGACATATACCTTGTGTTACACAGGCGAGCAAGATCCGGACTTTGCCTTAGTATTGACCAGATAAACAGGTTTATGTTACTAGAGTTTGTGTTTTTGCAAAAAAATGCTTGAAAAGTAGTTTCCCCCATCTCTTTGAGATGTATTGTGCAGGATTATGCAACACATCTGACTTTTCTAAATACTTATGTTTCCTAGTGACTAGTTTCCCCTCTTCTCCAAGGATTTTCAGGTTTGATTGATTATAACATAAAACAGTGTTTGCTATGAATTATATTTAATTTGTTATATCATGCTTTTGTCAGGTAAATCTTTGACCTTTCCTGTATACCATTAAAGGCTTCTCATTATATTTGCGTGAAGCTCTCAAGAACAAAGCAAGTAGCAGTAACTCCCTAGCAGATCTAACATACAATTTTCTTTAGATAGAGGAATACAGCTGACAGCTTTAGTGATCTCTGTCCTTTTACAGTTGTGGCTTTTACATTATTTTTAAAACATCAGTGCCATCACGAGCACAGCCTTTCAACTTTCCAGTAAAAGGGTCAGATTTTTTTCCTCGCAAATGTTGCACTGTATCTCAGTTCTGACTAGCTGTACTCTCTTATCATTAAGAACTTTGTCTTTAACTGCACATCTTCCCTTAACTCGAGTTCTTTGGATCAGTGGCATAATTAATACTTGGTGTGATATGGTTGGTTTAGATTACACTCCAAGGGACACAAGGTGAAAAGTTACATCTCAGTAGTGGCCAACTCCCCATCTTGAGTCTTTGTTTGTGCTGCCTTGCCAGCTATCTTGTTAAGAACTAGCAGCTGGTACTGTTCCCTCGTTGAGAAACCCAGACTGTGTGGGGGTTAAAACCATATTGTGAGTGGGCTAAATACATCGTGTTTGTAGAGTCCTTAATTTTCAGCTCTCTCAAGTCTGGCATCGGCAAGTGAAGATGAGAAATGGTATCTATGTGTGTTACAATCTATGTGTGTTGCAAACCTTTCGATGTTTTGCTCTGCAGGGCTTCTGTTTTGCCTATTGTAGAATTGGTGACTTTTTCAGTCAGTGAGACAGTTTCCAAGGTGGCATCAGAAATAAGGTCATGGATTCCCCTGCTCTGACACTTGGCTCCTGGCAGTACCCTTTCTTTGTGCAGCTTTTAACCCGAGTATTGCATTGAGGCTTTGTGCAAAGCACCTGTCGCTATCTTTACCAATAAACAAATAGAATCAGTTTTGAATTGTTGAAAAGTCCTATTAAAGGCCATCTTTGCAAAAATGTTAGCTTTCTCTTTGAAAGTTGGAAAACTAAAATGATCATGAGGAAATGAGCTATAGAACTGTAAAGATTCGTGAGGTTGTGGCAGTCTTCTAACATAATCTTGGTCATCTAAAAGTTGGGTTTATCTAAGATAATCACTTAAGCTCAATCTGTAGTCAGCTTGGGAAGGAGAACCTTCAGAAGGCAATTCTTGGGCAATTTTTTCTGAACTGTTAGTTGTATTAAAAAAAGAACAAAATTAATAAAAGTACTTAATGGCAGAACCAGATTATTTTGTCCTCAGATTTCTTAATACCTTTTCTTTGGAACCTAACATGCTGCATGTGTTCTTAAAGGATTGTGAGTTCTGCTAATGGATGTAATAACTTCACATGTGCTTAACCTTGAGAAAGGAATGCCTGTTTTTGTGTGTTGGATATGAGTATGTATTGTCTTCAGGACTATGGCTGTAATTATGACCATATGAACTTGAGTCCTAGAAAACTAGAAGCCTTACAGCTCAGCTCATACATCTGGAAACTTTAGGGGTTAAATCTTTGCTTCTTGTAAGTGGTGAAAGTTTTTCCAGGGCCTTAAACAGGGCCAGAAATCAATCTAGAGTGTCTATATAGGTAAGATTGCTTCCCAGGTAGGGATTATATGTCCCCTATTGACTTCTGTGATCCATTTTCCCTGTCTTTTAAATGTGCAAATAAGGTGAATGGTGTGGAATGGCCCAAATGTTTTCAAAACTTAATGGGAGGTAAAATTTCAGAGGTTGAGGGTTAAAAAACACAGTCCTGTGGAAATACCAGGGGACACACATCAGGGTTCCAAGATTCTCTTTTCCAAAATAAGTTGAATGCAAATACATGAGTGCATTACTTAGAGCAGGAATGCACCTTTAAAATGAGTATCCTGATCACCTGCATTTACTGTGATGCTTTAAGACAACTGCACTTCAGTTTGCATCTCAGAGCACATAAACTCATTTTGTTTGGGATAAAACTGAGTCAGAAGGACTTGAGCTCATTTAATGTACTCCAAGTGCTAATGCAAATTCAGTCTACAGGATTTGGAGATAATTGGAAGTAAAAGCCACAAAAAAGGTAGTGTGAAAGCTATGCCCTTAATGCCAGGAATTTCACTTTACCACACTGGTCCTACTGGTAAGGTTGTATGCTGCTTATTAGCATAAACTTAGGATATAGCCTCTTGACCAGCTTGTCAACCAATGTTTTAATGTAACATAATCCTTAGTATATATTGACAGAAAAAAATGCAAGGGAAAGAATAAACATCGTGGTATAATGATAAAAATGTTAAGGGAAGACATCAATGCCAGGACAATGTGTCCCTTAGATAACCATAGAAACAAATAGCGCGTTATTTAATAAAAAATACTTTCAAAGGAAGTAGGTTACTGAAAGGTATAAGAAACTTATACATCAGTTCTATAGAGATAAATTTTCTGAAAGAGAACTATAAAATTACAGAGCTTTTGCCCTCATCCATCCCAAAAATCTTTCAATCATTTCTTTGACAGGAAATGTTTCCTAAAATGTTGAAAATATTTTCTCAGTGGTGACATATTCTCAAAGGTCTGTCAGTCCACTACAGCGAAATGTCTAGAATATATGTAAGACTTTCTTAAAGTTTACACCCTTAGATGCGTAAAAGACATGCAAGTCTAAGTTAGTTGCTGTAGTCTTCCTGGAGGGGGATTCACCTCGTTCGAAAATAGATCAGGCAAAGGATCCTCTGAAGGTGCTGTGTTCCTTCTATTGACTATAAACAGAACATCAGGTGACTATCTCAGATGTCTAACTGGGTTTTCTGGAGTTAAATGAGGCATGATTCATCTTGCTTTACTAAGACAACTGAACTAAATGTCTCAACACAATTCCTTTGGCTTGAAACAGAGGACAGAACTGACTGGTATGCTTCAAGATTCTACAGGGGTGCTCTGGCAGTACAAAACTGTCCTAATATTCAAAGAGCAGTCAGTGTGTTCCAGAGCTCAGACTCAAAGTGGAGCTCCTGGTCCAAGGGCAGCAGGCCTGCCTGGTGAGCTGGAGAGAAGGGATGTCCTTTGCTGAGCTGTGTTTCTTGATTCTCTTTCAGGCCAAGTTTTAGTTGGCATTTATAGACATGAATATTTATAGAAAGTAATTCTCTCTGTGGGCTCTTGGGTTTGCCAGCTGTGAAATGAAAGAATTATCTTTTCATTTACTTTTGAAAAAGGGAGTGAGTATATGATACAATAATTTTGCTATCTGAATCAGGGGCCTCTTATGAACAGAAGGTATCATTTTTGCAGAACTTCATGGTGGTTTTGTGGTTCTGTGGGTGATGGAAATGCATGGAAAAAACTCTAAGGACTTTTTAAGAGAAAAAATATTACTAGGTGCATAACTGAAACTAGAACTAGTCAAGCTCCACAGCACAAGGCCAGTTTATTTTCTAATAAAGCCATTTCAGTGGAATAGCTGTAGGGAAGAATTTGGCCTATGAAGTTTAATGATTAGTTGCTGTTTAATTGCTAGTTGCTCCAGAGGACAGACCTGCCAACAGCAATACTCCCTTCTCTCTTATCCTTGTTGTTTCCAATTCACCACGGTTATATCCTATATATAAAAATTATACATGGTGGAAACATCAGGCCCTTGTTCCTAAATTCATCCTAACATATAAGGTACATGAGGAGTAAGGTCTCAGCTGACAGGTGTGTGGATTTTTTGGGGGCTATTCACTGCCAGAATGTCAAATGTCACTGAAGGGGATTAAACCAGAGTAGAATAGATTGGGCAGATCTGGGCTTTCCTCTCCTAAATAACACATCTCTGACCTCTGCAATTTAATTATCCCAGTCCCTCTGAATGGAGGCAGCTGTATTAGGGCTCAGAGTTTGGCACCAGCATGCACTTTTTTTTCCCCGATAAAAATTGCAAAGTCTCCCTGTATTCAGTCTAGGCTATTGATATGAATGTGCTTGGAGCTAAGGCTGATTGAGGGTGGCCACAGACCTTTGCGAGCTGCAGCTCCAAACACCTGCATTAGTTCTTCCAGCGACACTGAAACAAGTGTTAGCTTTCTAGTGATAATTCCTTCTTTTTGGGAAGTTTGTCTTGAAAAAAACCTGAAGTTTTTCTAATTCTGCTAATTTTCAGTAGTTTGTAACATGCTTTTTTTTTGTGTCTGTGTGAATTATGCTGGTGTCAAATTTACAGCACTGACACAGTGAGTCTGGGTAAGAGTCCCAGTCCCTTTGTGGGCCTGTGCCTTTATGAAAGAGAGAGCTAAATACCTCGAGTATTTTAAAATCTACTTGTCTGCATCCCACTTCCAAAACTTGTCCACTGGGTATGGCAGACTTTGCAAAAGGTTAGCTGGATTCAGCTTCCCCGAAGCTGGCAAGAGAGCTGCAACACTGCATTAACATCACCATGAACTGGTATTTCCACATATCATAATGCTGCACTACTGAGACATATTGTGGGCTGAGGAGCAGAGTAACCGTGGTCACTTATGGCTGTGTGAGCTTGGGTGGGGAGGTGGCGTCACCCAACTGCATTACTTCCATTTCCAAAGCAGGTTCAGAAAGCAGATGTGCTGTCAAACACACAACACTGTTAGTAGTGTTACTGAAGAGGGTTTGGGAAGGGAACCTTGGGGTTTCGTTGGTGTTTTTTGATTTTGTGTTTTGTTCGGGTTTTTTTACACTGTTGCTCTACTAAAGCACTTCGATAACACAAAAGAGGTCATGCATTAACCAGAAAGAAGAAAGTTACACAATATCTGACAGCACCCAGAAATGTAATCTGAGTGAAATTCATGTCTAAAAATTTGGGAGATAAGATACTGCATTACCCAATTCCAGCTGAGAGCTGGAATATGTTCATGACTTTCATCTTACTCTCCAAGTTTCCATATGCATAATGGAGAAGTAGAGCATACTTCTGGCTGTATAGAATGGCTAGTCACCTTTTTTTTTTTCCACTAGCAGTTTCTTTAGCTTTGAGCTTGTGTAGCATATGCCAGTACGCACATCTACAGAGCTTGTGTTCCACTGGCTCAAGTCAGGCATACAAGGAGATGCCATCACAGAAGCTTCCCCAGCAAATGGTTTGGTCTACAGGGACCTTCCCCAGGGTGTCTGCACAGCTCTGTTGTGTACCCAATATGTAGTGCTTCCTCCTGTTCCAGTTTTGACAGTTTACTTTGACAATAATGCCCCAATCACTGAGTGATTCAGCCATTGTCCCACTCTGGGGCAGCTGCTTCATATGAATCTTAATGTATAATGCTACACATTTTTTAACATCCTGAATGCTTTGTAACTGGGCATTTGTGCCAGATTAAAATATGAGCATCTCGTGTAAGCCATGCAATAACATTGGTATTAATTATTTGATGTCCTTGAGCATGAGGTGCAACTGGTTCTTCTTTTGGTCAAGAACTTTGTTTCTGCTTCAGATATATTTTGGTAATATTATATAAAATACTGGGTACCTTTATCTTCACTCTTTCTGCAAGCATTTTTTTTTCTAGAGTTGCTTTTCATTCTCTTGAAACAGGAGTAGCCATGCTAAAGGAACAGCACCATCAAGTCTAATGGACCTATATTTAGGGTGTCTAAAATAGAGAGTGACAACAAATGTGATATTTGTGGGTTGCCCTGAAGGGCTGCAGTGTCCTGGCATCACGCTAAGTTGCATAATCTCAATTGAATCTTCAGACACTGGAAATGAGGAAAGACTGGTTGGATCATCACAAGAATTTTCTGACAAGGAGTCTTGTTCCCTGTGATACCTCTTCCAGAGTATTCTTTTTCGTCTGGCTTTAAATAATCAAGCAGGACTTCCTTAAAAGGAAAGACAACTTCACACTTTAATGTTGCCTTTCTCTGTAGCAATCAAAAAGGATCTCCTTTATGATGAAAATTCGTTTTTAAACTCTTTTCATTGGAAGGGTGCTGCTGATACAGATTAGAAGTTATAAAAGATGTTATATAGAAGTACAGTATATAGGAATTATTTATATATAAATAGTTGTTAGCTATATGGAAGTACAGAGAAGGCTTGAACAGAAGATGACTTTCTTGCTCAGTGTTTCTAATCTCCTTTTCCAGCCAATATTCATCACAAGAAAACTGCTTTCATTCAGGGCTGCATCGCTTCCCTCAATAGTCCTTGTCTTCCTGATGGTTTCACAGTTGGATTCTGTGTTTTCTCTCACTCTGAATCTGTTCTCCTGTTCTGTGCATACTCACAGCTCAGCTAGATCAATGCTCATCCTCTCTGTAGGCATACAGCCTCCAGTGAACCTCTCTGCCTAGAGAATTCCGTTTCTCCCTTGTCTTTGAATGTGGCTAGTGTTTGAGGGCTTGACTTCTTGCTTGCTTGCTTGCTTTCCCCTTGCTTTCTTAGTCAAAATGAGAGTTTAACTGATACGGATTGATGACAAATGGTTATACCCACCATTTCCATTGAAGATGTTTTTACCCAGCTTCTAGCATTAACTTAGTTGTAATTCAGAAAATAAAGCCCTGATTTTATTTGTGCGATTGAAACCTTAGGCACAGGAAAAATTCTGCCATCTCTCCTTTTACTAATGGAAGCAGGGTCAGTTTTTGAGTTGTACAGTAAATACTTGAAAAGCAGTAATTAACTGCAATGCATACAGGCAGTTTGGGTTAAAAGGCTGCAGTTTGGGAAGTTATCCTTCAAGTTTCCAGGCAATTACATGACTGGAGTCTTCAATTACACTTTGAATGCATCATGTATCCACAGCAAGCTGTAGTGAAAGTCCTGAAATGTAGAACTTCTAATTTTCCAACATTTTGTCTGGAATTCTGCCTTGGTTTTTGCCTGCTATATATTACTTCTAATTATAAAAAAAAAAAAAAATAAAAAAAAAATTCCTTTTTTGTATTGCTGCTCTTCTACAGTGCCTGTCTATGTTCCTCAGGTTTTTGGAAGTACAAGTAATAGAGAAGGAAGTTGTAGAATTTATCACCGGTACTAGGTTTTGAATCTCTGTCTCTCATTATGAGGCATCCAGAACCCATGAGGTATTTCTAAGGCATGGTCTTGGTGAAAGGAGAGCCATTATTGCCTTCTGAACTGCCTAAATATCCTGGTATTGCCTGCAGGAGAGCATCTTAGATGTTTTCTCTTTCTCTGGGGAAAGCAGAAGAGCTTCTGTGGCAGAAAAATTTTGATGTAGAGAAAACAGCAGCTCTTGACCTTTCAGCTATTAGCCTTGACACAAATATTCCTGAGGGAGATGCTTATGACTTTCTTACCAATGCATCTCCCACAGAGTCTCTTCTCTTACTATCACTGAAATGTGAGCTTCCAGCAAAGCTGGGATGTGTGCTTGTGGGATATGGTTTTATGTGTGGTGGTTGTGTTCTTGTGGCCTGTAGAAAATAAGGGCATTCCAGGTCACCTTGGCTTTAATGCTGCTTCTGCCACTGACTTGAAGTGTGGATTTAGATAGATCCCTTTGTATCTATTGAAATAATTGGATCTGGTCATTAGTTAGTGTGCCTGCACTGGGTCCTGTTCTCAGGGAGACTCCTAATCTGCTTTTCTGTCGTTCAGTGTGCCAGATGGCTCTAGTCATCTTAGTACCACGCTTTGCCTCACTCCATCTCTGACTAAGATCGCTAGGAGACAGTAGTAATGACCTACCTTGTAACAGCACAAAGTGGATTTGCTCAGGCTCTGCAGACAGAGTACTGTCAAGGCTCTTGTTACCATTCATTTAGATGTAATCCATAATGGGCAAAGCTATCCTTTCCTCCAGGAAGGCTCCAGGAGTTTCACAAGGCATATCCATTTGGCTCCCTTTGAGCCCTAGTTCTTCTTTTCATGTAAATGAGTGTTACATGCACTAGGTAGTGACTGCGATTCTTAAGCTACATATGAAGTCATGGAGCTCATGTAATAACAGGTATGAATCAGAGTAAGTAAAAATAGTGTAAGATCTAAAACAGTTTTACCAGAGATTTTCTCAGGGAAATTTATAAACTGAGGGAGCTGTATACATGGAGAAAACATTGTCAATATTAAGAATACAATAATCAACCAAATACGACTTTGTTCCTGTCATCATCTAGGTCATTCATAAGATAATTTTATCTCAGGCATTTAGGCAGAGGCATGTACAATGACATTTTTCATTAAGAGTAATATCCAAATCCAGTTCCTTTACTTCACTGGGTTTCTCAAGTTTAGTTGGTTTTCAGGTTTTTGGGGGTTTTTTGGGTTTTTTTTTCCTGTTATTTATCTCTGGGTTTTGTTTATGCTGTGGCACCTTGAAGTACTCAGGACTTTCTTTTGATGCTTGAGAACAGAGTTCCAATTTGGAGTTTGTTTTTTATTCAGATCACGATGTGCTCATGGTCAGTGCTTATTACAGGCCAAGCTGAGAGGAAGAGCCATGAGCTCTCTCTCACTGGGAAATTTGCCCAAGGCAGCAATCATTCCTCAGTTCATGCTACCAGAATTGTCTGTACAGGTTTGCCAAACATGTGATCAAGATAAAATTACTTGTTTTTCCTTGAGGCTTTCCTGGTGGTAGTGAGGCTTGATTGTTACAACAAAAGCCATGGTCACAGTCTTTCCTTTTTTACTGTCCCTTTGGCTTACTTTCTCTTTCTGCTACGTGGAATTTAACAGCTTGTCTAGTTGTTTTCCCTTCCGTGGTCTCCTACAATAACCAAATACAAACTGCAGTAACCAGGTAATGTTTCAGTTCCTGGGACTGTAAGGGAACGTATAAGCAAGAAAACCAGTATCACTGTATGGATTACTGGATTTTTTTCAGTGGTGCTGCAGTGTAAGGCAATAAATTTAGAGAGTCTAGACGTTTAGCACAATCTTGGTATCAATTCTACATTTGGAAAAAAACCCAGGCAAACAAGTAGATTTCTCAATTTTTTTATTATGATTTTTTTCTCCTTCTGTTTTTCCGTGTAACCTAGTAACTCGGGGTAGTGATCAGAAAGCCTTCTGCAGCTGCATCATATGGATGTAACTTGTAGCCATTGGAAAAATTAGCCTTAGTACTTGAAATGATTAACAGTGCCAAGCTGTTTCTTTTAAGCAGAATTGAAATCTACTGAGAAACAATGTTTGAGTTTGCTGTCCAGACATGTGAGTAATTAAATACTTTGAATGGTATGTTTACAAAAACACCATTCAATTACAGATATTCCTGAATTCCATTACAGATCCTTCTGATACTTCTACACCTCAGTAGTGCCACAAACCATTACTAGTGTTGGTGTTTGTACTCACACAGGGTGCAAAGGTCCCACCAAAAGTGAGGGCTTATTGTACAAGGTGCTGCTGGTGTAAGACTTCTGGCATAGGATAAGTATGTATCTTTCTCAAATACATGTTTTTGACTTAGGAAAATAAAGAGAGAAGGACTCTGTTGCTAGAGTGGAGTTGTACAAAAGGACAGATAGGTAGTCACATCACAAGAAGGACTGGTTATAAACTGTAAACTTACATAGTTTTGAAATTAGTTATCAAACAAGTTTTTTCATTTTAGAATGGATCTTCATCAGTTTTAAAAAGGGATTGCGTAATGTGGTTGATCAAAACATTAGGAGGACTAGAGAGGCAAGGAGTTTTGCTCCAGCTGTGTGATCTCTACCTGTTGGAGAACTGGAAATAGCTGTCACCTACTTGTGACTCAGATTTACATGTACCACTGTGAAACTGTAATGTGAAAAAGGGACACCCAAAGCAGAAATTTCAGCCTCTTAGAGGGTTTTTTGCCACATGGTCAAATAACTACGTTGGAATTGATGGGAAGAATCATTGAGGTCAGCAGGTATAACATCAATTTTACCTGAATTTACTGTGTAATAGTAACAAACAAACAAACTTCTGATTCTGATAAATTAGTTTAGTTTTTTTTAAACCAGTGCAGCACTGAAAGCTTAATGCACATAATAACACAAATCCAGAAGTAACAATCTGATACAAATCCCATTCATGTAGAGAGAAATAATACTGGCCTGGCCTGGTAATATCTTGTTCCAAGAGATGTGTTTCCATCTGCTTTTGTTTGGTCTTTGTAGAATAAACCTTTGCTTTAACTGTAGCTCACTTGGAGTTTAAAGGATTCATTTATTCTGTTAGTCCTTGTAGACTCCAAAATTGTTTCTCCATGAATAGTCATAGATGTTTGAGAAGTCTGAAGGACAGGAAGAAACACACCGAAGTTCACTTGCCCAGTACTCACTGCAGTGTTTGAATAGCGGGGGCTGATTGCTTTGCTACAGACAGGATTCAGGTTTATCCACAGTGTCAAATGGTTCCTCTGGAGACATTTACCTCTGTACTAGTTCTGCAAATTACAGCATCATTGTGTTCACTGAAAGCACTGTGGCGTTGGTATTGTGCTGGCTGAGGCTCCTTGGTTCACAGTGGGGTTGGCTTAGGTCTTTCTCTAAAGTAGGATTTTGGAGAGTGAAGAGGGGTGAAAAATAATTTGTGGATGAAGATGTATTTTTTCCACATAGTCTGCACAGCAGGTAGCTGTACATGATTCATAATTCTGTACAAGCATTTAGTTCAAGGGGTGGGGTTGAGAGTTTTTTTGTGAATGTTAAGAGAATGCAAAATTCTGGGGTTTGGTGGTTTGTTTTTTTGGTTTTGTTTTTTAATCCTAAGATATGCATCCTCAAAATGCCTCTGTTCTGAATATCTTTGAAGTTATTAGCTACTCAGACTCCCTTTCATTTCTTTCAGGCTGCTTGTACTAAAGGTGTGATAATCCTGATAAGTCAATAGTCTCTTTTATTTACCAAACTTGGAAGTCTGTAGAAAATTCCAGTCGTGGTAAAGTTGTATGGCCTGCAATGCACAGTATTCTCATGCTTTTCTGGGCTCTTAGTGTTCACTATCCATTTTAAAGTGCTAATTTTGCTGTCTTCCCTCTTTCATAGCTTTTTTCCCCTTGAAGTTAAAAAAAAAAAAAAAAATTAGGGAGAGCTCTACTGCGATCTCTCTGCATCAAGGGCAAGATAAATTGTTTTCTTTTTTCATTTCCTGCTACTTCATGCGTCCGTCAGGACTTTTCCAGGAGAAGGGAGAGGTCAGTATCCAGTTGTCTGTGAAAAGAAGACTTAGTTACAGATATTTAAACAAGCCCAAAACAAACAGCTTAATTGGTCACAGGAGGAAAACAAGATGCCAAGGTCATCCTCTCCTTCCCTCATACGGCATCCAAGTGACCCTAAACATCTGATTATGTTTTTCTCTTAGTTTGCGTCTATGTTTAGCTTTGTAGTTTCTGTTAACAGCACCCAAAACGGATGTTGTGTGAGGCAGGCAAACTTAACTGCCCACAATGCTTGAAGACAGGTGTCGTGCCATAGGAGTGGAGGAAAAGGGGTTGGAGCTCAAGTGCCACTGGTTCTCCTGCAGTACGGAATTGATTGTGTAACAAGGAAAAAATATGCAGGATGGCTGATCAGGGGGCCATAGGCTCTGGAAAGTCTACAGTGAGGGGATCAGTCTTACGGCAAATTGCACTTACCCATCGGGATTGTCTCTAGGAATTCCTTTCTGTAGTTGCAGGAAACTGCATTTTATGTTCAATTCTGCTTGAAAAGATTCATCTTCAAACAATGAACATGAATTCATGAATTCTCTGTAGGTGTCAGGCAGGTTTGTGACTTCCAAACTTTTGAAGTTTTCAGCTTGTTCTTGACTGCTGACCTGCCTTCAGCAGACAAATGACTTTGTGGCCCTGAGAAGAATAATCATATTGAAAGGTATTTAATGATCTGCTTCCTTCAGAAAATGCTTAAAGATTGAATGCAGTTAAATATCAGTCTGCTTTTCGATCTAAACGTTGTTAATGTAGGGTTAAGAGAAGTCTCAGTGAAGTACCTGTTTTTGTACACTAACCTGAAGTTTCACCTGGAAAAACCCCTTAGTTAGGAGAGAGACAGCAGGTCAAGAGATGCAGCTTAAGGCTCTTTAAAATAGAGGCTGAATTTCACTATTTTCGGGTACTTGAATACCATGGCAACAAGAGCTTCAATGCTTGAGATAATTGGGGACAGAATTTGTGTGCTTCCCTGGGAGGAGTCCTCAGAGAGTTTTGAAGTGGTTTGCAAGTCTGAGGTGGTCATGGGTGCTTGTCGGAGAGGATTTCTCTCCCTGGACCTGATTCTTCCAGTTAGTTACTAGCCAGCAGCCAGAGCACACTGCAGTGTTCCCTTCCATCTAGCAGATTCCCAGATCTGTGTGGGCTGCAGATTGCAGCCCATTGCAGGGCCTATGGAAGTAAGTTGCCATGTCTGTAAAAACATTTTCTGGACTACAGCAAAATCATGCTTAAGTCCAGAAAAGATCTAAGATGTTTTTTTAAAATTAAAATGTGAAGTTCCTGTTAAACAGCAGAGTTGAAAGCTGAGAGGGCACCTCTCTGTACCCAGGTCAAGAGTCATTGGCAACTCATCCTGATTCCAAAGATAGCTACATAAATGTCATTGATAATGAAACATGCAGCTTATTGATTGCTCTTGAGAGGGATCAGACATTGTGAGTAGCAATATGAGCGAGAACATGTTGACATCATGAAGTGAGGTTTAGGTTACATCATAATCAAAATTTTGCTAAACCTGGGAGAATCTCCTCCTTACTGCTCTTTCTGGGGTTATAAGAGGCATGGTTTCTTGATCAAGGAATAAAACATTGATTTTTGGTGATGGACTGCTTTAACATGGGGATGTTTGAAGACCCCTCAGATGCTTTAAATCAAGGAGTTGCTCAAGGGTAGCCCTCCTCTAGACACAGGTGACATTCCTGTCTCAAATGTGGTTGTACTTTGACAGTACTGTGCCTCTACTAAATAAATTGATTTAGCATTCTATATTATAAAAAATGGTGGCACTAATTTCTCCCATTAATTTTCTAAAAGAGGTAATTTACTTATTTCTTATCTTAACAGCACTTGAAACTGCAAAGGAGGGGTTTCTGTCTTGTTGGCTCATCCTCACCGTACCTCTCCCATTTCTTCTTCCTCCTCATAATCCCCAAGTGAAGATGAGTAGCCTCCTGCGAATATGACGTCTGTGACTAGTGTCATTGCCTCCCACCAGTCTGAGTGGGTGTCCTTCACTGATGAGCTGCTTCTCCCTGTTAGCCCACGAGGTAAGGTGTTTCTCATTTTCTTTAAAACTGGTGAGACTTTCTTTGTTTGAATTAGACCAACTGCTGTCATATATCTGACATCATAGTGCTTGCCTTCTAATTGGAAGCAGTATGAGCAGAGGTTGAATTATGTCTTGCTACTCCTATGTAACAGAAGAACTTGGGCCAAAAAGGTAAATTATTCTGCTGATGTGATCTAATGTAGATTTGTTACAGGCTCTGGATCTGTCCTTCAAAATTCAAGGCAGTATTTAACTGACCATAGAGGAAATGTCACCTATTATAGTCAAATGCAAAACTATGTCCAATGTTAATCTAAAAACTGCATTAGGTAAAGGATAACTTTCTACAGTTAGTGGCAAATTTTATGTATTTCAATAAAAAACATTGAAGTAATGATGAGTCCTGACAATCTTTCTGTTGTCTTTATTTTAGGTAGCACTGAAGAGCCTCTGGAAAAATGTTTTAATTCCTCAGACACCTCCCCAGAAGAGAACCAAAATGCAGATGGAGTATTTCAAGACCTTTTCCACCCAGAGCTGGAAGAGGCAGCTGACAGACACAAGGTGGATTCTGCTGTGCTTAGTAACCATGTATGTCCCAGCACTGATCTGTCATCATCCATCAGTGCTTGGGTCCAGTTTGAAGATGCACCGTGGACTAGTGCTTCATCAGCCCACCCACAAGCAGGTGAGGCAAAAGCAAAGAGAAGGTGCATTCCCGTACAATAGCAAAATACAGTAAGAACCTACAGGAATTTTTTGTTGCTCTTTGGTTTCTCAAAGGTTGACCTTTGACTAGTTTGTATTGTATTTTAACACAAGTAATGTTACCGGTTTCAAAAAGGGCTCATGCTATCATTTTAGGTTGAACTAGCAACATTTTCTTTTTATAAAGAAAATGAAAGCTCTCTGTGATTCATTCCACCTGTGTCTTGACTGAGTCTTGGACACTGCCAAAATGCATTCATCAGGAAACAGGATAAAGGTGTTTTCAATAGTGACATTTAGAGATATGAACAGCTGTCTAAAAGGTCTGACCCCTGTTTGCCTCTGTAACCTGGAACTGAAAAAACAGCGATTGTTGTACTCTGTGGTCATAGACCATACCTGTTCACAGTCCCCATGCAGTTTTTGCCAGCTGAGACCAGCAGTTGGTGTGCCAGTGCCCATCAGTACTTTCTGCTGTCTTTTGGTACTCTGATTTAGCAGCTGCAGAATTACAAAGACAACAGAAGTTTACCCTAATTTCAGTACTGCATGCACTTTTCTTCAAATGTAACAGTTCTTTCTGACGTACTTTAAAGATGCGTGCAAATCCTCTGGCTTCCCTCATCAGCTTATGCTAACTGATGTGGCTGTATGAGCTTCCAGATTTTGTGTATGAACAGACTTTTGTCCTTCCTTGCAGGAGGTTGTGGAGTAATTGCCCAAGAAAACAGTTTACCTTTTCATGTTTAAATTGAGACTCTCTCTTAATAATTCCACTTTGTGACTCCTAGTTAATAAAGCAGTTTAAAGAGTTATAGCTTTTCTCTGCTCACTGAATCCATTAAATATTCCCTGTGACATGAATAAGACTTCTGTTAGAAAACTTGGATTTTCAGCTTTGAGTTGGGTTTTGGGTAAACTACCCCTGGATTTCCATCTGCTCTTTTTGTGGGTGCTACAGTCTAGTCCATTTGAGACAGTGGTTAGACCTTTGTGCAGGAGAAGTGGGTGAATCTTCAGGTAAAAAGAAGTTTCTCTGGCCTTTTTATCTTTATATTTATTTGATGGTTCTTATTCTTATTTCTTGCAAATATTTACTGATCCTGGTGATGTGGAGAGAAGGAAGAGCATTTACACCATGAGTGTAGATCTGTAAAACTGAGGTGCTCTACCCCTCTCTAGTTTCATGGTTAAGTGAGCCTTATGCTTCCTCATACAGCCACATACTTTTTCAAATGGGACTGTTGGTTGCTGTGACACTCTATCTCCTTCCTAATGTTGTTATGTCCTTTTTAACTGAAAAACTCATAAATGCACCTTCTCCTTAAATGAAAAAAAAACCAAACCAAACCAAAAAAACTTCGCTCAACATAAATAAAGCTAGTCTTAAGAAAGAGACTTCCATGAAACTGATTTTAT
>JAWWTY010000156.1:44198142-44227380 GCA_035222235.1 Margarornis squamiger | reverse complement strand
AAACCAAACCAAAAAAACTTCGCTCAACATAAATAAAGCTAGTCTTAAGAAAGAGACTTCCATGAAACTGATTTTATAATGTATTACTTGATTTCTCATCCTTACAGGAATGTGGCCCAGTCTTAAGATATGTGCTTAGCAAAAGCACTACCTCTTGGTTTGTGTTTTCACTAAGAGGGGATACAAGGCTGTAGGCAGAGGCCTAAGATATCCAAATGAGGAAATTAGAAAAGACTTTCCAATAGTATTTCAGGTTTGAAGAAGACACTCATTTGTGCCCTTGTAGAAGCTTGTCCTATGTGATCCGTGTCACTGAGGGAGGATATTTACAAGCTAACTTTCAGTGTCTGCCTGAGATTCATGGAGGAGGGTGGTTCTCCTAGAGTCAGGTCAGGATGTCCTCTGTCTAATTCTTGCGTGGGAGGCTATTATTCTGTGAACTGTATAGGAACCCTAAGGAGGTTTCCTAAGGATATTTTAAAATCCTTATTTATGAGCTGGTCCCATTCCTATTCTGTGTTTATAAATGGCCAGACCAGTGCAGCTGACAGCCTCTGAAGAGAAGGTCATGGGGTAGAAAGAGATGACAGCTCTTTGTTTCTGGCCCTCTACTCTGAGAGACATTTGACAGCAAGAGGTAGGATAAACTTCAGCCTAGTTGTTCTCAATTAATCTGCAGATCACATCTTTTTCTATGGGCGGCAGCAAGGCTGGAGACTTTGTGTTACAAGCTCCATAGGCTGACACGCTCAGTGGAAAGCCTGTGGTGACAGCAATTATTCATTTCCAGTAGCAAACAGTCTGCATAAGAACAATAGCTAATACCCAGACTGGGGGGGTGGACGAGTATAAAGGCCAAGTCCGAACAGAAGGATCGGTGTGAGAAGGATGGAGACGTTTGAAATCTGTTTCCTGTGCAGGCAGCTGTGAAGAGCAATGTCCTGAAGGCTCAGCACCCCTGGTCACATTCCTGTCAGGGCTCCAGGACTGTCAGGAAATTGTCTGTCTGTCTGTCCACGCTCAAGCAACTGCTCTGCTGACTAGATAATTACCCAGGCTGATGGCCAGGCTGCTTGGAAACACATTTTGAAAAGGTTTTGCAAGGGGGGGATTTCCAGAGTGCCGTGAGAGCGGAGAGGATGGGTCCTAGGAGAGAGCGCTATTGTCTTACTCTGACTTTAGAGCTACAGTATTTTTGCACTGGTTCCCCCAAAAGCAAGTATTTGTCCCAAAGTACTCACAGTCTAAAAAAGTAACAATATAAAGACAACTGGAATGTAGTGGTTATCCTATAGGAACTATGTTTAAAAGAAGCCCAAGGCTAATGCTGGACCCTTGTTGTCCTGGGAAAAGTGAAGGCATTATTGGGGTAGCAGAAATCAGGGGGACTGAGCACAAGAAACAGGGCTGAACAAACAAGCGGGAAATTTGGAAGATGAGAAGAAAGGTCAAAACCCTGAGGTATAGAAATGAAAAACATCCATAGTGAGCCTCACACTGAAAATTATCTTTATTTAGAATGTTCTTGTAAACATTCATTCTACCACCTTCATGCAGAGTAAATGCTAAGCAAAATGTTTGTTTCAAAATATTTCTACATTTTGGATTTATGCATAGTTAACTCACAGGTACCAAATCATGTGAATTTCTCCCCAAGACGCAAAAACTCTTGAGTGAGGCCACAGAAATATTTAGTCATAGAAATTATGTATTGTGGTGCCCTCTTGCCTGTTTTCCTTTTGCCGGGAAAAGAAGAAATTTTACTTTTATATTTTTATCAGGCTAGTCAAACTGATACTGCAAAAGTGAAAAAGTAGATTTTTAGGCTTACATGAATGTTCCTATCACAAATGTTACATAATCTGTAAATGATCACAGCCAGTGGGTGACATAACATTTGCATTTGTTACACAATGGGCCTCCATCTCACAATCTCATATTCTATAGGTGTTAGCTCCACTCTTCAATTCAAAGAGGTATTCAGCAAAGGACCAAAATTAGAATAAGGCAAGATCTGTTACATCATCTGTCCTACACACACACACACACACACACACACACACACACACACACACACACACACATGCACACACACACACACACAGCCACCCCCACTTCTTTCCAAGAGCTTTGTCTGGTTTTAAATGGCTCAAGTAACTTGGACTCCTGCTATGTCACTCGAGAAGCTATCCAACAGTATGGCAAATTTCAGCTGAACTATTTTGTGCTGCTCTGTCTGAAAATAGGCAATACATGCAAGACAAGATCAGCAGCTGGAAACAAGATCAACTGTATTGCTGTCTTAAAATCAGAAAAATCTGAGGTCCTACATGATAGGAAAGGAAATGATGCTAACAAGGTTTATTGTACTACAGTGTAGGGATCAAGGAACAGGTCCTCAAAACATCAGGGGAATGAGTGCTTCAAGGTAAGTCTGTGTATTAAAGGCCAATTAATTATATTAAGAACAAACATGTCAAGAAAAGTAAAATGCATGTGGAAGGAAACATTTTTCAGTTTAGGAAACAATGTGTTGATTTTCAGTGCCCAACTTGTGCTACAGAATTTGCATTTTAGGGATAGCTCTGGCACTGGTCTTTCAGCATAAACAGATTTCTGGGAAATTCCTGCAGCAGAAAGGCTGTGACTCTGCATCTAATAGCATTAGAGGACAAATTAAAAATTTCTGCAAAAAAGCCCTACCTCATTTAGGAATTTGGCTGCAGCATTTCCAGGAATCTGGCGAGCAGCAGGAGCATTTGAAGAGGGTCCTTAAACATGTGTAGGTGTTTACTTTTGCTTGTCTTGCTTTTTCGGGTTGATAGATAGCCTTTTGGCTCAGCACAGGGGAAAATGCACTTTTACTAGTTCTAAGGGTTAGTGTTGGGCAACCTAGAACAGACACAGGTGAAAGTTGACTATAGTAAAATTTTAAAGAATTTTTTCTGTTACAGAAAAAGCTGTCTATGGTTACAGTTTTCCAAATGACAAGACTCTTTCTTTAGAAAAAAAACAATTCTATTATTTCAAAATTACCCTACTTACCTGGAATGAAATTAATTTGCTTCTATATAGAAGTATTTGGCAACACTAGTCCAGTCAGTCTCCCTGTTGAACAAAAATTGGAAAGCACAAAACTAGTTGGCAGTACACGAGTTATTATATCTTACGTGTTTCTAAATTAGCTGGTGTTTTTTCATATTGCTGTGACTGACGTTAAACAAAAAAAGAAATACTGCAAATCTAAAGTTGGGGGTTTTTTAATAAAATAATTTCACAGTTTCTAGAATTCCAAATATAAAACACACTTTAAAAACTTGACTCTTGTTGGTGATTTACATAAGGAGCTCAGCTTTTCAGCTTGTCCTCTATCTCCAAATAAAATGCTCTGTCTGTCAAAGCAATTTAAGGTGAAGTTTTGAGGGTGGCATTTCAGGTGCCTCATGCCATGTTTAACAAAAGGACTGAGAGAGGGACTGACAGATTATAATCATACACTTGTCATCCTTTCTCTACAGGCATCAAGCACAGCACAGTGTGCAGTTACTGGAGGGAGGAGTGAGGGGGTTTGGTCATGCCTCTAACACAACAACTGTCAATCTCTGCAATAAGGAGACAACTCTGACTTTCAGCTCCTCATCCTTAGGGATGGCTCTACTCAGAAGCTGCTCAGTACGTAGGCTCACAGCTGTACACATATAAATATATCAGTGCCTGCTTACCTGAGGCTAACAGTGCAGATATGTAAAATAAATTCTTATGTCTCAAAAGCAAGGCAGGGAGCACTGTTTGGATATTCCCTTTATGCACACAGCAACATTTCCATAACCAGGTGTGCCATCACATCACTTGGATGGAGTAGAGAAATAAGTCCTCTTTAACATCAATTTGCCATTTTCTTCTGAAGTATCAAGTGATGTTATCGGCAAAGAGTATACAATGTAAAGAGCATATAATACGAGTTCATAGCAGTGGGTGTGTATGATTGGGTTCTAGACTCTGGGTGGTGATTAGGCAGGACTTAACTGTTTGACATGCAAGTCTGGCAAATGAGTAGAGCAGGATTTTCGGTCTGCAGTGAACAGAAATGTTATGCAGTATATTCAGATTGGGACACTCCACCCCACATGTTCAGAAACAAAAGCCATTCCTAGTGCACACCAATAGGTCAATTTCAGTTTATTTTTATATTCCTCCTCCCATGTGGAGCATTCCTGAGATGATGAATGCATTTGAGTGGGTGTCACAGATAGGGAATGCTAATTAAATATAATAAAACTTCAAAAAAATCTGTGGTACTGTAAAAACTCTGCTGTGTTGCACAACACACATATTCAGATCTTGTCAGCAGTGTCAGAAACGTGAAATCTTTTTCTGAAAACTCACAGCTTCTCCAATACTTGAACAACAGGAAAGTGTACAGCTGCCAGCAGTATGGGATCTAAGCAGACAGCTGAGTAGTGCTAGAGGGAAAAAGTGCCAGGCACTAGTTAAATTGCTGTGTGTTTGTTATAAAATAACTGTGTTGCTGTGGATGTTGGAGTGTGTATTACAGAGCCTCAGTACACTGATCTAGCATGCCTTTGGAATACTTGTGATCTTCTGGAAGATTGCCCCGTGTGTCTCTAACCAATACCTGTTTTCTGCAACCAGTGTCTGCATCAAAAGCACTGAGCTGGACTTCCCCCTCTTCCAACTCTTCTGAGAGGCAAGCCCGTGCCTCAGAGAGCAGCTGGACAACCAACTCAGAGGACACCAGCAGCCCAAGCATTGCTCCCTCCTACACAGATCTGCAGTCAATTAATACTGAAGACTTGACCAGTGGTAGAACATCTGCAGCAGATTCAGCTGGTAAGAGGGAAGCCTTGAAGCTCCCATCTCAGTCTTTTTGATGCTACTCAAACTCACTGCTCAGAATTGAGCCACAGGGGAACAAACTCTAGAATTAGGCAGACTAACACTTTGTTCTACTCCAATTCCCAAATAATCACACTTGGATTTTATGTCCTGCTGACATATGCAGACTCCTGAAGTAAGAGCCAAATGCAACTATGTACCTGTTGGTGGACTTGAACCATTTCTGATTTTCACATCAGCTTAAGCTGATCAAGGAGCTAGTTTTCAGTATATTATGGGAGAGGTTGGATGCCTTTCCTGACTTTCCATGCAGAAATTTTCTTAATTTGATGGTGTATTCAGATGGGGTAGGTCCAGCTCTTCATGGCCCACTCTGTTTCAGTGAGTGCCAAGACACAGATCATTTGCTGGATGTGTTCTTTGTACCGTGCTTTGCAATGTTACTGCACAGTAATGCAGAGAGAGTGTAGGAGATGACAGAGGGTGGTTCAGTAGCAGATTTTTACCATTTAGGGATCCTATATCTGACCTCGTAGGGCTCTATTCAGATGGAAAAATGTGCTGCATGGCATTGTAGCTCATTGCTCCTCAGTTGTACTCAAGGTAATCTCTGAAGCAGGAGAAATAAAGCAGAGTGGTGCCACTCGTGTCATGCAGAATTGGGATGATGGGAACTCCTGAATGACAAACTTAGCTCTCACAGCACATAAAAAATACTGACATGTCAGGGCATAAAAAGGCAAAAAAAAATACACAGCTCCAGGAGGAAGCACCTGCAGTATGTTGAAAGCTGTTCAACCCAAGCTGATGAAGATCAGTAGCTCCCCAATTTGGTGGTGAAAATTGAATCTTTGGTGTCGCCATAGTTCAGGCATGTGAGATATTTAATATATTTTCTCTCAGGTGATGAATGTAACAATATGTGTGAAATAAGATCTGTTTTGGGAGGATGGACCTCCTAAGCCTCACTAAGATCGTGCATCTCTTCCGTAAGAAACATATGCATACATCACCTGCAAAGAGTATTATTTAATGGCTCAGTGAAGCTGGGTTGTTCATCAAGGCAGGTTTATAAACAACAGCATAGTAGGCACTGGCTCAGTGCTTAAGATGAAAGATTCATGGAGAAGTAGTAGTTACTTTGAATAAGTAGAGACATTTCTTTCTTCAAATAATAAAGCTACCACAAATCTGTCTGATCATTTTTGTTTTAGAATACTTTGCTTGTCTGTACTTCTGAGTTTGGACAGGCAGCAAAGTTCACAGCAGTGAAGGTAAATGTTACATAAGCAGAGCTGAAAAAGATTTTCCTTTCTATCAAAGTGCAGCTAGAAGATGCTGCACTTTATTGCCTGTACGAGTTTGAATTCTGGCACCAAGAAGCCTTTAATATTATCCTTATCTTTGTCAGCACAAGGGGCTATTTAGCCTGCAGCAGCTAGCCAATAAATGTGGGTCAAGTGATAGCAGACTGTCCATTTAACATGGGCATGTTTACACGGTTATAACAGCAAGCACTTTGCAACAGCTGGGGTTTCACAGTCTGTGTGAAGCTGTATTTGGTGCTGGTGAAGTGGCCCCTTGCCTCAGCTTCTTGCCAGGCCTTGCCGTGTCGCTCAGCTTGGATCAATGAGCATGAAAAGAAGGCAGAACTTTGGCCTTTGTGCTGTGCTCTGCAAGATAAGTAACACAGGACATCTCTGTTACTGATACAATACAAGTATTTGTTCGTTCTGTAGCAGATGCCTGTCTCAGCTTTCAAAAAAGGCCAAATATCTACGAGTCAGAGGAGCAAGGGAGAGGCCTTCTTGTAACTGTGATTATAGATCTGGAAGCACTGAGATCTGCTCTGAGGTTGTGCACAAATACCTCACAACTTGATTTGGATTTCTGCATTTTACTATTCTTCTCTAAAATAATTTTTATTTATATAAATTAAAGTATTGACTTGTATATAAAAAAATAATTACATACCATCAATATGTATATAATAAATATAGATATTTGTATAGCTCATAAACTATATATTCTAAATGTAATAGGATATATGATAGAATCTATCTATATTATATAATAAAGCTATGAGTGTGTATGTCTGTGTGTAGACATAAGTTTCCTGACAGCAATTTTAGGTGCATTGCTGCTAGTTCTGTTGTTTCTGTTGTGATTTGTATCTTAGGAAAGCTGCAGCTACACCATGTTTGATGTTGTCCATTCAATTCGCTGACCAGTTGTTCTCTTTGGCATTCTCCTGAATCTCTGGGACTGCTGGGATACTGAGGAAATCACTGTGTTATTGTTTTCCGAGAACATCTGCATGTTTGGAGATAGAAGGTTGCATGTATGACCCCTAACTGCTCAAAATCCAGAAAGTTAATAAATAGCATAAAGAATTAATTCTGCAAATGTTGTTATTTTCGAAGTAGGGTTTAAGGTGGTTCTGCTGCTTCTGTTTTAAAACTTGGAGATGTCAATTCTGACAAGCTCAGCTCCAGCTATTTCTTTAAGATAACGGAGAGTAATAAAGTAATAACTTTTCAAACTGTTTCCTAATACTTTCTGCAGTAGTTCTCTCAGAAACTTTTCTCTGTGACTGTGGCCAACTAGATACTGAGTCCTGTTACAATGATTGCAAGAATGATGTTCTGTGGATTTCAAACAGTTTTGAACAGACTGTACAGCTGTACAATGTGGTTGCACTGAATGCCAGAAATAGGCTACAAGCTATGAAGTTATTCCATGTTAATTACCAGGGCAAGGGGGAAAGTAGTGTATGCTGATGGTTACCACCTTCCATCCAGAGCTGCACTTCAGTTATGCTGTGTAACTATTAACCAGCTTGTTCTGGTGTCCCAGTCCCAGACACATGAAAAAATTGGGCATGAGAGTCTGCCAAAGCCAGCTGGAGAGACTGCAGAGGGGAACATCGAACCCTTGCTTCAAGGAGGAGGGGACTCCAGAGTACCATGAGCAAATAGCACCTAAAATGTACTCTTGCACAACTTCAACCTGTAAGGGTTCAGCACCAGAGGCAGGTTTTTCTTCTTCATGTCCAATACCAGCTAGCAATTCAGGAGTTTTATGTCCTAGTTGTTGTCCTGTATTTTTCTCAAGCATTTCTGACTACTTTTGGATTAATGCATTGGTAGGACAGAACTGGGAAGCTAGGTCTAGATAATTCATAGCAGTAGAAATGTTGTGATCCTAAGATGGACCTGTGTACTGGGAATCAGCTCCTCTTCATTGCTTCCTGGCCACAGTATCCCAATGACCTCTGCAGTAGTGCTCAGTCCTCATCCCTGTTTTGCAGTGGGGAAGCCTGCAGCTCAGTTACACAGGCTAGACCTAGGTGAAGGGAAATGGCCTTTGCCATATAGTTTGACAACCATGCTCTTTGCTGAAGACTGCAGGTGTAAGCTGTGGACCAGAGTCACTGCCTCAGTCCCTCCTTATGGCAGGAAGAAAGGAAGGCACTGAAACAGGTTGCCCAGAGAAGTTGTGGATGCCCCATCCCCTGAAGTGTCCAAGGCCAGGTTGGATGGGACTTGAAACAACCTGATCTAGTGGAAAGTCTCCCTGACCATGCCAGGAGGTTTGAAATAAGATCATTTTTAAGGTCGCTTCCAACTCGATCCAGTCTATGATTCTATAATACTAGCATATCCTGAGAAAATATCTGCATAATATTTCTTCTGATTAACATCAATTGCAGTGAAGTTTGCCCCTGTTCAGCCATCTCCATCCCTTCAAAACTTCATTTTTAAAAAGGACTGTCCTAGTGATAACACTTAAAGCAGAGCTGAGATGTCACTGAATTCAGCTCTTCCAGCTTGTGTCCTCAGCTGGGGCTAAGTGTAGTCTCCTAACTTCAAAAGGTTCAATAACTGCCTCAACTACACCGCAGAAAATAACATTGATTACTTATCTTTTCTACTACCTTGCCTCCCAAAGAAGAGTGGTTGATGCTGCCATAGGACTATCAGGTTCTTGCCTTTTCTTCAGAAATGGTGAGGAATTTCAGGGTGCAGGAGGACAGGATTTCACATTGCTCTCATAGTAAGAAAGGGGTTAGAAGAAAGCTCAGAAGTGTCTGCTCCTACTAATGCCTACAAGGCTGATTCTTGTCCTGCTTATGCCTGTGAATTAATCAGGCCTTCCTTGTTCCTCCACATTCTGAGAACAGCAGATCTAAGACAAAGAAGATACAAAGTGTGAGAGGAGAAAATGGTAGTGTGAGAAAACTGAGTCTTGATTTTCATTATTGCCTGGAAATGTTTTAATTAAAAGCTTTTTTGCCTAAATATATATATATATATTTAAAAATTCATAATTTTGTTGTTTAATGGAGTGTTTTCTGGTCTGCATGCTGGCACAGAATCAGTTCTGGTCTCGTCCATATCATTGGCCCTGTGCTGCAAACAGCTAAAGGTGCATCTCTTAGTTCAGACGCTGAGTTTTCTTCTCATGGCTGTTCTGAAGTGCAGGCTACAGTAACTGTGGATTTGTATCAGGGTTGTCTTTGCTATAGAAGGGCTAAGTGCTGAGCCTACATAGTATTCTTGATGAATTTCACTCTTTGCACACCTATTCACTGATGTTTTGATATAGTCAGATCAGCTGAAAGCAAAGCAGACAGAAGTCACAGGACTGACCTGCTGATCTCCTTTATATAGGCAATATCCCAAGAGAATAGATGTGGGTCGATGGTCTAGTTTGTCTCAGGCCAGTAAGGCAGACTAGGTGGTACAAAGCCCTTTATTTGTGTTTGTAAGGCTGTGATTCCTCAGCCATGATGTTTACGTTGGCTCCAGTTGCTCTCTAATGCAGTGCAAAAAGCCACATGCTGATGCGATAAGCCTGAGGAGTTCAGTAGGAGATTTTGCAGCTGGACAGAACATTTCAGTGTGAAGCTTAATTGGAGATGGAATGCTTAAGTGCAGCAGCTATCTCTCACTGCTGTGTTGAAAGAGGAAGGACTTGGTTTGTTTGAAGCAATTCTTCAGGATGCTAACTTCTGAACCTAAAGCTGCTGGGACAGAAGAGCAGCAAGGTATCTCCCCACATCCAGTTCTTTCAAAGTGGCAAACATCAGTGGCAGTCTTCAACAACGTTATCTCACCTTTTGCATTCGGTTCCTGACAGCATGCTGCTGTGCTGCTGTATTGCTGACAGGAGGCAGAAATGGCACTATAGCCATATAGTAGCAGTGGTGCAGCACTGCTCCAGCTTTGTGCTGCATGGCAGCATAGCTGGTGCCCACAGAGCTGGCTGCACCCCAGGGAACCCAATTCTGCAGCTCGCAGACAACAGTAGGATTCACTGCCGGGCAAAGTTACCCGCCTGAGAACTGGCATTTTCTACTGTCAATTCTAAGAGGCAGAGAAGCAAGCAAGGCTTCAGGAGTACCGCCAATTAACAGGAGCTGTAAATTATTGCATGTGCTCTTGATTAGAGATCCCAGTTTTGTGTGGAATTTCCTGTCTGAATATGAAGGAGGTGAATGGAACTGACAGTGTAAAAAAGTGAAAAGGATGGCAGCAGCAGAGAGCAAGTAAGAATGAGAAATTTCCTGATGCCCAAATGCATAAATTTGCTTGTCTCTCTCCTACTGTGGTATCATCTGAAACCTAAGGAAAGCTCAGGGGATCACTGGACTATGCAACATGGGAACTGGAAAAGTGATGATGGACACCTCTAGGGGATCAGTTATAGTCATCTTCTCAAAGAAAAGTGTGGGATAAAATGGGAAGAAGGTTTGTCAAAAACAAGAGTAATGTACAGAATCATTTAAGCAAAACCTTCAGCTTCTATGTTGATAATATATTCTCTTGTGCCCACTTAAAAACTTGTTGACAATGTGACAAATATGACAAATGTCCATTTTTATCAGAACTTCTTCCTCCTTTATTCTTTTATTCAGCCCAGTCTTACAGAAAAAATGTAACGTTTTCTGCTCTTTCAAGCGAGAAATGAGCAGAGTTGAATGAGAGGACTGAGAGTACTGCAGGGAGAAAGCTTATTTAGGTATTTACTGCAACATCTCTGGTTTTTAGCTCTCCAGCCCCGATCATATCAAATAATGCTGAAGTACAAATATTACATGAGTCTTGCTTAATGACCATGTTCTTCTCTCATTAGAAGCAATTTGGTCTTAATTTTCCTTACATTTGACAGATGAGACCAAAATTCTCTGCCCAGTCTTAGAACAGATATAAACTTCCATTGTGACTGTGCACACTGCACGAGAGAAGGAGACTTTACACTATTCCTTCATTCTGGTCTTGGTTAGCAAGAATGAGAATTGTGATCCTGGGTTTTATGACATGGATGCCAGTCCAATTTACTTGTCAATACCCTAGTGGTACTGCAATAAATCTTATGGAGACTGATTTGAACTAATCACTTAGGACTCAATTTTTTTAAACTATTCAAAATGCTCAGTACTTTTTGCTAAGAAGTCCAGATCTGGCTTTAGTACCTAAAACACTTTCTAAGATTCTTGTGTCCCAACTATTTTTGTTATAGAGTGACAAAATGTTCAAGTTGCTGCAGCTCAATGTGCTCCTCTCCAAATCTAGCTGTTTAGTTTAGTGCCTAAAGGGACATTAGAGATCCTGTCAACATGTCCTGTAGCATTGTGTCCTCATTCACATTACAGGCTTTGTAGAAATTATGCCATTTACGTGCAGACTTTGTCAACAGTTTATTGAAGCTGGTGTATTTTCATATGTAGACATTTCAGAGAGCTTGATTCACTTAAGATATATTGCTTACCATTTCCTATCCATGTGTTCCTGTGCCAATATTGTCTTTCAGATAGCTTTTTGCCCTCTCCAGTGTAACCCCTTTAATATATTTATATAGTTACATTATCTCTCTCTCTCTGTTTTCATTTGCTAAACTAAATGACACAAGCTCTTTAGTATGCTGGTCTTCCATTCTTCTCCTCATCCTAGAAAGCTTTCCTCAGCTTATGTTGCTGTTTGAATTAATCTTTCAGATATGTGGTGACCAAAACTGCACAGACTGAGGTCTCACCATAGTGTGATATCAAGATATTAGCATCCTGTCTTCAGGAATTCTCTCCTTGATACATCCCAGGATCTTATTTCCTTTTGTTCCAGTGCATCAGACAAGTACCCTTTCACTATATTCAGATTGACTGTCTATATCCTACATCATTTTCTCTCATATGTAATTAATGAGTGTCTTCCTTCTGTCCTTAAATGTCTGATTGTGAACTTTATATTGCTTATTGCATTTCACCTCATGTCTGTTACTCTAGCACTCGAGATGAATCACTCCTTTCAGTAGGACATTCAAACTTTTTTTTATATACCCTATTAGTTCCTCCTAATTGTGTGTGGTCAGCAAATACCATTAGCATGTTCATTTCTGTGCCGTGATAATTATTTAAAAATAGAGATAAACATAGTCTTAATCATGTAAAGTTAGTCCAGAAATTTTAATTGTAGCTCCTCTATCCTGTCCCTTAAAAGTCAATGCCTGCCTTCCTTTTAGCTTGCTTTTTCATTCTGTCTTAATATTGGTATCAGTCGCCATTTTAACTCCTTCCCAGTTAGCACCACATTAAATGCTTTTTCTAGTATAGGCATGACTATTTTTTATCTAGAAAATTTGTTGTCAATGAAACCTCTTAGGTTAGGCTGGAACTAACTACCTCTTTGAAAGCTACCTTCCATCTTCTTTATTATGTGATGCTTTTCACTTTTTCCTTCCAAAGTCTTGCATTCTATTGCCGTCAGAGCAATTTTTATCCCTGAAAAATATGGTTACTATATATGCTTCTCTCCAGTTGTATGGTACCATTCCCATCAGAACCGATTCCTTTAAAATCCTTGTAATGAAAGCTGTAACTGCATTTGTCAGTTCTTTCAGAGTTTAGAAAGGAAGCTTATCATATCTCATGATCTAAGCACACTAACCTCTCCAAAATGTTTTCTTACCTCATTAATGTTAATTTCCATTTCCATTCCCTTCTTTTCTTTATCTAGCCTTCCTCCTGCACCCTTATCACTGTGCTCAGCATCATAATTATTAAAGAGCAAGAGCAAAATAGTCATTAGCTGTGGCACAATGTGTAGGTGCACTAATGTTTAATTATGACCACAGTCCCACTTTCTTACTCTTTATATATGCACATATGTGGTTTGCTTTTGCTCCAGTTGTTAACATTACCACTGAAGATTATTTCTGAGAAAGGTAGGGCCCATTTTGACCCAGCTTTCCAGGTTGACTAGTCCTGTGTTGGCTTTATTGATCTTTTACCTTACATAACAGTTCTAGTTGTAGGGCAGAATTAAACAGTGAGACAGATAAAATAAGTAATCTCTCTAACAAACAAAAATATCTCTCATTTCAGTGGCTTAAATATTAGCCCAGGGATGAAGCTAAAGCTCCTTTGAAAATTCAAATATTAGGGCACGGTCTTTTTCTGCCAGATTTACATGCTAATTAGTTCCTGCATGATAACAAAACTAATATCTGGGAGTGAAGGGAATAAATAAATCTTCAACACTTTTATTAGTGCAGTGGCACAACCATATTTCCACACACTGTGTGCTCTGGTCAGATGAGGAAGGTGAGAAGTGCTACGTGGGGACATCCCATGGTGGGAAGAGGGGCTCCATGGGGATGAGGGATCTGATGTGCCAGTATGCTGTAGATGTGGTCAGTAGTCCCTTTTCACTATTTATACACTTCTTTTTCCTTCCTTACTGCCTTCTGCTTCACAGTGCCTCCACAGCATCCCATGCTTGGCTCCTCATAGTGGAGGGTGGGAGCAGGGGAGGAGTTGGGGCCAAGACCTGTTTCTGCTGCAGGGCAGAAGCAAGACTAAGAAAATTGAGAAAAGCAGGAACCAGAGTCTTTCTGGTCCTTCCACTGTTAAGGATGTGAGAACTGCTCTTTGTTGGAGAACCTTGAACACCCTTGGCAGGAGAGGGTCAAACAGCAGAGGGTTGTGGCAGGTAAGAATCAGCTCTTGGAGGCAGAGCAAGCAATCTCCATTCCTGGCACAGGACAGCCAGGAATCTGCCACACTGGCAGTCAAGTACTGCTGGCTACCCTTTTCTTTTTACTTTTAACTGCCTTTATATATTCAGACACAAACATACACAGTGGCACTCAGAAGAGGCATAAATTCACTGAGTATGGACTGAGATTGTGACCCCTGTGGGTGCAACTGCTTGTAGGAATTTCCTCACTGGTTGAAATCTCAGTGTGGATAGCATTTAAAAAGGTAGGTGCCTGTAATAGACACCTTTTGGCTCTGACCCTAGGGCTTTTTGCCCATTTTCAAAAACTTGGTAGCTAAAAAATGCATTGTTTCCTGAAACATCTTAAGGCAGATTTTGGAGCAAGGGAATATTTTAATGTATGAGCAGCATAGACAAATAAAATAACACTTAGGTGTCTTCAGTGCTCCATACCAAAAGTGAGCAGTGTAGGACAAGAGAAGATCAGTCACTAACAAAAGGTAATTCATGATATAAAACAAACATGCTGAAGTGGGTTTTTCAGCAAGTAGCTGTTTTGAATATTATCTGAAATGTAGATAACGTGTAAATTTAGACTTGCCACTTTCACAGGTTTCAGATTATGTTATTATGTATGCTCCACAGCAACACTGACAGGGCCAGGGGGAACAGGGTAGCTCTGAGTCTGTTTTCAGACTGACCTGGTGGATCTGTGAGCCTTTTGAAAAGATGGGGTATATGCAATACTGTCATTAGTGCAGACATCTGATAGTAGTTAAAATAATCTGTACAACTCTTTCTCTACACAAAGAATAGGTATCTAGCACAAACAACTGACAAACTTTAGGCCATTATCTACATGCAGAAAAATAAGTCTACAATTTTAAATTAATCCTCTTTTTCCAAAAAAATTTGGATAATGGTGAGTGTGGTGGTGAGATATATATGTTCTTACAAGAAATGTCTAGTAAGAAGAGTGTCAATTTTGAATGAAGTGAAAGAAATTTGTGTTCTTGCATAAGCATCAAGAATATTCTTGATTCACTTCATTGAAACTTGGACCTCCTCCTGAGAAGCCAAACAGAAGTGTTTTTTCAGTGCAGAAAGCACAGGGATATCTATGTGTCTGTGCTTGCTATGTTCTGCCTCCACTACATATGCATTTGTATGCTTTGTGGTAGGCACAAACCTTCAGGAGGGATTGGAATGGAAGGGGAGCACATGCCAGCACACAGCGTACAGAGGGGCACATGGTCCGTATGGCAGAGCAGACAACTGGAGGGTGTTAGTGTGTTTGTCATGGCAGGGAGTGTGCTGGCTTCACCGCTTCGCTGTGCCTCAGGGCTGCCTCCAGCACAATCGCTGGGCTCTGGAACTGGGACACGAGGTTGGCCCGGGGTGCTTCTCTGCGCCTCCTCTGTGGCAGGCACTTCACCAGCCAGCCAGAATTAGGATCTGGGTGGGAAAGTTTACACAAAAGAAGTAGGCAGGCTTTACTGAAGGCTTTGCTTTCATGAACCCACCACTCCTCCTTCCCTGGCCTGATTTGTTCAGGCTTGGTTGCCTCCAGCAACGCATTATTAGCGTGAACTATGGTGTATCCTGGGAGACCTGCAGGATTCCCTGCAAATCTTTTGAGTTCTTCATCTCCAAGGAGTGAGAGACACAAAGGCATTTCACTCTGTTGACACAGTTGCGTGTACATTGTTCCCCTTCTCTGAATGTTGGTGTGTCTCTTTGGCAAATGCTGTGACTGGCTTGCACAGTCTTCGTCTTGTGTCTTCATCTCAGTCAGTAGATTATACTTTTCTTGGTGAAGGCACTAAACTGCACTGCTTTAAAGGCTGTATTTGAAAACTTCCTTAGCTGAAGAGGTTTCAGTAGAACTGTGTACTTACTGTTGTACACACAGACCAGTCCTTGCTGATGGTAGACCTCAGGCTTTCAGGGTCTGGCCTTAACGTAAATACGGATTGCGTCACTCATGAGCAGTTTTCTGTTTGATTTAACATGGCTACAAAAGCAGTGAAGACATGGTGGCATGGATTAACAATATGGGTGTGTTCTCAGGGCTCTGCAAAGACCATACATCTCCGCTAAAATCTATGCCACTGCAAATTCTTTAGATATAACAGGTGTTATGAGAACTTCCCCACGATGTGATCAAACCCTGCAGGGTCTGCTTTCAATTTCCGTTTATTTTGAAATTACAGAACTCAGCTTCATCTCCTCAGTCTTCTGTGTCCTGGGATTGCAGGGACCAGCCTATGTGTCACAGCATAGTTAAAACGTCATGAAGAGCACCTGATTTCTTGATTAGTCACGTGTGTGTCCAGAGATGGACAGCATCAGATGAACTGATCTCCCATAAAGGTCAAAGCAGCTTAGCTAGGAGAGGTCAGTGCTCCAGTAGTTAAGACATCAACACCAGATGGCTTCTCAGTAACAGAGCAGTCAGAGGCAAGGCACATGAGTGCATCAGTGTGGATGCACTCATGCACAGTGGATGCTGATGGGGCGCTATTGAGAGGGCAAGGGAGTTAAGGAAATGCAGAGAGGGTGTCTTGAGTGTGATCTGCTTTCACCAGTTGATTCAGTTACCAAGAGAGTTGGATACTGAAGAGCCGTGCAGTTCCCTCCATGTATTCACATTAAGGCAGCACATGTTTTGCAGGACTTTGGCAGTAAAGGATGCTGGGCACAGCTGGTTTCTAGAGCTGTAATGCAAAGTGGTGTGCACGCTCACGGCTGTACCCTCACCCTGCAAGGCCACCCTGTACCTGTGAGGAGCCAGCTGTCATCTGCAACTGAGGCTTCAGCTCTGCCTCTGTCCCCCTGCCATGCTGCTCCAGGTCTGGCAGAGGCTGAGGGACTGCTGGGGTGAAAGGGTGAACTGTGCTCTGCTGAGATTGACAGTCCAGCTGCATCTGCAGAATAAAACCAGTTTGTCTCGCATGTCTGAACAACCCAAACCTGAACTAATGGAGCAAACAGGTGTGAAGGGAGAAGGGTTTTGCCAGAGCCAGTAGCTCCTTGTCTGCTGGATAAAAGGAAAAGCAGGTCAGTAGAAATCAAAACATTCCTCATCAGTTGGCAGGGAGAAGAGTTCTTCCGTGAGCAAAGGCACTGAAAATTAACCCTCTGATTTCTGGATCATTCTCAAGTCAAACACCATGGGACCAAGTCTTATCAGGCTTTTCCTGCTGGACCTGGAAACCCAGCTCATGTGCCTCTTGATTTCTTTTCTCAGGGAAGAATTGAGAAGGAAGAAAATACAAGAACTGATGTCTAGGCTATACTTTTTCTGTGTTTGAATTATTTCTTCGTATTTTAAATAGTGAACAGCTTTAATCCCCGTGCTCCAGCCCATACCCTGCTTTACAGAAAGCTTTCAAAGTGGCTCTTGAGCCTCCCAGCTGCTAGTGCTCTAAGAAATGTTCTTTAACCCACAGAGTCGCTTTTCCCTTCCTTCACCGTAGAATTTCTCTCTTCCTTTCCATTTTTCCTTTTTCCTTCTCTACTTCTATTCCTTTCCAACTTAAAATAACTTAAATGCTTAAGAATTGTGATGCTGGTGGCTTCAACTTGTTTCTAGTGGGTGACCTGCTGCATCTTGCCATCCACCAGGGAAGGTAAAATGGGTAAAGGGACTGTCATTCCCCTTTACTTGGCATAAGGCCCTTAGGCATGCAGAATTTCTTCATATTCCACTTCAGGACTTAAATTTCTCTTTGTTGACTGGATAATTGCAGTAGCACTGTTGCAAAGTAATGAAGTAATGGTGCTCTGAGAAAATGCATACCAATTCTAGCAGTAGCTAATGCTACACTGGAGTGCCCTGCAGTATCATTTAAATTTCATCAGTGATGATAATTTTTACACCTTACAGGAATCTGAAGGTGCAATTTTTCCCTAGCCATTTTCTCTGTTGTGTGGTGCTCTAGGACTTTGGCTCTTGGATCTGGATTTCTATCATTAGATTAAAAAAATTGTGTTACCTTTAAAACTCAGTTTTATGGATAAAAATTTTGTGGATATTTTAATTTTTCAAATTTAATTAAATCATTCCTCCATAAAAAAAATTTAAAAAAAGTCTGTATTTTCTATACTTGAATACTGTGACATTAGTCCCACTTAAATTAGCATAAGTTGGGGAAATGCCACTCAAGTCGATGAACAAGTTTTGGAGGCAACTGATCACTATGCAAAACAGTGAAACCATCTACAGATCCCATGCAACAGGCTAGAGAGCCACATGATACAGCCAGATTTGCTAGAGTCAGACCAAGCCTGCCACTGAACTGAAATTAAAGTGTAAAATAGGTTGTTGTGCCATTTTTAATCCAATTGCCTCGTAATCACCAGGAGGTAAATACTCCTCACTATCTTTCCTGAAAAATGTAAGAACTTTACACTCCTTATATATTCCTTTAGCTTTTTGTTCTAAAAGCCTTCAGTACAAAATATCACAGCTCTGTTTGGAAAATACTATATTCTATATGTTTTTAATGTAAGTGGAACTGGTTTTGTGATGTGTTTAGTAAAGTCATGTTGGCTGTGTACAACTAAAATGGAAGATGTTTAAAGACAGGAAAACACTATGGTGAAAATACAGAAATTGTCTCTTAAGTTGTATGCTGAATCTGCCAGTACAGTTTATTTTAAAGTAAATTTCAAGTCAACACTTCTACAAAGCAATCAACAAGTGGTGAAAAGGGTGAAAATACAAATTCTGTTGAAAAATTAGTGCTAGAATCACTAAGGCAATGAACTATGGCCCTGGTATGTTCCTTGCTATCTCTCTGTCCTCTGTGATGAATAGCAGGACTGTTGAGAACTATAAGGATAAAGTACTTTTTAATGTCTGTGATGAGGTAAGATGGTGGGAACAGTGAAGATCCTCCAACCTAATTTTCTACTCTGTGTTTGCTTCTGCAGAAGTTTGAATACAAAGGCTGCCTTTATCAGCTGCATGGTTTTTTTCCTCTCAGTTTCTCATACTTTATAATTTGGCTATGAATTTTAAAGAATGGAGCAGAGATTAGAAATTAGCACCCTTTGTGTCCTGTTGAAAGCAGAGCAACCCCTCCTCCTTAGGCACTGCAGAATTCCTTGCTAATAAGGCTGACTGAATAAGTCTTCATTAAACTTCATGTTGCTGGGCTGGAGAATTTGTCTCCATCAGCCGCTCAAACCATGACCTAGACAAATCAACCGTGATGCCTCAGATGTGAAAAGCTTTTGTTTGGTTTCTCACATTCTTAATACAATTAGTAGCTCTGCAGCTCATCTCTTGGCCAAAGCAGAGTCATGCCGACTCTTGCTGTAATTACTGTTCTTGGGGTAAGTCGTTTGGAGCATTCCTCAAGTGATTCAGTAGAATGTGATTTTAGCCATGTAACTCCCAATCCCACAGAAATAAGTGGCAGATGAGGATAAAGCTGATTACACCCAGTAATCACAGTCATTCTGTACTGTCTGTTCTGGCAACCTAATATAAAATGTAATAGGATGAAATGTCCTCTAAATGTGTACAAAGAAACTCACTTATGCAATATATCTGTCACTAGGGTGGCTGAGGCTTTTCTCAACTTCCAAACACTGTGGTACATGTGTATACTACCTCTTTTTTCAACCAGGAGTAAGTTACAATAGGTGTGACTTCTGTGTAACATGGCAGACTACATGGGTCTTTCATTAAAAATCACCCTCCACTTGAAGATAGAGTTATCATAAGTAATACCAAATAAAGTTGACAGTTTTTTGCAAGAGTCATTAAAGCCTTAGGAACTGTTTCACAAATATGTAATTCCTTGAACATGTTGGAGTTTGCTCCAGAAGAATGAAAGGCCAGAGTTTTAAATTGTGTTTCTTCCTCATAAATCCTGAGGATAATGCATTTACTTAGGCACAGGCTTTACTGCTTCTTCAGACGAGGTCTCTGTTCCCTTTGGTATTACTGAACTGGAGGAAGTAGTATGATTTCCGTTCATTACAGTCTGGAGTTAAGATTTCAGATTTCTTGCCTCAGGCAGTCATTGAAGCCTTTCTCTCTTCTCTGCCTTAAAGTCAAAAGGCAGTGAAACCATGCAGCAGGTGAGCTAAGGTGCTCTCTTTCTGTGTATCTGTGCATACAGTTGTCTATATTTCTGTATGAGTGTGTGAATGTGCACGTGTATGTGTACGTGCTCTTATTTGTAGATTCTTGCAGGACATCAAACAAAAATCTCAGTTGCATTTTTTGTTTCAGGGGATGAGCAAGCATCAGACCAACCCAACTGAGTGGCTCTTCAATCAGACAGGTCTTAACAGTTCTACCCCTGGCTTTTTTGCCACCCCTTCCCACCCTCTCTATGCACATGGATCCTGGTGTCCTCAGCTCGTGGCAGATTGCTTCATAGCATCAGGAGAAACATTTTCTGTCAGGTGTAATCTAACCAGTGTGTGAGGAAAATAACATTCTCAGACTCTTCTGAACCAGCCTTGTCTCTGGGGGACAGAGCTTCTGCCTGCAGCTCAGAGTCAGAGAAGGGCTTGGTCACTTGTGAAAGGAGATGCATCTGAAGGGATCCATTTCTAACCAGAGCGAGCTTTTGAGGGATTTAAATAGAAGACATGCTTAGGATACCCTTAGGGGTGAAGCAGGCATCTCTGAGAGTTCCCAGCATGAGAACTGGACCAGCTGGAGAGTGGTCTGTGTCCTGTGAACTTCTTTACACATTTTCCTTCTCACAGACCTTAAATGCTTCCTGGCAAAAAGCTGCTGCAGGCATGTGGAAATACATAACAAGCAGAAACCCATCAGAGACCATGTCTCATAGATCTCCCAGGTATCAGTAGATTTGGCTGTTCATATTTACAGTCGTAAGAAGCTGTATTTAGCTCTGACTAGTGCCTGGATTGTGTCATGTGTTATATAGCTCAAGATTATCTGGCTTTCAGTTAATCATTCCTCCTAATGTACTTTACTGTCTTCCATTCCCTATGTGGTTTGTTTTTTTGTTTGGGTTTTTGTGTTTGTTTTCTTTCTTTGATTATATCCTGGCCTAAAGCATCTTGTCCTGCCAAAATGATACTCCAGAAACTCATTCTGGACCACTAAGCTTTGATTTTGCCATCTTTTTCTCCCAAGAAAAGCATCCTGGAATGGCAACTGTTCAGTAGTCACTGATTGCAAGATAAACTATAAACACAAGCCAAACCCTGCTGACTGGGAATTGTGTTCAGCTGAGTTGTACAGGCTCAGCTTGGTTCCTTCTCTCTGTCTCAACTGCTGCAGGATGAAAACAGGCCAGCAGTGACAAGGTACTGCTAAAGAGCAAGTCCTTATCTGTTATCTATGCTTCAAATGCCTCAGGAAAAAGAGTTGAAACAGACTTTCATCCAGCTTTCATATTTTTTAGGGATGAATATGAATAAAAGAAATATGAAGTGTGATGGAAAGTAGCTGGGAGAATTTAGGAACTCTTCAGCGATTTGTTCTGCAATGAGATCCATTAGGCTGCCAAACAGGCCCCAGCAGTAAAAGCTCCACTGGTTAGCTGTCTACAACACTATCTGCCAGAGCAGTGTCAAACATCAAAAGGACAATCTTACAAGGGGTGAACAAGTCACCCAGTATTTTAGCTTTTCTGTAGGGGTTGTTGGAAAAGTATTGTGTCCATACTGGATTTTGACAGAACTTCCATCAAGGTCCACGGTGGAGTTTTGACAGACTGGGCCCAAACTGGCAAAAGCGGGGTGGGTAGGATCCCTCTCTAGGATTAGAGTCATGAAGCTCAGGTTGAGTTCTTGTTTAAAGAAGAACGGAGTTGAACTTAGGTTTCCCACAGCCAAGCAGAGCCTGAGTTACCAACCTAACAGGCATTTTGAAGTGCGTTTATCCTTCCCATTTTTCACAAAGGCTGTTGGGAGTTGCTGAGAGGCTGCTGAGAGTCTCTCAGCTGAGAGATAATAACAGCATTATAGTGCATATATTTTTTGGAAAGCAGATTTTTTTCCCCCACAGATCTGATTCTACCCCTAATTTGAGTTAATTGCTGTGAACATTTTAAATGGTTTTTGTATATTAGACAAAGGTTCAAAAGACTAGCACCTCGTGAGGAAAAAATCTTGTTTCCTGAGAAACAAGCTTGCTTCAGTATGTCCATGACATCCCAACACCCCATGCAGTGCTCCATGGTGGTGGCCAGTTTAATTATGGACCCTAATTGGGAACAAGAAACAAAAGAGGGAGTCTATGGAAAGATGACTTCATCTCCCTGCTCATCTTACATTGCTGTTTCACACAGAAAGATCGAGGCAACAGACAGAACAGCAGACAAAATTATCTACATAAAAGTTCCCCTTTGCTAAGGAGAGGGGAGGAAGGTTAAAATGAGAAAAGGAAAATTGTTCACCTGGAAAGTTACAAGAGCAGGTCTGAGTTTTCATCTTTTTATTTAAACCCCACACCTTTTAAAGTTTTTGTTCAAGCAGTTTGTCCCTGAGCTAATTTCTCCATCTCATTCTACTTCAGCCTCAACGTGCTATAAGCCTTGGAATTTTTAGCCTCTGTGAAACAGAAAGTGCTTTTTCTTACACTGATAGAGAACGCCTTGTGTGCTACATGAAGTTGTTACAACAAGGTGTAGGAGGAAGTGAGCCGTGGCGGTGCTACATAAGGGATAGCTTCATGGTTGGCAGACTTGACGATATTAGAAAACAAATGTTCCTGCTTTTCCATTAATTATCTAATTTCATATGAATAGTATAGGCTTGAATTTGCAAAGACCTAGACGGAGAGGCTGGCACAAGCAGGGACAGTATGTGGCCACTCCTAATTTCTTTGTTTGAGTTTTTCTATTTTCTGAGGAAAGGCATCTAACCATGGATTCTGACCCCTTGCCTGCCAACACAAATGTATTCCTTTACTAAGGCTGTCGTGTCTCTTCTGCAGACTGGCAGGCACCAGCCTTGCTGCATGCTGTTCTGCAGGTTTCCCATCTGAAAGGCTCACACAGTTGTCCCTACAGTCCCTGATCTCAGAGTCATTCATTCTATCATCTAGCCCCTCCCTCATAATTTAAGTCGCAATCACCATTGTACCAACACCCAGAAGTTGTAGCTTGGTCTTTCCTTGTTGATTCTACACCCTGTCACACTCCACCATTCCAACCAAAAAGCCTTTTACCCTCTGTGATTAATTCAGTATACTTAAAATTATTTCTGTATTGATTTAATTTAATGGGTAAGTGTCAAATCAATAATTTATATGTAAGCCAGATACTTTCTGGCATGATTTCCCAGTTACCCAGATAACCTTGACTTCGATCTCTCTGTTTTCCTCAGTGTGTCAGAATCCCAAATATATATTTTTTTCTACATAGTAACCACTAAGGGGAAATGAGAAAAACCCAAATAACCCTAGAAGCGTCACAATAGAGTAGAAGGATGCTGGCTGTTTCTCAGAGGCACAGACAGATTGTCCCTGTGGTTTTCAGTCTTACAGCTGAACTGCTTGGGGCAGAGGTGAGGGCAAGGAAAGAAAAAATGTAGGCTAAACTGGGACACCGGGAAGACCTACAGGTGTATTTGGCAACTGGAGAGCTCTTTGGGCGGACCCAGCTGTTTGGTAGGTAGCTTGGGTCTCCTTCTCTCATTTGGCTTATATGGGAAGAATCGCCAAGAACTTCCTGGATGAAGTCTAATCCCCTGCTATCACAAATGGACATATCCTGTAATCACTGTCATAAATTTGTCTTATTTGGTGTTTAAAACCTGAGGTTTTATGTCCTTCATTTTCCATCTGTAAGACTGCACTAGAATCTCATATCCTTCCAATGATCAGAAACGAGCCTCTAAATTCAGTCCTTTAGTTTGAGAGAGACTCATGTCTATGACTATGAGAAACATAAGAAAATGATTCCAAAGAGATTAAAAATGACTGGCTGACTATAGGAAAATGATTCCAAAGAGATTAAAAATGACAGGCAGACTAACTGATTTCTTTTAAAATGTGGTATGTACTTTGCATTTAAAAGTTATCTCTATTTACCCAGCCTGGAGTAAATCCAAAACAGTTCACCTGACAGGACAAAAGGAAATCCCAGTCCTAAAGCCAGCTGGTGTCTAAAGAGTTAACTGGACACGGTGATTCGGCTGCTGACACGGGGAGCAGCCTGCTGCATTTCTGCAAGGTGTTCAGCTGAAATCTTTGGGAGTTTGTTTTAGTTTCGCCCCAAACGAGCAGCTTTTATACGGACGAGGAAAACCCAAAACTTTGGCGTGTTTGTTCGGCGGGGTTTAGCGTGAAGTTCCGCACCCTTTTCGCCGGCGGCTCCCTGCCTGCCTGTCTCCCACCTCCTACTTTCCTGGGTGTGCCAGATCTGCCCACAACCTGCAGAGTTGCCGGTCTCCCCGCCCTGCCCAGGCGAGCGGGGCGGGCCGGCCGGCTGCGGAGCGGGGCTGCTGCTGCGCTCCCCGGGGCGGAGGGAGGGCTCGCTGCCCGGGCGGCCGGGACACAGCCGGCCCTCGGGCCGCGGAACGGAGGGCACCTGGCCCCGGGTGAGTGCAGCGAGGAGGGAGCCCCTCCATCTCGGCGGGCTGCCTTCAGGGTTTTGTGTCGGTGGGAGGAGGAGGAGCGCACAAACTCGGTTTAGAAGCAAGGTACTGCAGCGGCGGGGTGGCGGATAGCACAGGGAGCGGAGACGGGCAGAAAGGTCTCAGCCCGTGAAATCCGAGGGAACCTGCAACTCGATACCACTGACTTAGGGAAGTTTTATTTAGAGACAGACTTTGATGTTGTGAGCCGTACTGGTAGGATGAGCAGAGGGTTGGTGTTTGGTCCTCCGAAAACAAGCGATTGAAAAGGGAATCGTAAGTTGTGTGTATGCATGCAGCTAAGTCGGCGTGTCCTGTGCCTGATTCGCAGCGGCGCGCTGTAAAGCCGAGGGGATGTGGGGGAGGAGGGCGGCTTGGTTCGTGAACTTTCGTGGGAGGTTAGTTCTATTCTGATCAGACCGAGGAAAAGTTGGCTGTTTCCCTGTTCATAAAAGTTTCTCTGTAATGGAAGAAAATAAAATGAAACATACAAAAAGAGTTATATTCATTTTCTCCAAATATTGCGGAGAGGATAATGGAAATCTGTGTCTGCCCACTGAGGTGTTCAAGAAAGGAAAGGTCTGGAAACAGGTTTTGCTGTGAGGTTACCAGCTCTGAGCTGCTCTGTATAGAATTTCAGTGGGTGAGTGAGCAATTCACATTCGTCAAGTGCTGCATTGTTAGGGGACTCGGTATTTGTTGAAAGCACAAGCAGTGCATTGCCCTCGTTTACGCAGGAACAAGCAGCTGGATTTACACAAAAGTGTACATTGGGAACCGAGTTTTGAAGTGAAAAAAACCAAAATTTAGCTAAGTTGCGATAAGGATAATTTGATGCAAAATATTTTTTCTTCCTCTGTTATTTTCAGCAACAGTTTGTACTTCAGTATCATTATGTAGAATCATCTGTGTCTGAGCACTTTGAAATCAGATTGTTGTGAGGACATCCTCACAGATAAGATTATATTTGGCCTCCTGAATTTTGACCTGGCTTTCTTTTTAACCTTGATTTTCCATTCCTTCCAGCCAGTTCCAAAATGCTCAATTCGGCATCAATTCTCCATACTTAATTGAGTTACATTAATGTTTTTCTGTGAGGGAGCAGGACTAAAATTTGTTCCGCTATTTCAAAATTCATCACACAACAGGGGAGTGTGATGGAGGTATTTAAATAACCATTACTATATTTTTCCCATGCAGATTAAAAGATCAAAAAGCTTTAAAGCCATCATGGAGCTGGAGCTTCTGCATATGATAAACCATAGCACATCCCTGACTTAGCTCCTGTGAGAACTAGAATAATCTCACTCGCCTAAAGCACTCCCATGACTTCACTGAGCAGGGGTTTTGGTCAGTTGGTTCAGTGGTTAATTGCTCTTGGTATTAAAACTCTGCATGAGTTTTAATCTAAGTTTCTCCATGTTGCCTTCCAGCTATCACATAGAACCTTTTAGATCACAGCAATTTTTCCTTTATAATTTTCATTGTAGGTGCTTACAGACTGATTGTTCCTAAATCTCCTGTGGAACAGATTAAATAGATTGAGCTTTTGTCTTTTAATGGGTGGTAGAGTTCTTATTCCTTTATAGTTGTTGTGAATCTTTTCAGTTTTTCTAAGTCCCTGAATTCTGGGAATTCTGGATGAAAGATCAGGTCATAGTGGTCCACTGGGAACCAGGCCATACTACATACACAAATGAAACTATTTCCTCTCTGCTTCATGTTTCTATCTTCCTAAATCCTAATATTATATCAGTTTTTTTTAGTCTCAGGATTGCCCCAGATGTGATAATCATCCAGATCTTTTCCAAAATCACTGCTTCTAAGGATGCCTTCCAGTAACATTACCCTCTTTCCATCTGACCCCCCCTAGCTGACTGAAATCCGTGCATGTTATGCCTAAGTACATACTATTGAGCACATCATTCACCATTAAAGGCCTTTAGAGACAACAGTAAGTGAAGTGTACAAAATTATTTCCATCCAAAGGTGGCTCCTACTGGCTCATTGTAGCAAGAGAGGCTCCCTTTTGCCACTTCAGCAAAATTGCTGCTCACAGAGTTCTGCTTTACATATCTTTTATCTGCTGCATCGTGCAAGTGCAGACAGCCTAACCACCCAAAGAATATCTTCACTGAGTAGTGAAATCTGCTTGGCATCTGGCCATCCACTGGCAGACACCCTTTCCAGGTGGTCCCTTGCTAGGAAATGAATGAAGTAATGTAAATTAAAAGAATCAACCTGAACTTTCTCCATCCCAAATTTAAGCTGAACTCCAGAGCTTTACCAAAGCTGGAAGCTGTTCAGTTGAGCTTAGCTTATTGTCTGTTTTGCAGCTGCCTCAGCATGTACAGGTTCCAGCTGGGACCAACAGAGAATCACTGAAATGTTGTCAGGAATGCTGATCCAGGAGACTCTCTGTCCTGACCTGAAGTTCACATACTCTTATGAGAGCTCCTGTTCTCAAGAGATTTTCAGCCTGCTTTGCAGGCCATAAAGGCAATGAAGAAACACTCAGGCTTTGCTGTACTTATATAAACTTACAGTTTACAAACTGTTGGAATGGACAGCTGCTGTAGCAGGATCCTTGTTCTTCTAACCAAATGAAAAGTAAGGCTGCTCTTGGCAGAAAAGGGAATTGCTTTGTCTGCTTGACATTGTTTCCTCAATTTGTGTACCAAGCATTACAGTGAATAAGAAGGGAAATTAAAGGATAACAATTGATCCTTTTCCTTTTATTTTTCTTTTTTTTTTTCCTTCAAAGATCATTAAGAATAAAGTCTCGCTTATCACAAAAGCAACCAGAATTTTTCAGTTTGGACAGTGAGACTATAAAAATATGCATACTCTAGAGCGACATGTACATACAGAGACTCGATGCTGAGAGCCAAAAGTTAGTGGAAACATGCAGGCTTCCAGTAGCTGCCGTCCTGTTAAAGGCTACCCTGTGTTTACAGAGGATATTGCTATGTATATTTATTCTTTGTGCTGGGAAAGTGTTGCCACTTCCATTGAATGACTTGCTAATGGTTCACACTGTAGCATGCTGTGCCGGAGAAAGAGATAAAATCCGCGGGATTAGTTCTTGCCGCATGTTAAAGTTGGAAAACCAACCCGCTACTCAGCATCCTTGATCAGCCAGAGCTCCCTGTGCAATAACTACACCCAGGGACTCCCCGTGTTTCCCCCACTACTTCTGGCGGACCCAGAAGGATGCTAGTTCCAGGCATGCAGCGCTTTTAACCTGTTTGGTGCATGTCATTTTGATCTCGTTGAAATTCAGTAGTTGGCGCCCAGGCCTGTCTGTGCAAGTCGGTACTCCGGAGGGAGGAAAGGCAGCCCGCACCCACAGCCCTGCCCGGCGCGGGGGGCACCGCTCGTCCCCAGCACGGCCCCCGCCCCAGCCGTGCTGCCCGGGGGCAGGGGGCGCGCAGCGCCGGGGCAGCCCCATGGGGGGGGACAGCCCCTTGGGGGGAGACAGCCCCTTGGGGGGAGACAGCCCCATGGAGGGGGGGGACAGCCCCATGGAGGGCGGGCAGCCCCACGGAGGGGGGGACAGCCCCATGGAGGGGGGGACAGCCCCATGGAGGGGAGACAGCCCCATGGAGGGCGGGCAGCCCCATGGAGAGGGGAGACAGCCCCATGGAGGAGGGGGACAGCCCCACGGAGGGGGGGACAGCCCCATGGAGGGGGAACAGCCCCATGGAGAGGGGAGACAGCCCCATGGAGAGGGGAGACAGCCCCATGGAGGGCGGGCAGCCCCATGGAGAGGGGGACAGCCCCACGGAGGGGGGGACAGCCCCACGGAGGGGAGACAGCCCCATGGAGGGGAGGGACAGCCCCATGGAGGGGGGGGACAGCCCTATGGAGGGGGAACAGCCCCATGGAGAGGGGAGACAGCCCCATGGAGGGGAGGGACAGCCCCATGGAGGGGGACAGCCCCACGGAGGGCGGGCAGCCCCATGGAGGGGAGGGACAGCCCCACGGAGGGGGGGACAGCCCCACGGAGGGGGGGACAGCCCCATGGAGGGGGGACAGCCCCACGGAGGGGGACAGCCCCACGGAGGGCGGGCAGCCCCATGGAGGGGGGACAGCCCCACGGAGGGGGACAGCCCCACGGAGGGCGGGCAGCCCCCGCCCGCGGCGCTGCCATGGCAGCAGGCCGGGACTGCCTGTGGCGCGGCCGGCCCGGTGCCCGTGGGGAAGCGCCTGCTCGGCAGACAGCCCCATTGTCTGCCGACACTTGTCTGTCCATCGGCTCCCATCGGAACAGCCCCTTCCCGAAGGCAAAAGGCTCGGCGCAAAGACACTGAACAGCGCTAAAAGTTTAAAGGGGGGGGAACCCCTTCATCTACGTTTTAGCTATAGGGGAGAGAGGAGAAAAGTAATTCTGGCTTCTCCTAAGTGATAGTTGGTGAAGGAGGAGAGGGGTCATAATTAGGTTGTGCTGGGATTCGGTAATTGCTTCCTGATGGCTCATGAAACTATTCATGAGGAGACTGGCTCGCCCACAGGACCGTGGCAGGGCTTCTACCCCAGCACAGTCAGGCTGCTGATCAAACAGCTGTTCAGGTCCTATAATGAAAGAGCTGGGTTTCAGTTTGTTTTATGGGTGAACCAGTTTTCATATCCAAAATCATCAGCAAAGTTGATGCCAAGAAACAGTTTTGTTCAGATCCAGCTCAGAGAGCTCAAGCACAGATTTGCCACGTGTCACAGATACCTCGTTTGCCAGGGTTGCCCACTTATGTTGTGGTGCGGTGATGATGGGAAAGTTTAGGGAGGAGGATACTGCTGAGTT
>JAWWTY010000156.1:44174931-44198042 GCA_035222235.1 Margarornis squamiger | reverse complement strand
TCGTTTGCCAGGGTTGCCCACTTATGTTGTGGTGCGGTGATGATGGGAAAGTTTAGGGAGGAGGATACTGCTGAGTTCGTAAATACAGGATTTAATCTTGCAAGCTGTCAGCATTTCTAGAGCATTAAAATTCTGGTTTAAATAAACACACTCCCAGGACATTCTCTTTCCTTGTCTCAAGCAGAAACATGCTTTCAACTAAGCCAGTGGTAGGGCAAAATTCTCCTTCATGACTTTAAGTGCTCATATGTGTGTTCCTGAACCAATCCTACAAGAAATGCCATTTCATGTGAGGTGTTAAATTCAAAGGTTTCCATAGGGTGCATATCCTTGTGCACGACTGGCTTTTTTTGTTTCTACCACTTTACCTTGATGGGACCTAGATGAATGATACAAACATGCAAACTAGGGAGATGCAGTCCCTTTAGATATTTCTTCTAAACTCATTACCCTGGTGGAAGTCTGCTGGTGGTACTTCTTCATCTGACATTTATTTCTCACACTTTACCTAAGTATTTTATCCATCATACCCAAATAAGCCAGGTGGCCAGAAAACTTCCACCCATCCCCATTTTCATAGCATACTGGATTAATTTTGCAGCATTATCTCATGAAGAAAAGTCTCTTTTCCTAGGATGTGATCAGCTTAGTTCTTGAAGTGTTAGAATAGAATGCTCACTAGCAACCTGCTCAGTCATTCTTGTCCACAGCAATGTTGTTCTTCTAAGATAACTCTTGTCAAATTTCCTCCACCAGTCAGTGCCACTGGGTAAGATACTGCTTTAGGTAAGATATTGCTGTTAAGCATTTGCTGCCCATTCATTTCTTGAATGTTCATTTGATCTATTTATAGGAATACATTAATAATTGTATTTTATTGTCTGGGTACCTTTTGTTCAAGCTCTGTAAAGTCCTCCCATTAGCTTATTATCCCATGTACCTCATTTCTCTAATCCCTGTTGTTTCCTTCAGGCAGACCTCAGTTCTTTCAGGACTCTTCTGCAAAATCACACATGGCCCTTCAGAAAGCTGAGCTTTGTTTACAGGGCACAGAAGCTGTGGGGGCCCTGTTGTTTTCCTTCACATTGGTCACATTCTGTGCTCAGTTCTTGTCTCTGTGCTGCCACCATACCAGCTACACAGTTTGGTGATAGAGGCAGTAAGGTTTTCTATCACTGTCCATCCTTTTTGTTTTTGTCCCCCTATAATCTTGTCCTGTACCCTGAAGAGACCTGCCAGGTCTCTTCCACATTTCATGAATGCAGAAGGTTATTCTCACTTTGTTTTCTGTGGTGTATTTTGTATACTAACTACTGACACTGACGCTACTAGAGCCCCACCCCATCCAGCCCTTGTAGCTTGCCTATTTCCTACTTCTGGTACTCCAGGACAGAAATTTTCACTATTTTTTGTTCCTCCCTACTCTGCATTCCCATCAAAGGAATGGGGAGCATCATTTGGGGAAGAAAGCGAAGACACAGCTAAAATGAAGTGATGTCGAGGATTGCTAAAGCTAAGAAAATAAATCATCGTGTCTGAGAAGTTATGCAGGACTGACATATAGAAATAGGGGCCTTGTATACCCTGTGTTTTGCCCCCAGTCAGAATTGTAGCTTGATGGGAAGATGCCTATTAGAGATGGAAAGATGGGAAATTACAATCTGTGCAGAGGAAGGAATTACAGGTTTCCTCTTTTCACCACAGAGTGTTTTGACAATGATAATGAGTTACTTCTTTCCATTCTTCATTCATGGGTCTCTTTTGGTCAAACTCTCACATTTAACAGAGAGGCCCCTGCCTTTCTGTTCACTGTAATCACATCAGCATAGTCCAAAGGAGAGGAAGAAATTGCTTGTTGGATCGTTTCTGACTGCTTCTGTGGAGTGACCTTGAATAATCCCATGTACAGTGGTGGCTACACACACATACAAAAAGGCAAAACAAAACTCCAAATGACATAAGATAGACGACAGCCCAGTATTTGGTTCTGTTGATTTCCTGCCATTGTGAATAGCTGCACAACAGCTGGAGTTTTATTGTGGGAGCCTGGACTGAAGGAAAGGCTGTGCTAAGGGAGTCCCAGGCCTGGAACAGATGAGTGTGGAAAGGGGGGAATGGCCTCATCAATCAGATCAAGAGGTGGTAAAACAACACAGCAGCCTTCCAGGCTGGTCAACAGCTGCCCTGAGGTTAGAGATGAGATGCTGATAGCACTATGGGATGGTAACAAGACTCTCAGACTTGGACATAGGGACATATAACAGGAGCATTAATTAAAATATATTTGGACGAACATGCTGACAAGTTTTCTGTCTTCCACCATCCTTGGGAATCCTTTCGTTATATGTGTACAGTGGGCAAGCTGGGTCAGTTCTGTTAATTTCCAAAGATGGCTGCAGTTGTTGATAGAATGGTTGTGCTAGCCAGGCTGGCAGGGCAGGTACCAACTCTGCCAATACAGCCGTGCTTTTACAAACACTCTCCAAGACATCCCCTGCAGCATCATTGTAATTTTCTTGGATGGGCAAAACCTGAGAAGAGTGTCACCATAAAGGAGGGTGAAGTTAGGTTACTGTAGTGGGAATATTTCTTCTTCCGTAATAACAGAATAAAGTGGTGCCTATCTGACTGTAACAAGTATGTTTCAGTATCTGTTGCTGCAAGAGTTTTCTTTCCAAGGTCTTGATAAGCTTTTTTGGCTTACCTCCAGTATTTTTTTGTGGAATCCTTCTTGCCCGTAAATAATGTCAACAGTACCCTGTTTCTCAACCTATGGGAGGAACAAACAGAAGAGAAGAGAAGAGAAAGCCCAGCATTTCCCCTTGCAGTTCACAGCCAGTCTGGTATGTAAGCATTTTGTCTTAGCTGTTTACCAGAGTTTCTCCACCTTTCTGTTTATTCTCATCCAGGTACACCTACTTGCAACAGCCAGTGCACAAGGAAATACCTTGGCATGCATGAGTTAAATTTTGCTCAGCCAAGGACCACAGCTTCTACTGTCTTCAATTATTTTATTCCCTATAGGAGCTTCCTTGCTTATTCCATTTACCCTGCATGGTTCCTAGAAAGCCCACAAGCTTTCCCATGACTTATGGTAGCCTATTTATCAAACGCATTTGACAACAGCCATTAACACTTACCATTACATTAGTCTTTTTGCTTTGCTACAGAGAGAGAGTTTGCAGAGCAGAAGGCATAAATTGCTAGCTGAAGGTCACTTAGACTATCATATGGTTCAGATTACCACCTTAGCCTTTTGCAGCCAATTCCTGTGTCATATCCTTTGCATCGTCCTGCTTCTCAGGAACCTGTAATTAGCATTTTTTTGAGGGTGGAGGTGTTGTGCTGGCAGGTGCATCCTCAGGGATATCTATGTGGGTCAGGCATTACACATAGATCAGGCTGTCCTTTCTGTTTTCTCACACTATTTCCAGCCAGTGGCCTTCAGTCCTTTGTATTATGTGTCAAAAATCCCTCCAAGAATTAAAAAAAACAAACAAACAAAAAAAAAACCCACCAAATTTACCTACACAAGTCTTTGTTATAGCTCCTCTCACCTTTGCACTGACCACCTCATCTGATAGCTCATCTTCACTGTAGCCTAGAGCTCACATATTCTTTGAGTCAAGAACTGGCCAAACTGTAGTTATATGGTCTTCTCTGCACTTTAAACAGAAAATATTTGTAACAAGCTACAAGGGGTAAAAATATTAGCATAACCTTTGGGCAAAAGTTGAGCACTGTTAACTTCTGTAATTTATAGTTATGTATGAGCTGTGTTGTCTGTGGAACACATTTGTCTTTACAGTTCATCAGGTAACTAAATTGTTTAAATATGTAGCTGAAATTGAAGTTTCCACAGTATCTTACATTAGAAATTGCTAAATGGGTCTTTGTTTTGTTTTTTGGTTTGCTGGTTTTTTGTTGTTTTTTTTTTTAAATATCAGCAGCGACATAAGTTGTAAATCATTTTGATATTGCTCAGGATAACAGTAGTGTATAAATAGGAGATTACCTCTTGACCAGATAACCTGAGATATGCAGACATATCTGGCAGACAGGATGTGAACTGCTGACTTGATATGATATAGAACTTGATCCTAGGAAATGCCTTGGGTGCAGGAATGAGGAAGTTAGTGCTACTATTTTTAAATGTTATGGGGAGCCAGAACTGGTTGCAATAGTGCATTTTGAAGATGTAAAATACCCTGTCTCTTTCTAGATTATGTGCAGTGTTTATTTTTGTAAGCAGTGGATTTAGCACTGGTACAGGCTTATTCAGCATTCCTCTATACTGATTTGTCTTTTTTTGCTACAGTACCAGCACAAGACTGAGCAGATAGTTGGAGGGATACTGGCTTTGGCCATGCAAGAACTTCCCACTTGAGAATTAGAGATCAACCAGTTATTTTGCTCTGACTACCAAGTTGTCATCAGCTGATGTTACCATTTGTGGTCACTACCAGTACAGTTTCTGAACTGATGGACTGACAGTAGCAAAACCAGAGTGTTTCAGACATCTCATGCACGTGATGGTCTCCTGCCTTGGATTTTCCTATGGCTATGGGAACATTTCTTGCATTTATTTGACAGAGCCCGACCCCACATCTATACTGTACTGCAGCTGCCATTTGAATCCGTAACTCAATGCATGAGACCATAGTGTGTTGCTTTGTAGTCAAAGGTTATGCTGCTCAGTGGGACCCAGATTCTAAGAGGATCCGGTAGCTGGCACATTTCCACCCCCAGTCTGCCACTGCCAATGTCAGGCTTGTTCCAAGTGGTATTACCTCAAGCACTGAAGACAGAACTAACAAGGTCTGCAAACCTCTGTATTTTGTTACCAGTCCATCATATAGTACATGAAAAATTATGGCATAATGAAGTAATGTATTGTCTGTGTATGAAAGATTTATGTAATTGCTTTTTGCAAGATAGAGCTTGTTCAATGGATGATAGTATCAGCTCCTCCAAGATGGAGTGGGAATTGCTTTTGAACTTACAGGGTTGGCTACAGATTTATTCCGCTTGCCACATACCAACTTACTGAAGCATCCTGAGGTAGCAGAAGCATTTATCTTTCCTTATTCACCCTCAGAATATTTCTTCATCAGGTCCATGGTCTTGTCTCACTGGCAGTTCCACTATTGAAGGATATGCTGTATGTACTGCAAATTAAAATCAGAGAGGGAGGCAGACATTTGTGGATAGAAGCAAAGGCCAAAGTACATGGAGGAAAACTGACTTCATTTATCTCCGCCAAAGTACTTGGAAAGGAACTGCTTTTGAACAATATAATATGTATGTGTATTCATTCTTCTACAGAGAATCTCTCATTCTCTTATTGATCCCTCTGCTGATACAGGTTCAGCTTTGTGTTTTCCAGCTCTACTCGGCCCTTCACACACGGGCTTTGTCATGCCTAACCAAATTGGCAGTGTAAGTACTCCCGTGGTAGTACTAATGACTAAGGCTAGGGCGTAGTCACTGTCTTGGTAACCTCTGGGCTGAGCACACCTTGCTAAGTAAGAACAAAGTTAGATGACATAGTGGTGAAAGTATGTCAGTCATATCTATGCCATGTCTTCAGGGATGAAAACGCAGTTGGTTTGTAATGAGTCATGTAGGTATGCTTATTTGCGAAGACATTTACTTTATGAATTAATGTATTTGTTTAATAGAGGTAGGTTTGTTCAGCCTAGAGAAAGGAAACTAAGAGGAGACCTCGTTGTCTTCAACATCCTCATGAGGGGAAAAGGAGGGGCAGGTGCTGATCTCTTCACTCTCATTACTAGTGACAAAACTAGAGGAAAGGCATGAAGCTGAGTCAGGGGAGGTTTGGATTGGACATCAGGAAAAACTTTTTCACCCAAAGAGTGACTGAGCACTGGAACAGGCTCCTCAGGGAAGTGATCACAGCACCAAGCCTGTGTGAGTTCCAAGAAGTGTTTGGACAACACTCTTAGGCACCTGGTGTGATTCTTGGGGTGTTCTATGCAGGGCCAGGAGTTGGACTTAATGATCCTGATGGGTCCCTTCCAACTCAGCATATGATTATACAATTCTAGGATAAGTTCTCAGGTAAACAAGCAGATTTTAGTACTTTCTCCACCACTTTTGTGAGGTCAGTTCACAACTTGGCTCAAATTAAATTATTCTTAATTATAAAACAATAGTATCATGTCACATGAATATTGTGAATTCTTTGAACAAGCATAGTCTTGTCTAAATCTTGTAAAAATCTTGAAGACTTCTAATTATATCAGTCTTAATGTACCACCTTCTGGCCAGCTAATGGAAGCACATGAAGTGATCAGGAAGAGCACAAGCTTTCTAGATCTGTGACTCTCAAATGTGTTCAAATGAAAAAGCCTTCTTTTCTGTAAGAGTTCTGGGACCCATTCACGACCATTATTGTACATATAAGAGAGTAACTCCACTTTTTTTTTCCGCAGGATGCTAAGAAAACAAAAAGTGTTACTTCAACTTCTGTTTAGAGTAGTCTTCTTGACTGAAAAAAAGACAAACAAAGCAAGCTGTGTTTAAGTGATAAGCAGTGCTTTTTCTTAGAGTGCCTGATATTTTCTGTCTATCACTAGGAGTGTTTTATTCCTTTTAAAAGTTAGTGCCTCTAACTTATTGCCACATAATTCCTACCTGACATGAACATCTAACAGCTTCTTCAAGACGTTAACAACTTTGTCCATGACTTGCATGAACTAGACATAATTTGGAGACTACTGTTATAAATTGATATTAATTGGAGACCCAGGCACACAGGCACTTCCATTTCAAAGCTATATATCTGTATTTGCTGCAATATTCTGTTGATTTTTGGATGGGTTGTGTGTTTGTTCTTGACTGTAATTCTGTCTAAGAGTATTAGTACACCAATTCTAAGTGTTTACAGACTAAAAATAAGAAGTATATTTGGAAAGAATATTTTCTGAATATAGGTATCTGCTCCAGGAATCCTAATTTATTAGTTTTGTTCACAGTGTGCTAGAGATGTTTGGTTTTGTCTTAGGACTAGCCAGATCCATTCTGATTGCTCAGCCCACTGCACAGTATGGACTGCAGAACATGCAAGAAACTTTTGGAAAACTGTAGTTTACAGCTGAGAGCAGAGAGTGTAGCTGAGATCTGTACAAGGAAAAGGGAAGTTAACTTTGCACAGACTATGACTTGCTGAAATATTGTTTTAGTTATTCCATACCAGATCTGAAATCCTTTTTCTTCATGAATCCGAGTTTTAACTACTCAATAAACATAACACAATAAAAATGTTGAGCATTTTTAAATTTAATCACACAAAAAAGTTCTAAGTTGCAAACTAATCTTGTTATCTTGAACATTTTCTTTACTCAAGGAATAATGAAAGAGCTCTGATTGATTTTCAGTCTGTATAATCAGTTTCTCCAGTTAATAAACAAAGGAGAGGAAAATGTGTGACACAAAAAAAGGCACTCAAATAGCTTCATACATAGCTGGTTGCAATGAGACTTACAGAGGCATCTACTGCTGGTCTTATGGGTATCTGATACCAATTTCTTAATGGTTAGGTCAGGCTCAGACGTTGGGAAGATGTTCCTTTTCCTCTCCAAGCAGCAAGAGGTAGCATGAGTGGGGGAGACACAAGGCAAATAATTTAGGGCAGTGAAGTGCAAATGCCTGAAATACTGAAATACACTAGTCCTGCCTTCCCATAAACACATAGTTTTGTGTAGATATAGAATAATAAGAAAATAAAAAACATCAATGGAAGAAGTGCACAAAAACTTCTGGGGTCCTTTAAGATAGTACATGGAGAGCCATCCTTTTCAAAAGTTTTTCTTGCAGTATGAGGGTAGCTGCAACCTGGCTGTGAGGGACTCAGTAATAATTGTCTTGTATTTCATCTTCAGTTTTGCACAATGGCTTACATTTAAAATGAAATATAACAGTTCTTATAGAAAGTAATGGGGATAAATTAATTGAACCTAGATGAAATTCATTGTGTTTTAAATAGATCTAGAAGCTTTGTGATGTAACTTCTTTGTAACTTCAGATCATTTAACTTCTTTTGACAACTAAGGTTCTTTTGGGACTTGTGATGAATTTGCAATAGTTAACCAAGGAATAGGCATCACATTTAAGGAGTCACTAACACTCTGCTGGGGGCACCCTGTGTAGTACTTCTGTAGTACAGATTTGGGATACAGCTACACTAGGTTTAATCAGGCCAGTGATTTACATGGCCTAAATATAGACAACTGAGTTCAAAGAGGTGTCATGATAGAGTATAGCAGAGTATGATGAACTGAAAAGTTGTCTAAGGATGAATCAATTCAACACAATCTGAGAAGCCTGTCAACTGGGAGGAGAGGGAATAAGAGAAGGAACCAGAGATCAGATCTGTGACTTCAGTCTTTCATCTTGTGCCTTCCCCTGCTCGTTACTTAGTCTATGATGATTTTGGAATGTCTCTTAGCTGTGCCAGAAAGTATGAAGTTAAAAACACACCTCTTGTATTAACAGTTCAACATGCTGGAGAATTAGATTGCTGTTAATTTTTTTGTATGTGATGTGTTTAGCAGCAAGAGTAGAGGCCATGGACTGTGTGACCAGGTTGTCTCTTCCATATGTCAGATCTTGCAGAGACACTGAAAAGTCTGAGGAATTTCTGCAAGTCTTATCTTGAAGCCTGCTGGGTGTTGTTGGTCAAGGGCTTTGTCACTCTCCACAGTTTTCTTGAAAGGAGACAAGGTGTTTGCCTCTTCTTCTGTCCCCAAAGTCTATTCTGAAGCTCATGGGAAGAAAGTGTCCTGCAAGGTTGGGAGAGGACATTTCTAAGTATTCCTTTAATGTTATCACGCACTGCTTGAGAACATAGGTACCCATACATAATAACTGTTATCCTCACAGGGATTTTCTTCTCTGCAAAATAAGCAGGTAGTAACCTCCTGTTGACAAGAAGTCTTCTCTGCTTTGAGTTGCCTATTCTTGCAGCTGGTTTCTTTGGTACTTTTCTACTGTATGTTTATGCTGGTGTCTGCAGTAGTAAGAGATTTGACCTTTCACCATTGACAGAGTTGTGATAAACAGGGAAGCTTACAAAAATAGTCCTGGCTTCCTAGCTTGTTACTACACTTGAAACTCTTTTTAAGTGCATAGATGCAACAGACCTGTTCACACTGAGTCAGTTTGTAAGTTTAGACCCACCTTTGTGACATCTACCCACTTACAACTGTGTTCTGTGAGAGTCCCAGAAATGTGCTGGATACTGTATTACACAGGAACAATCACTGTTCCACATGTAACACTCTTCTAGTCAGAAATTACAAAAAGCGGAAAGAGATTTGATGCAATAGCAATGAAGCATTTTCCCAGAGCCACATAGCAGGTTGGTGGCAAGGCTGGAAATAGGAGTCCAGTTGTATCACTTCAGAGCGATGGCCCACTCACTTTAAGTATCTTCTAAATTACACCATTTGTCTTGGGAAGATCAGAAACACGACAGAGCATCTCAAAAAAGGTGTACAGACACAGCTGCACTGACTTGGATATGGAAAGGAAATGCCAGAAAATGACCAGATATGGATGTCACAGAAACTATGTGAAAGCCTAACCTTTGTCCTGGAGACATAACCGCAGACAGCCTAGTCCTTGATTTCTCCCAGATTCTATCTGTCTGCACTTTCTAGTTTTCTATCATTGTTTATACAAAGACACAGGTTTTGTAGCTGGCATTCTCTTGACCTGGCTAATCTTTAAAGGCCAAGCCTGTATCCCAGTGTCTGGTGATCTTTATGTAGATTACTTGCCCACCAAGAGCCCTAGAAGAGATCCAGTGTGAGGGACTGGTGTAGGCTACATCAGGGAAGCAAGCACCCTGTTGGAAGATGTGACCATATTAAGGGTATGCCTGTACTACAGACTAAAGTTTAAAGTAGAGCTATCTGAATTAAATGCAAATTAATACATTCAGATCACAGAAACAATCATGCTGGGAATCTATGAGCTAATTTCTCTCAAAAGATGAGTACTCAGAAATTTGAAAATCCAGGCATTTGCTCAGATCCATTTCTGAAAGTTGTTACCTGCCTTTCCTTTTGAAAGGTATGTAGCACTCTCGGATCTTCCTACTTCCATGGCACAGTTTTGATCACAAATAATTTGCAATATCAATCTCCTTTAGTAGATGGATGGCTGCTTTTCCCCCAGGCATAAGTAAAACAATACTACCCGGTGATTTTGGCCAAGTAGTTGTTGTGGTTTAACCAAAGAGAAAAATGAAAAGATGAGACAATAAAGAGAACCAAAGGTTTTTTTCCTTGTACTGTGAGTCACAAGAAGCCAATCACAGTGAGACATTCTACATCCATTGTAACAATGCTGTTTTCCAGTTTGTCATACTGAAACTGTTTTGCTACTGAACACTTGCAAAGCCAACAGAACTTTAAGAGGCCCGTGAATGAAAAATAAACTTATGATGCAGGTTGGCAGTTTATTGTTGACTGGTGACGTAAGTGTCCAAATTATTTAATGGCCTGGTAATGTAGTTCAGGCATGTATGCAGTAAGGTACAGCCAGTGCTAATTGCAGGCACCACTTACATGGGGTAATGAATGCAGAGATGCATAGTTGTGTGGGCGGCCTGCGACTGCTCACCCCAGAGTTCACATTGCTGTTGTGACTGGACAAGGAGTCCAAGTTACTGTGCCCTGCACCTCCTTGGTAAATGTGCTCCTGTGTTTTGTTGGCTGGAGCTACCAGTCAGGTTGGAATCTGGCAATGTCAGCCAATTAAAAGATATTTTAATTTTGCAAAGTAAACACCTATCAAAGTCATTTCCTTATGAAAGCAAAGTCAGTCAAGAAGGAAAAAACAAGTGCTTTCTTTTGACCATTTATGCCATTATGCAGAGCTATTCTTTATTAGTCAGGAGTCACTCTGGGTTGAAGACTGTCCATACTCCTTCAGCAAGTTATCCTCTTATCCTAGAATAATGGAATCATTTAGGTTGGAAAAGACCTCTAAATCATCAATTCCAATCATTAATCTAACACTGCCATGTCCACCTCTAAACCATGTCCTTAAGTGCCACATCTACACATCTTGATTTACTTTATAGGAAGGAATTTTGAAAACAGGTATGAAAGCAAGAAATTGATCTAGGGAATCACTTCCTTAAGTGTCCTGTCCGAGACCCTTTGGGGTGCTGCCAAATTGAAGGACTTGTGCATTTTGAACTTTTATCACCCATATTCAGGAACTCATCAAAAGTCAAGAAGGGAAAAAATGAAGAAATTGTCTAAGCCATCCTCTAACAATATCAAGATTTTTAACCATGCTGGGTTTGCCTTTGCAGCAGAGGTGCCAATATTTTTCTTGGGATACACACACTATTTTATCTAGTTCTCTGTAACTTTCTTTGGATGGTTGTCTGCATTAACATAGTGGTATTTTTATCCTCCCTGCTTAGTCATTCTCTTGTAGAGAAAGATAAAACCCTGTCTTTTCTAGAACCACCTCTGTATTCTTCAAACATTTGTAAACACAATGATATGGTTCTTTGGCAGCAGAAGAATGTACTTTTGATTTTAGTTTGGGAAAGAAAGATTATTTCACTTCCCAGATTTGGTCCTTCCACATATCAAATCAAATAATAGTTTATTGGTTTTTTTTTCATAGAAAATAAAATTACACAATTGTACCTATATGAAATCATATTCTTTTAGTTCTTCACCTGTATTTCTGGTCATCTGGATCAAAAAAAGCAATTCATCTTATAAAACTTGTTCAGTTTAGAAAGAAAATTTTCAAGTAATTTCTATGTGGTTTTCACATGGACTCTTAGGGAGGTCTTCTCATCTGTCTCTTAAACTTACCAGAGGTATTAGTACTTTATTTGTGGAATCACATTTGGTTTTGGCAATTCAAAAATTAAGATGCAGGAAAGGGGAAAATTATAATTGCAGGCAGAGAAGATGGTCCACTCTTAAGAAACCCTGATTTTATAAACACAGGAGTTTTAGAAGTCCTAAAAGAAATGGGCAATGTTTTCCCAGAAATACCATAAAACCAGAGAGTCATGTCTTTTCATTGCCTTTGCTTTGATTCAAAGGACTACGTGCTTGACGACCAAAGTCCTGGAAAGGCTTATGAGACCTCATAGAAGATATTGGTGTGGACTGAGGATCAGAATATCAGATTATTCTTGGTGGGCTTTTATTACTTTCTCACTCAGGGTGTGGTTGTGGATAATAGTCTGTTGGCTTGTTTTTTTCCCCCACAAATCTATCTATAGCCTTGTGGTAATACTTGACAGATAAGGAATCCACCACTGTACCAGTGGTGTGACCAGTAGCAGGGGCTACAGAAAGGCAGTGTACAAAGCTGGGAGTGAGATGGCAGGGTAGAGAAGAAAATATGAGAAACTGAGATAGTGGCACTTCTTTTCAAATACACTTTGCAATGCATGGGTAGTCTATAAAACCTATTTGTTCTTGTTACTGCTTTGTATTGTTGTGACTTGAAAAACAAATTGGTATCATTCTGCTTGATACATAATTCTCAATTGTAATAGCCCTTGGAACTTGCATGATGTGTTTTGTTCTTAGATCAAAAGGTTGGGTAAAGATACATGTAGCTGAAATGAGAGGCCCAGAATATCAAGTTAGCCAAGAATTATAATGAGCTTATGGCAGGACTTTGGCTAGCATGAATATTCTCTATTTCATATTCTAAATGGTAACTGAAATGAAAATTCAAATTGTCTATTATGGTTGAGGCAGAATGGAAATCAAACTCATCTTTTTTGGGAACTGGTGGCAATTTAAATAATGACTTAGTTTATTGTTGTTTTTGATATTGTAAAATATGCTGAAATCACAGGTGTACCAAAGAGGTACATTTTACACTTACTTTTTCCCTTGTACTGAAGAACAGTGACTTATGTAAAATGTGGGATCTCTATGGCTAGGAGAAGCAAAAAGCACAAATGCTAACACTGCTGTATCATGTAGCGCAAACCTGCGGTGCAGCTACAGAGTATAATTTCGTGCTGGCTGCTCATTTTTAGGAGCATTCTGATTCATTAGCCCAGTGGGAAGAAAATAATTTAATTTCTGAACTCATTTGTGCTCATTTTGAAAAACACCTTATTACCACTGCAGAAATCTCCTGCGGAAGAGCTGGGCTTGAAATAGCACAGTGTGATGCAGACTTGTACAAAGTGTCTTGGCAGAACCTGAGACTAGGAAAATAGCAGTCAAAAGTGCCATGTCCTGTCAGAGGGTGAGGACAGCTTCCACAACACAAGTCAAAAACTTGTTTTTCCTTATCCTAGCATACATCCCTAGATCACAGCCTCTGTGAGACATGTTTCAGAGACATCTAAGGACTGTCAGATTCCTTCCCACTGGGTAAGCCAAAGAGTTTCCCTATTGAATACATCCTGGGTGAAAATCCCACCCAGGCACCTTTTATGGTGCCTTCACCATACCCCCATGTGCTTTTGTGGTAACAGCAAATGCACAGACAAGTATATGGGGACACACTGGAGAAGTGCTTTTCCTCAATGTTAATTCCTCTTCCTACTGGGTTCTTCTATAGAACAAAGGGTATAGGGTAAGAAAAGGGAAAGAATGATAAGAGAGAGGGAACACTATGGGCAAGTGGCAGAATGTAACTGTAGAGAAGAAATGGATCCTGAAAGTTTAGAGAGGGAAGTTTTTAAAAATCATTACAATATGTGGACTAAGTTTCTCCTTTAGGTCATTATGTAGGGATGAAATCAATACAATCATTGCTGTCATTCCTTTCACATTTTTTCCTGGAGTCCTTTTCTGTGTTCAGCTGTCTTTTTCTTGATTAATTCCTGTCAGACTCTTCAGCATTTTAACCAAGTCTTTTGACTATCTTATTCTTGCCCAGCATATGAATATCCCTTTCTTGAGAGTACAGACTGTTGTGCAGGCTGTGGTTTTCATTTTGTGGAGAGAACTAGGTAACTTCAGAATAATTAGCTGAAATTTCCTCCCCTCCCCTCTTTTTTTAAAGACAACTTGTCATCTCTCCAGGAAGATGAAGAGATAGATATGGAGGCTGTCAACTGGCAGCTGAACAACACCTCTGTGAATGGGCATTCATCTACGCCGACCACAGTTCGCTTTCCCAGCTGGGTGACTTTTGATGACAATGAAGTCAGTTTTTCACCGCAGAACCTTTCTCCCTTGAAAACAGATACCCCACCTGCAGAAACACAGGCTCCAGATGTTAACTTTAACCTCACTACATCCTTGAAGAAAAGAGAACGTCCTAAAAGCACATTGGGGGACCTCTCTAAAATTCAAAAACTAGATCTCTCATCCTTAACCAAATTGCCTTGTGTTGAAACACCACCATGGAGTGCTACTAATCCCTTTCTGGATGAATCTCTGCGAGATGTCCAACCCTCACCCATCAATCCATTCAGCTCATTCTTTGAGGAGCGAGAGAGGCGTTCCAAAAGCTCTTCTGTCTCCAGTGCTCCAGGCAAAAGCCAAAGAGACTCTCTTATTATTCTCCATCAAGAGCCCGATACCATCAGTTTCCATGAGGCTAACAAAAGTGTAACCCACACAGATGCTGTAGAGCAGCTCAAACAACTCCAGATTGGAGACCCAGATCATGTGAGCAGTCCTACTTTGCCTGACGATGACCCCATGATGCCATGTGATCTGGATGCAGCTTTATTTAACTTGGCACCAGCTCAGCCAAAGGATGGATGGCCAATGATGCTCAGGATCCCAGAAAAGAAGAATATTATGTCATCCAGGCACTGGGGACCAATATATGTGAAGCTGACTGACAGTGGATGTATACAGCTTTTTTATGAGAAAGGACTAGAGAAACCTTTCCGGGAACTCAAACTTGAAATCAATCATGAGATTTCAGAGCGCAAACTGCAGAACTATGATGAGAATGGAAGGATACACAGCGTGCGGTTGGATCGCACAACATACAAGGAGAAAAAGAAGTATCAGCCTAAGCCAGCCATTGCACACACAGCAGAGAGAGAGCAAATTATCAAGCTTGGGACTACAGATTATGGAGACTTCCTTAGCTTCATCAGTGCTGTGCAAGACACACTGATGAACTTGCCAACTTCATCAACAGATCTGAGCACGGTGGGACTGAACTACCAAGAAGAAGAAATCACTGTTGATGTCAGGGATGAGTTTCATGGCATATTGGCCAAGGGAGACAGTGCGATTCTCCAGCACAGTGTGCTGACCCATATCTATGTTCTCAGCTTCCTTTCTGGCCTGGCAGAATGCAGACTGGGCCTTAATGATATCCTGATCAAAGGGAATGAAATAGTTGCAAGGCAGGATATTATGCCCACTACTACCACTAAGTGGATTAAATTATACAGCTGCCAGTTCCATTCATGTGTGGATGAGGATATGTTTAATAACTCCCGCATTATCCTGTTCAACCCCTTGGATGCCTGCAGGTTTGAACTGATGCGATTCAGAACTGTCTTTGCTGAGAAAACTTTGCCTTTTACTCTGAGGACAGCTGCCAGCATAAATGGTGCTGAGGTGGAAGTGCAGAGCTGGCTGATGATGTCCACGGGGTTCTCTTCCAATCATGATCCTTTAACTCAGGTCCCTTGTGAAAACGTGATGATCCGCTACCCAGTGCCAAATGAGTGGGTGAAGAACTTCCGTCGGGAGAGTGTCCTGGGGGAGAAATCTTTGAAAGCCAAGGTGAACAAGGGAGCCACCTTTGGATCAACTGGTCTGTCTGGTTCTGAGCCAGTAATGAGAGTAACTTTGGGAACTGCCAAATATGAACATGCCTTTAGTTCCATTGTATGGAGGATAAACCGACTGCCTGACAAAAACTCAGGTGAGTGGTGCATACCATCTCTGCAGGAGTAAACTAAAAAGAGTTACATACTTTGGAAGATAGGGAATGCTGAGTTTAAATGGTGAGAGAGAAAGCATCCTCTGTAGTATACAAAAGACACAAATGAGTTGCATGAAACATTTATCTGACCCTTCATTCCAATAGTTTTATGTATCCTACAAATATAGCTAATGGTAAAAACAGTTTTAGGTTTTCCAGAAGCAAAAATACGTGTTCTTGAGGTATTTAAAAGAGGTATAGATGTAGTACTTAGGGACATGGTTTAGTGGTAGGCTAGATTTGTGCCAGGTTAATGGTTGGACTTGATGATCTTAAAGATATTTTCCAACCTAAATGGTTCTGTGATTCTATGATTATAAGACTGAGTCATCAAACATCCCTGTGTGCTCAGTACTGTTATTGGAAGCAAGGCTTTTTCAGGTAACTTGCAAAGGCAAGATCGTATGCTATAGAACTGAATGACAGGACCAGGTAAATTGCTGTAGTTGCAGCACATGTGATTTCTTTGCCATGCATCGCCAAGCATACTGGGCCAATGCTATATGTTTCAATGCATATGCCACAATTAATGCCTATAAAGTATTTGGAATGGGGATTGTAAGAGAACAGAAGATACTGCTCAACCATTAAAAAAATAGAAATTTCCAGACACCAGTTTGTGGCTATGTTTCTGTAATCAGTGCAGCAGGCAATTACAGCTTAAACCTGGAGAATACCAATATGAAACTCACAAATATCTATATTTCTAGTAACATTTTCATAATTAAACATCCAAATAATGTAGGCAAACTACTGTTCCCTTTGGCCATTGCTGCCAGTCATTCTACTTCCTGCCTTTCATGGTGCACAATAAAGATGGACAACTCAGGTTTATTTTTATTTGTAGTGAATTCTACTTCTTGACTTTTCTGATCCAGAATAGCTTTTTACAAATGAGATGCACTTTTTAGTATTAATGCTGTAGTAATGCATATGGGATACTGGGAGAGTTTCTGTGTTCAGTGTTCCCTGAAGAATAGTTCAGTGTGGTACTAGATTTAGCACTCTCTAGGGACATATGTTTTTCCTGAGTTTGAGTTATAGTGTCAGCAAAACAGTGTTTCAAGTCTCCTAATCTTTTGGATCACATTTCAGCGCAAGGACACTAGTTTACACCATAGGTTACAAAACTGGAGAGAACACTGACAAAAGGGAAGGTTCCATGTTTCTCGTATTGTGGGGCATAAGAAGACAGAGCCTGAAAACTCAAGAGAAATATAGCAATGAAAAATTTACCTCAGTCTGTTTATGAGCAATAACATGCTTGTGATAAAAATCTCACTATGCCATCTGCATGAGCTCTGGGAATGAGATGCTGTGAAATTGGGCCTTCTGTGGCATCTCTCCAAAGATCTCAGTATACCATATAGATATTACAGCTGGGGAAATGAAAGCCCCCAGACTTTAACACAATCACAGAACATGCCAGTAGCAAATGAGGAGAAGAGGCAAAACTCCTGTCTCAACTACCTTCTGCAAGGTGATGCTCCTTTACCCATCATTACTCTGAGGGAGTGCATCTTGTTTCCCTGATCCCATCTCTCCCAGTGTGAGGCTTTATTGTGTGTACACTGTGACAGAGGGAAATGCATTACAGATTTGTTGTTGCTGTTGGAAGCCTGCCACAGAGCATCTATCCATCAGTGTCACCATGCAGAATGCAGGACAGTTCGTATTTGTTTACATCCTGAGAGGAAGAGACTGTCCTCACCCCTCCGGTCAGATCAGATGTAATTTCAGGGAAAGGAAGGGCCTTGGCAGCACTGTCTTGGCCAAGACACATGAGGTGTGTGAAAGGGAGGGAATCCCATAGTGATGACGGGGGTGGCCAAGTATAATTTAAATTTGACCTTGTCCTTCAGGGGCTATTTCTATTTATTGATGGTACTTCGTCCCACAGTTTTCCTTACTCAACGTATATGCCAAACAAAGAGGTATATAAGTGTTACTCAAAAGCATTGATTCCTGCTCCTTCCTAGATTTGTCTGATGGACCACATACACTTCCAACCGTGTGATACTGATGTGGGGTCTAACTTCCAGCTTTTTGCATCCTTGGCTGTACCCAGCCCTACCCACAAGCCGTATAATAACCCACCTCCACCAGTTTGCAAAGTCATTATAAATTATGCAGTTCTCAAGCACTAGATATAAAACTACTCCCTTGACTCACTCTTAATGCATTCTTATTGTGACACCTGCAGCTCACCTCTACGAGCACTCTGGGTCTCCTATAAATGGTTGCCAGTGAACTGCTCTGGTGCATGGGACTCCAGAGCAGGAGAGAGATAGTGGCATCACACTGCCTCTGGGGCAGATGCTACCGTCTGCAGCTCCACCCTGCTGCCAGAGGCCACACAGCTTGTCACACCACTTGGGGCATATGCATTGCATGACTGCCTCCAGCACACGTGCCTGTCTGCCAGACGTGCTCAAAGGAGCATGTGTGTAGGCACATATTAAGGGACCTTTTGTTCATCCATGGTTTCTGTTCCGACACAATGCTTGCAATCAGAATCCCAGGAACTCCTGAGGTAGCCCAGTGGACCTCTTGCTTCTCTCCATTTCCTGAATGAGCACTGGTGCAGGCTCTGTGTAGATGTGAGGTACATGACACCATCAGCCCTGCTATCCACAGCCCTGCAGGGGAGGAGAGCTGGTCCCTCCAGAAGCTCACTGCTTGTATTCAGATGGTAGTATCCTAAGAACCCAAATTGTTAAGAATTATTTCAGCAGCTTTGCTGTTTTATCTAAATGTTTTATTTTTGTTCTTTCTGATGGTATGTGGCCCTTTGCACTCTCACTCCAGGAGACAGTGTTATCAGCACTGTTTGTATTATTTTGTAGCCAAAGCCTCTGCTTATGACTGAACATTGAAAAGCATTTACAAATGAAGGACAGTGCATACTCTAAGACCTAAGAAAAACCTACAAACTGGATTCTACTGTGTACATTGCTGAAATGCTGTCCAAAACAGCTTATTAAATGTAATTACCCTTCTTATATTCAAAATTAATATGATCAAAAGAATTGGTAAAGAAAGCCTATTTACAGACTTTGCAGAGCTCCAGTTGCTGCTGGCTCGGCTTCACATGTTGAGCACCAGGAGAACACTAGGGAAGCATCCAAACAGTATTCAGTTGTGGGAAAACGCTCTTTCAGCAAAGCAGAGATGTAGCCTCTATGCAGAGCCTTGGATCTGGATTTGAACTTTCCTCTAGTTTGGCTGTGGATCCCAGGCATGCTGCCTGGTATACCTTCTGAAGTAAATTAAATCCTTTAATTCAAACCTGTTGGGACATCTGAGTCATTCGGAACAGATTCCCCTCAGTCACACTAAAACATGTATATATATGAATTATATTATCGGATCTTTGATTCTCAGAACAAAATGTCAGCAGCTCAAGGAAACAAGATATGCAAAAAAAAAAATGCAATCTGTTGATTTTCTCCTGATTTTACTAAAAAGTGTACCTGTCCATTGGAGAAAGAGCTCTGAATGAGCCTATTGAACAAAGGCTATAGAGGTCATGCCTTGTGGGCCTCATACCCAGGACACTAAAGGACACTGATGTGCTTGGTAATTTTGCAGTAGCTTCAGTGGAGGGGTTTCTTTCTTCATCTGTGCACGTTGTTGTCTACCATGCGGAGCTGGTTTAAATTAATAACTTCCATATTTTTTTACTGTTGTGCGTGGTCTTTTCTGTTAATGGACTCTCCTACTAGAAGAAATTAAATTATTGAAAAATTACCTTGTCAATTGCATGTTGTGGGGCTTTGTTACCTTTTCCCCCCCCTTTGTTTCCCCTTCGTTTTTTGTCCCCCTTTTTTGAGCCTATGGATATCCCCATTTAGGTATGTTGAAAGGTTGCCGATTCCATGTGTCCAGTTGAAATTATGAAGAGTTTAAAAGCTGAGATCTCCAAGCACCTGTCATGCGGTGTGGTCACACCCAGTTAAACACTTGTCAGTGTTGCCTTCACACACATCCACCCCAAAAGCAGCTGAGTACATGCCAGCTCAGGAGTATAGTGGCACAAGCTAAACGTTTTTTAGCTGTGGATGTGGCTTGTCCTGGAGCACAGAGCTGGTTCTCCTGCGCTGCTGTGGGTCTCCAGTCTGCAGGAGGGAGCAACCCATGGGAAACAGGAGAGGAGACAGGAGAGAAGGAGAGGGGAGGGGAGGGGAGTCATAGTAAAGCAGCTGAGCGAGAAGGATTACAACAAGGATTCTACTGAGAGTGGTACAGGGTGAGGAAAGAGATATGAACGGATGGGGAGTCTGAGACTGGGAGTTGGTTGCCAGTGCTGAATGATGAGCACAGATTTTTTGAGCCAGGAATGACCCTTTTTTAGGCATCTTCATAATGCAGTACCAGAGAGCACCTTCTAGTGGTGAGGAAACTGGCTAGACTATTTTGAAATACAAGACTGACTAGATAAAATTCTTACCCAGATTTACATGAGTGGAATTTTCTTTCCAGCTCTATTTCAGAGGTCAAGTGGAATGTTGCAATGCCTGAGCCCTCTAAAGACTGTGCAATTTCATCCTGTTCGGACAAGTATTGTCTCAAAATCCCACATCTTACTTTTCAAGCTTCATCTCAACAGGCCTGACTTTTGGGGTAAGCAGGTGTATTCCTGCTCTTCCCAGGGGGTGATTCTGAGCTTTCCCCACCCAGTTGCCTTTACTCTACCTGCCTTCCTCCTTCCTTGTCTCTGTTCTTTATAGCTTGCTGAGCTGTATGAAGAAGAACTTTCCCAGTGAACAAGTAGTCTGAGATCCTAAAGCCTATAATAGTGGCAGACAAGGATTCTGTTCATTCATTTATACATTCATTTACACATACATAGATAATAGGATACCTTCAATCAGAAAGCCCTGTGTGGCTTTGAAGGCTTTCATCCTCACTTTCCAAACAGAGAAACTGAGGCACAGACATTAAGTTACTTGCTCAAGAGCTTAGGGCATTGGCAGCAGTCAGAAACAAAACCAACCTAGCTTGACTAGAATTCCATACTTTAATTTTTAAACATCACTGCTGTCCAGCAAAACGTAGGGGAAAAATAATAACAAAGGTTGTTTACAGATGAAGAGCTAAACATGATTAATTCTTCTCCTTGCCATCCCTAGTGATTAGGCACCTTGCCGTGGGTTAGAGTGAGGAATAAATGGTTATACTGAAGCTTTGCACAAATTTGTCTTTTGAACCCAGGAAAGTTATTTAACTTTATCCAGTGCATTTTCGTTTGCTAAAATGGAGACAAAAATTTACAATAAATGTGAAATGTCTCCAAATCCCTCCTTCCCTTACTATAATTTCATAACATTTCAGGTTAGGCCACAACATACTTAGCATGTTACAGACACTGGAGGACTCAGAAAAGGACAAATATCTTTACCCTACTCTGCTTGATTTACTTCTTGTATTTTCACCCACTAAAAGTAAATTAGAGTGATTGGCAGTCCTTTTTTCCATTTTGTTTAGTTCCTTTGGTAACTTCAACAGCACTGAAACAGGTAAGATACCATCACTTGCTACGAACTATTTCACCTACAGAGATTCTCAGTTTCCTGCAGCTTCATGATGCTACTTTGTTCTAGATGTTGTGTTTTCTCATTCATCCAACACAACTTTCATTACTGTTTGCTCTCTTTTTCCAGCTTCTGGCCATCCTCACTGCTTCTTCTGTCACCTAGAGCTTGGCTCTGACCGGGAAGTGCCTTCCAGTTTTGTACGCTATGTAGATGTGGAATTTGACATGCCCACCACTTCTGCATCCAAAGCCACTGTCCGGTCCATCTCTGTCGAGGACAAGACTGATGTGAGGAAGTGGGTCAACTATTCAGCACACTACAGCTACAAGGTAAACCTGATCGTGTGCCAGTCACCATGGTTATGCTGCATACTTTCATTGTCTTGAAAAGTGTGGGCAGACAAATAAAATACTGTGGCCAAATGAGGTGGGAATTTGGTGCAAGCCAGGCTGTGTGCAGTAGCAACCAATGTACTACCCATTGGTTCATGGCAAACAAGCAGGATTATACCTCAGCAAAGATGGAATTAATTTGCTTGCAGTTGCCTGTGAAAGAGCATGCACACAGCCAACTACTGGGGAATAGCTGATATGGTACGAGTGTGAGCAGGCAGTTTTGCTGCTCTTCATAGCACCTCCAGTGGGAGTCCTACAGCAGACAAAAGGATCGCATTATTTTTCTGCTTAAATATTTCTTCTTCCTGCCTGCCCTAAGGAGAGGAGCAGATGGGAAAGTACGCTATGTATATACCTGCCAAGAATATCAGTAAATTTGCATGTTAGCTGAATATTTGGCAGAGAAATTGGAATCCTACCTGCCTTCTTTAAGAGCAATGATGAGACATTCTGAAAAGATTCTCATGGCAAATATTTTTACTGGTAATTGTAATTACATTTTAAGTAGTCTCTTAAATTCCCTGGAGATGGTATTTGATCTTCCTAAGTATCCCTTTTAAGAATTAAACATTGGATTATTCCTGAGTTTTTGGAGACGTATAAATTTAGAATCCAAATCCCTGTACCAATACAAATTGGTGTCTGTAGGCCAAAGCACCTCTGAGCCTGAGGACAGCAGGGAGGGTGCTGATGTTTGGGTTGGTGTTAGGCAGTGCTTCAAAGAGCAGGAATTTGGACTTGATGATCCTTATGGCTCCCTTCTGACTCAAGATCTTCTAGAAAATTAATCTCTTTGCTTTATACATAAGTCTTTGCAGAGTTTAAAGTTAAGGCTGGTTTTCTGCTGTCACTTAGGAACCCACCTATTATCTGCAGATTTGGTTCTGGTTTGGATTCAGAGTACGTCTGGGAACGGTAATGAATAAAAAAATCACATGAGACCAGTTCTCTGCATGACATTATCTCTTCTGAAAATGGTTCCTGACACTGTTGAATTGTAGAACTGCTTGGATAATACTCAAAAAACTTAGAGTAAATAAAATCCAGCTTATAGTATATAATATTGTGCTGGTTTAAAGGTAAACCGGCAGGAGAAATGGACCCACCACAAGAGCAATTATAAGGCAGAGTTACAATTTAATGAAAGATATTACAATAAATATACTGACACAAAGAGAAAACTGCTTTCAACTCACCAAAACCCAGCAGTATAACCCAGTGTCCCGGGGCACAAGCCCAA
>JAWWTY010000156.1:44156078-44166788 GCA_035222235.1 Margarornis squamiger | reverse complement strand
GATACAGGCCAGGATGCCCTTGGCCTTCTTGGCCACCTGGGCACTCTGCTGGCTCATGTTCAGCTTCCTGTCAATCCTTTTGTATTAGAGCCTGGCAAGAATACAACTGTATGCCTTTGAAGAACAGGGACAGTTTTCCTTCCCATCTACAAAAAAACACACGAAAATCAGTTTCAATCTCTCCTGAAATAGTTTCTAACTTAATTTTTAGGTTTACAAAAATGATGTATTAGTTACAAATGTTCAGCTTACATTAATCATTTAATGATTACTATGCATCGTGAGCCAGCTTTCATAGAAGTTACAGCCAATGGTCATTGCTCTCAGTGTGAGTCCTACTGGACAATTGCAGCTAAAAGCGGGAGGATTTTAAAACATTTTTCTCTGACATGCTGGGGTTACTGTACTGGCATAGGAGTTCTGCCTCCCTCTTGTGGCTACATCTTCTACTTTCAGCTTTGAAAAGAAACGTTGACTGCAGCGACAGAGTTCATGATAGTTACCTTCCTGATATATCTCATCCTCGAGTTTAATAAAAAAGCCCCATTATGTCAGGAATCTCCCACCCAAAAAAAGCCTGCCTAAGGAAGCGATTCTTTTCCTCATTCATGTGAAACTGAACATATTTGATAAAATCAGTGATAACTCATGCTGTTTACATTTTGTAATTGAGTCTGAATGTTTGGATTCAAGTAAGCCAAATGTACAAGCTCCTCCTAGGAGTTAATAAGATATACCCCAGGGGGTGTGATATTTTTGAGTAGAGCAAAATCTCATGGCCTATACATTTTAGATATCAATTTGTTCTTTCCTATCACCTTCCATTTAAATATAACATAGTCCTTTTCAAACATTAGGAAATCAAGTTATCTGAAGAGTTAACTCAAATAAAGCACTGTACCTCTCAGATGATAAGAAAACCAGGATGGCATTAAATCACTGCCTTGGAATGACTGAGTCCCAGCTGAATGCAGATCTAATGTCCCTCCACTGTTTCCCTAAACCCAAAGGACATCTTCTGCCTACAAGGTCCTTAGCTGACTTACGCCATTTGCAGGGTGATTTCCTTTGAATGTGCCTGCTCTGTGCCCTTCTTCATTTCTTTGTCATTTACAGTGATACCAATATAGCACATTTCCTGACACAAGATTCAAAAAGAGATGTGAATTGTGTCTTGAAAGCCATAGCTGGAAACTGGGCAGGAGGGACATGGAAACTTGCAGCAGAAATCTACAGTAATGGAATGAGAATAAGCTGGTCATCTTGCTTTGTCACGTCTAAAAGAAAGTGACTGTAGTTCTACGCCACTGTTACTTGGTTGCATCCTCCAGCTTCGTCTCCAATTTCATCATTGCCAAATTCATCTGTCTTTGGCAGCAGGGCAAGGAACTTGCTATGACCACTCATACGTACTCATACGTTTATGTAACTGTCCAAGTGATGTTGATAGAGATATTATCACTTTGGCTTTGAAGGTATTCTCATCTGCTTCACATTAGATGATACCCATCAGCACTTCCTTGACAGCTGGCCACACTCATGGGTGCTGAGCTCAGCTGAGCTCAGAGTACAGGCTCTACCAGGGGCTGGCTGCAGTGACAGCTAGAATTTCTTGGGAAAAATCATCCCTGGTGCCTACAGACCACATCCAATAAAGGCAGCCTTGTGCCCTCACCCTGTTAACTGTTAGCAGTGTGTCTGCATCTGGACAGATGGGTCAGAGCATGGAGCAGTCCTTCCAGTACAAATGCAGCTGTCTGAAAACTCTATAAACTGGAAGTTGTTTTATGCTCAGCAGGTGCTCCCCCCCATACCATGAAACAGTGCAAGTAAAATTGCAGATATAGCAATTGGGTGTGATGGGATGCCTCACTAGAAATGTTTCCTTTCTACAGAGACACAGCTGTGCTGACTACGAATCTGCCTACAGATTCCATGGGAGAAACAAGATGGCTGATGACAGTGGGCAGTATTGCAGATCCAGGAAGATTTGTAGTGGAAGATGGAAAAACTGTCTTACGTACAAAGGAGCAAGGCGGGGAGTAGGAGCAAGCAGCTGAGGGAAAATGTAAACTCCAGTTTATAAGGGCAGCTTCCCATTTTTTCACATGTTTGCAGATGTCAAAATCTTGGTATGCCAAAGGATCCCAGGTTATACATCAGTTGATATAAAGACTGGAGCAGAGAGGAGCTCTGGAAATGGGTCACAGGTTAGGAATGGCAATAAATGCCTAGGGTCCTATAGCTCCATTACAGGATGAGCTGGGACGGCTCATTCCTGATGTTTTGCTTTCTCTCAAAGCCAAGGTCTCCAACCGCCCAGCAGCTGTCACACCAATACAGCTTTGCAGTTAGATAATTAGCGACAGAATGAGAACTCCACATGAACTGCCCATGAGCCATAGGTTGGCTCCAGCTGAGTTCATGTTCACTGTTCCTCACTGGGAAGACTGAACTCAGCCAAAACTGAACTGGAGTTGTTTCCTGCAAATTCCACTCAAATTCCTGTGAAGAACAACCCTAGGACTCACCAAGGAAAAAATAATAATTATAATAAAATAATAATAATTTAAAAAATGATTCAGCTTCTCTGCCTGATGCCTCTCATGCTGGGCCCCCGAGGGGACGTACGATCACCTCTGAATGCGCTGCAAAATGTAGGACACACCCATGGGCTTTCCATGAAAGTTGTAGACTCCTTGGTCTGTGAGATTCTCAGCAACTCAGAAGCTCGTAAGCTTGCATGGTTTGTAAGGCCACTCACTTGGGCACAAAGGAACAGACATATTAAATGGGAGGCAGGGAGCGACCAAAGTGGGCCAAACCTGACTCGCACAAAGGCATTTTCAGCGGCCACGTGAACGTGTGGCTGAGGGACAAACTGCTGAGTAAAACACATCAGAGCACATCTCTGCCTGGCGGCGGCAGGCTCTGTGCTGTCTGCCACTCTGCAGCTGTGTCAAGGAAGCTGAGGCTACACAAACACACACGCTCCCAAAGGAATCACAGGGTTATCACACACACAGACCAGCACCATGCCTTAATTATACACTACATAGTCGTATTCTGGCATACCCCGCAGGAATTGCTTTATCCTAAGTCACCACGTGGAGCCTGAGGTATGTAAGGCTTCTGAAGGGACACTATATAGATCACTCTGAAAATGTTTTCCTATGAATATTTCACTCTCTGAGGCTCGTATATAACAGGAATAACTTTGTTGAAGTTAATTCATTTCTGCTGTGGATCCTTGCACGTCATAGCTGCTGGCTGGAATACACAGTAGTAATCAGTAAAAACATTTATCAACATGCTAGATAAAGCTCTGCTTTGGATCTGTAAAGTAGGACATTGCCTGTGAGGAGAATAGTTGGTATTTTAAGTCTGGTGGTTTTTTTGCGGTTTTGTTTTTGGTTTTGGTTTGGTTTTGGTTTGGTTTGGGGGGTTTTGTTTGTTTTTTTGTTGTTTGTTGGGGTTTTTTGTTTGTTTTTGGTTTTGTTATTATCTGACTTCTTTGTTGCTTGGCTTCACGGATCAGAGCCAGTGTTATTTTGGCTGTTGTCAGAAGCTCCTCACAGTTGAGTAGCTGTGATTCACAACAGTCGCAGTCTGAGTGATCAATGATACTAAAAAAGCACTTCAGCAAGGTAAGTAATGCAGGATGTGTAACTCAAAGGCACTCCTTTAGCTCAGACCCTTTCAGAGAAGTTCTAACCTTCAGAATTGTAGGGACTTTTTTTAGCTATTTAAGAATCGGTACTCTGTATTCAAATTATGAATCACTCAGTTTGCAGAGACTTAAGCATTAGGTCAAACGTGTATACACATGATAAAAAATTAAGGGGTGGTCTACGCCCTAAGATCAGTAATCTTCCTGTTAAAAGCATGAGAGCTTGCTTACAGCAAACGGGGTGTGCATTTTAGAAATGGCCAATTCTTCTTCAATAAAAGGAAGCCTGGAGACTTTTCTACATGACAAAGCATTTGGCAACAATGTTGTTTTGAAGCATTTCCTCCTCTGGTCACTTATTTCTACTCCTGTCAGCTCTTTCAGTCGCACTAACACGTCTTTTGTAGGGCTGCCCTATGAACCAGATCAGGAAACTGATCCAGGTTAAAAATTAGCCAGCATGGGGGAAAAAAAAAATGGCACAGCAAGGAACTGGCACAACTGCAAAAGCAGAGCGTGGTGGCAGAGGGACAGAATGAGCACACAGTGGTATGGGAAGGAAGTACGAATGCCTGAAATGCTCATTATCACTGAATGCTTGGGGGTCGTGGGAAAGACGGGGTCAGTATCTCAATTAAGTTTTGCCTTTACGAATTCAGTGTAGTTTTGTCAACCAGAAACATGAAAAAAACCGATCCCTGATCCACAAATTCATGACGGTGAAAACCTCTGCTAAGGTGTAAATAAATGCAGCACATGGCAACAGTCTGGAAAAAGGCAACTTGCCTCCTTCAGCTGTAGCTGATCATTTACTAGAAACAGCTGTTGTAAAGACCATGATGCACAGGTGTGAAATGATTTGTTGCGGGAGACTAAGGAAAGCCCATTCCCTAACCAGAGGAGGCACAAGTGGTCCTACAAAAGGAATAGTTTTGCAAAATCTGACATGGAATGTGTGTGTGTGTAAATCAGAGGGGGAACTAGGATTCTGCTAGAGGAGAAATCCTAGTGTTGAGAGGAAAGGGTTAGGCAGATAGTGGCAACTTTTAAGAGAAAGGCTCTCGTTGGTCCCCCGGGTTTTGTGGTGCTGTTCTTCGCTGTTTGAAGGCCTAAGAGGCCTTTGAAGACAGATGGGGACAGAAGGAGTTACGGTAACAAATAGTAGAAGGTAACCTGTTAACGTGGTCTTCTGTGAGGATGCAACTTGGGTATTTTGTTTTGGGGAGGGAAGATGGCTTTCTAATGTGGGTAGCTATGTGGCTCTGACTGTATAACTAAGCAGATAGTTTTATTGTCCCATTTAGACATGCCCTAATGAGAAAGGTGTTTTCAAACAACTCTAGGTATTCTGACAGCAAACAGCCTATATTAAAGAGAAATTATTTGTATTTCCTACTTTTTGGTTCAGTAAGAACTTGGTAAGAGCAGAGCAAGACTGAGACTCAACAATTCTAATAATGAAATAAAAGCTTAGTGTGTAGCAAGACTTTCTTGAAGGCCTTGCCTGCTCTAGCACTTCCAGATGAGACCTTGCTGAAACATTTTCTGCCCTCTGCAAGGTCATGAGAGACAAAATACATTGCTGTAGGATGACAAGGTTTGGCTCTCTGTGGGCTGTGAGGAGGGCTGTTGAATTGTGCACATATTAGACCCTTAAAACTGGTGTCAGTGTGCTTTGGTAAAGCATATTGTTGGGCTTCAAATTCTAGATATGAGAGAAAATCCAACTAGAATAATAGAAATGCCTTGTATTAAGGGTGATGTGAGCTATTTAATTCCATTTCTGCCTTGCTAAAAAAACTTTTTTGGAAAATCTATTGCCGAAAGCAAGAGGAACATGTTTACTGGCTTTTGTTTCCAGCTAATAGATCATGGTGAGCAGGCTGGTTAGGAGAATGTCACTCAATATATAGTTTATATCATTTAATTAAGGAATTTTTATACAGTACCTGAACACTGTTTGAAACTCATATCACATGTGTCAGCATCTCTTCTGACTCTTGAGGGCTGGTTGCATCCAGAAAAGCTTCAGTACGATGTATCTACTGTTAAATTCTGCCTGTGCCCAGCATTTTAGATTGTGGCTTTAGCTCTGTATGGACACTTAAAGAAACAAACTAAACAAAAAGAACAGAAAACCCCACCCATTCACAAACAAGCGAAGATTCTCAAATTTTATTTAAGGTTGTATTCTCCCTTTGATATAGTGAATGAAGGCCATGAGAGACTCTTAGAGACAGAGGGTGAAAATAAACTTTAATCTCACAATGTGCGAGCATAACTTCGAGAAGAAATTTTCCCTATTAGCAATTTTAGACTGCCTTGATTCTATGTATGTTCGTGTTTTATCTTTTAACACATGCTATTACAATTTAAAGTTAAATCTGTATCTCATTCTTCTGGAAAACTGTCATTTCAGAGAACGGGTCAAAAGGTTTATTTCCTTGACTAATAATACTACTATGTTGCCAAAGCCTTCTCAAAAGTGTTCATGGCTTGGCTTGTTTTTAAGGAAAGAGTGTAATATACTGGGTGAAAATTGTATGTTGTCTTTGTGCCTGAAGTGGGAGACTTTGCCAGCACAACTACTATAGCAGATTGGTAATGTGGACAAGACAATGATGACAAATCTGGAAGATGTGCTGACGGTGAGCCTCATTCTGTCATCTGTGTTAAGATTTGCACTCCTGTAATATAGTTATGACCAATTTTTGTTTTGTTTGCTCAACCACCCCCACCCCTGGGGCAAGGGGAACCAGTCAATATGATCACACTTAAAAAGTGTGAGCAACAAAACTTGACAAGTTTTCTGTTGTTTCAAGAACTAAGACATTATAAACCACTGTGTCAGCAACACCTCACGCTAGGTAACATATTTCTTGCTGTATGATCAGAAATGAGTGCATGCTGATACTGATCTGGCAGTGATTTCCCTGGGTGTAGATCAGGCATACTCATGGTCTTCTCTTCAGAGACAGAAAAGTAGTTCCACTTTTTTTTTTTTTTAATGATTTTCAGATAATATCAAAAATTAAAAAAATTCAAAAATCTCTCTTTTAAAAGATGTAGTTCCCTGATAAATCACAAAGAAGACAACTACAAATATCCCCATACCCTAGACTCTTTATATTGATTTAGCTACTGTTGCTGGGGTAAGTCTTTTGCTGTGCTGAGAAGAAGCAAAGGATGCTTCTGGACAGGACAGGAATCATTCAAGGCACTCAGTGAGGTCTGTGTCTCTGAGTGCAAACTTTTGTCTGTAAAAGATGATTTATCTTTGTCTCAAACACTTGGTAGAAAAAGAAATGTGATTGTGTCTAGGATTGAGTGGGAACTTTTCTATTTTATTTCCTTCTGTAACACATCAAGGATCAGCTTTTGATTTTGTGCACAAATTTGCTTTTCCCCACACTATCCCATATTTGGCGCAATTTTTTGCAATGAAGGAGAATGTTTACCCAAATGTCATCATCTTTGCTCTCAAGGTAATGTCCATCATCACTATGGGGTTCAAGACTAGACAGCAAAACAGCTAAACAGAAGTGTCCACCCAACAGTAGAAATGACATTATTGATAAGCCAGGTGAAGCCAACCCTGAGCTCTCAATGGTAGAAACCTCAGAGAGAAAGATGACAGGGTAAAACACACACTTAATAAAATTCATGTTTGCCTGGCAAACAAAGGAGAATGCTGGCAGATAACTACAGCTAACTATAAAAGTAATGCCGTTATATAGCTTATGCCTTCTGATGCTACCCCAACCATCAGCATTGCTCCTGCACTGTACATACACATGAGCATTATGCTAGCTTAACAAAATGCTAAATGATGTAGAATCCCCTAACATCCATCCAGCAGGCAGTCATGATGCTGGGGAAAACCAAGGTGAACAGACTTCAGGAAGCGACTAACTCTCTTGACTCCTCAAGCTGCAGCTGAATTGCCATGAATTAGATGGTCCATTAGTCTGACTCAATGGGGCATTTCTTGTGAGGACTTGATTTTGTTCACAACAATATTCTTCAGAGGCAATCAGGGGGTTTGCAGTGCTACACCACAATCAGATATTAGTGTCTGAGAAACTGTGAGAGGGCTGTGCACACAGGTCTTACCTTCTGGGAAGGCAGTCTGATGAAATATGGAAAGGAGCATGACACCAGTACTGCTAACATGCCCATATGTTAAATTTTTTAACTATTCAGTAAGCCACTCTGAAAAACTGGGAGATGATTCCAGGGGAGGAAACAGTAGCCATGCCTTGTTTTGAAAAGAAGGAAGTATGAATGGCAATCTGACTCCTTTCTGGTAACTTCCCAGCCGTTTCAGCAGTTTCATTTCACAGTGAAGTACAAACTCTCTGTGAGGGATTACTACCTTCCTATCAGAGGCATCAGATGCCAAGTAACACCAGCACCTCCATTGGTCCCTGTAATTCATTCAGCAGACCACAAATTGGGGCTTCTTGTGGGATAGATCCTTTTCAGTCCTGTTGGCTGTGCTATGCAGGTAGAAAATTCCAGTAAAAAGGTGAGAATGATAGAACTTTGTAAACTATGCTATTTTTTGGCTGGGACTCCAGCAATATACAGTGAATAGTGACTTAATCAGCTGACCCACTGTAAACCAGTCATGTCCCTATAAAAAGTCTGTACTCCAGCAGGGAAAGTGGTGCTTGTTACTGCAAAACTGAAAGATTTTGAGGCATAGGAGAGGAAGGCCTCCTGTACCCATCAGATCCACTAACAAACTCCTCCCCATCAAGAGGTACCAGAAAAGAGTTCCTGAACTTGTTACTTGGGCTAGTAATAGAGGACTTCAGGCTGAAGGTAGAATAACAAATGCAGTTTACAGCACCATAATTGTTGAAGAGATGTAACCCGCTATGCCTTGTGTATGCCAAGCCAGAATTCAATGTTATTTTTCACTTATGCTTGAGTGGACATTACACAGGTGAGTTACTTGTGGAGATTTAAGGGGTAAGTGGAGTTCAGAACTTGTGCTAAGGACTGAGCAAAGGTTGTTAACTTGGATGGAACAATACTTATAGTTGAGAAGATTTTCCCATATTACATGCCTCTCACAGGTTGCCATAGAGAAAGGGAATAAAGAGTAAATGGAAGAGAAGGCAATAAAGAAGGAAAAATGGAAGTTAAGCCAACTGGCAGGGCTCTGACAACCTCTTACACAGCTGGGAGATCCTACTGCCACTGCTAAAAGCAGCAGTGTTGCAGATCAGTGAGCATCCGTGGGCCATGATGGGCCTGAAGGAAGACACCTGCAAATTCTTAGACTGCGCTGATTCCTCCTCCAGGTCAGCTTCAGCCTCAGTTACCAGTCCAGGTGGTGGCAGACAGCCCATTATGGCAGTGGCCTCTTCGCCCAGCTGGCCTCTTCTCAGCTGCTTGCAAGGGAAAGCACTGGTGCTCACAACAGCAGGCAGGGCTCAGGACACCTCTCTTGGACCAGGAGGGACCACTTCTGCCCTGTGCTGGTCACCTGCAGTTTCTGATTGCCAGGGAATAGGGAGCTCCCCGGGGCTGAGGTGAGGTGTGTCTGCAGAGCCTGGCACTGGTGGCAGCACTGGTGGCTCAGCCTCACCCACCTCCCCCGGGGGATGTTGCCCTGTCCCAGCGCTCAGGCCCTGGTCAACAGCAGCTGAAAATGAGCCAGAGTGTGCCAAGGGGGCCAAGAAGGCCAATGGCATCCCGTTCTGTACCAGGAATAGTGTGGCCAGCAGGACCAGGGCAGGGACTGTGCCTCTGTACTCAGCACTGGTGAGGCCGCACCTCGAGTGGTGTGTTCGCTTCTGGGCCCCTCAGCTCCCGAAGGACATCGAGGGGCTGAAGCAACTCCAGAAAAGGGGAATGAGGCTGGTGAAGGGTCTGGAGCACAAGTGCTGCGAGGAGCTGCGGAGGGAGCTGGAGGTGTCCGGCCGGGGTGAGGAGGCTGAGGGAGGCCTTCCTCGCTCTGTACAGCTCCCTGGGAGGAGCCTGCGCGCAGCGGGGTCGGACTCTTCTCCAGGGAACCAGCACGAGAGGACATACTGTTAAGCTACACCAGGGGAGGTTCAGGTTGGACAGCAGGAGGAATTTCCTCACAGAAAGCGTGACTAAACATTGGAACGGGCTGCCCATGGAGGTGGAGGAGTCCCCGTCCCTGGAGACGCTTAAGGACAGACCGGACGCGGCAGGCAGTGCCACGGCCTAGCTGCCAGGGCGCTGCCCGGCCGTGTGCTGGCCCCGCCGGCCCCGGAGTTGTTTCCCAGGCCGTGCATCCCGGCCCGTGTCCCTGTCCCTGTCCCGGGGGATCCCGCCGCGCGCGCCCCGTGACGTCACGGCGGGGCGGGGCGGCGCTCCGCGGGGACACTTCCGCCTCGGTAGGTGTCATGGCGGCGGGGGCGGGCGCCCCACGTGACGCGGCGGGGCCCGGCGCGGTCTCGCGGCAGCTCTCGCGGTGCCTCGCGGCCCCCCCCGCGCGCCTCCCCCGCTCGCCGGCCGCTCGCGCAGCGCTCGGCTCGCGCTATATAAAGGGGCGAGGCGGCAGCGCGGCGGCGGCGGCGGAGCAGCCCCGGGCCGCGGGACAGCGAGCCCGGCACAGGCCGCGGGGCCGCCCCTCAGCCGGGGCGGGACTGCGCGGGCGCTGGGGGGCACGCAGCCGGGCAGGTTTATTGTTTTAGGGGCGACTCCCCCCCCTGCGGTTGGGGGCGTCCCGGGGGGCTCGGGACATGGCGAGCTCGACTAACACAAACCCCGTGGTAAGGACCGGGTCGGGAGGGGCGAGGGGGGCCCCGGGGGCAGCGCGGGCGGAGGGGGCGCCCGGCGGGGCCCGCCGCCTCCCCCCTTCCCCCCGCGCTCCCTTCCTTCCTTCCTTCCCTCCCGCCCGCCGCCCGCCCGCCTCGGGCGGTCCCGGCCCCCGGCGGGCAGGGGCGGCGGGGGGCGCGGGGCAGCCTCGCCCCGCGGCGGAGCCAACTTGTGGCGCCCGGCGGCGGGCAGAGAGCGGCGGCGGGAGCGGAGCGGAGCGGGCGGCGGGAGCGGGGGCG
>JAWWTY010000156.1:44106647-44155415 GCA_035222235.1 Margarornis squamiger | reverse complement strand
TGGGATAGTGAAAGGTGTCCCAACCCATGGCAGGGGGTTTGGGACTAGATTATCTTTAAGGTCCATCCTATGACTCTGCTAGGATGGGAAGGTGCTTTCCAGCCCCACGTCACCGCCTCTCCATTTAAACACCACATCAGCCTTTAAATAGGGAGCGAGCCGCGGAGCGCGGGCTGGGAGGTGCATGCGTCCGCGGCGGAGGCTGGGAGACGGGCGGCTTGTCCCTCGGATCCCGAGCGGCCTTTTCCACGGGTTCCTTCTCGCTCCGCGCCGCCCGACCCCCTCGCCTCCGTCCTGCGGAGCCGTGCTGCTTTCTGCCAGCCCCGGCGCGGGCGGGGTGTCTCCCCGCGGGGGTAAATGGGCTTTCCTTTGCTCTTACGCATTGTACAAAGACGGTTTTCACCACCTCCGTCGTTTGAATCTCTTTATATATTTTTTTTTCTTTTGCCCTTTTTTTTTTTTTGGAGTCTTTGTTTTTCGGGTTTAGTGGTTGGATTTTTTTGTGGATTTTGTTTTGTTTGGGGTTCTTTTGATGTTTTGTTTGTGTTTTTGCTTTGCCTATAGCACGCAGCTGTGGGTGTGCTGTGCCCATAGCACACGTTCCTGTGTTCCTGTAAGGTCTTCGAAGTAGCTTTTCTGCTGACTGCAGACAGTAGCGTTTAAACGGTTCTGGCCCAGTATATCAGGCAGAGATGTAGTACTTTATGGCACTTTATCAAGGTCTGGCTACAGCTGTTCCCCCAAAAGTGATGTTAATATTAAGTTTTGTGCATGGGTCATGGGCTGCAGATGCTAGTCAGTGATTTCTGTGCGTTTCAGGTGTACTTGTATTCTATTACAGTCCAGGCAGAGCAGGATTTTTAGAGTCTTCACTAACACTTGGTTTTGTTACAATATCTGGTATACTGCAAAATATTATGCAAAAGCAAATGCAAAACATCCTAGTGTTCTTTTCCAAATCTGAAATTTTACAGACCTGTGAGTCGGGGTCATGCAATTGCAAAGAAACATCTTTGCTTTGATATTTTGTCAGCTTTTGTATCTAAAAATTTTAGGAAAATAGTCAGCTGCTACGTAGAGGGCAGTTACTCAATAGGATGCATCCTGAATATGCGCAATCTGAATCTGTCCGTTTATAAGCTTCTGGCTTTATTTTTTTCTGTTTATTGCAAGAAAAGGACTTATTTCTGTATAGTAAATTAGAGATTTTGTTTCTCTTTCTTGACCAAGTTAGTACTCAATAGCAAAAAATGTTGAATGATCTCCGGAGTATTTGTAAATATCTTTGACTCCACAATTTACTAAGACTTCCCTTCTCTTAGTTGTATTTCTGTACTGTCCTAAGTTCTGTAAAGTTCTCTTGAAAGGTGTCAGTGTTTGAACATTGTGTTTGGAATAGCAAAAACCAAACTTAAAATGAGCCTGCTTCAAATAGGTATGCTTTAGGCTACTTTTCAGTTAAGTACCAAAACCTTGCAATGGTGCACGGTCAACTTTGTCAAATTCAGGTCTCATTCAGTAGCAAAGATCACACTGCTTACCCAAGAGTTGCCAAAGATGAGTAGAAACATTTTGAAATACTGCAACCAGGTGACTTTAGAAAGCTGGGCTTGGAACATAATATGTCAGTAGCATCTCGTAAGCATCCAATCCAAACTGAATTGCTAGAAATCTGTTCTCACTAATAAAGGACAAATAGAAGATGTTAAGTTATATGCAGTATAAGATTTTGCAGGTGACGAAAGTATTTTATTTGTGAAAGTCCACGACAACATAAATTGTAATGCTTACAATGTAGATTTTATATTGTTACTTCATTTTGTGCGCATCTTCGATGTAATTGTGACTAAAATTAGTTACTTCTACAGTGTGCTCTTCTACCTGCATATTGCCAGCTCACAGCAGTAACTGCACAGCTGGGGGAAAGATTAGCAGTGTTTCAGGGAGAGCTGCAAGAAGCAACCAGGAGCAAGCTGCTGCCAAATGCACAAAGCATGCCGTGGTATCTCTCTGCATAACGTTTTGGTTATTGGAAACCCAAACTGCTGAAATCCCAAGTGTTGTGATAATAATTACAAAGAATTGCAGTTTTTGTACTCTTGAAACGGAAGGAATGTAGGAAGTGTAAGCCCCCAAAGGCATGTGGTGTTTCTTAAAATAGCTTGGTGGTTGCTCCTCAGTTTGGAGTGTGTGCATGTGTAGCAGTCTCACCATACTCAGTTTTCTTTACAAGATGCACTGAGAAAGTGAAATATAATTATTTCCTTATGTTCCCAGAGGGGGAAATACTAGATTCCTAATCTCTTCTATGTGTTTGTGGTTGTATCTAATAAATGAGGAATTTTAATTGTTGTCTTTAATCTGCAGTAAGTGTTTGGAATAGTGTTTATTGAAGAGTGATTTGAGTATTTTGCTCTTAAAAGAGCTTGAAGTTTACAACAATGTACTCTTTATGAGGGAGGCACTTTAATATAAACCAGATGAAAACACGATTATTTTAATAGCAATCTTTTAAGTTTCCATTTGTTCTTATTGCTTTTCTGACTGAATATGGAAATTTATTGGATAGCTCACCTACTATCCCATCTTTAGGCTTATTCAGTAGTTGTATTGCCATGTTTATTTTTTGAGTAAGCAGTGTATGAAAATAATTCTGTCACTCAACTCCAGAGTCTTAGATGGCTTATATAAACAGCTGAAGCATCATATAAATAATGCTTAAAGCCAGCACTTGGTGCATATCTAAAACAATACAGCATTCTTCCTTTTAAAGATTGGAGCTTAGGGCTGTTTTGTAATTTTATGGGGCATACCTCTTGAGGTAGGAAAAGAGCATTCTGTGATACTCTTCAAAATTCCACTGTGAATATCTCTTTCTGGCATTACTGCTCCCACCATGGAAGATGTTGCATGCACCTGGGCTGGATACTCAGTTGGAGTGTATAAAAGACAGTGTTTTCAACTGGGCAGGATTTTTTGGAGTATTATGTGAATGTGTATAGGTAAAATCAGACAGACACTGTTTCATTATAAATATGCTAATACTTTCTTCTCCGTTCCCTTCCTTCTAATCATATAGCCAAGAGAGTATCATGTATGTTGCCATGGGATCAGAACAGTGTCTGAAAATTCTGACCCATCTTCAGATCCAGTGCACTGTGTGGCTCATGCAGAGAGATACATGCATGTACAAACTGCTTGTGGGCTTGTTAACCTTCATGGCACTCGGCTCACTGCACCCCTGCAGCGATGTCGTGTTTTGGGGGACTGACTCTCTTCCTTGGGCTTTTGGAAGTACAGGAGAAGCATGCTCTGTCAGTAATGGCAGAGTGAACATCTGTGCTCTTAATCTGCCTCTGCTGTTTTGCTAAGCTAATGCTGGACTTTAGAAACCCCTGTCTGCTTGAAATTTGTTTTTTCTCTTACTGCACAGGGAAAAAAGGAATTTCCCGAGCAGACTGCTGGGCTGCAGAGTCCATTTGTTGTATCTGAATGTTGATACCTTTCTCATAGGGCTTTATAGACTCATGAGGCTTTGTGAATAAACCGTGCAAAAATGGCTGACTGTGAGGATAGGTGGAGGTATCTACTGGTGAAAATTTTTAGGGCCTGTGTGTGTAAAAATCTGTTTTATTAGAAAAGTGGACCCAATAGGCAATTTGAGGAGAGAAAGATTAAAGGAGAAAATGCAGTTTACATCGTGATGGAATTTTTATTGTAATTTCAAGCATACAGGTATTTCTCATGACTTAAGTAACTCACGTGCCTGAGGTTAACCATGTTTATTTGCAGAGTGTGGTTTTGGCATTAAGGAACAGATGCTTTTAATATAATAAGGAGCAATATATGGAATAGGTTAAGTAGTATTTCTGTGCTAGTTGAATCACATAAGCTTTATGCAATTTGTTTAATTATAGAAATAGTAGGACTTAATGTTATTAAGTAGAATGTCTTTTTGCATCTGTTATGAATTAAATCTAAGTGGAAAAATAATCCTGTTAATGGTGCTTGGTATTTCTAAGTGACTTACTACGCAGATTTAAAATACTAGCACTCAAGAGTAGTCTGGCTTTGGAAGTCTGTTTCAACGTCTATAAGCACAGTTAATGCAGTACTTGAAGCCTGGATAAGTGAACATGCAGTATGGTTTGTCCCTTTTGGAGAAGTTAAGTTTTGGACATAGGTGCAGTAAATGTAGTTGTCAAGGATGGGAAACATGCCCTGTTACGTAAACTCTGAATTTATTCTTTTTTTGAGAGACAAGTACCAAAAGGATGAATTCTAACATTTCAGCTGCTTGATTTGCAGCAACATATTTTAAAGCTGAAAACTGATCAATAACATAGTGGTGTGTTGGGTTTTCTTGACTTTTTCTGTTTGTTTTTTTTCCTGAGCAGGGAGAGAGCAGTGATTTGTAAGGAAAAAGGCTCCAAAACTTTTTGGCAGCTTTAAGTGAACAGACAATTGATTTTATCTTTGATAGTTTAGGCATGAAATCAGTGTAACAGAATAATAATGTATTTGTAGTGTTTCCCCATGAAAAATTTGTAACATGGAAAAGCATATACCTACTGATTGAAAACAGAAGTCTGTCTAGCCTAATATCCTGTCTGCAAGAGTTTGTGTAAACAGATGTAAGGAAGAACAGGACATTCACGTGAATACTTCCAGTTTTTTGGGCCTTCAGTGGTTTTCAGCTCAAGATCATTCTGAGCTGTATTTGGTACCTGTTGAACTAGCAAGCACTAACAAGTTTTTTGCCTGTGTTTATCTAATGTACTTTTCAACTTTTAATATTCTTTGACATGAGTATTTTGCATGTATGCAAGTATTTTTGCATATTCAGTATCTACATTTGCAAGCAGAAAAGAGATTGACTGATTGGAAAACAATCTCCTTTTCTTTGTTTTCAATTATACTCCTCGTGAATTGATAATGCTTGTGCTGTGGTTATGTCACAAGGGGTCACAAGTAGTCCTTTCCCTTTTCTTCTTGTTTGAGCTGTTCTTGCTGATTTATACCTCCTTGAATACTTCAGTCACCTGGGACGGAGTGTATTCTGTAATGTAGTTCTCAGAGTTTATATGAAGAAATCTTGTTTTGAAGTCATAAATTTCTTTAAAACAGTACTGACTAGTTATTTTTTTTTAAAAGCCTAAATTGTATAGGTCTGTTATTGAAGATGTCATCAATGATGTCAGAGAAGTTTTTCTGGATGAAGGAGTGGATGAACAAGTTCTTATGGAACTCAAAACTGTAAGTTGCTATTTGAAAGTTTTTTGTTTGTTTTTGTTGTTTTGTTTTGTTTTAATTGACTAATGCAGCAATTAGTTTCCAAATCTGGTTACTGTTGTACACAGTAGAAATACTAATTTTTGGTTAATTAAACATTGTATTAATCTGAATATCTGTAGTCCCATATAATTTGAATTACACTGTTGTATAGAGAGGTTTGCTCACCTTGTTTATTTTCCCTAATATGACAACAACATGCATCTGAATTCAGTGTTATTTTGGTCCCCAAAGCATTTTATCTCTAAAAAATAGGAAAATGTTTGTTTTAGAGACAGACAGTTCTTAATGTTTCTCTGCAGGAAAAATAAAATGCTTGCTCTGCTTGATGTTTTTGTGTTTCTGAAGAAGAGCTGTCAGTTTTTTGCCTGTATGGTTTGCGGTTGGCAGAAATATTATCTTTTGACAGGTGGTATGTAATAGATCACACTGTATGTATCACACTTTTCTCAAGCTCTTGGATTCAGAATTGTTCTACATAGGGTGGGGTTGGACTGTTATCAACGGTCCAGAATAAAGGCAAGATGTTAACCTGAGCTCTAATGGGTCTCCTATGGCTTTCTTCAAATACTTCCTGAGAAAAAGAAGCCCTTCAAAAGGGAAGGGAAAAGGCAAGGGGGACAAAAAGCAAAACAAACCCAACCAAACAAAAGAAATCAAGTAAAAGGAAACTGGGAAAGTAGGTCCTGCTTTTCTCAGCTTCAGAGTGTGTGGTGTCCCACACTCACCGTATATTTATTCAAAAATGGATGGCGAGGGAAACAAATTTTGAATTTGACTAGACAGAAACAGGTGAAGACTTTTTTTTCCATGAGACCATGACCTGTCTTGGTGGACATGCAGTGAGTGTTATTAAAAAAAGTGCTTTGGTGTTTGTGACACAGATGTATTCTGCAAATGATGTCAGAAAAGATTAATGAGGAAAGAGACAAGAAGGAAAATGAAGTATTGAAAAGGGAGTCCTAAGCAGACTTTGAAATCATGAGTCCTGAGCTCCTGTAGTCTTTTTGACTCTGATATATTAGAAATACTTGCATTGCTGTCTTTTTACAAGAACTGTTTTGCATCTGTGACTGTCCTTTGGAAACATGCCAGCTGACATAAAGAACTGGAGAAGCTGAATTTGTTATTTTGGTAGAAACTGTGTAAATGCTTGTAGAGAGGCAGTATCTTAGGTATGCTGGTAGCTTCTGTTGAAATGTGTTACAAGGCAGTAGTTTATAAGCAGCTTTTATTGACGAGTTCCAAGAAGAAATGGCTTGAGGAGAGCTGTAACAAAGAATTATTTTTGTGATAAAAAAGGTAAGAAAGAATGTAGAGAAGTGGAAAACTTTGAAGGCTTATTTAAAGTTACCAGTTTATCTCTATTCATGCTTTACTGTTAGGGTTGTTAGGAATATTTCACACTTGCAAAAAAGAAAGAATGTAAAAGTTTAAGGTTAGACTGACAAGGGATATTTAATTCCTTTTCTTAAAACATTACCTCTGTGGAGTTGTCTCTTCAGTCTGTATTTGCCTAAAGACTTTTTGAGCTGAGTAGACTGCACAAAGTAAAGAGTGAAAACAGACTCAATTTTGGAGTATTGTCATTATATTGTTACAAATCCTGTGGAGTAAAACTTGTACACAGATAGTTCTCTTTCCTTTTCCAAACTAGCTGTGGGAGAACAAGCTGATGCAGTCCAAGGCTGTAGATGGCTTCCATTCAGAAGAGCAGCAGCTTTTATTGCAGGTGCAACAGCAGCAACAGCAGCAGCAACAACAGCAGCATCATCACCACCACCATCACACACAACCTCAGCCACAGCAAACTGTGCAGCAGCAGTCTCAGCCACAGCAGGTCCTTATTCCAGCGTCTCAGCAAGGTCAGACTTAATCTCTAAACTCTCTGGCAAAACACTCTGAAGCTAGCCCAACTCTAAATCTAGTGCAGGATGCTTATCTGATGGACAACTTTTAAGTCTTTCTACTTGCCTCTATTTAATGGGTCAAGAGAGCTGTCTTGGTAAAAAGTATTCTGGTATTTGTTTTCAAAAATCTTGTAAAGAATATAACTTAAAAGCTGAATTCTTCTTTTGGTCTCCTATAACATAACATGTTTTCAAAACACATGACTTCCAAAACTCCATTAGCAACTGTGAGTTCAAGCCAATATACATACACAGTTTACAGCTTAGTTGTGAGGTAGTAATGTCATTAGCAGCAAATTAGTTAAAAAAAAACATTATTGTTTAGCTTAACTCAGTGCTGGGCCATGAAACGTACTTGTATAATAGTCTAAGTATATGTATATATGTAGATATTTTTGTGGTCTTAAAAGATTGCACCTTGTGTAGATGTGGATGTTCAAGGTGTATTTTAGGTAGTCATAACACATGGTTTGTTGTAATTACTGTCTTGTGTATTCTTCATTAATAATTTAAGGAAAAAATTTCAACAATTATAATTTAATTTGAAAACTAAGATAAATGTTACTGGATTTATCTGTATATATGCTGAGTAAACAAATCCGCCACCTGTGAAAGGCTTGATTGAGTTTTCAGTGTATTAAGTTTATGGCATAAAATATTTAGGTGTGGTAGTTAGACTTTAGTATTTTTATCAGATTTCGTGGATCAGAGAAAGCTATGTTAATCATATGTCCAAAAGATAGATACGAGTTGTTTTCCCTCCCTTCCCTTCCAAAAACTAGCCAAAACACAAGTATCATATATTCAACACAGAATAGAACTAATGTGACTAGAACCGGTTCTTGTGGCATTTTTTTACTAAGGTGTGGGGGTTTGGGGTTGGGTTTGGGCACTTTTTTTATGTTGAATCTTTTGGGGGGAGGGGGTTGGTGGTAGCTCCTTTTCTTCTCATAGTACTTTTTATTTTGGCTACACATAAATCAGTTTTGAGTGTTGGGTTAAAATTAATTCTGAGAGTAAGGCCCCAAAATAAATGCCCTCGGCTCGAAAGGCTCCGGCGCTCTCTGCCGAGGTGACAGTAGCGTAGCCCGAGGCGGCTGCTCACCGCTCCCTCTGGCGGCCCCTTGGCAGAGGAGCCGCCGCTCTGCCCGCCTGGGTTCTTTCCATTAACGTGGAGGTCCCCATACTCCAGGGGCATATGGTAGGGTAGAGTAAGATCCTGCCTATAGTAACACACTTAAAGCTGATTTACTGTTGTCCAATGTTGTGGCTTAGGACCAAATGACAGTGTGGAGGCTAAATGAAATTAGGATACCAAAGCACTTTAATCGCAGACATGCAGTTTTATGAATGACTTGGCTTCCCTGTTCCCTGGTGGAAATGGTACAATAGTTCCTTGCATGTCCTGGTGCAGTCACAGGAGAGATTGGGGTGATGAGCATGGTGATTCCTGCTGTCTTTGTGTGGTCCTGGCACACGTTCATGAGATTGCTTAAGCTCTCTTGCCTTCCTTGGGTTCCCTGGAAGTTGGACAGGTGCCCTCAGATCTTGGTGCAAGGTTGCAGGGCTTCCCACCTCAGACTTTTCAGGACCTCTGTGTAGGGTCTGTGGACCCTAGTATTCTTAAGTGTCCTTTGTTAGAGAATTGGATGGAGAGTAGCTTGTCAATGATTAATTCATTCAAAGTGCCCTCTAATTTTTGAATTTTGTATCACTGCTAGTAGCACAGGTGACTTGCTTGTTCCATAGACTCGGACACTTGCATTTCTGGATGATCAACAGATTGCTTGTATAATTTAGCTATTTGTTTCCTTTAGCACACTAAAACTGCTTTGATGTGTGGGAGGGACAGGTAGTTGATTACCTTTCATCTGCTTCTGCTACATGAGAAAGACAGTGCAGTTCATGAGCTAACAGCTATGCTAACTGCTTGTAATTCAAGCTAACTGCAGCATCCTGTTACTCTTCATCTTGCAACAATCCTTGCTTAAGTCTGCTTTAAGAGTTAACTATTTTCTATTGATGTTTTTGAAGGACTCTGATACTGGACATCATCAAGTTTATCAGCATTTCACTAATAACTTTAATTTCAGAAATATATTTTAAATCTTGCTTTACCTAGATTCAGAGTAGGTAACTGAAGCCGTTGAAATAAGATCTGTAAAGCAAAGTAGTCATATCACCTCTCAAAGCTGCTGTTGGATATTGTCTTGAGAGTAAAACTTAATAAGATCAGAGACTGCTTAGTAGCTGTTTGTGTGATAAGCTCAGCTGATGTTTGGGTGATATTCTTTCTAAGTTACTCTGGCTTGGATGTTATTTTGGGCATATTGAGTATTTTTCATTAAATGCTGTTTTTTGTTTCTAGCACCTCAGCAGCAGGTTATTGTGCCAGATTCCAAGCTGATACCACACATGAATGCATCAGGCATGGTAAGAGAAGCAGAAGTTTATACAGGCATGCACTGTCATTATGTAAGTTGTTTTGAAACACAAATCTGGTATTAGTCGTCAGATGCTTAAAAATAATTTAGGACGCATTGATAAAGTTATCTGCCACCTTTGAGTTTTGTGGCTGCACTGACAATCTAGGAACAGTTAAGATTTCAGTTCTGATAACAAATCTAAGACTTACCTTGATGCTTTGCTTTAAATGTGTTTAACTGAAATTTTTTTTAAAATCAAAAATTGGAATACTGTTGGTATGCATGATGGTGTGCTCATATACCAACACATCGCCATTAACTGATGCAAGCATACTGTGTTTGCTAGATGCAGGAAAAAGCATTGACTGCTCTAACTTAAGCCAAATGAGAGACTGTTTAGCATTTCACATAGATCTTTGCTGATCACATTAATTTGATTCACTAACTTTGTAATAGCATTATAAAATTGGGTCTGGTCATTTACCCTTTTCTTGGAGTTTATATCTCTAGAGGTTAATTTTGGTTATCTTCTGGTTTATGTACCCTGGCTTAATTAAAAGAAAAACAAATTGTTTGCGAAGTCATGAAAACAACAGCTAATACCAGTTAAATATGTGTATGAAGAGCAGAATTCGTTACATTCTTACCACGTTTATTATAAAAGGTCATGAAACAAAGTTTCATGATGCTACAAGATTCCAAGCTGCAACAGCTTGCTTAGCCTTCACTTCTCCATTACCTGGTGATCTTGTTACAGAAAAGAGCCTGAAATTTGTTATTTGAATTGCATGACTTACCCGGAGGCTGAGAGCACCTAACACCCACCTTTTTCTTGCTTTACAACCGTTTCAACAGGATTCGTAACTTTCCAAGTCCAGCAGTAAAATATTTTGTTTCCTGTCTCAGATCTTATTGATGGGTATTGTAAAATGCAAAATGTCAAGCTTTTTAAAGGCTGCTGTCAAAATGTTGATTAATTTTATATCTCAGAAGACTACTGTTCAGCAAATAGTCACAATCAGTTTGGAAATATTGTTTGTGCTGGGTCTGACAGACCTTGAGTATCTTGGAAGACAGAGTAATGAAGGTTTATTTGTCTGCCTTTTTCTGGGACGTGAGGATGCATACAAGCATATTTTACTTTTGTTTGGTGATCTGTAATCTTGGCAATTGTAATTACTACATTGACCAGCCAGTATGGGGAGCTGCTGTTTCTTAAAACCAGAAGTATGCACTCTACTCAGTAATAAAGTTTAAATCCTTCCAGTAGCAAAGAGTAATCGGCTGTGGTTCCCTTAGAGTAGTGAAGGGAGGCTTTTCCAAAGGCAGCTGAAGTTAGACCCTTGAAATGGAGAGGTCCTTGGAGAAGTTCATTGCCCTCTGTGAATTAAGGACTTAAAGCAGATTTCTGTATTTGGAGCTCCCATAATTGTGTTGGAATTCAGTTTCCCTGCAGGTTCAAATCATTACCCATTGAGAGTCTTCCACTTTCTCTTTGAACCAGCTGTCTTGAGAGAAAAACTAGTCATTCTGTGAACAGTTGATACACAGTATGCATATATTCACTCAAAAGAGTTGTGTTATGCAGGAACTTGAGATGCAAATCACTTACAGAGTGAAGAAAAATGCAAACCTGATTACTACTCCTTGTGAAAATGAGACAGGCAATCATAATCGTTGCTTCAGTATCTTATGTTTCCTCAGATTTGTAGGCTCATATCCTTAGCTGCTCTGAAGAAGTGCAACTAAAATTGTCACATGAGCAATGCAGTGTTGTACTGTATTGGTAGATTAGCAGAGAAGGCAGAGAAGAAAAAAATCTGCTGAGCTTGCCGGTAAACCAAGAAACCACATGGAATTGGGTTAGGGTATGATATTTAGTGATTTTTGCTTCAGCCTTCTTCCTGTTAAGGACAAAGAAAAATAATTTTTACAAGTAGTATAATGTATGCCAGAAACTTGTGTGCAGACTTTGGAAATGGCAATAAAAAGGTACAGACTGTATGTTGTGAGATGAAACACTGGCAATATTGTTTGTGATTAAAAAGCTTTTCTTGTATTTCAGAGTGCTGCAGCTACTGCAGCTACGTTGGCTCTCCCTGCTGGTGTTACTCCAGTTCAGCAGATACTAACAAATTCAGGTAACATTGAGAACAAACAATAGTTTTGAGGGTTCTTGGGAGGGAGAAATTCTGAGGTTTACTTTCTGTAATTTACTGTTAGAAAGCAGAACTGGGGAATCCACCCTTACCAGGTAGTGCGATCTCTCCACTAGACTCCTGCACTCTTTTGCTCCCTGAGTTGCATATGAACCTTGTGATTCTGCCCTAACAGTGGTGTGGGTTAGACTCTCTGCAAGTTTTCCCCGTTTCTTCAGAGAAGCTCATGAAGCACAAGGACAGGTGTTGCTGTCTCTCCCCTTTGTGTATTTCTGAGCTTTGTGATGCATGATCTAAGCTCAGATACTAGGCTGGGTATAAATGGAGGATCATTTTCTCGGTGACTTTATCTGAGGAATGTCTTAAGGTTTCTTGTACCTGCTGCTTTTCTAGCTGTAAAATCTGTCTTTTGAAACATGAGGTATGTTTATAGGTGGGAGCTTTTATTTAAAATGCTGTGTTCAAGGATTAGACTGTGGCTTGCAAAAGTAAAGTCGTTTTTGGATTGCATACCTCATGATAATATTTAGATGGTAAACAACTGTACTTGTTTCTGGCACAGTTACTATAGCATAGTATCTTTTCACTGATGAAAGAGAAGCATTTTAATGTTTCTCTCTTTTAATGGTCTTTGGTATTCTTTCAGGAAAAAAGCGTCTAAACTTAAGATGATTTAAAAAGTGAACTTGTGCATTTGATTAATTTGATACTTATTTTATTACAGGTCAGATCCTCCAAGTAGTTAGAGCTGCAAATGGAGCTCAGTATATCATTCAGCCACAGCAGCCAGTTGTTCTACAGCAGCAGGTCATACCACAAATGCAGCCTGGGGGAGTACAAGCACCTGTTATTCAGCAGGTAAAGGAAAATCTTTGAATTTTTTTGACTCGCATAACACACAGAAGGAAATACCTAGAACTCACATCTCCCCGTTTCTTGGTTATTTTAGTAGCAAATACAGTATTTTTGCAAGGATTTTTGTTCAGTTACAAGGGCAACTGTGTGTCCAGACTGTGTAAGCATGGAATTTAGCATAGTGTCAGAGTTCTGCAGTTTAAGCATGAATAACAATTTGTTGAGAGTTTAAAGTTAAATTTTTTTAATAAAGGAAGTTTTTTAAAATAATATTTTACCTGAATTAAAACATTCCACTGCTTTGCTTGGAACTCAGGTGTGGTGGTAGTGCAAGTGTTTTAGAATGGATAGTGAGTAGGCTTTCTTAAATTAAGCAATGCAAATTGTAGAAAATGAACACCAAGTCGTGAAAGAAGGTATGTGATTACAATTTGAGTTACCTATCAGATATAGGTGGAATATTTGTAACTATTTTCTCTAATTAGTGCAAGTCAGATTGATATGCTTTGATTGTTTCTTTGAGTAAGTGATGTGGTAGTCTCTCATGTTAGCAGCAACAGTACTTGCAATGATATTCCGTCAGGTTTTGGCTCCTCTTCCTGGAGGGATTTCCCAGCAGACAGGAGTGATTATTCAGCCTCAGCAGATCCTGTTTACAGGAAATAAAACACAAGTCATACCTACAACAGTGGCTGCCCCTACACCAGCTCAAGCACAGATTCCTGCGGCTGGTCAGCAGCAGCCACAGCAACAACAGGCACAACCACAAGCACCACTTGTTCTCCAAGTTGATGGAGCAGGGGACACATCATCTGAAGAAGAAGAAGATGAAGAAGAAGACTATGATGATGATGAAGAGGAAGACAAAGAAAAAGATGGGGGTGAAGATGGCCAAGTTGAAGAGGTAAACTTAATGTTATTTCAGAAGACTGGAGCATGATTGTGCTTCATTTAAATTTTTTGTCAATATTTTAAAGAAAACTATGTGTTTTGAATAATAAATTGTTTTAGTAATTTTGAGAATGTAACTTTTATACTTGTACGTAAGGTTCGTTATTTCCCATATTGAAGTTGTGAAAATGGTGTGTATTAGGAAAGCACCTCAAAATGCAGCTGGGGAAGGCGGCGGGGGGGGGACAGCAGAAACTGTTAACTGTTACGAATGCCATTTAAAAAACTTCATTAGTAATTTTTTTGATGTCGTGGAGAGGTCAGTCCTGAAATTATGAGCAAATGGAAATATTCAACTCCACTTGGGACTGAGCGCATACAAAGCAAGATGTTAAGAAGACTGACAAAAAGGAGAGCATATATTTCGTTCGCTGAGGAGACCAACAGATACTGTCTGACCTGTATCTCACTGGCTATTCCATTGCTTTCTGTTACACTAGAACAAGCTTGAGAACTCAAATTGGATTATAAAGTACCTTCTAGAAACACATCTGACCTTGATTTAATAAGTTGAAGAGATAGGAACAGGAATGAATTGTTGCATTCTTAATATGTGCTTAATTTAGACTTTGAATTTGCTTGTTTTTGGACTTCAGCCAGCGGTTCTTAAGTTTTAGCGTGTTGCACCAAAAAGCCCCACAAGAATAAGAAATTCTAAAAGGGGGAGGGGGCAGGCAGATACTAGTAAGTTAAAAGTACTGATATTTAGTCTCTGACAGGAAGCTTGGCACTCCCTAAATCTGTCCCTGAAATGCATTTTGGACTGTCAGATTGCTTCCAAAGTTTTCTACAGCCTTTCCAATTATTTTTAGATTCCATTTAAAATGCCGATATGAGCAGACTGTATCACCCCTACAGGATATGCGGGTAAAACTTGTAAATTTATCAAGGGGTTAAATCAGGTTTTCTATAGTATATTTGCAGTGGTGTCTAAACACTATTTTTCCGTTAAAAATTACAGGTTGGGTTTACATCACTTTTCCATTATATTGATCAGCACTGATATCAGTTTGAATGTTTTAATAGTGGTCTTATTAACTGTAGGTTATCATGCTTAAATAATGTGTTCTTATGGAGATTTTTTTTATATGCCAAGACTTCTTTACCAGCATGCCAGAGATCTGTTATTTTTGCTTCCTTGCTCATCAGCAGATACTTGGAGTTGACCGGTTCCTTAAAGGTTTTTAAGTTGGTTAAGCATAGCATTACTTTGAAAGGAATAAGGACCTCTAGTACATCACCTCTCACTAGCGTTTCCTCTATTTAGCTTACATACTTGGGAGTAAGTGGGGCAGATGAGGACTGTACAGAGGACTTGTTACTCTGCAATTAGGAGAGGTTGTTTTAGCTTTTGAAGAATTTGTTATTCACATGGAATGAAAAATATCTCACTAAGTTTCTGCTGGAGCGGTATGTTAGCAGAAAGAGAAAGAAATGAAATTAGTCTATAAGGGCATGAAAATACATTCTAGAAGGTCTGGAGAAGTTATTTTTGTATGTATCTATGCAAGATTGTATTAAAGCTTTTTTCTTTCCCCCCTCCTGTGAAAACCAGCTGTCTATGTTAGTCTGTTTTCATTTGTGGTACATCAAATATGAATAAGTCATGGAGTTTCTATTTTTAAAGGCATGGAGGGAGTGATGTGACTAACATCACCTTTCCACTGCTTAGATGCATTAGAAAAATGAAAATCTGCGTACTTTGGTAAATTTTGCAAACACCGTAATATTTGTAGTAAAGGAGCAAGAATGGTTGTGGTGACAGAAGGCTGCAGTGCTCAGAATCTGGCCTGGACAATGAAATCTCAGACTAAAACTGGTAAGGGTATCTTCTCAGGAAGAGGGGTAGGAAGGAATTGTATCTTCATAAGCACTCTGCTGGAAATCCTGATATTTCCCATCTCAAATGCATCTTAGGTCCTTTGGTTCATAGACAAGACTGTAGCCTCGTTTAAGTGATCATGTAACAGCTCTGTAATCAAAGTAGCAGTTCTAATCTTGTTAAATATCATAAGTCTTTACATGTGTTTGTTTCAGGAGCCTCTGAACAGTGAAGATGATGTGAGTGATGAGGAAGGGCAAGAACTATTTGATACAGAAAATGTTGTTGTGTGCCAGTATGATAAGGTAATTTCTACAAAACAGAATCTGAAAGTTCTGCTTTCCTCTGCTCTTCCTATTATGTCCTAATTTTTTTAAGTACTGTGTTTGGTACTGTTAGGTACAGGTAGATCTGTAAAGATGTTAGTGAAAAAATAAGAATTAGCTGTTTTTAAAACAAGTCTATGTGTAGTATTTGTACTAGGTAATGAGTAAAGCTTAGAAAAATTTGGCTGCATTGTATTTTTCTTCATGTCTTTTTGTGCCCTTTAATGAAAAGGACAGTCCTCTTGGGCTCAGGAGTACTGAACTGTTACAACTTCGTACATTCATTGTGGCTACAAATAGAAAAAGTACCATCAGGATTTAGACTGGTGAAAAACTGTTCCGTGATCACCAAGGATCCTGGATGATTGAATAATTACTAGACGGGAATGTTCTTTCTGTGTTATGCGCTGTGCTAAACGAAATCAAAAAATGGAATGTTTGTGCTTGTTTTGCTTTAAATTTTGCTGAACTGTTTTGCCTCCTCCATAATGACTAAATTCTTGCATGTTTTCCCTGGAATATACAAGGCTTCATCTGTGTCTGGAATTTTTAAAAATGTGTCTAGAGAATATCAGACACCTTTTGGCTGAGGTGTTATTCAATGTGGATTTTCTTTCCTCTGCTAGATTAATAGGACTATGATGGTTAAGGATACTTTTTTAAAGCAGAAAAAAAGCTGTAAGCTTGTTGAATAAAAACTCCTACGTTGCAAAGAATGGCTGTTAGAAAATCTTCAGTTATGCTCAGATTCTGCTTAGATTTGCCATGAGATTCATCAGAGAATTTAAGATAAAGTGGTATCAGTATCTACATCCCAGCCATCTGTCTCCTCCAGACTGTAATCCAAAAGTGTTTGCTTTGAGGCAATTTGCAAGGATAGTGAGGGACCTCAGAATAGCAGTCAGAAAAGCTTATTGGGAGCTGCTGAAGTTGAGCAACAGGAATTGCTCTGAAATCCTCACCCTCTTAAAAGTTCAGAATAGGAACTTTGTCCATCATCAAGCCCCAGTGCCATGTGCTCTGAAAGGAATTCATCTCTTATAAAGCAGTCATTGATTTGTTTGTCTCTAAACTACACAGGATCAGCTCAGTTCTGAGCAGAGTTTCTTCCTACCCAGTGTCCTGAATCAGCTGATGATGGATGCCTCTGGAACTATGACGCAAGGGCAGAGAGCATTTTACCATCCTTCTGTGTACTGTCTCAAGGAAGAGATAGTGGCTTCTTATCAAATGACTAGTGGATAATTTTTTCCTTTATTTGTCAGAAATTGATTATTTTTGAATTCTTGAAAACTTTGTCTTATGACAAGAAGTTTTCATAAATGTATTGTGTGATGTGTGGAGAATCAGTTTTTAAGTCCATTATCATACTTGCTTGTTCTAAAGAGTGTTGCCTGTTTACTTTCATGGTGTCATTTATGATATTGCAGACCATCATAACCTTTCTCAGTCATTTCTTTGAAATCAGATCTGCACTTTGCTTTGTTATTTGTACAGGTGTCCAAACATTTAATTGTTCTTACTTTCATTCTCCAGATGTGTTACATTTTTCTGTATGTTGTTTGGTAAGTTCAGATAAGGTTGAGGGAGGATCAGAGCTGTTCATAACACAGGTGAACCTTCCATTTACTAAGTGGTGTGGCAATGTTCTGCAATATTTCATGTATGCTTTTAACCTCACTGAACACAGAGCTGATGTTCTCATGACAGAGTCTTAGAACATGGGGATCTCATTCCTGACTTGTAATTGTTGACTCAAACCCATCATTTTTGTCCATGTAAGTTGAAATAGGTTTTTTTCCCATTATTACTACTACCTTCATATATATTGAATGCCACTATTCTTTTATTACACAGTGAGTAAGGGCAGTAATGTCATCTTTGACATTTTGTCATTTTCCAGATGCTTAGTGAGATCTTAAACTGCAGACTCCAACTAGCACAAATTTTTGTTGGAACGGTCTCATTTCACTGTGTAAACACTGTTCTTACTCTTGTTTTCCTATCTTTATTCAGTTACTTATTCATCTGAGAACCTTCCTTCTTACCTCATGGCAGCTAAAATGCTTCTGATGAGGCTTTTTTGTTGAATGCCATTTGGTTGGCCGAATAGCATATATAAGCTAGACCTTTCCTTGTTCATTTATTTGGTGACTTTTGCCCCAGATTTTTTTTTTTTTTTTAGCCTAAGGTGAGAACAGACCAAGCAGTATTATATAATTATTAAGTGATATGATCATATCAGTGCTGGTGCTACTTTACTGTTCCTACAACACTAAGAGTAGATTGTGAGACTTCTTATGTGATGAAAATTGGAAAATTGCAGAAGGGTTTCCAGTTTTTATGCCTTTTGTAAAATTTTCTCAACTTTTTCTAGATAGTCTTATTTATATTTTTATGTTTTGTCTATGGAAGTTTATGACCTCTTTTGGACACCATTTCAGTTTTCTTAAAGATCTTTGATTTCTCTGAGTATCTTGTGCTACCGCTAAACTGTACTAGTGATCTTTTGCTCTTTCTGCTGACATTTTTGGTAGATGGCAACTCTGTCTGCTCTATGCTTACAGTATTTGGTGGAGTTTTTTTGTTTTGTTGGGGTTTTTTAATTTTCCTGCTGAAGTTTACTCCTCTAACTTAAGATTGAATTTTATTCAATTTCCTGTAGTTTTAAATTAAACATATATTCTGGACATCAGAAGGAATTTCTTCACAGGTAGGCTTGGTAAACATTGGAATGGACTGCTCAGGGAGGTGGTGGAGTCACGGTACCTGGAAGTGTTTAAGGAAAGACTGGATGTGGCACTTAGTGCCAAGGTCTTGTTGGCAGGATGGTGTTCAGGCAAAGGTTGGACTTGATGATCTCAGAGGTCTTTTTCAACCTAATTGAGGTTCCTTGAGAAGAACCTAGATTTAATTAAACACACTTCTAGTGGATCTATTGACTTATTACTCTGGTAAAATGTTTCTCTTGTGTAGTTGCAGTTAGTCCTGGTGATACTTAAAGCCCTGCACACTGTCTTGAACCAAGAAAAGAATTGTCGGTTTTGTGAATTGCTGACTTAGCTTCTTCATGAAGAAGGATTTGACTGTACAATGTCTAAAACAGCCTCGATGCTGCACATTGATGTAGGCGTGAGATAATTCAAGTCTACGGCTGTTTTTTGTCCTTGCACCTTCTCTGATCTCCTTCACCATATTGGTTAACCAGCTTCCTGTACTTGGGTAATATTTGTTTGGGAATGAGCATGAAGACAAAATAAGAGTTACTTCTCTATGAAATATTTTTGTAATAACAATATGAATAAAACTGTTTTATTCTTTATCTTATCCTGTGTCAACAGGAATCTCCATTATAACCTGAAGATTCATTATGTCACAGACACCCGTAATATGGACTGTGTGGGGAGCAAGAGTTGAATAGATGTTGGTGTTTTTCTGCGGTCTTTTGGGGTAGTGTTTTTTGGTTGGGATTTTTTTTGTTTGTTTTTTTTCCCCCAAAAAAAGTTGATGCTGAAACCAAAAAAGTTGCCCAGAGAAGTTGTGGATGCTTCATCCCAGGAAGTGTTCAAGGCCAGGTTGGATGGGACTTTGAGCAACCTGGTCTAGTGGAAGGTGTCCCTGCAGGGAATTTGGAAGTAGGCGATCTTTTAAGGTCCCTTCAAACACAAACAGTTTTAATGATTTTTTTAAAATGGTTTTTTTTTTTCTGTCCTAGTATTTCTTGGGCTGTTGCAATTAGTTGAACTGATTTCCCATTTTAATCTTACAAATTTATTTTAAAGCCTTAAAAGGACCAGTATTTTAACTGGGAAGACTAGGTTAAAGTTGAAGCTTCAGGCATCATTCCCAATACTGGAGATACTTTTCTGTCACTTGACATTACAATGAGAATTGGAATGTGAATCATGTAACAGACTCACTGTTGAGGAGTAATTTTACAATGTAAGACTAGTACATATAGAATCATAGAATTGCTTAGGTTGGAAAAGACCTCTAAGATAAAGTCCAACTGTTAACCCAGCACTGCCAAATCCACCGCTAAACCATGTCCCAAGTGCCACATTTACATGTCTTTTAAATCCCTCCAGGGATGGTGACTCAACCACTTCCTGGGGCAGCCTGTTCCAATGTTTGTCAATGCTTTTTGTGGAGTTTTTTCTAACAACCAGTCTAAACCTCCCCTGGAGCAATTTGAGACAGTTTTCTTTTGCCCTATCTCTTGTTACTTGGGAGAAGAGATCCCCATCTCGATTCTGTGTTTTCTACCACAGAGATTTTAGACTGAAACCCTTGTAAACGGTCCACTTGCCTTTTAGTGAAAACTTAACTTTCAGAAATCCAGAGTCAAACTCTTCCTATTACAAGTGGAAAGTTGAATAGGCCTGCTATCTATATGTACAAAACATAGTCTTCATGCAGAACAGAGGTTAGACAAGAGCTAAAAATATTGAAAATTAGTGTTTGACCCTTTCAGGGCTAGTTGAAAACATTAGTCTTTCTGTTACAGTGGTTGAAATAAGGATTTCTGACTTTCAAGTAGAGTTTCATGGCTGTTGCAAGCAAAAATAATTTAATCAAATTAAAGCATCAGAGGTGGATATATCTTTTTTCTTCCCTTCCAGCAACCTGTAAAAATACGCTGTATGCTTTGGATTTTGGAATGTCTCTGTGCTTACATTATTTTGTGACAGTTGCTGTCATTGATTTAAAAAAATGAAAACAGAATATACTGATATATGCATAATTAGGTTTTGGTTTTCATACCTAAGCACACAATTGATTTTCCAGATATTTGTAGCAATTTAGTAATGTGTGTCTAATAGTTATTTTCATTTTTTCTTGCCATTATAATTACACATTACCCGTTTATGATGCAGAGTAATAGTTCAACTTTTCCCCCCTGTTTTTAGATCCACAGAAGTAAAAACAAATGGAAATTTCATCTCAAAGACGGCATCATGAATCTTAATGGAAGAGATTATGTATTTTCCAAAGCCATTGGTGATGCAGAATGGTGAAGTTTTAAGAGACAAAAGAACTCCCTGTAAAAGGAAAAAAAATCAAAAGCAGGAAAGGCTGAGACTTGGATGTATACTCCAATCAAAATGTGTATCTGCACATCAGAAATAAACAAAAATATTGGAACAAAGGTAAAATATGGCAACAAAGACACTACTTCAGATGAGCAAGCCATGGACTGTAGCAGCTATAGCATTGTCTGGGAGCTGGTTTTGTGTGTTAGGAATACCTTAATTATCATTCTACATACAGGTACCTACAGCTGGTATTTAGCATGTGAGGCTTTGTCCCCCTCCCTCTTGATTTAAGATTTTAAAATACTTCTTCCACTGATTGAAGGAACTATTCCCTTTAATAGATTATTAATCTGAAAATGCTTATTGTGTGTACAAATCTTTGCTTTGAACACTTCCTTTTGGTAGTGAGAATGGTCAGAATGTTACTTAAACTGCGTGCAAGCTTTGTACAGAAGGGTAAGACTTAAGGTGTTAAATTTTAAATAACTTGTATAAGGAAAATATTTTTAATTCTGATATGCTCATTAATTATTATATCTATTTGTTGTTTTCAATGCAGTTCCCCATAATAAGGTTTGGTTCTTAGCAGTTTAAAAAAATGGTAAAATGATCCTTTATATTTCAAAGTTATTTTATTTTCATGTAATAGATTTCTAGGGCTGCATTTTTCAAATTCTAAGCACCTGTAGCTCCTTCCCCATGAAAGATTGCTTAACTTGTTAATTGTATTCTTGCTGTTTGGTGGTGGTTCAGCATCACTGAACTGAAACAAATAATATTTTTCATTGAATTTTTTAATTTTTTTTAAAAAGGTTTGGAGACCTTTTGAATCAAGTGTGTAGGTAATGCCATAATAGATGCATTCCTTTTATCTGCTTCCTACATATGTAGTCCAAACATGCACAAGTAATTCAACAGATCACAGGAACAACTAAATTCTTAATATAGAAAATCACATAAAAGTTCTAACATCTTGGCTGCAACTCTTAATCAAAGATCTGCTTTACTAAAAAGTATAGCCAGAAGTTACCTGCAGCAGTTAATCTAAAGTTTCCAGATGGCTTGTAATTTCATGAAGAGAGCTGCACAGCTTTGAGAACACAAATTTTGTTAGAGTATCTTTAGACTGTCTTGGTAACAGAAAATCAAGCAGTTGGATGCACTAAACTTTGTTAGTCACTTTTTCACTTGCCTTTTTTATTGTTTGTTTGGGTTTTTTTGTTTGTTTAATTTGTGAAAAGCAACAAAGTTGTTCCCCCCTCCTTCCCTTCCTCTCCTCAGAAGGCGAACAACTTAACTTGTCTTTGTGCATAGGTCATTCTTGCAAAACCTGCTTTTGGAAGTGCAGTTACTTTTGAACAAGGAGAGGGAATGGGCATTATACTTCAGAAACTGTTGAGGAAGGAATGTTTATGTGGCTCACCATTTCAAAAAAAACCCAAACAAGTGTGTTTCATTGGGTGCTTGGAAAGATTATGAAAAAAAGGACATGGCAAAGATAATTTTAACTAAATTAGGGAAGACTTTGAGAAGCAGACGTGATTTTTGATTTTATTTTTTGCTTGGGAAGGAAACTTCTGAATCATTTAGTGAAGTCACAAGTGTATTTTAGCAGTATGTAACAACTGCTCTAACCTTTATTCTCTCTGATTTACTTGCCTCCAAGTGCATTTGCAGTCTCAGTAGTATGTAGGAAAATCACAACAAATTATAAGGAGGGTTTTTTTTGCTGTGATTTTGTACACCTGTGCTCTCATTGATACTTACTAAAACTACCTGTAGGCTATACCTGGGGCCTATGGTTGTTAGAAAGCCATCTACAATCTAAGCTTTATGAAAAGTTAATTGGTGATTCTTCTAATGAATAGTTAATGGAATCATCGTTTAGAGTGCATTTTTAGCTTGGGGCTTCAAGGTATCTCAAACTGATCAGTGTTTGCTTTCTTCTAAACAAAGCACGTATTTTTTTTTACCACTGTTGACACTTCTATATACAACTGCAAGGAAATCAATAATATATCAACTAATTCCTTCCCTCACCTTTCCCCTGTCTGTTACCGGTAAGTCTTAAGTAATGGACTTGAGAAAAATTCCCATAACGCTGCACAACCAAACCAATAAAAGTAAAAAATACCCTTTTAGGCATAGATTCCTTTTTGTACTACTGGAACCCAATTATTTGTACAACACTTTGTTTTCATACATCTTAGTGATATTTTTCACCCACATACATATACTAGGAGCTGCATAGCCTTTCTATTTATTTTTAAGGGGTAGCTGAACTTTAAAGATAATTAAGCTTAGTCTGTTCTGAAGGATGTTAGAAGCTTTCTGAACTTGCACAGTCTCTTGCCAGCTAATTGTATGGTATGCTTTTCAGATAAGTTTTATATTCAAATACAAATATCTGTGAAGTTTTGGGAAAGCCAGTCGAACCATGCACATACCAATCTGTGCTCTTATTGCTACATCAAGTGTTCCTTTTTAAATCAAAAGCATGTTTTAATTTCATTTTATTGTAGCAGCTTGCTGTAAGAATGTAGTTTGCTTAATTTTATTATTGTACTTGAATTTTTAATCATGGTTTTAACAATATAACTGAACAGACCATTTCATTAGGTTCAAAAGAGACCATTCCTTTCAGAGGGCAAGGTATTCTCATGTTCATAGTTCATAAATGATTTTTCCCCCCTAGAAATAGCTTTTGTTGTTGTTGTTGGGTTTTGTTTTGTTTGTTTTTTGGTTTGGGTTTGTTTTTTTTTTTTCAATTTAAATAGTTCAGTATTATGGAAACAATTAATGGTTTCGAGAGGGCTTATGTTAAAATTTGCACAGATAATGGAGCACCTTTTTATGATGGAAAAAAATGGGGAAAGATAACTTCATAATTATAACCATGATGGCTGGTGGAAACTTGTAGAGCAACTGGGCAAAACTGAGTTTTGTGCCTTTTCAGTTTGCAGAATACCTGTTTTGCCAGTATGAAATACTTTGATTTCTGAGAGAGTAAATTTCCTGCAGTGCTTCAATCACAAAAGCAACTTTTTTGCTCTAGTTCTGTTGAGTTTTAGTGTGTGCAATCATTTAAAAACATCTAAGTGGAAAACAAATTGAAATATGTTTTCTTTTAAGAAGATAATAGAGAATTTAGTCACATAAGGAACTTTATATTGGACTATTTAAATAAAATGTTTTTATTCCCCCTCAGTTGCTGGTTAGCAACAGGATTTCTTTGAGGCTTCATACTCCTTGTTTTCTGCATTGTACTCATGAGATGCATTTGAACATCATTCAGTTTCCTAAACACTATTTAGTGATAATTGTGGTCCGAATTTATTTCTGAGAAAATATGTGATTCTGAAGCACATTTTCTAAAAGAGAGCAAAAAACATGTGGCGTCATGTAACAAGATTTTTTTTTTAATAATGTTTTCTAATCTTTCTGCTGCACAATTAGGAGTGTTAAAGTAAACTTCATTGAGTCTGTGAAAATAATTCCACCACGTGACAGTTAGCAGTAATTATGTCACCACATAACACTACCAGAGTAAAGTTTCTTAATTTCAGTGAAGGAGTTAGAGACCTTGTTAACTGAAGTTCATATTGATTCAATCTTTTCAATTTGTAAAAGCTCCTTTAAAAACAATAAAGCCCCTCAAAATTTCCCCCAAAGCAGAACCTTCCTAATAAAATGTCCAGGAAGTGGACAGTGGTTTTAGGGTAACACACACTGGATTGGTACTGGCCTGCCTTACAACATCATGGGGTTTACTGTGTGCCATCCCACCCCACCCACGCACCCCCTGACTGAGATTAGAGTTCTTCTCAGACTTTAAGATTAGTGACTATACAAGATGAAGAAACTTGCATATTGTTCTGTATTGGTGTCTGGCATTTAAAGTCTTGTTTTTCCCATTGCTGTGATTGGTTGGGAAATGTGTAAAAACCAGTACATTGGTTTCCATGTTGTCTACCTTTTTCAGGCAGTTCATGCAGTGTGTCTTTTACTTATTATTTGGTGGATTAGACGTTGTGGAACAAAAGGAGCTTTTTTAAACAGGAAGAACTACCTTGGGTTAGCTGTATGTACAGTCATCCAATGAGACATGTTCCAGAGTGCATAGGGTACCAATAGATTATGGAGTGGGGGACTATCCTTTTTTGCTGTTCTGAGCTACTATTGTCAACTGCTGTTGTACATATACTGTTATGTGTAAGGGGGTAAATATATTTATTATGTTTGTAAAATTCATTCTGTACAATTGCAGATCAAGGTTGCTCCTCTGTGATATACAGGATATTATGTTTCAAAGGCCATGCTTGGAATACGATTAGAGAACTTAGTATTTTGATGTACTAAGACCTATTTTAAGTTTAATATTTTGCCTTTGCAAAAACTTTAATTAAAGATGTTATTTAAAAATGTTTGCCACTTCATTTACTATCTTGCATATGCATTTGTTTCATATGTGAGGCTTATGACCGCTGCATAATAACGCTGAAGATTCTGAATTGATTTTCATCTCACGCAGGTAATTTCACTGTCACCTACTTGTTGAGTTTGTGTTGCAGACTTTCCATTTAACATCATCACAATGTTATAAAAAAAATGCACAGTTTAATCTAGAGGCCAGTCTTGCATATTTGTTTCAGGATTTTCTTCCTGTGGTAACTTGAGGCTTAGGTGTTGAGACAAGATTGATTGAACAGCTTGGTCTTAGGGATGGTGATATCCTGGCGTTCATCGGGAAGAGTGGTCACCTGGTTGAGGGATGTGATCCTTCACCTCTACTTGGCCCTAGTGAGGCCATATTTAGAGTATTGTGTTCAATTCTGTTCTCCACAGTTCAAGAAAGACAAGGAGCTCCTGGAGAGGATCCAGTAGGGGCCACAAAGATGAGTTGGGGCCTGGAGCATCATTCTTATGAGAAGAGACTGTGTGAGCTGGGCCTGTTAAGTTCAGAGAAGAGAAGACTGAGAAGGCGTCTCATTAATGCATACAAATATCTCAAAAGCTGGTGCCAGATTCTTCTATTTGGTACCCAGTTACAGGGTGAGGAGTAATGGACATAAACTAAAACACAAGTTACACTTCAACCTGCGGAGGAGCTTCTTTACACTGAGGGTTGCAAGAGCACTGGAACAGGCTGTCCAGGATGGTCATGGGGTCTCCCTCTGGAGACATTCAAACCCCCCTGGATGTGTTTCCTGTGTAACCTGCTGTAGGTGACCCTAGGCCTTGTCAGAGGGGTTGGACAAGATGATCTCCAGAGGTCTCTTCCAACCCTAACAATTCTGTGACTCTGTACTAGTCCTGGAAGTGGACTCTATATGCGAGACAATATCACAAAGTAAAATACAGAGTTTGTGGATGATAGCTGGCTGATCAAAAAGGTTTCATCCTCATCAATTAATCTAATCTGACATTTGCTTTCTAGCATAAGGAGCTGACATCTTAGTTGTCTAAAAGCAGTATCTTCAGGGATGACTTGTGATTTGGTTTTAAACCTACATTTTCAACTTGAAATTCTAATATAATTAGAAAACGAGCTGTAGGCTATGTTGCCTGTATGGGGGGCTGTATTTTGTAATATGATTTCGATGCAATCTTTTAGCTGCAGTGGTGTCAAGGTATAACAGGCGGAGACTAAGGAGGAGTGGTGTGTTTTGCTTTGTTTTTCTAACCTGCTACTCAAGGCTTGTTTGTTTTGGTTTGGGATTTTTTTCCCCCCCTTGATACTTCTTTTAGCCCTCCAGCCCTCACACTTGGTCAAGTCTGAATAAACAGAGTACTGCTTTTTCTGTAAAATTTGCCTTTCTTGAAAATGATTTGGAGTTGATTCTGAATAAATAGTTGTCAGAAATTATGATGTTTTACCAAAAGAGATCATTGCTGTCTGAGCTAGTATACCATGCAAGAAAAATAGGTCAGAAAAATGGCCTGGTGTTTTGGCCAAAATGTCTTCAAAAGGACCCTAAAAAGAGAAGGCAGAGCAGAATGATGACAAATTAGTAGCAAACTCAAAACACAAAAAAAGCTGGATTTTGTTCTTGTAAGGAAAGATGAGAATGTTATAATTGAATGTTAATTGCACTCTCCCAGCTGTCTGAGCAAAGTATTTCAAGGATATTTTTATGCAAAATCAAGTATATTTAAAAAGACATGAATTTTTTTGTCTGATTTTTTTTTTTTGTTTATGGCTTGGTTAGTGTTATTGCAGAGGTATGAGAAAATAAGAATCTTGGGATACTAGCATAGCTTTCAGTATATTGCTGTTTAGTTTCAACTACATATCATTCCTTAAACTTGTCTTAAACTGTACCAGCTTTTGAGTTTGTTTTGTTTTTTCTAACCCAGACTTCTGTTTGTAAAATACTGTTAAAGACTTGCCCCTTGTTTTGAGGGCAGATTCCAGCACTTTCTTCCTTTTTTTTTTTTTTTTTTTAACCATTAATGGGACTATGTCAAACTCTAATCCTTTTAGATATAATGACATCTATAGTACAGTCAGATGAACTGCAGTTGAACCACATTTGACCTTCAGTGTGGATATATGACATCCAGAAAATTGGGTTCTGGACAATTTTTTTTCTTTAGAGTGAAGTCTTTCCCAATTATTTTTGTGTGAAGTGCCTGTACAATTACATCTTTTTACATAGTATCAGTGTGTATGCACTTTCCTGACCAGAATGAGGGTTATTTGAAGTAAAGAACATGGAGAGAGAAAAAAATGAAAATAGTGCTTTACATTACAAATGGTACTGAGTTGCCCACTCACTCCTGTACATCAAAGACTGCTCTCTGAAGATGGGTATTGGTGAGCCACAATTTTGAAATGCTTTTTAATGATAAATATTAAAAAAATGCTTCTAGCTTTGTTTTCATTTTACTTCAGTTTTGCAAATAAAAAGTTACTGAAGTTGAAAACAGGGTGTTTAATTTGGGCAAGTATTTTTCAGTAGCAAATCCAAAACAAATACTATAATTGAATTCTAAAAATAATAAAAAAAATCTTGTAACAGCAAAAAATTTTATGTGTGGATGTGTGATTCTGTCAAGGTAGAAATGCTTTTCCTACACTAGAGGAACCAAATGAAGGAGATCAGTGCTGTGGAAGAATTCCTCTAATGTCTGAGCAGAAGACAATGTTTGAATCCCAAGAGAGTTGGGATGCTGCTTTACGAGTGCTGGAGCTGGCAGAATTTAGTGCCAAGGTAAAGAAAAATCCTTCTTTGCTGGTGATGGAGAAAACCATTTTGACTAGCAAAATAAGGAAGGCAATCTTTTCTGCCAAGGCTCCTGGCTGCCTGATTTTTCCAATTTCTCCTAGGAATCCTGCTTCACATCCCTGCAGATAGGACTGCTCGTGTGTCCTGCTGTACCTTTCCCCTCAGAGGAACAACTGGCTAACTGGAGGTGAGCTGTCTGGTTCCAGCAGGTAATGTATTCTGGGAAATGTAGTATTGTGGGGAGTACAGCATTTCTAAAACCGATTTATTGTGGAATTCACCTTGTGGAAAAACTGCTTGGAGGTTTTGTTTTGGCACGGATTGCCTTTTGTTTCAGAAAATTCAAATTGTTGCGGGATGGAAACTCTTTCATCCTGATCTCACTTTGAGCATTTAACAAAGAAAAGGCATTAGTGCTGGGAGTAATATTTTTGACATACTGGTTTTTGTGGGCTGAATTTCTGATTTTCATGAGTAGTTTCAGTCTTAAAACATTAAAACGCATCTGGTGATATTCATGTATGTTTAGAGAGGTCAAATGGCTTGGTAAGTGATGATGACACTGGGGTTAAAAATCAGTTAGCTAAAGGAGAAGTATATTCACATCACAGACATTTTTTCATGTATCACAGAAGTTGGTTTTGAGAGGGGGCAGAGGGAAAGTGGAGCAGTTCTTAATTTTAGCAGATCAAATTGCTGTTAACCTTTATTCAGAGTATCTCTTAGCTTTTGTTATCTGTCCTAAATGATTTTCATATCCTTAAACAACTTGGTAAATTCTTCCTGAGGCTGCTGTGTTGCCATGTAGCCTAAATCACTTTAGATAGTAGATGGGAAATATAATTCTTCAGCATATAGGGTTTCTTCCATAGCATCAAAAGGAGCTGTAAAGTGAAACTGGAAAGAGGAAACAGAGTACAGAGGAAAAAATAAGAGAGACTGCAAACATATACTTGTCTTTTGACAAGAAAATATGTATGAAATAAAAAGAAACTTTTTGTTTTCCCTGGACTTTCCGTGGGAAAATGCATGTGCCAGTGTCAGCTACCCTCCTAAATGTTTTTTAATGAAAACATACTGTTTTGATGCTTTATACTGACATATTGCAGGGTTTAGTCAGAAATCTGTAGCTGGCTAAAAAAGAATTGCTCTGTTGTTTCCACAGCTCCCTCTAGGCAGCAGCAGTAATCCACATATGGCTTAGGGAATTCTTACTACATTCAAACTGAAACTAGCATTGTGCATTCAGCACAATTACAGCCTTGGTGCTGCTTGGTATTTCTGTGCTATCATGCGTAAGTCAGCAGCAGGCCATGGAGAAAACAGCTTCTCAGATAATGCCTCAGAATTTGCAGTGAGAAGTTTTTGGTCAAAACTCATGTTTCGTTGCAGCTTTGCCTTCACAAAAGGCATGGAATACTGTAATTTTTCTTCACTTTCCAAAGAAAACTCACTGTCATTTCAGCTGAAACTCTTAAGACAAACAGCATGGGTTTGGCAGTCCAGCCAGTTATCAGTCTCAGTGTTTGAAACAGGGAGCTTCTTCATGGCAGCAAAACAGGTCTTATAAAAAATATCATAGTATATATGCAAGTAATAAACCAACAATCTCAGTCACTTTGTAATGGCAGTTTAGTGAGCTCTTAGATATGAGTTGTTAATGAAGTTGATGTTCATGACATTTCATTCCTTAAAAGACAGAAGAAAAATAAGAGAACCCAAAGGACACTTCTCATCACAGCATGTTGAATAGCTGAGAACCAAAAATGAGTGTGCTCCTTCTCCTTGAACTCACTAACAAAGTTTCATGAGCTTCAGTGGAACTGCACAGGTGTGCAGCAGTAAGGATGTGACTTCAGATGGCCACACATACGAGTCCTGTCATTGCATATAATCTGGATGGCAGAGAAGTCCTCTCCAAAAAGGTAGGGTAAGATTCAAGTTGATTTTATTAATCCTACAAAAGTTCAGGATGGCCCCAATAAGGTCCACGTTTGATGAGTCTTTTCCAGTTACCCAATATTTTCAGGGTGGAAAAATAAGGACAGGCAGGCAGAAAACTCTACAGGATTGCTATCCTGTCTAAGTGGAGAATCTGCTGATTTGAGATATTTTGGAAATCCATACCAATGTGTGTGCATGGGGAGAAGGGAGGCAGGTGTGGGATGGGATAGGAAGTTAGAACTGATTGGTTCTACTGATGAAATACTGTGTATTGACCTTATAGAGCCTTCATTTGTTCACTTTCATATTGTGATTTTCAGTCACACAAAAATAAGTCAGGCCAGATGGAAGGGACTAAAGAGATGAAAAGTATTTCAGCTTTATGCAGATGTGTTATTGAACCAGTGTGAATTCTAGGTTGACAATGGTCTCAGAATCTCTCGGTGTGCGTCACTAAGACCTCTTAACCATCTTCTGTTCCGGGGCACGATGATGGCCCTTCAGCATCTTGTGCCTTAGCCCACAAAGCCCACATCTAAGTGCAGTATAATGTCATGTTTTCAGAATCTCTACCAAGGAGGAAGAGAGGGCATAATGGAAACGCATGATATCCAACTAATTTTGTACCTCACTCTGTCCCATTTTAACAGCTACCCAGAAGCCATTTGATTACTGAGTGGTTTTAGAGTGCAGATGCCTGGCATCTGTTAGAAACACAATACAGATTACGTATCAGCCTGCCCAAACAGCCTGGAAGGGAGGGTTTGGTTCATTTTAATACACAAGTATAGGGCTTCTCCTCAAATCAAGCTTCACTTTTTAAGGTTTTTTTCCTACAGGTTTTCCAAAGACTGCTGTGAGCATTAATACTTTAATTATTCCACAAGAAAGGAAACAAAAGTGCATTTCATTTATGTTAATAAACCAAAATGCTGTGGTAGTGATGTGAAACTTGCATTAGATTGCTTGTGCTATTTTCAGAATCCAGATAGCAGAGCAGGGTGTGCTTTACTTTGACTAGAGCTGACCTGCTGCAGATGGTGTCATTTAGAACTGATACCTACTCAATAAAAAACCCACATCTAACTAGCAAAGGTCAGCTAAAGCCTTTAAATTGCTCAAAGTTCCAAGCCTTCGTAACTAAGGCTCCAGCTCAACTTTACAGCTTTTTTCTAGTGTCTGAAAATGAAGAAATCTTCCATAGTGTATTACCACTACATAATGCAAATAGAATCACAGAACTTTCTATAGAGAAAACGGCATTCTCTGCCCCCCTGAAAAAGGTTTTTCTGTCCTCCAATCTGAAATCTCAGAGCCATCTGCAGCCCCAGAGAATGGTAATGTTGTTTCTTCCCATTTCTCTGCCGAGTTCTGAGGGAAGCCTCTGCCCTCATGTGAAAGCACTTGGGCTATGAGCTCAAATCTGTTGAGGCAGCGCTGTGAACAGAGAATATGCTGTTCTTCACTCAGCTGGATTGTTTTATCTACATGGGCTCTGAGGCCAGGCCTACGGAAAGAAGATGAAATTGAAGCTGTCTTTGCAGTCTGAATAGGGGAACTGCTTGAACATAGGAAAAGTGGCTGCTGTGGAGCAGACCGAAAGTCCATCTGTGCCAGAATCCTGACTGATAGCTGCTAACGGTATGTGGTGAGCCAAGAATAAAAGAATAAGCAGGCACATATCAATGTCAGTGTACTGCCTCCCATCTGCCACATATTTGGAGTTCAGAAGTATCCCCAATCAGACAGTTTTTGTGGGTTTAGTATTTTTCCCCAGCCTTTTTTTCCACGAATTTTTGGGTTCTTCATAAACCCATGTAAACTTTACTATCCACAGCAACCTTTGACAGGAAGTTGAGTAACTCAGCTGATACTCCTGACTTCACTGAGCTGTGTCATTTCCCTTCTAGTCTGAGGGCTCCTACTTTACATAGTGATTCCTTAGCTGTAATTCCAAGCCTTTCATTCTCCTTACTACCCTACTCTAAAACTTTTCTAGTTCTATTGTATTGGATTTGTATTGTTCTACTCTCTTCCCAATAGTGCAATTTGATTTGCTTTTTTAATCTCCAGGAAGCATAAGCTGGTATTTTCATGAACTTGTCTACTGTACTCCTAACATCCTGTCCCTGTGCTCAGGTTGTCAGCTCAGAGCACATCATTTAAGATACCAATTTGTATTTTTTTACCAAGTGTATCACATTATATTTATCTACACTGAATTCCTCTTGCCAGTCACTCAATCTTTTGAAGTCTTCCTACAGTTCTTCATAGCCATCTGTTTTTCTTATTCCTCTGAATATCTCAGTATTATAGCAAACTTTTTTATCTTACTGTTCATTTTTCCAGGCCTCTTATGCACACACTGAACTTCCTAGGCCTCCTAGAACTATTTGCTCTTTGTCACTTGTTGGCCCATTGGATTTTAGTGTTTCTATAAGCTAAATTGCCCTAGCTAATGCCAGTTGACATCTGCTGAGAAAAAGCTTTCCTTTCCTTTCACCCTAAAGCATCATGTAGCAGGAAGCACAATTACAGGTGTAATTGGCAAGCTGCAGAGATAGTGAAGTCAGCTGTCTCTTTTGGGGCAGAGAGAGTATGTCAGGACAACTGATACTTGATTATATTAACAGTTTTCAGCAGTGGGAGATGTCCTTGATGTGTTTGGTTGGCTAGTTTTTTTTGTTTTTTTTTTTTTTTTTTCAGGTAATGCAAGGATCCATATAGCAAAGACAACAATCCCCTGCCCCTGCTATCCCGATAAGAATTACTGAACTTGAAATTTGGCCGCATAAATCTTGACAAATGTGGAGCCAGGGACGTTTTTTTGGAGGGAAGACCCTCTGAGGGAGGGATGTTTTTCATGTTTCATATGGGCAGATTTGGTTAGTTATTCTGAGAATTCCTGTCTCTCCACCACACAAGCTTCATTGTATGTAAGTGGTTTCTCATGAAGTGTTCAATCTTTATTCCTTATGACTGGCCATACACATTGGGTTTAAAAAGGAGAACGAAAAGATCAGATTTCAGATTTAGTCTTTTGAAGAGGATCTCATGACAGTTAGGTGGTTCTTCTGATTATCTTGGATGTAATTAATGTTTTGGAAACCCAGAGCTCAGCAGTGCTACTACCGTTCCTTTCTATACCTGATACACTGTCTGAGATGACCATTTAGGACATCCTCTCACAGCAAGTGATGGAGGAAGAAACCCCAAACTTATGTCAGACAGTGTGTCATGTGGTCAGTCTTTTTGGCTGTAGGTCAGCCAAGGAGAACAATGAAGTTGTATGCAAGAGAAATAGTTTTAACTTCTTTTATAGAAAAAGATACATAAAACCTTCAGAAGAAACTTGCTGAGCCTCTTTCAATTTCAAACAAAACATTTTATTCCAATGCTCTGCATTATTTTTAAAGTTTTCTAGAGAAAATATGTACTGAATGCCAGAAATAATGCATCTTGCTGAGACAAATTTTAAAACGGCAAGTATTACATAAAGGTGTGTGCAAAACCAAAAATGGCTGAAGGGATGGATCAGAGCAGAAATGGAAGACAGTATCTGTAGGATACAAACACTTAGAAGAAAAGGTCTGACAAATGAATTATTTAAAGTCTGTTGCCTGGACCATAGCAATAACTTTTAAAATACTTTTTACCAAGGTAAACTCAAGAAGTAGTAAGCAAGACAAACTGGAAATATCAAGCTTCATTGATAAAGGCAATATCATGGCATTCTTTTAATATAGTATATATATGCAATGATGTGAGATAGAAAAGCTCAATAATGTTTAGATAAACCTGTCCTCCATTAGTAACAGCAAACAGCTGTATTAATTTAAAAGCAGCCTGTCGCAGTCCAACATATCACATCTTTCCAATGCCCTACTAGTTTCTGTGGAACAAAAATTCTGTTTCAAGGTAAAAAGAGGTTTGAAATAAATGATCCATGTTACTTTTTACATAAATGTTGGTTTAGTCTTTCCTCTCTTTCTGAAAAAGAATTTGATTCAAGCTTGGATTTTCTTTGCCACTTGTCCATTAGTATCTGTGAAGTGTGTAGCATAAATGTCCATTAGAAGTTGATTATCTTAGCTGCTGCTGAGATACTAAATAAAGGCACTCAGGAAACTTTTTCTCACTTTAATGGTTGTTGCACTATCAGAAGGGTGGCAGAACCCAAGGGTGGGGGTTGCATCTCGACATAACATTGCTATGGGATCCTCCAACACAGCCAGAGCATCACAAAAGCAGCTGTTTCAAGAGTAGGGACTTTTGCTGATCTGCACACTTAAGAAGCTGTGTTTATCTTTCTGATTTAACACTGGATGAATCGAGATTACAGAAGAGGAGGCCATGAATTACTTTTTGTATGGTTTTCAGCAGTTCTGGTTTCAAAATTTGCTGAGAGTGTGCCAAAAAATAGAAGCCTGCCCCACCCCCAAAATAAGCAGCTGAATTAATCTATAATGCAATATTGTAGATTTTTTTAATGTTAACAATTAGTTATTTTTCCATCTCATGGAATTGGTGAATCTAGACCCTTGCTTCTCTTGCTGAAGCAGCCTTCATTTGTAATCACAGAATCAATTTTAGTCTGAATTAGGGTGTGTACATGGCATTTTCAGTCATTCAGTTTCCAGCTGTCATAGCTAGCAGTTTGAAGGGCTTGACCATTATGTTTTTTTGGATACTACTATCCCACATTATAAAAGAACTGATAATTGTCTGTTCAATTTAATTACAGTTCTTCAAAGACTATAATTCCATTAAAACCAGTATAGATATTACAAAACAAATTTTACAATACCTACCTGAAGGCAAATATTCATACGATGTTCTCCGTTCTTATGGCAAGGCTTTCAAATAGATGAGTGAAATGATCAATGATAATCTTGGTAGCAGTCCTACAGAGCTAGTCCAGTTAGCTGAGAACAGGTCTGATAGAACAGGTCTGATCCTGCTGACACTGAGGCCACACAAGTGTTAACAAGCCAGCTGGGCAGAGCAGCTCCTAGCCTGAGTGCTGCTGCCTGCAGGAGGTGGAGAGGCAGGCCCCAGTTCATTTGTTTGTGGTGTGTGATTGAACTGGGCACAGCCAAGCTTTATCTTGGTCTGGCCCCATTTAGCAGCAGGGATAGCAGAAGGATGCTTTAGTGCTTCACTGGAGAAAAAGACTGGGACAAGTGAGTTGTTCCTTGTATCTGAGCTTGGATTTTCAGTGTGGAAAGTGTGTGTCTAAGCAACAGACAGGCTGTGGCCAACCAGAAGCAAACCATGTGATTTGGGTAGTTGTACTGCAGACACTACAGAAGTCAGAGAATAGATCTCACTACAAGACAGATGTTCTTAAAACATGTTGGAGCAGGTAGTGGTTAGCCTTCAATTCAGCAACTGTATGGCATGAAGTAACCTGAAGGCATGATCCACTCCCTTGGTCTAAATGTAGATTTCAGGCATCTCAACACAGCAAGTGCTAAAACAAAAGTCATTCTAGCCCTGTAAGAGAGAGGTAAGTAGGAATAGCAGTAGTGGTGAGAAAGCAGGAGTTAGAGGGTGGTCCGAGCAATAAACATGCTCAGATTAAATAGCACTGGAGTATGGTAAAAGCTTGATTGGTCATGAAAAGATAAAAATACAGGCATCATTAACTTGGCTGATCTTCAAAACAAATTCAAAGTAAGCCATCTCCGAAACAGATTTGTCAAAAAGTGAGAGTCACAGCGAGGCAATTTTTGCAGCACACAAATGTCCTAATGTTTCTTACCTATTATCTTTCAAGCAGCTGCAAAACCAATGATATTTGTCTTTTATCACTATAAAGGCAATATGAAGAAGCTTCTTTTTCCACCTCACCCAACTAAACTAAGAATGGCAAACAAAAGGGTAGATTAATTTTAGGTTAGGATGACAGAAGCAGAAGAAATCTGTTCCATTTTAGGCCTAGTGAAAGTGTTAGAAATTTCCTATTAGAAAACAAACTAAACCTTTTGACACACAGGCATTTAAGAACTTCAATCTTAATTTTTTAAAATCTCATTTTAATTATAAAACTTTGTCATTTTTTTTTTTAGTCATATAAGTACCCCCAAGTCTTACTGTTTCTCTCCTGTTTCCATCATCTTTTTTTAGATGAGGGGATACTTTATATTTGCTCAGTTTATATATATAAATTTTCCAATTGAGATTAAGTTTTCACATCTACTTCTGGAATTATCACCAGAACATTATCTTTTGACCTGCAATGATAAGAGTGTGAGATGAGATTCAAATGAATGTCTTGTCTAAAAGAAGACTACTTTGAAAGTACTTTCAGACATAGCGAAGGATATTCTAGGAGAAAAGGATATGGAGAATGTTTTCTTCTCACTTGATTCACTGTGTGCACAATCACTGCTTGACCAGATTTTGGCTGTGACACTTCAAGATGTTACAGCTCAGTTTGTTTGCATTCTTCCATGAGAGTTTGGTTCTGCACTGTCACAGCAGGAGGGTAATCATTGGCTGGATCCTGAATGCTTGTAAGAATCTGACCTATTCCTCGGCTGATTCTCTGCCCATATGACCCACTGCTGTTTTTGGCTGACATTGTCTGACCTCTGTAGACTTGAGCCTGATGCTCACATATACCAAACTTGCTTAGCAGGATAAACACATCTCTACGGAAAGCTTTGGTGAAAATCGCATAAAGAAAGGGGTTGGCACAAGAATTGAGGGGGTAGAAAAGTACCAACAAAATCTTGGAATTGGTGACAGTTATCAATGGTTTGTTCATAATTGCAGATAGAGCATGGAAAGAGATGGGAGCCATGCACAGAAAGTCCGTGAAAATCAACACAGCCATTCTCTTGGCAATCTTGGTGTCTTTGTCCCCTGACTTGTACTGGGGGTTTCGCACAGTTATGTAGATCTTTATGTAGCAGGCACAAATAATGACAAAAGCTATAATATTACATATTAAAACGAAGACAACGTAGGCTTCAGCCACTGGTGTTTCAGTGTCCATAGGCAAACAGATGCTGACTTTGCTGTAGCTGCTGACCCCAAGCAGTGGCAGAAGGGCAAGCAGAATGCATGAGAGCCACCCTCCCAGCATGATAACCAAGGCGTGCCGCAGGCGAATCTTTCGGTCCGGGCGCATGGCAAATGTGATGGCGTACCAGCGCTCCAGGGTGATTACAGTCAGTGTGTATACAGACAGTTCGCTAGCAAAGACTGTGAAAAAGCCAGCTGTGTTGCAACCAGGCCCAGTCTGCCACTCTATGGCATGGTTATAGTACTCTGACCTGGTGTAGAGATCCACTGAAGCGATCAAAAGTAGGTATAACCCCATGCAAAAGTCAGCAAAGGCCAAGTTGCACATCAAAAAGCGTGGTACAGTCAATTTATAATGGCTGGTGAGAAGGATGAAGAGGACGAAAATGTTACCTAGGATGGCAAGCAGGTTCACAAACCACACCACAATCCTTAGAAATTGATATCCCATTATATCCTCGCAGGGATTAAACTCATCAGGCTCTGGCGTGCATATGACGTCCTCACTGCCTCCACAGATAGGATAGTCATAATGGCTGTCAAAGGTCTGGACATCTTCCATTTGAGGGTTCTTGAGCTCTTTTCCAAAGCCAAGATTTCCTTCTCCATGCTCTTCCAAAAAAATGTAATAATGGGGATTTTCATGAAAATTTGTGAACTTCGTGTTTGTGCCATACACAGCATCAGTGTGGTCTGTGTATTCTTCTGCATAATCTTTGTAAAATGGACCTCCGAGAGCTTTGACTGATCTCTTATGAAAGCTGTGGCTGCCACTCTGGTTACAAGTCAGGTACTCCAGGATCCTGAAAGAGTAGAGGGGGAAATAATTTCTGTCATTTGCAGTCTGATTGGAGCACAGCAAGTAATCAAAGGGAATGCTTCAAAAGGAAATCACCATGAATGAAAACATAGCTATAAAAATGTGATTGGATATATTTCTGTTAACAGAACTTATAGTGTACAATAAGCTTGAGCATTTCTGGGCTCTTCTTATTTTAACTATATTTTTACTTTCGCTGTTGCTATCAGCTATCCCCAGTAGTAACTTGACTTGTTTAGTAACCGTAGTCCTTCTTGCTTTTTGGGATCTACATTCTTAGTAAGTAACAAGACATTTATCTACTGTTTATGACTTCTTAGATAGTACACACAGTATTACTTTTTTTTTCACTGTTGTTCACCAATCAATTTCTCCCAGAACTTCAATCAGTTTAATTTCTGTTCTGTAGGTTCTTCACAGCTAACTAGCAGTGCACTGATTTAGAATCCTGTACCTCATGGTGTGATGCAGCTGTATTTCTAGTCAAAAATTTTTCAGTAGTCAAAAGCTTTTCAGTTAGAAAACATATGAGACTTGAGGCTATAATCCCTACCACAATTTTTGCCAGGCCTAGCTACAGCACATTAACCTTTTTTTTTTTTTTTTTCCCCTTTAATTCCAAGGGATATTTCAAAGAACATCATCTCTACCTATATACATATACCATATATACAAAAATGTCAATAGGTGTAATTTTGTATTAATAATAAAACATTGTCCTCACAAACATAAAGAATGATAGTGAAACTCACCCACTTTTTTTTTTCCAGCTCTTGAAAGCGCAACAGTGACTTGGATATGATAGGTCAGCTCGCATTAACTGAAGAAATATCTTTACAGCTGGTAGTTTCTTTAAAGTCCATGTATTTTTGGCCATTAATTCTTTGAGGCTTTCCAGTCCTTTGGCTGGAAGTTTAGCCACGGCTGTTCTGGAGACATCCCTGAGTAAAGGAATTGAAAGACAAATGTCAGAATATTCACTGACTGGATCAGAACTTTTTCAGATTCTCCCAGTATTACAGGAGTTTCTTAGAATTCTATAGCAAAAATCAAATCCAGGAGAGATGGGAATTTCATATTGCCTTGCTAAGTTCTGCTACTATTCAAATTCAAGTAGGTTATTAATTTCTCTGTGATTTTATTTTATCTTTTAAAGCTCTTATCTTTAATGTTGCATAGTGCAGAATATGAATGATGAAGAAATATAAAGACTTTTAAAATTATGCCTTTAAAGCCAACCACATACAAATGCATATAGAAACACAAAGTTTTCAAAATTCTTCAAAGAAATTACATCTTCCATTGGAAGGGTTTTATTCCCTTAGACTTCTTTAGACTCATTTTAATCTAGTGACACACCAATAGAAAGTATTGCCATTACTAAAAGAATATATACTGAAGTGAAAATCTTCTTAGTCCATCCTGAATCTCTCAGAAAATTGAGTATTTTGTTATTGCTTTGTACTTGTCTGCTGAGGTGGGCTCAGCAGACAATTGATGGGGGAGGTGGCTTTCCTTTAGAACTGCCAGAAGACTGTCATCTTGTCCTGCTAGTGTTTTCTATTCAGTTTTTGCTTTGTCCCAAAATCTCTTCTACTGATGCTTGAAGTCAAGATGTTCTCAGAGTTACACTCTGTGTAGAAGTAAACCTGTAAAAAGTTCTAATATAGAAACATTGTTTGAGCACTTTTATGCTAAACACCCTAATAATAAATAATTCAGCTTTTACTTCTAAAAGCTTCTTTGCTATCATATGAGTATGTCACAACAAGTTGATTTCAACTGCATAAAATTCTTTTTACTTAGAGACATTGATAAGGTCGCCTCTGTCATCTCTTCTTCAGGCTGAAGAGGCCCAGCTCCCTCAGCCTTTCCTTGTAAGAGAGATGCTCCAGGCCCTTAATTATCTTTGTAGCTCTCTGCTGGACCCACTCCAGGAGCTCCATGTCTCTCTTGCACTGAGGAGCTCAGAACTGGACACAGCACTCCAGATAGGGCCTCACTAGGGCTGAATAGAGGGTCAGGATCACTTCCCATAACCTGCTGGCAGTGCTCTTCCTAATGTACCCCAGGATACCATTGGCCTTCTTGGCCATAAGGAAGACTACACTGCTGGCTCATGGACAGCTTGTTGTCTTACCAGGTCCCCCAGGGCCTTCTCTGCAGAGCTGCTTTCCAGCAGGTCAGCCCTCAGCCTGTGCTGGTGCATGGGGTTATTCTTTCCCAGGTGCAGGACCCTGCGTTATCCTTTGTTGAATTTCAGATAGTTCTACTCTGCCCACCTCTTCGACCTGTTGAGGGTAGCTGAAGTTCCCCACAAGAACCAGCACCTGTGACTGAGGCTGATTCTGTTGCTGACTGGGCCTCATCCATTTCCTCCCCCTGTTCAGATGGCCTGTAGCAAACACCTACAACAGTGCTATCCTTACTATGTCACCCTTCTATCCTAACCTATAAGCTCTCAACTTGCTCATCATCCATCCAAGACAGAGCTTGATACATTCCAAGTGTTGCTTCACATAGAGGGCAACTCCACCACCATGCCTTCCTGGTCTGTCTTTCCTAACCAGTGTGTAGCCCTTCTGACAGCATTCCAGTCATGCAAACTATCCCACCATATCTCCATAATCGCAGTGAGGTCAAAGGGCTGTGATTGCACACAGATCTCTACTTCCTCCTTTTTGCTCCCCGTACTTCATCTATTGGTGTACAGGCACTTTATAGAAGTATTTGATGGTGTCATTATCCCAGTAGGGGTGCAAAGGGATGCCCCATCGTCCTGTCTTGTGGTATATATATATATATCTTTGGATGCTTGTATTCCCTCTGACGTCTCCCTTTGCTGCCTGGGTGGTTTCTATAGCTCTCCCCTTCCTTGTTTCTGTTGAGCCTGACTATGTTCCTATTCCATTTCAAATGTAGTTTAAAGCTCCCACAATGACACCTGCTAACTTCTGAGCTAAGATCCTTTTTCTTCTTTGAAACATTTTATAGCACTTTCCTTCTGAAGAAAAACATCTTGATAAACTAGATCTTGGAACAGATCTTACCAGCAACCCTGACAGGTGTCCGTCAGGTGGTGGCAGCTATCTGCAGGTAGGTAAGGTGGTTAAATGCTGTGTGATGGGAGATGCTTAAGACTCTTTAGAAGGGAAGTTTAGAATCTCACAATATCTTGGGAGTTCTTTGAAGACATACTGACACAAGCTATGGAGACAGATGATCTTGTTCGTGCACTGAATTGGGATTTCTGAAAAGCCTTTAAAAAATCAGATACCAAGGTCTGTTGAGGTAACTAATCTGTTATCTATCAAGGGGAATGGCTCTCCTGAATTAATTAAAAACTAAAAGAATGGGGGAAAAGCCTGAGAACAGGTAGCAATTTTTCATGCTAGAGGAAGAATGGAAAATTAATTGGTATCTGAATATACAGGCCACTGCAGCAAGGTCCACAGAGTCTAGGCTATTGCTGGTACTACTGAAATACTCATAAACTGTCTGGAAAGAAAATGAGAGGAGTTGCAACAAAGCTTATTTCTTACACAAAGTAATACAAAGTAGTGAAAGCTAAAGGTGATTGTCTAAAGAAGCAGAAGGCTTCTGCAATAATACATAACTGAGCAGTAAAATAATTGCTATGATTCAATATTGATGAATGTAAAGTGCATTTAGGAACAAGCAATTTTAGCTGTGTGAGGATGACAATGGGGTTTAATTTAGCTAGCACTCTCAAAAGATCTTGGAGTCCTCTGCAAATGTCAGGTTGGTCAGTGCTTTTAGTAATGTTGAAGGGAAATAGAATGTTAGGAATTTTTGGGAAAGGAAAAGAAAATAGAACAGAAAAACTTCACTTTGTACATTTAATATGACTGTAATAGATATTATATGCAGTTCTAAAAATACTATATGCACTTAAAATTAGAGGATGGAAAGCCACAGCTAGGATGATAAAAGTATCAAATTGTTTATATGTGAAGCAATAAGGAGCAGATAAGGACTTTTCTCTTGGAAAGAGCTATGACTGGAAGCAGTAGTAGACTATAGGGCCATGCATATTGGTAATGATAATTCAGTCTTGTGAGATGAGTTTTGGAACATCCAAGAATGGGGGGCAAGAGACTGAAAAATAAGAAGAGATGTCATCTTTTCACAAAACTGCCTCATTCCATTGTGAAAGTCAGTGCCATGGTTCATTGTGCAGGTCAAAAAACCAAAGTAACGAGGACAGTATACCTTTTTGTTTGGGTTTTATTCACAGTTATGTAATGTTCCAGTCAGAAATGGTTGGGTCAGGAGGAGCACCCTGAGGGACAAGGGCTCTTGCCTTAGAGACAGCTGGGAGCTTCTCTGGGGCCCTGGCTGCACAGGGGAAGGCGCTGCAGATCCTGGAGAGCTGTGAGCAGATGGGAGCAGCCAGCCCAGGGCTCAGGGGATGGAAACAATTTCGCAGGAAGCAGACGTGAATATGCAAATTCTGTGGCAACTCAGAGCATTACGGAGTGATATTAAAAATCTGAAAGAAAGATCTGTTTAGTGAGAGGAAAGGGCTTGGAAGAATTAGTAATAAGACTATGTAATTTCTGTTCTATCTTACTGAATCCTTTGAAGTCTTTTATGTATATGCTTATGGATGTGTATTTAAGCAGTTAGGTATTGCAGGTTTTGTTTTCAAGCACTCTCCTTTTTTTATACTGGGGAGTTTGGGTAAAAGTTACAGGCATAGCTGCCTTGAAGTTCTTGTTAGTTTAGGATTAATCCTGTTGTAGAGCTAATGATAGATGGTGGGTCCCATCCATGGACCATATTAAGCAAAATAGCTGAGAAGCTTGGAAGTTTCCAAAATTCCCCATTTGGGAAGTTCCTAAACTGCTGGTATAGTATCTGCCGCCAAGAAGTCTTGTGACCTCTCTGTACCACTGCTATTACAAATCAAAAAGCCTCCTGGGAGTCTGGTGATAATTTGGCTCCCAGTGGAAGATAACTTCTTAGTTATCCTATCTAGGCCCACACTTTGTTAGTGGCAAAGTGTGTGTCAGATGGCCAAGAGGAAAGTGTGGGATTGTCAGTGATTTTTTTACCTTACAAATCTGATCTTGGTCATTATCTATTCAGATTCACAATTAACTTCAAGCAGCATAGCAGCTGCCTTCAAATTAGAACACATGGGATTGAAAAGATTTATAAATAATTACTCATCTTCTGAGCCATTTGAATCCAAGTAACTGGAGCTTGCCAAGACTATAGTATCTGTGTCTGCATTCATATAGGAGGCACATTTTCCTAAATGATTTCTTTGCTGTGTGCCATTGTATAGAATCAGAATCATTAAGATGATCATGACCATCAATCTAGCACCACCACCATGTTCACCATTAAACCATGTCCTTAACTGCCACATGTTTTTTGAACACTTCCAGGGATGGTGACTCCACCACTTCCCTAGGCAGCCTGTTCCAATACTTTACAACCCTTTCTGTGATTTTTTTTTTTCCCCCTAATATCCAGTCTAAACCTCCCCTGGTGCATCTTTAGGCCATTTCCTCTCGTACTCTCAGTTGTTACCAAGTCCTGATCAGTCAAGTATGGTCAGTCCCAATCAGTCAAAGATGATCAGTCCTGATTTTGGTCTGCTCAGGAAAATGGGAACTAACTGCAGTTATGTCAGCCTCATTAATACCTAATAATATTGATAACTAAGATGTTTAAAGAAACGATGCTTACATTGCACAGAAGAGTTCTGTTGTGAACAGTTTGGACTTGATGATTTCCAGAGGTCCCTTCCAACCCTAACAATTCTGTGATTCTGTAATTCAGCTACTTCCTCCTTCAGCTGCTTCAGAGCTTTTCTGGTGACAGCCATCCAGTCCTTGTGACTCATTATAATTCATTTTATCACAGTTTCCTGCCTAGCCTCTTTTATAGTCACTTCAGCTTGAGAAAAATCCTCTTGACAAGTCCATCAGACCTCTTGCTCATTCTCTTGTGTTTCTTTAAGTGTGGACCCTCCAACTTAGCTCCCCTGCAGAAAGGCAGCAAATGAACCCCTAACTAATATGACGTACCTGTGGAAAGTCAGCATATAAGGGGCTTTTGTAAAAATAAGTCCTACCTTGCAAACGTCTCTTGAGTATTGTGCCTAAGATCTGCTCAGAGTCTCCTGGGACTTCTACAAGGCCTTTGACAAATGCCCACAAGGCTGATATGGAAACCGGGCAGCCACACTCCTTGTGCAAGGTGTCAAATGTTCAGGATTATGGTAAAGGCTAGTAGCATCCACCTCTAGCCTAGATCCAGACCAGACTTTAGCTTTTAAGTAGCCATGGTCTGGAGCTTGCTCAGGTACTGGAAGTGGTCTGTCTGCGGTAGCGTAGAGCTCTACACTGTGAGGCGTAACAGCAACCAAAGTGCTCTCAACCAGTTTTAACATTCTGGCTTGCTAGCTGTTTTGCTTTGTCCTCAGATGTTATTTTATAAATATCATGTGATGTTTCTAGGCTTTTGTTTATCTTATATGAAATTTACACATTAGTTTGAGTGTTAAAGAGACATTGGAGAGCTTCAGATAAATTTGGGTATAAAACATAGTTTATGGTGTCAGAGATGTTGTTTTCTGGACCAACTGTATATTATAGAAATGTTAAACAGGTATGTAGTTGCTCAGATTTTATTTCTTTTTTCCTAGGTTATTATTTTTTTGTCTAATTCTGTCTTTATGAAGTCAGAATAGATATGAGATAATAGCTTTTGCCAACAATCCTTTTCATTGCTGTAAGCTTGCAATTGTAGTAGGAAATCAAGTAATAGCAATAATTCAAAAGACAGATAATTAAGAAAAAGAGATTGAATGCATCATAGTACAATTGAGAATTTTTATGTAATCATATACAAATTTCTGAGTACTACAATAGTTAAAAAAGCATAAAATATATAATAACTACATAATAGATGGGCTTAGACTGCAGATATTATTTTATTCTCTACTGAGAGATTTTTTAAATCTACAAATTTGCATTGTTTGATTAGCAGAAAGCAGAGTGCTCCTGTTGCTTGAAGACTTGCTTGTGCCCAGTGCTAGGAATAGAAGAGAACCTCCTGAGGTAGGACCCATTCTTAGATTGGGAAATGATGCTTTAAAGAGCAATTTTGCATTCTGCAGAGAATTAAATACTCATATGTAACTTCTGTGACTGTAACATTTTGAGTTTGGACTGTGTGTTTTGTAAAAGCTAATTGCCTAATGAGCCTGATTGTATTTTTGTTGTATTCTGTTGAACTTTTGCTCTAGGCAGCAGCTCTTGTTGCATTTAGTAAATCAGGTCCACTGAGCTGCTGAATCCTTGCCAAGATTTCATTTTCATATTAAGAGCAATCTACTGTCATTATACTACTATTAAAATAGTTTTCTAAAGGGAGCAATCTGTGTATACATCTATACATCTGAGTATACATCAGTAGCAAAGGAACCAGAATTACTGGCATCTGTTCTCCTCTATTCAGTGATCACACTCCCTGCTTCCTCTGCTGTTATAAACTGTAAATTTGAAAAAAAGATTACCCAACTTTTCAATACCTACTTAAATAAAATGTCTAATTAGGTGATCTGAGAGCATGGCCAAACTAACACAACATAGACAGGCACAATTCTTTGTAGTTAAATATTTCTCATTGGTTTTCTTTGAAGTCACATGGAATATTACCCTATTGGGGTGGATCTGTGGTCTACATTTCAGCCTTTAAGTTGCTGTTGCTGCTGAAATACTGATTGGGAAAAAAAAGCACCATCTGTGGGGCAGATGTTCCATCAACCATAAATTCTTATCTCGCTTCAAGAGGGCGTAAAGGGAACTCCAGACAATTAGTTCTTCCATCTTGCTAGGGGAGGCAAGGCAGAGTTTCTCTTTTGAGCTCCATAAATGTTCCTTTTTTCCTTTTTTCTTTTTTTGATTTTTTTCTTCTACACACTGCTCCCACTTTAAGCAATGCCATTCATTGCTCCAGAAAGAAAGCAATATTCTTGCAATCATTTTCCATAGAGTTAATTTTCAAGACAAAACAATTTTGAAAGTAGAACTTTCTTTTTGAGGAATAACCAATGCCCAGCTAAAAAGAGCTAAGTGCCTGAACCAAAAATGACTTAACAAATTATTTTTTATAATAAGTCAAGCTGTTTATGCTGCCCAAGGGAATATGGAAGGGCTGTATTGGTCAGACTTCTCAGACTGTTATGAAAATTCACAAATCTCTGGTCTTTCTGTAAATAACTCATTAATATTGGTCATGGTAGTATAGTGGGGAGTGTATTCTAAGGCAGCAATTCCAAGGACATTTCTGTCTCCTGTGGGAGATGTTAATGGCCACTGACATGACACAACAATAAATATTAGGGTTCCACTCAGTTTTTGGTTTTGGCCGGTATAAATTTCTTCACAGCATCTAGTATGAGGTTATGTTTTTGATTTGTGAGTGAAAATAGTGTTGATAATACAGGGATGTTTTAGCTGTCGCTGGGCAGGGCTGACAATGAGCCAAGGCATTTTCTGCTCCTCACACCATCTGACCAGTGAGGAGGCTGAGGGCACACAAGGATTTGGGAGGGAACGCAGCCAGGACAGCTGACCCCAACTGATCAAGGGGTATCCCAGGCCTTTTCGCATCATGCTCAGCAATAAAAACTGGGTGGAAGTTTGCTGGGACAGCCACTGCTTGGGGACTGGCTGGGCATCAGTGAGCTGGTGGTGAGCAGTTGTTTTTGTTGCATCACATATTGTTCCTGGGTTTGGTCTGTTTTCTTTCCCCCTGGGTTGGGTTTTTTGTGGTTTGGTTGTTTTTTTTTCCCCACAGGTGTTTGGATTTTTTTAATTATTAAACTATCATTATCTCACTTTTGCCCTTCCAATTCTCTCCTCCATCCTCCTGGGTGCAGGGGTGATTAAGTGGCTGTGTGGAGCTGAGGTTCAGGCCAGGGTTAAACTGTGACATCGTACTGAGATCTTTAATTTAGGACTAGCAAATCAAAGTACTATGATGTGAAATACTCTGGCTTTTTAAGGGCTCTTGATTTACTGTGCTTACCTGCCATTTTTTGCTTTCTGCCTTTGAGAAGCAATACCTGTCTCTCTAATGACACTATCTCTCTTTAGTTATAAGTACTACTAGGACTCGTATTAGCCATGGAGGTGTATCATTCTAATAAGGAGATGGATAGGTGGATGGATGGGATGGATGGATGGATGGATGGATGGATGGATGGATATTTAGCCTGCAAAGAAAACATCCTGAGACTGAGGATGGGTGGCAGCTGGGCTAGCACAATAATTATAAAAAAAATTAGAAAAAATTCAAGTCATTTGAGAGATCTAACTTGAAAATACAGAGTAAGAAGGAAGTTCTTTACAGTTAGATATGCATATCCTAGGAAGTCATCTCTAGCCCCTAAAACCAAGGGGTTTCATGGAGCTCACACTTCTCAAAGTTAGCCCTTGCACAGGTTGCTTAGCTGGCAGTGGCCTTAAGCTGAGAGAGGGTAGATTCAGATTAGATATTAAAACATTTTTTTCACTGTTAGAGTGGTCAAACATTGGAATAAGTTGTCCAGGAGGTGATAGAATCACTATCCCTAGAGATGTCTAAGAGGCATCCGGATCTGGTACTGAGTGGTGTGGTTTAACGATTGAGGGGTTACAGTGGTAGTATTGGGTTGATGGTTGGACTAGATGATCTTAAAGGTCTCATCCAACCTTGATGATTCTATGATTCTATGTTTATTATGGACTGCCCCTCCAGTGTCCAATTATTTAAGGTATCTGCTTCAGACATATGACTCTATGAATGGTCTGGGCTTCTCTCTCCTCTCAAGACAGTGAAAGGAAAACCTGGTATTTCCTAGAACTGGTCTCAGATCCTTTTCCCAAGGACTCCGCTAATAACTTCAGTGGATCTTGTGGTAAAGAGTGATGTGGGGGAAGGATGTGGTCCTGTTTCCAGAAGGCAATGTAATTTAGATGACTGAAGCAAAAGACAAGCTACCATTCACACACAGGCATCTGACTTGAGATGTGGGGAACAGAGAGAATCAGAGATGTGATGATGACCTTGCCATCAAAGGTCTGTTGCAATTTCACATGGCAAGGACACATATTTTCTTAGCATAAAGTGGTTATGATCAATACAATTTCTACCGTAGGTCCTGTGTTGCTGGTAACCAGCCTGATTTTCTGGAGTTGGAAAGATTCTGGAAGAAAAATAGTATGTTCTGCAACTTTTGTTATTACAGCTAGCTGCTAGGATTCCTTCTGTGAACAATAGACTGATACTCTGTCATGAATATGCTTTTTTCCTGAAGAGCACAAAGTAAAACTTACTCTTATGCAGACAGAGCACTACTGGCACCATCTGGTTTTGCAGTGGAGAAGGAAATCCCACTTTCAGTATTTCAGTTCTCCCTGTGATCAGTCCTATGCACTACATTACATACTGTATGATTTGAGCCAGGGAATATGATTCTTCTGGAAGTTCTTAACTTCTTTAAAGCTTTAATTTCATTCTGTATTATTATGCATAATTTTAGTGAAAAGTTCTTTGCAGGACTATAAATTCAGACTGGAAGCCAAATTACATGAGAAAGAAGAAAAAACAGCACCAGAAGTAACTACTTTTCAGTCTAAAATTATTTTTTCATTCCTTTCAATTTCCTTTACATGTGTGCTGCTAAAGTCCTTATTTTATATGGCAATTGTACATTCATAAAACAGATTGTAGTACAGAATCTTTCAGAAGAAAAATTGTTAGGAATAGTATATATAATTTAAGATGCAAGCATTTCATAAATCAGTTTCCTAAAGCACAACTTTTGTTGCTGGTATTATTTTTGTAAACAGGCTATTTTGATCCCTGCTGCTCTGCTCCTAATGGTTGGAAAGAAAGTGAAACCTAAAAGTATTACTTTTAAAGTTTTCTCTACTTCATT
>JAWWTY010000156.1:44028640-44106547 GCA_035222235.1 Margarornis squamiger | reverse complement strand
CCTGCTGCTCTGCTCCTAATGGTTGGAAAGAAAGTGAAACCTAAAAGTATTACTTTTAAAGTTTTCTCTACTTCATTTTTTCCTACTTACAGTAGAGTTGGTCCACTGTGCACTCCCAGAAACGCATCATCATTGATCAGTTCCAGGTATTTGTTCTTGTGCAGATAGCTGCAGAAACAAACAAAACACAGGGTCTGGAAACAGTTATCCATAGGTTACAGAAGGTCTCCAGTTTACTTGCCTGAACAGATGTACAAAAGCAATATATATAAGGGCCATCCTACCCCAACAACATATTTAAGCATAATCAGTTGCTTCATTTTCTATGTGCCCAAGAAACAAAACACAGGTTTTCCATTTTGAAAAGAAATTGAGTGCCTCTATTAATAAACTTATTTATTATCATTTTTTCCAATATTTTTCTCCCACTGTCATGCAAATAAAGATGCGTGCACACTGTATCTTCAGGTACCTATGTGTGATGCTGAGGTAAAATAGGTTTGTTTTCTTTCATGAGAATGAGATACGGGGAATTACATTGTTACAGAAGTACACAATATTCTAAGTTGGAAGGGATCCACAAGGATCATTGAGTCCAACTCTTAAGTGAAAGGCCCGTAATGGGATCAAACCCACAACTTTGACATTAATATCGTGCTCTAACCAACTGAGCTATCAAATCATGAGCAAAGAGTAAAATAATTTCCTCCGTGTTTTGAGTTTGATAAAAGTTTTAAATGCTTTAAATCTTCATAGTCAAGTGTAGGTTACCTTATACAGGTCAAAAGTTAGGACAGAAATTGTGTTATAAGAAGAGCAAGGGAGGGACTAAGGAGAGTAACTCCAGAGTAAAAAATGGGAAAGCCATGAACAATTTCTTGAGTACACAGACAACACTTTCCTGAAATATGGAATGCTACAAATTTCTCCTATCATTACATGACTGATGTAAGCAAAGACCAACTTTAATTCCCATAATTCTGTAGACTGTTGTATAATAAGATGGATTCAGAAAGTAGGGAATTCAGAGTTGAGTTAAAGGTGCATGATTAAAGACAAGCAATGCAAGGGTACTGAACACTCAAAAAATTTATATAACCGAAATGGCACAATCATCATTAAATTAATGAGTTTTTAGGTTTAAAAGTGACTGATCTAGAATGAATCTTCTTTTTTTTTTTTTTAAGCTGAATTCCTGTTTACCGTGATCTGAAACTGTGATTTGAGGAACTCATAGATACATGGATCACTATTGCAGGTAATTCAGTCAAGTTCCAAATTGTGTCAGAGAGACTGTGCATCTCTGTCTGAGACATTTGTTCTCACAGCGCAGTAGAATTTACAGTTTTTGTGAAAAGATTTGAGGGAAATAATTGGCTTCAATAGCTCTCCAGTTGTAGGTGTCCAAAAGAACCCTGCCGCAGGAGCACAGTGTTGTGTTTTACCCACAGCTGACAACTAAGAACCACTCAGCTGCTCGCTCACCCCCACCTCCCTGTGGATCAGGAGCATAGCTGGAAAGAGGGTAAAACCCGTGTGCTAAGAACAATTTAATAATTGTGGGAAAAATGTAATGGAAAGGGAGACAGCAAAAAGAAAGGCAAAAATAAAACGCCAAAAGCCTCAAGTGGTTGACAATACTCGCCACCCGCTGACTCATGCTCAGCTGGGCCCTCAGCAGCACTTGGACCCTCCCAGTCAAGTCCCCCCAGTTTATATGATGGGCATGACGCTCTATTGTATGGAATATCCCTTTGGCTGGGCTGTCCTGGACATGCTCCCTCGTGGCTTCTTGTGCACCCAGTCACTGGCAGAGCTTGGGAAACTGAACAGTTCTTGACTTAGGGTAAGCACTGCACAGCAACACCTGAAACCATCAGTGTGTTATCAACGTTGTTCTCATACTATATCCAAAACACAGCTCGGTACCAGCTCTATGAAGAAAATCAACTCTGTTCCAACCGAAACAAAGTCACCCAGGTATCCTGCTGTTCTGACAGAGTCACAGAGGACATACAGCCCTGAGCACATTTTATGAGTTTCTGTGAAGAGCTGATATACACAGAACATGATGACATGGGAAAATAAGTGTTATTTTTATGCATAAGGTGCCAGCTTGTGTATTAGTTGGGTATATTTGACACATAAAAAAAATGTGGTTTTGGAACAATTATCCAGCTAAGATGGACTTCACAAAATACAGCAGGCATGTTAATTCCCTTGACAAGGTGATTCCTCCTGATTATCCAGGAGGGAGAAGGACTGCAGTTATATGCAGCTAGATCTCCTAAACACACAGACAGGAATATGCTGAATTAGCTGAGCAAAGAAAAGAGACTGAAGATTAGGTTGCAATATATACATAATACATACAAATGTGTGTCTGTATATACATGTACATGTGGATACTACTGTGATAATTCTTTCCCTAAAACAGCAATTAAACCCTGGGTGATGTTTTTACTTAATTCAATCAACATCTGTCACAATGTTTACAAGAGAAACAACTTGCAGACGTCAAATTTAGTCATGCCTTTTAACTTAATTTGGATGGAATTTGAAATCATACGATCAGATTAAGAATCATTTGCCAAATACAGTAGTCCCTGGAGGAGGATGGAGTTGCATCTAGCTCATTTGGCTGAGGGGGGTGAAGTCCAAGTGTTTTGTTTCTATACTGTGATGAAAAGGGACCTATGAGAGAAGGTTGAACCAAGGCAGCAAGGGGGATGGTACAACTGCAGAACCACACTTTGGGGCAGAAATGTGATGCAACCCATTAAGGAGGAGAAAACAGAAACTGTCAGGGAAGGTTCTAGAGGGATATGTCTGCTTCCCTTGATGAAGTAATGGCAAAATGATCAATCCTGTAAAGGCTTCCTTGATGAAATAATGACAAAATTATCAATACTGTAAAGGCACTGAAGGACTAAGATGCATAGGCAGCAGAGACTCATAGCACTTGTGATTATTCCATTTATAAATTTTATCAATTTTCTGCCTAGTGGACAAAAGTATGGCAACAGTGGGTAACCCAGGCCCAATAACAAGCTTCAGGATTATTTGACATTTTACCAGCAAGGGCATAGAGCTGGTGGAGGCCTTGTAAGGCAAGAATGAACAAAAAGATGACTTCAGATGGTGACCATAAAACATTGCTCAAGAGGAAACAACGTGGTCCTCAGTCCAACTAAAGGACATAAATTTTGTAAGGATTGCAGACAGACTGCATTATGGAAGTCATGTTTCACACAGTAGAGTAATTTCATAAAATTTCAGACTGCAGTGGGCACAGAAATTGTAAGGTGACCAGACCTATTAAAGACACTAAGTAAAATAAAAGGAAAAAGCATCTGGTCCTATTTATGTAGATAGTAACACCTCAAGTGGAGAGGAATGTTTGGTACTCTATTATAAACATTTGCAAGTTAGCTTGTGATGTAGCTAGGAAGGCAAAACATGCAATAGAAAGATGATCACAACCAATTTCAGAGGATGTCCATAACGTTCACAGAACCACAGAATATTCTGAGCTGGAAGGGACCCACAAGGATCATCAAAGTCCAGCTCCTGGCCCTGCACAGGACCATCCCCAAGAGTCACACCATGTGCCTGAGAGCACTGGCTTTTTGAACTCTCCCAGGCTTGGTGCTGTGACCTCTTCCCTGGGGAGCCTGTTCCAGTGCCCGACCACCCTCTGGGTGAAGAACCTTCTCTGAATATCCAGCCTAAACCTCCTCTGATACAAATTCAGGCCATTCCCTCAGGTCTTATCATTGGTCACCAGAGAGAAGAGATCAGCGCCTGCCCCGTCTCTTCTCCTCACGAGGAAGTTGTAACTGCAGTGAGGTCTCCCCTCAGCCTCCTCTTCTCCAGGCTGAACAGACCAAGGGACCCCAACTGCTTCTCTAGAGGCTTCCCCTCTAGACCCTTCACTATCTTTGTAGCCCTTTGTAACTTTCTAATAACTTTATATCTTTCTTTTGTTGTGGTGCACAAAATTGCACACAGTCCTCAAGGTGAGGCCACAGCAGAGCAGAGCGGGACAGTCACCTGCCTTGACCAGCTGGCAAGCTGTGATGTGGAAAAAAACAAGTAAAGATTCTAATGTTGTCCTGGTTAAAAGTCATTGGCAAATTTTTCATAACATTCACTGGGTATAAACTTACATTGATCACCATAGTGAGAAATGAGAAGTAAATGCGCTTTATCTGGGTTACACAACAGAAAGTCTTAGGGAGCCAAACCAGAGTAACGCTTCTGGCATGTTATTCATTGGATATTACCCATGACTTAAGCCTTGTTTCTTACGCAGGAAAGTAGCTTACATCACCTTCTCAGCTATTGTTTGAAATAAGCTTTTATTCTTTAGAAATATGTGGCATTCTAATATCGCCTGGCATTTGTGTTTTCTGAGAACTGACTTTCATATTCTGTAAATGGCACACTATTGTTGTGAACATTTCCTTCAGTGTACAAATTTCCTCATGATTTTATCTGCAAAACAAATACAAAAATTAAAACCAGAGCAAGAGTTAAGAATTAATCCAAGATTTCAACATCTAGGTTGTAGTTTTGAAGGACACAAAAACCCGCTTGACCTAATAAAACCTGTCTGCTTTAGTAACTAGACACTATTATACAACCAGATAATTGCTTATCCAATTTTGAAATATTTTCCCCTGATATTTGAGCACCATAGTGAGTAATAAACCTGAAATTTAATAGTCTACATACATGATAAAATCCTTCAAACTTACAAATAGAAACAGCTAGAGACTTTGGGAAGTTCATAACCATGTGTTACTAAGGAGGGGCTGCAGTGTTAGCTGCCAATTTTCACATCAATGAGTCAGGCCCATCAGAATGTACAATTTCCTGATGCTAACTGATTTCAGTTGTTTAAGCCCTTTTATTTTGATAGGTACTGCTTTTAAATGGAAAGAATAAGACTTTGGTAGATATTAATTTGACAAAAAAGCTTATGTAGAGCCAGTATAGTTTCTTCCGAGAGTGTCTTTAATCCTGATAGCTAAATGATATGCAACATCATTTAAATACACTGCAGAAGGGAAAATCACAACAGTGGCATCCACATGTCTAAATAAATGTTTCCAGTCTTAGAAATCACAAAATTGATGTGTAATATCTAGCCTCAGTGGAGACACCAGAATAACAGTCATTTTGGAGAGTTGGTGGATGACAATTAGATAGACATGAATACTGCAGAGCAAAGTATGCTGGAAATCTGTAGTAGCAAGTGCTGAATCCAGAGTAGGAAATGCTGATAGTTTCATAGTGCTGTAAGGAAATGAAGGCTTTTTCTCCTTTTTTCAGTCCAGTCAGATTAGGAAGCTAGATTTATCAGTGACTAATATAGAGTCTCTATGGGCTCAAGATCCAGGGGCAAGTGGGAAGAATATTGTGTTAAGTCTCAGTCCCACCAGACAACAACATGACTGCAGTATGCTGAGCAGGACCTTCTGAGGGCATGAAACACTAACAGGACACTTCAAGTTTTATGTAAAACCAGACAGCATCATGTCAGGACATGACAGAGATAGTGAGTATTCAGACGTTGCCAATGCATGCTTCATAAAGGAACAGGTTAGAGAGTCTGCATGAGGAAACACAGCCTTTGATTTCATCTTGAGTGGCACTCACTGTTTCAAAATGTTAGTGTCTCAGTTCTCTTTTAGAAGAGCAACCACCAGGTACTGATACTCAGCAACTCTCTAGGATCAAAAAAGCTAGAGAGGCAAACACAACAATAATCTCCAATAAAGGAGAAATAAATATATATGAGAAAACTTCCTTCAAAATAAACAGAAGTGTGAAAGTTACATTATTGAGAGCATTCTGGGAGCTCTTTAGCGACACCATTTTGGAAATACAGAGCAAACATGAAAAGCAAGAGTTGTCGAAAGAAAAACAAAATCCTGAATATTCAAAATATTCAGAATTTTCAGCTGAGATGAAAAACTGAAAAATACTGAAAGATCTGAAGAAAATTTTGCAAAATATTTTATTTTTACCTAAGTGTACTTTCTTCTGGGGATAAAGGATATGAATGAAAAATGCTGACCAGCTGCTTCAACTAGATAACGTATAGTGCCACATACCTGTCTTTAAGTGTGAAAGATTTTTATTTCTCTTCTTTCCTAGTCCAAGGTCATGCATGCCATGCCCTATAATGCAGCTGCACACCTTTCTTGGTGGTTTGTTTTTTTTTTTAAAGCTGGATTATTTAACTGATAAGGTTTTACTGCAGTCCCACAACAATTTTATCAGCACAGGGTGTGATGGAATAAGAACTAACAGACAGATTAGGGAAAAGGGGAGATTTTGCAAAATTTTCTTCCATTTTCTTAGTTATCTTAGTTTTCTTAGTTACAAAACAAATAAAGTTGCCAAAGTTCCTAGTTGGAACACCTCACTGGCTGATGGAATTACGTGTTGTCTTCTTGCTTGCCTTCAGCTTCTAGTTTTAAAATAAGGCAGCAGAGCTTAAGAAACAAGAAGGTTATTGTGTTGGCCACATCTTTAAGTGTCAGCACTATAGTATCAATTGGGCTCTGGATGTGTGACATATTAATGTATTTATGCATCCAGTTGGATTATGAAATTAAGATTAAAGAAAGGGAGAACAGACAAAAGAGATGCATTGGTAAGTGAGCAGTACTAAGGATTCATCATATGATTTTTCCACACAACTGTTTATCTTGAATCTGAGCTGAGCCAAGCATTATAAGTGAACACTGAAAGTGTATACCAAAGTAAATATATTCTTTTGGAGTTTACTTTTATAATTAGATTTTGAGATCACACTTTCCATTTCAGTAATTTAGACTGCTCTGTAAAAGCTCATCACAAATATATTTTGCCCTTCACTGAAAATATGTTTTAAGAACTCTTCTTTCCTCACCAGTTTCCTTACAGAAATAAACACTGGTGCAGCAACACCACTTTGCAGAAGTCTGCAGGAGTGATGCAGTTTGTGGACCTTAATGATGGGTTAGAATGAGGGATTCAAGTTTCAGGTGAATGCTTTTCAGTAAAAGTGTCATTCAGCCCTTCATTCCTGGTTTCTTACTTCCCTGCCTTTATAAAACTTGTACAGCAATACGATGGTTTGCTATCAAACACAGATCCTTGTTGGATGAGAAGATCAATTAGGTAGTGCCATTGTTCAATATGATGATGGAGACCATTTATGGAGGGTTTCACACCTATATCTGCATTGATTTTTTTGACCTTGAATTACATAGGCATTTTAATAGTGCAAGATTGGTAGAAAGGCACAGTGCATAGCAGAAGATAGCCTCCAAGCTTCCCAAAATGTCTTCTGATTTATGGATGGAACATGGAGTCTTTGAATAATTTTGTCAGAAATTGATTATTATTTTTGATGTTTTTTCTTTTTTACCTATTTTCCTCCTCGAGGTCATAATTCAAAACCCATTCAAATTTCCTTCACCCTTTTTCTTTTAGTTTCTTTTGACTTCTATTTTTGTTGAGTTCAAAGGCCCTTGAATCAGACCCAGAGGAAAAGAGGTACTTCCTTCACTATACAGTGGTAGGTAAACAGGAGTTAAAATTAGAAACGTCAGAATAGAGAAAATTAAATATTTGCTTTTTGCATTAACTTAATACTGCTGCAAGAAACAATAAATCTCCAAGCTTTCACTTAGCAGAATTATACCTTATCTAGTCATATGGTAACTAAACTACTTCAGAAAATTAGTTTTGAAATTTCAGTGTAGTTTATCAAACAGATAAGGGCTTTACCACTGATGTTCAGCTTCCTAGTTTGCATTGTAAATCTGGAGTAGTGCTTTGCTCCAAGTAAATGTCGTATGATTTAATTAGAAGAAAAGTGTTTGTTGTAATAAACAATTTTTACTGCTGGTAGATAAAGCCAAGAACATAAGTCTACTTTTAGTTATTTTGTTGTTTTGTTTGTTTGTTTGTTTGTTTGTTTTGGGTTTTTTAAAATTTGATGAACTACTGCATCAGAGCCAGTCTCTGGAAAGATTCACTTAGGATCATAGAATCATAGAACATATCAGGTTGGAAGGCACCCATAAATATCATGGAGTCCAACTCCCTGTTCCTTGCAGGGCAACCCAAACCAAAATCACATGACTATGACCATCATCCTGATGCTCTTTGAACTCTGGCAGTCTTGGTGCTGTGACCAGTTCCCTGGGGCAGCCTGTTCCGGTGACTGACCACCCTCTCAGTGAAGAACCTTCTCCTAATGTCCAATCTGAACTTCTCCTGGTGCAGGTTCATTCCATATTCTTGGGTCCTATTGCTGGTCACCAGAGAGAGGAAGGAGATCAGCACCACCCCCTCCACTGCCTCCTTCGAGGAAGTTGTTGTCTGCATGAGGTCAACCCTCAGCCTTCTCTCCAGCAGGCTGAACTAGCAAAGACCTCAAGGTCTTGCCCTCAAGGCCTTTCACTGTTTTGATTGCTCTCCTTTGCATACTCTAATGATTTGATGTCCTGCTCATGCTGTGATACCTAAAACTGCACACAATATTCAAACTGAGGCCACACCAGTGCAGAGCAGAGCAGGACAATCCCCTCCCTCGACTGGCTGGTGATGCTTTGCCTGATGCCCCCCAGGACACGGCTGGCCCTCCTGGCTGCCAGGGCACTGCTGACTCATATTAAACTTGCCATTGACCAGCTTTCCCAGATCTCCCGCTGCAGGGCTGCTCTCCAGCCTCTCGTTCCTCACTTTGTATGTATGACCAGGATTACACTGTGCCAGATGGAGAATCCAGCAATTGCTCTTGTTAAATTTAATATGATTGGCGATTGCCCAGCTCCCAAGGCTATCCAGATCTCTCTGCCCTCTGTTCTCAAAGCCTCAAAGAATACTTAAATATCCTTAAAGCATACTAATTACAAACTTTTTTTCTAAGAGTAAGCAAGCAGTATCTACAGAAACTAGTGTGTGTTGTCTGCCACCCTAGTTCTCAGTCCAATAAAGCAGATGTTTAGCACTCCAGATCTTCTAGAACTACATTTTCACTTGATTCTTTAATAATAATGAGAATTCCAAAGAGGCCAGAAGCAACAGCACTTGCACACTATCAGAGAAATATAAAGAAAATTTGCTACAAAATAGTCTCCAACCCATGTTTCATCAAAATATAAGAAATGGAAGAGTGAACACAGTTCATATATTGGCTTAGAAAGGTTTTATTACATACAGCTTAAAGGGATTCAGTCAAGACATTGGATTCATTTTGCCATGTTTTACATCTTGAGATTTCTGTGGGCACTGGTACAAACACTTCATCATGAGAAAGGAAGTTTCTCATGTGAAAATTCAAAGTAACCGAACTATTGTGAGTAAAATAAGATCTATTCCAGATCTTCAGTTTAACTCAAACCTTTCAAACTTTAAGTCTAGCTAGCTGTTAAGGTTAAAAAGCAGTTTGGAAAGATTAAAACCATGTGAAGGATGTTCTTATGGAATTCTTACAGTATTTAAGTCCAATTTAAAGTACTGAAAATAATCATATCCATCTCTGTGTCTCTCTGGTTAATTTAAGAGCTCATGGTGAAGAAACCTCTTTACTCATGAGATTGACAGCCAGACTTGTCAGTCAAGCCTCTGTAGGACCAGAGTAAGCTCTGCCAAAGTGAATGGAGCCTCTGGAATTGAGATTTATTCTGTGTTAATGATTGAGGCAGATGACTTTGTCTATGGTGTAAAAAGGATATTCACACACTAGGTATTAATTTTCCAGAAAGTACAATAAGTGGGTGAAAGTAAATATGAAATGGCTGATTCATGCTTTTGAGATATGCATCTCTCATTTCTAATGCAAGGGACTGGTTCCTCTGGATTGCTCCCAGCCCCTTACACCACACTCTTTTTTTGTAGGTGAGAGATTTCCGTGAAAGAGCTGCTGCCATTGTCAGTGCTGCAATTACTAAAATAAACAGTCTTGTAAGAAAAACAGCATAATTATCTTTCAAATTGTCTTAGAAATGGTACTGATCAAACAAAATTTTGTTATAGCTTCAAACCAGAACAAAACTCACACTGGAATCACCTGCCATGACTTTATTTCTGAGCTATAAATATACATACCAAAGGAAAGCACACTGCAAAAGTCATTAAGCGATGATATTTTTATTGCTGGCTGAAATTAATGTCCTCTTTTTCCTCCTTAAAAGTAATTTGAATAAGATAGGTGTTGGGATACAGATGTACTCGAATGGGAAGATCATGAAACAACTTGACACGATTGGGATAAAGAAGGAGGACTGCAGAAATAAGGAATGTTCTCATCAGCAAGATCAACTTTCCGCGCATTGGGTTGTTACGGGTTCCCCAGTTTTATAAGGTTGTTGTTGTAAAGTTAGAATATTCCTATTTTATATTACACAAAATGGAGTTTGTCTTTCCCCTCATGTTTGTTCTACTCCCTGATTGGTCGATTTCTGCCACAGGGGAGCATTTGCTTTTATAGTTATCCCCACTGTTGTTACCTTTTTTGGTTATGATCCCCCTAATTCTTCCATTTATGTGAGAGGATTTGCATGCTCCTCCCAGGTTCAACCCCCTTTCCAGAATGTTCCATGCTCTATCCTATATAAGCCTGCCACCACTTTATTAAAGTGCCATTCCACCTCACCCCCACCTGGAGTGCGCCTCTCCTTCTTTCCCCTACAAAGGTTGCATCAGACAGGTATTTCTGAACTTCAAATAAGCAGCAAGGGTTGGTTTTTTTTTTTCTTCTGAAAGAAGAGAATGATCTGCTACTTACAGAGCATCCAGATTTGTCCCATTAAAAGCATGGCCTTGAATACTGGTAAAACCATTACTGTAGAGTTTGCTGCAAGGAAAAAAAAGAATTAAACCAGTCTATTTTGGGTTGCTTCAATACCTGAATACCTAACATATTATGTATCATTTTTCTTGGCAACAGCACATTTATGGATGGATGGGTTAATTTTAATCTCTTGAAGAAGTAGTAGTTACAGTGCAAGGTCAAACAAATGCCCAGAAGCATTTCTGAATGTACCTGAATCAAGGAGACCATGTGACAGGTGTGCCATCTTTTACCTCTTTTTACAGCAATGATAGAATGAGACTAAAAGACTTTGCTATAACTTTCCCACTGTCAAACTAAAAGCAAAGAAACAAAATCCTGCTAGGACTGATTAAGAAAGGCTAAAGCAACTAGCAAAATAAGTTTGATTTTACTATCAGGCCTGCCTGACTTTTTAGAATTCATTCTTCTACTCCCTTAGAGCAAAAGGAATTTTTTTTAGAATTTGTGTAGAATTCATTCATTTGCATTCTAGTGCTCTTCCCCCCAGTTCAGGTCATAACTCAATACAGTAATTTTCACTCCTCTCAACCCTTTCTTGTGGCTCACATTGACTAGACTTGCATAACTGAACTTTATTTAACAATTTTCTTTCAAAGATGACTCTTCTGATGCTATCCATTAGTTGTTATGTTATGAGCCACTTAGGTTGCAAAAATATTAGACATAGTCCTAATCACGCTGTAGCTTTACAGGGGGAACGCTTTGCAAACTTTTTCCTTTAATTTTCTCCAGTATAACCATTCACTGGCATTAGGGTCATACAAAAAAAACCAAACCACTTTAATCAAGACAGTTAAAAGAAAAGGAGCAGAACTGATTCAAATTGTTGTCAAAGTACAGGATTTATGCAAACTAGATTATGGATACTGCCTGTCTGTGGTGTTTCTCTGTTACAAACTACTAGAGAGTAGGACAGGGATTTTTTTTTTAAACATTTTACCATATGCATTACTGGAGAGGTAATTGCCTTGTGACTTAAACTGGAAGAACTTACAGCGTAAGAGATTCATTACAAAGCCCATGGAAAGCATTTGGAGGCACTGAAGTCATGTAAGGATTATCTGCAATTTCTCTGAAAAGGGAGAGAAAATATCACAATCAAACATCTTCCTAACAGAGCTTCTCCAGAACAGCTTTGTTATTAATTTTTCTCTGCCTTGATAATAAATAAAAGGTTAAAAGTTAGTTTATTTAAATAAATATATTATATACATTATATTATTAATAATGGTAAAAGAAATAGCACTATGTTTATTTTTATACTATAAATTTAAATAAATTTATTTTAATAAATATTTATTTATTTATTTAAAAGTAAATTAAAGTTTAAAAGAATGACCTGTTTAGTTATATCTAGGGCCAGAAGATGTACGTGGGATGAAGAATAGCATGTTCCAGCGTCCAGGAAGAGAGCTTGTGAGACAGATGGGTTTTGTAATCCTGGTGAAGTGTGCCAGCCTGTGTGATTATAGTGGCTGCTGGCACACACAGGTCCCTGGTCTAATGAGCCAGAGAATTAGCAGAGTGAATAATGCTGCAGTGGCAACTGAATAACTCAAGAGGCTTTAGAGCTGAAACACTGTTCTCTAAGGTCAGATAAGACATCAGATAATACATTATTCAGGACAGAGGCATTGCACTGCACTTTACAGAACTGCACCTGGCACAAGTGAAATAACTCACTGTGGGATCTAACCTAATGATTCTTCTCGACTCTTGTTCAAATGACTGTTTTATTATCTGACCAAAACTCTGTTGTAACAAAAGATAGAAAGAACTGAAGAGATTTACTATGACTAAACTGGAGAAAGGAGAGAGGAGAAAGCTGGTAGACAAGAAGGCCAGAGCGAAGTGTCTAATTGTCCTTTTCCTGATTCTTCTTGAATCATATTATACTCGGGAAACCAAAGTATTGTGCAAATTTTTCTTTTCTTCAGCTTGTGGATTAGATACAGTCTAATAAAGCCGATCTGTAAGGTCCATGGGCTGAGAAGTCCTAACAATTGCCGTGTGTCAGGAACAATTTAATTTCTTTTCTGTGCTATATATGTGCATACATATGTGCTAATGCTGAACAGTACTACAACCATTTTCATTCCAAGTAATTTTCACTGATAGCTGATTTCCACCACAAGTTATTTTGGTTTGATGTTTGTCAGATTGGTTCACTTTTCTAAATAAATGTTTACTTGTAACTTGTTTGACCTCCAAGAGGAATAGTGATATAATGAATGCTTTCTCCCCTGTTATACCTTATTCATCACTTAGAGATCTATTATTTTTCAAGAACATTTTTTTCTTGATGAAAGAAATAAAAAGGCTACCTTTCAGTCAATAGCAATGTTTAGAAATATATCATAGAAATATCTCCCTTGAAAGTACAGGTCTGCTCTTTAAAAAGTCTGTAGCATATGAAACCTATGTTCATCTTTTATTAGTGATCTGTATCAAAAAAATTTCAAGGTAGAAGTAAAATAATGTTTTGCCTTCTGCCACTTATAAGGGCACTGAGTTGGTTGGAAGTAAGAACACAGATGGTTCTATAAACTGTTCTTGTTTCATCTAGCTTATTAAAATCCTTGGTTCTCTCTACTTAGTAAGTGTAGTATCTAATTTACAATCTCGTAGAGCTTAATCAAAGCTAAAACCCTTTTGGTCTTTGAGAAAATCCTCAATAGTTCTTAAGATACAGGTGTATCTCACTCAGAGCTCTGAGCAACTCAGGTTTCAATCATGGAGGCCTACAGCCAAGGTGAAGATAGCAGCTCCAGGTTATGGAGTGTGAGGTACAGCAAGGCTTACCTCTAATCTCAGAAATACTTGGGAGGGAAGACCTCATTGCTTACTCCAGCTCCAGACTTTTTAACAAAACAAGCAGCATTTCTACATTGCTCTCATGTTCATCTTGCCAGTGGCAGGCCATGAATGCAGTGGGAACTGACAGTTCTTGACCAAGAATACCCCTTAGCAGCACTGAAGTGATGCTTGGGGCAGATCATCGATTATGACTTCGCAAGTCACCTTTTAGCATAACACTTTTAATAGCCTTTTGCCTAGCCCATCCAGCATTCAAGCCTCTTCCAGCTGACAATTGCTACCAGATAAGATTTCTAACTCTTCTCTAGGACCAAGAAGTGATCAAGATACTTTTATCTTGTGTCAGCCTGCAAGTTTTCATCTGAGCTGCTCTTCCTCCTTGGCTTGATTACGAGCCAGAATGTGAACTTAAATTACAAGTTAGTGCACAAAGATGGATGTTGTCTTTACTTTTTGAATACCAAGAAACACTTGCTTATTTTTTAGAGTTCAAAGCAGAACTCTTCATTTCTGAAATTCCTTTAAGGATACTAGTGGGAGACCTCCTTTCCCCCATTTGTATTCCCATTCTCTTATCCAAGAAATTGTTCTGCCATTTGCTTCACCATGCCAGCAAAAATAAGTTGGAAGAATATTGAGAGGATGACTTCATGTTAGCGGGATGTATGCTAGCTCAGGTCCTGTGAGTCACACTATTCTGACTTGAGGTTAATTCAGGTTAACACAGCCATTACAAAACCAAAAACAAGGTAGAAGCAAAAGGCCTGTAGAAGCCATATGTCCATGTCTCTAATCCAGGTCAAATATATAGTGCTAAGTGACCTGGCATTTTCAGCTGTGGTACTAATGATTGTTGAAATACAGCTTGAGGAAAACTTTTTGTCAGAGTTATTTGATATTTTGCTCAAAACCAGAAACCTTCTTTATAGATTTTCTTGGGATCTGAGGATGGCAGTTACTCTCAGCAGCTGTGAGAACAGATACTTACAGTAGAAAATTCACATCAAATGAGTAGATTTTTTTGAGGTCTGGAAATACTTTGAGTCCAGTATTGAAAATACCACTGAAAGAGAGGAGAAACAGGAAAAAAATGTGTATTGAATCACTGAACAACAACAACAAATGTGTTTAAAGTGTTCAACAGGGCGGGATGGTTATTTCATCCTCTCTATTGTCAATCAATTCGCTTACAATCAACTGTCCAAAATAGAAGGATGCAAGAAAAATTTAGAAAAATCAAAGCAACAGATTTATGATAAATTATAGAATCTAAAATAATGGGAACACAGACTAATCAGACAGATAAGCAGATCTGCACAGGGAAGTAGCTTGTGAGATCGATAGGGAGAAAATAATTAAAACTCTGCTTTACTTAAGGGATTAAGGCTACTTCAGTTAATAGTCTGGAGCCCCGAATCCTCTATCTTTCACTGAGGCTAAGAGCTGATCATATAGTTCTAAAAAAGGAAATTAAAATGTGAATATGTTTAATGCCCCTTCTTCCTGAACTCTGTAAGAGTGGAAATAACTTAAGAAAATACAGTTCTCAATCTTTAAAACTATTCTCCTGAAATGAAATTTTTTTACTACTTTCTTTTTTATTGCTTTCACATCTGTAGGAGAAACCTGGAAAAATCTTTCCTCCTGGCCACTGTCCCCACCACACAGACAGAGTCCTTCTTTCTGTCTTCCAAACATTACTCAAAATCAGAGAAGTTTCTTTAGAAATTCATGGGAAATTTTCACAATTTCTTTCTGCCATAGATGTTGTATGAAATCAGGTATCTATAGGTGGGCTTTTAACATTTGGCTGACAGGTATGCCTTAAAATCCTTAGTGAATATAAAAGATGTGTATGTGTCTGTAGTGTCCCTTCTTCCCACAATTCCCTATAAAAATAGAGTAAGACAGCACTTATTGTAAGAAGAAAGCTAGCTGTGGAATTTTGCCAAGGAACATTAGTGAATTCTATATATTTAATGGATAAGACAGATGGGAAAATTACTGATGAATTTTTGAATGTTTTCCTTTCTTACAAAACTAGTAAAAGTTTCAACCCATACCGTAGTTGGCTTTCTGTCATTAAAATGGAACAACAGGGGAAAACATGGCAATCAGTTCCAAAATAAAATGCAAAGAAACAAAACTGCCATAATGTAAGAAGTCATCTGTGAGATTTAAGCCCCAGCTTGTTACAGGTGCTAAATACTTACAGGTATTTCAAAAGTGGGAGGTTCTTAAAGGCATCTGGATCAATGTAATCCAAGTTTCTAAGATTTCGAATTTCACTGTAAAAAAAGAGAGAAGCATTGATAATTAATATTTCATTACTTATCACAACAGAAATTAGAAATGTTAAAATGAAATTTCAGGGACCTAATTCCTGCAACAACCTTTTTGTACTAGCCAGGGCTAGCCCAAGACCACAATACATTCTGAGCAACCTTACAGTGATGCATTATCTGCTGGATAGATGCCATCCTGGAGACTGCCTAGTTGAAGTAAGGGGGTAAGAAGCACCTGAGATTTGATTATGGATCCTTTGTCTGCATGGTCCTAAAATCAAAACAAATAGCCTGTGTTAATGGCTATTACTTTGAATGTGGAGAGAGTTTTGCATCTGCAAAGTTGAGTAAAAAGAAGAAAAGTTATGTAAAACTTTCAGTATTTATATATGATAATCCTATCAAAGTACAACCACCTATGTAGCTTATAATTTTATGTCCTATTTTTCTGGTTACTTTCTTCATGTATCTAACAGTATTTTTAATAATATTTCCTGTATCTTTTTCAGAACTCATCAAAAGATGGCTCACATCACTAACCTTGTTCTGAGACTTGAAAGGGACGCGCTATTCACTATATAGCCATGTCCAGCAGTTTAGAAGATAGTGTATCTTTGCTATATAATAACACAAAACATAGCATATTCTTCATTCCTGACCTCTTCTGTCCATGGTTATGTCTTTAAATACTTCTACTCAGGCAACAGCTTGGTCTGCAAATGGTTTTATAGTCTGGACATGTTGAAAAACCAGCCTGACACTAATCATGGTTATGGCCATCATGGTGCTTACTGTAGGTATGTTCGTGGGGCTGCTGGCCCTCCAGCCATCACAATCATTGCCTGAGTCATGACTCTTCCTCATTTTTCTGAAATGTTTGTCTCTTCCCTTAATGTAATTTCCCTAAATCTTTCTCATTCCTCTATTTTCTAGCAGATTTCTTTCTTTTCTATCCACAATGACGGTTAGCAATCTGCCCACACCAATCAAACCATGCCAAAATTCCCTGTCTAGACTCAATACAGCTACCAAATTTTCCTCTTTTATTAAAAAAGTCACCCACATTCTCCCCCATCACATGCAGACTTTTAATTTCCTGGCCTGTTTACTGTCCCCAGAAGGATATGAATGTTTTTGCATGTTTTCTTCTATTTCTTTACCTTAAACCAGCTCTGGACACTGGTCTTATAACACTGCTGGAACAACACTCAGCTATTCTTAATATAGAAATCATATAGAAAGAATGGTGCCAGTCTTCCTCCTGATACTAGCAGTGGAGCAATAGGCTGAAGAAAGCACTTCTGGCTAGAGAAATTTAATGAAGGTGACAGGTAGAGATGGCATAGTGGTACAGGTTATGTGGGTGATGTTCCAGTCTTAAGTCAGCCCAAGAAGTGTTACTGGACAGAAACTCAGTGGGCAGAAACCACTAGTATTTAATTTACCATGACCTAACAGTGCCAAGACATCTACACAATATAAGAATCAGAAAATCAGGGTTTAAGACTACCTCTGCCACTGGAATTATTTTTACAGGACAAAATCAACCCAGACAAGTTGTCTAGGAAATAAAAGTGGGAAAATAGACAGAAGACAGTAGATAAATCAGAATGTAGATACCAGTATGAAGACTTCAATCTCTTTGTATACTGCTGTACTGACAAAACAGTTCTGCTCCACCTTTCAAGTCTTCAGTTTTTATTCTGTTTAGTACAACACTGCAGGGAAATAAGGATTTATCTTTTACTTGCTTGTTAAACTGATACCATTAATAGCTATAATACTGCTACTATACTGCTGCATTCAAATATTCTTCATGTCTATTACTGCTTTGAAGTGTAGCTGTGTTTCTACTTATGTTTGTATTTAAAACAAATCCTCTCAGTGTCAGTTTCTTGCTTCTCTCAAATTATTTTATTAATTATTGTATTAGTTATTATATTAACACTCAAACAGTGGAACTTGCTCCATAAACTTTAACTGACATGTTTTTTCCATCACTGACTGCCTTCAAAATATTGGACTCATGAGCTTTCTGGCCTGATACTCTGTTGTGGACCAAGCATATTCCAGGGCAAGACAATCTTCAGATCAGCCTTCAGCCTGAAAATGGATAAGGGTTTGGAGTATCACAGAGTCATCAGGTTTTGGCTTGTTGCTATTCATAGTGTAAATTATTTGGATGAGGGTAGTGAAAGAACAAAAATAATATAATGAGATACAATTTTGATTTATTAGGTAACTGGGCCATGAGAGGACATGTGCTGTTTCAAAAAGGGAAATGAAAAACTAATTACTCTGCAAATAGAATATTTTAAACTGCCAGATGAGACAGTCTCCACAGTAACGAGAGAAAAGCTTAAACAATGTGAGTGAGGGAATTGATATTATTCAACTGAACATGGGGAAAGGTTTATGTCCCTGCTGTTCAATTTCCTTGAACTCGTAATGCTGGGATTAGAAGAGAAGTATGCTTTAATGTATACTGTTTTCATACTTGCATTTCGTCCTACACTTTGTATTACAGAAGTGTCTTAAAGCCCGAAAGGAAGAAAAGGGCCCATTGTGGAGCAGACAGACAGTTGCTTAGCAGCCTGTAGTTGAAATAGATGAGAGAGAGGATAAGAGAGGTACAAAAAGGTAAAAGGTGATTTGACAAAAGTTAATGTTATGCTTAAGGAAAAAAATGAGGAGGAAAATCCAATTTTTCCTACTTCCAATCCAGTCAAATATGCTTCCTGCATTTGACAGGCCTGGATATGTGGCCTCTCATGTCATCTGCATGAAAAAGAGAATGATATTCAGTTCCATTCATGAACTCTACTGCTGTCCTTGTTTTAAACACTGAAACATCATTAAAGTACTGGAAGGAATTCCCCTTAAAATCACAATTTAAAGGATATCTATTGCTCCATTGATAAAGGAGCCTATGAAGCTAAACTGATAAGGAGGAAAGATATTTGAATAGTTCTGAGCTCATCAGTAAACAGGACAGTGATACACAAACCAGATTTCACAATTTCTTTTACAGTAATCTGACGAAACCCTTATGGGGACGAGAAGGAGAGGCTCACTCCGAGTCGGGGGCAAAGACAGAATGGCACGTTTCTTAAGATGGTGCCGGCTTACATATAGGAGAGCACGGAACATTCAGGAAGAGAGGCAGAACTTGGGAGGAGCATGACATAAAAGGAAGAACAGGGAAGGGCTACAACCATAAAAGGTAAAGGAGGCTGGAGATAACCGTATAAGGGAAGACTCCACTGCGGCAAAACCTAGCCAGTCAGGGAGCAGGGACAACACGAGGGAGAAGAAGAAATGCCATTTTGAACAATATTTGGATAAGGACTTTTAACTTTACATCTATAAACTCATAAACCCGGGAATCCCTAACAGCCCGATACGCAATAATAAACTCTCTACTACGGGAAAACAGCTCTTGGCTGAAGTTCTCCTCCTTGACACCTGGTCTTGTCAAGGAGTCTGGTTATTTCTTTTCCATTCAGTGTAATTTTGTTCTCCTACAGTAATCCATCATGAGTAACACACTCAAAGGTGCATAAATGTTATATGATACTAATTTTCAAATTGCAGTCAAAAGACTTCTGTGGTGTTAAGGTTAATCCCAAAAGATCCATAAAGCTAAGAAGAGCAAGCTGATTATCAGTAAATTCATTAAGCAAGATTTGCACTTTTATAATTTATCTTTTACGAATTGGTGATTTGAAAAGATTGAAACTCTCTGAATTAAAAAGTTAAGGTTCTTTGAAAAGCAGCTCTAAGAAAACTATTAATAGATTTAGCTGCCTAAAATGCAGATGAAGTCAGAGTATACTTAAAAATGTCTAGTAAGATAATTACTAGGTATCGAAGTGTCTATGAGAACTGATTTTAAATTACTTTTGAAATGCAACCTTGACAGACTCCACAAATATAGCTTAATCATAGTATACAACAATGTAACAATGCTGAGTCCTTCTGGGAATTAAGTGCTTTTAAGATATAAAAAACCTGAGAGAGTTAGTAGGCATTTTTCTTCACCATTGATGCAAAAAGGCTAAAGGTGCCCTAAACAAACATTTCAATTTGCAGTCCTAACTAAAATTACTTAGAGATGCTCATAAGAAAGGAAGAGGCTGCTACCTACGCACAAGGTAACAGAGTTATTGTGGAATATTTACAAAATTGTTCAAAGTTACTTTACAAACTATTCAACTTCTGCTCTGTTTTTAGAGGTGGATATACTATTTAAAACTGGCTTATTTGTTCTTTGAGGACAATTGATTTTTTAAATTCTAGTTCTTGCACTCAGAATCATATCAAACCACCACCTGACTGTCCATAAACAGAAACTCAGTTTTGCTTTTTAAGGAAAATTAAAAAAACACTTTATCATGTCAAGAACAAATATGCAAAGAAAGTCACTGAGTTATATAAAGACATGTGCCAAGATTTACAAATAATTATGAACGGATGTTCAGTTACAAAGATACAACTATTTAGTTCCAAATCCACATGAATCTAAAAATGAAACTAATAGTAACTATTCAAATACTAATCTAATGATTTAATTGAGACATATGTTTACCAGGTAACTTCTAGAAAGGTTAATATGCTACTTAACATTCTATACGAATTTATTAACATTTAAAAAAGCACAAACATTTACATATATAAGTGGATTCTAAGTTTCATTCACCATACATGTTTTTCATATCTGCCTTGCAATATTGACTCATCCTTGAGTTTGTTTAAACTTGGTATTCAGAGATTGCAAATCTGGCCATAGAGTAGCAATATAACCATGTTGTGCTGAGATACCTACAAAGACTAAGGATATCCAGGTCAGAAATTATGAAATGTTTTAAATAAGCTATTTTTTCTCTCTTGTAATAACTTGGGCCTTCTCTTTACCATCTTAGACTTACTTTGCCTATAGCTTTCTTGGCTTCTCTCACTTCTATATCTATTTTCATGTTTTATTCTCCCCCTACAGCAAAACTATCCACGTTATTTCATCTACATACACCTGTCCAGCCTTTCCCACTGGCACCAGAAAACTGGCTTAGACTCCCAACAGTCCCTACCTCCAGACTGCAGATTTTAACAAGATTTTTTCTGCACAGCACTTATCCCTGTGCCCTGAAATTCACTGCAGCTATACAGCAGTCCCCCACAAACCTCTTCAGTCTTCCCCTCCAGTTGCTTCTCATATATTTCCATCAAACCACTTTTTCTTTCTGCAGTGCTGTATCCCACAGCCTAGCATCACAAGCTCCCCAAGGGAAGTGCAGCCCTGGCCCAGAGGATGGTGAGGCTGCCCTGGCCCTTGGCTCCATCTCACTGCAGCTCACTGCAGAGATGGAGAGTGGTCCCCCACCAGCTCTCCAAATGACGTCACATACATGAGGGCAAGCCACTTGAACCAGAGCCTTTGGCCCTGTTCCCAAATGCTGAGAGGGCTTTTTATGTGGTTGTATAAGAGAAGAATAGTTTTTGAGTGAGGAGGAGAATGGAGTAGGGAGAGATCAGAGGAGAGTGAGCAGAAACACAGAGAAGAAAGGAAAAGAAAGATTTTTTTTCTGGGGTTCCTTTCACATGAGTGTTTCCCTGAGAAACAAAAACCTAATTATAAAAGGTTTTTATTTAGCGTAATGCTACGAAGCTGCAGCTTTACTAGTAAAGCAACTACACAGAGATACTGACTGCTAATCAGACACTTTCACAATTACATCTAGAAAAAATACAACTTATGTAATCATATGGGAGAGACAGTTCTGAATCTGTAATCAGATTAAGTTTGTCTTAGAGAAATACTTAAAAAAAAAAAAAAAAAAAGAAGAAACAAGAAACAATTATGAGACTAATTTTATCACAACTGGGGGGAAAAAAAAACCCCAGCAAAGTCTTGTCCCTTATTTACATCTTCATAGAGTGGGAATTTTCCCATTAATTACAACCAAGATAAGATCTGGCTTATTAAAATACAGTATGTGATCAGCATCCTTAGTTTGCAGAAGTTGCTCAGTACTTGAAAGGCATAAATTCATAAAAATATGATCTATGTTTAAAGAGAGCTGAGGTCTGGAAGGAGCAGAAAGTCAGAACAGAGGCCCATGAACCAAATAAGGACCAAGAAAATAAATTGCTGAAGATCAAAGCAGAAGTCCACTACTGAGCTTGGCAGACAGGGATCATGATGAACACAGGATGCCTATTCACGTAGCACTTGACTCAAGCCAAAGCAATTAGTTCCTCCCTTCCACAAACACTAAATTTTCTCCTAAGAAGCTCTTATATTTAAAACCAAATGTTTTTAAAATGAAAATGTGTGTATAAGTTTAAATTAGGGTAAAAAGATTATTTACATAAAACTCTACTTTATGAATGTTCAACGAAAAATAAGCTGTAAAAATGGAACTTTGTGAAATTAGTTTTCAAAACTGTTAGAGTAACCTCAAACTCATTTAAAATACCTTGATATCTTAACCCACTATTATTTTAGCCATAATACTTTGAAAACATTATGTAAATGGAGAACATTACTCAAATGCATAGCACAACATATAAATTTAGCCTTGTATAGTTCTGTTGTTTGGAAAGTAAATCAAACCCCAAAATTATAAGTGTTAACAAATTAGGAGTTATGGAAGAAATTAATAAAAATTATAACATTTATAAATTGCTTTCTTTCACATCTTATATGCAACTGTATCACTTACCAGAGGCCTGGATATTCCCTGATTAAATCATGCATGTACCTTACTTACAAACAGATTTTAAACACCTGGTAAGCACTTTTGAGTAGTAGAGATGCCCCTTCTTTGTGGGCTATCTGCAAACGCATATTGCACGGAAGAATCCTACAATGAAATGCAATGGCCCAAGGACATTTTATCTCTAAATTCTAATAAAATGAGCCACAAAGGAAATACCAGATGGGGAATTTGTAGCACATGGTGGCAATTGCTTTATTCTTTGCTGATAAAATGTGCTATCAGTAAATGTTTCATTAAATGTTCATTTGCATTAAACAAGAAATTCTACAGACAGCTATGAAAGAGGAAGAGAGAAGGTGAACATGACAGGCCTGGAAAGACCATCTACAGAACAGGGAATGATATGGTAACTAAAGAAAAGTATTGATTTACACCAGAGTCTTTCTGTGAAATTCTTTCAGTAATACTACTGGAGCGTATTATTGGACTGAACTAGGTCTCAGGATCCTGCACTCTACTTCTAGCTCTGCCTCTCAGGTTCTCTTAGAGGAGCCACTTACACTTTCCAGCATTAGTTTCTCTCTGTCTACAGTAGCAATAATGATATTTTCTCCTGTAACTTTATTAGTCTTTCTTTTTCACACTGTGTAAAGTGAAAGGCAAAAAAATCATAGAAAATAGAGCAGTGTTAAGGGATTGTCTAATTCAGTTTCTTCCTCTGAGTGAAGATTAAATAGATCTATGAAGTTTCTGATCACTCAGCCTTAAAGGCCTGCAGTGATAGGGACAATGTCTCCAGGAAAACAATTCTAGTGTTTACTTATGCCAACCATATGAAAACATTTCCTAGAGTCTAACACAAATCTCATCTAATCTAATTTAATGTTATTATTATTTTTTCTTTGCCAAACATCAGTGTGGAAAATGGGTGGTAGTTTTCACCCCTTGCAACAACCTTAAAAGATGTATCTGCCTCTGGCATATTTTATTTTTGGATATAGAAGTCTTTCCTTTCTGACATCTGGATCCATGATGACCAACAGTGCTCTGCCATGAAACCTGAAACCTCTACAAACAAAAATCTTCTCTGAAGTATGCCAAACTGTAGCTCATCATGAAGAGCTTTACAACACTGGCACATTTTCCATTCCCTCCTTTGGATCAGTTAGGAAGACATGGAAGAGTACCAGATACAGGATGTATCTTATGAAGCTCTCTATTCAATACACCATATTCTCATTTTAGCAGGGTCCTGATGAATGACAGGAACTCTCTGGGTGCAGGTATCCTACCATTTCTGTAACTGCCCTACTACACCATTTGGTGAAGACTAGTCAAAACATCAGAACAAAAAAGGTATAAAAACACTTCCCAGAAGCCTTTTCCCATATTATTCCCATTCCATTTAATAACTACATAAACACTCTTCATTTTACTAGTGCCCTTTCAGAATGATTACTTATTATTCTTCATGTCTCCAGCTAGGGCCATTTTACTCTGTGCTTTGGCCTTTCTGATTTTATTTCTGGTGCTTATATTACTGTTTCACACTTACCTGGAGTAATCTGACAGAATTCTTAATTGCCATTTTATGTCAACTTGCCCTCTGTCTCATGATGTAGACCCACATATTTTTCACTGCATTTACCTACATTTCTATGGAAGAATACAGAAGAGCAAGGAAACAAAAAAAGATGTATGAAAAGAAAGCACAATAAGATTAGATCAGAAAAGAGACTTGTTCCACATTATGGAGAAAGGAAATAGAAAAGGAATATTTAGCTATAAAGGAAACGGGAATGGCAACTCAAACATCATCATGTATGTTATTTCCACACATCCCAAATATATCTCATCACTGTATTCATTTATTTAATTACAGTACTTACATGTGAGTGACTTTACTTAAACTGTTGAAGGAATGGGCCTCCAGACTCTGAAGTGTTTCATCTATAGAGATGTAGCTAAACACCAGCAAACAGAAAAATAAACAGGTCTCAGACATTGGGAAGCCACTGCCAGTGCCCATCATGCCACTTCATTTTTGCCCTCATTATTTTTCTTATCCAACTATCATGACACTGCCAGACACACAGACAGTGTCTGAGGGACACACTTTTAAAATCCTTTTAAGGATTTTTGATTTTGACTGATGCTTTAGATGCACACTATACTGCAGAATACAGTAAAACCAAACCAACACAACAGTGCTAATAAGCAGCAAAAGCAGACATCAATATTTCACAGTTCAGCATCATATTTCTTCCCTTTTCCCCACTTAAGACCACCTTGGAGCTCTCCAAGGGAAATCTAGGCCTCAGGTAATTTGGCACATTTCTCTACGCCAAAGAATTAAAAAAAGGAAGGAAAGAAAAGAAGATGATCCTTGGGCCATCACTGGAACAACCACTGCAATTTCTGTAGAGAGAGGTCATGAGCGCAACTGGTGCCTTGATATTTCTGAGTAAAAAATGTGCTGAAACACAAATTTAGAGAGAAACTCTAGCCATACAGTGAGTGGCATAGAGGATGGAAGGAGTAATGTGGCTCAGAAAGAAAGCCAGACAGCAAGCTTAAGACATCTTTATTTGCACACAAGTAGCATTTGTACTAATGATGACCTCCGGAATGTGATGAAAAAATAGCTCTACAGAGTCTCTGCACCATGATTAGGAGAATGATAACATTGCAACTACTGTCAAAGGCTTTGAAAGATGAATAAAGTTGCAATACAACTAATTATAGCTTGTTTTCAGTGTACCTGACTTATCGCTAGCTGGGCTCAATTAACTATTTCTGTCTTTCAAATAGTATTTAAGTGATCTATCACCAGATTTTATTTACTTTTCTAATGGCATTTTATATAATATTTCTAATTTGTAGATATTAAAAAAAATCCTTGTATATTTTTATAATTATGATTAAAATATTTAACTACTACCTTTTGATACTCTTTATTAAAGTTGATTAAATTAGCTTTTATTATTTTGCATGGTTACACATACTCTGAACAACTTGATCATTATTTTACATGCACAAAATTAAATTGACTAGATGAATCTTAGACATCAATTTTAGATGTCAAAATGAAAAAATAAAAAAAGTATAATAAAGAGACTGTGTCACACACCTTTCCTCCTTCTTAATCAGTAGGTCTACAAAGACCTAGAATAATATACAGCTTAAAAAATATCCAACTGGTATTTTATGTCAGTTATAATTGGGTTGTGTTCCTTAAACAAACAGAGAAGATGTTTCAACTCCATTTAAAGATTTTTCCCAATGACAGTATAAAGATTAGTAACAGTAAATAGCAAGTTAAAATATGATTATTTAACCCAGGAGGGTTTTTCATACAATCAATTATGGATTAGATTTATAAATTTTCACGTAAATTTTAAGGAAGAAAATTCCTTATTCTTTCAATGGATGTTAAAAAACATTTAAAATGCTTTTAAAAATTGGGAAGAATACTTTGTGACCAGCACATGCTTTACGAACCAGCAGATGACTAATAGCACTAACTGGATGGTTGTCTTTTCCAGACTAGAGGAAAAAGCATATTACCTGAATTAATTTTAACTCTTTAATCATGGCATTTATATTGTATTGGTCACTTTGGAGATGTATTCAACTGTCTTTAAAAAGATACCAGAAAAGTAACAGGTAGAGATTGCATGACTATCAGATTCTCTTTCTAGAGTAATATTGCTTTCCCAAAGCTATTTGCCTCTTCAAAAAGGAAGTAAGGTAACGAAAGAGGAGTACAATAAAAAACTATTTCCAGTCTGTACTTCTGTGAATGAATGTTGCAGAGTTGGATGTTTATGTGAGATGCTTTAATTTTGTTCTCCTGTAAGTAAGAATGTCTGTTGCCCAGAAAACTGGAGTTTCAGTCTTAAAAGAAAATGCATTATTCCATTTTAACGTACCCTACATTTTAACATACCAAAAGACAGGTTATATTAATGACATATTATAAAAAAAAAAAGTTGCCATATGTAGCAAACAGATATATACAAATCAGTTTGAGAGAAAATTAGATTAAAACCAGATAATAAACAGAGATTGCGTCCTCATGCCAGGTCTAGAAAGTAGGAGAGTACTTTTTGTGTCCTCTGTGGTCACAATCAGTTGCCTTACATCAGTCAGGCAGGTGCTTTTCTCTCAGGTACAAGAAGAGGCAGAGAAGAGGATTCCCCCTCTCCTCCTTCACCCCTACAGCCATCCCACTATGATTCATGCCACATTTTTGCTATGTACTGCCTGGCTTGGACCTGATTGAAGTATCTTTCAACTGTGGGATGCAATAGTAATGAAATAGCTTATTTTCTTCATGTGTTGACCTCTGCTCTTTTGCTTCATAAACTTATATATATATATATATATATGTGTAAATTAATTAAACCACATCATCACTGATGGCAGGGAAATCAGTAGTTTTATTTGCTTTAGTGTCATCTAGATAAACACCCAACTCCCACACAAACACACTCAAGATCTCCTCTAAGATGAGACTGTCAAACAGAAACATGTATTAGTGATGCATAAACATTTATTTCTATGTATTCAGAGTGCCTCCAAAAACCTTTGGGCTCTGCTATTGAACAGATATACCACACATTAAATGTAAGAAATAAAAATCGTAGTAGTCAGAGCTGGAAGGAGTTGTATCAGAAGAAGAGGGAAAGCATGTTTAAATTCCCATTTTGAAGGCGTATTCCAATTCAGCACCTCCTCTCCCTACCAGCTGTGTTTAATTTGCAGGATTTCAAAATGCCTTCAACACCCATCATGAATGCATTGATAGCTTAAACACCAAATGCACAGTTTCAGAGAAAGTCCGATTGCAGATAACACTTTACTCACCATTGCCCATTCAGAAAGAGCCCAAGAGCACAGGATTTAAATCAGATCGACACATGGCAGGAGCCACAAGTCCCTCTCCCAGCCCTTATTTTCTTCCTTCCCCATCTCTCCGTCTTTGTTTTTTTCCAGCCTCAGCATCTCCTCTATTGCTGTCCACCACCTTCCCCTGTTCTTCTCTGCTGCTCATGAAGGGCAGCTTGGTGACACATGGGGTACTTCAGCAGAGGACAACCAGGAGAAGAAAAGGCAGTGGGAATCCTGTGTTGAGGTTGCACTGTATGGAATGGCACCGGGGAGCACAGGAGGTGTGGGAGCACTGTGGTGCAGAGGTATGCTCAGTGTGGGGAGCTGTGTGGTGGTGCTGGCTGTGGGACAGCAATGTGCACAGGGTGTGAGAAGGCACTGTGCTGCACAGGAAAATGGTGCACGGGGGAAACCTGCTTTGCATGGGGCTGCTGGAGAGAGCACTGGGGGATGCAACTTTGTGTGGAGAAGCTGTGGAGAAAACCCTTCAGCGAGCTACAGGTCTGGTGTCTGTGAGGTACTCGTGAACGTGACCCCAAAGCATTATCCTGGGCCCAGGAAAAATGTTGATTATCCTTGCTCTTAAAAATACTGTTCAGTATGTCTCTAAGTTGGTAGGAAAGACCAGGTGAAGCCCTTCTGCCAAGTTTTAATGTATTTGCATCTTTAAGAATGTAAACCAGAAATTTCTCTTGCATTTGGATATCCTATAGAAACTTTGTGTATTCAGTAATGCCTTTTTGACAAGTATTATCTTTGCAGTTGAGAATGTCATTGAAATGCTTTTTCTTTCGTTGTGTAAAAGCAGCACAGGGAAACAGTCTCTACTTCTGGTTTTCAAGAGTATATATATATATGCATTCCTTTATGAGAAACTGTAGCTCTAAAATTCTTGTTTAAACAAGGTTCATAAAGAGGACAACTAAATTTTCTATTCGGTACAGAGGGAAAAAAAAAATGTTTATTTGTGGAAAACATGTAGGAGAAACCACATAGCAGAATGAAGTGCTGTATTTGGAACAGTAAACACAATCTATATCACCCTACTGAAACTTCAGGAGATTTCTAGGTGAATTTACAAAACCAGGAATGATCTGGTAATTTTCCTTGCTGATGGAAATTATGGGCTGGGAGAGGCAAATGAGACATGTGGTACATCAGAGGCCAAGACATACACATAAGAGTCTTGGTTAAAATACAGGTATGGGTTCCTTAACCTGAAGTTTATATCAAGAAGGAGGGAGTTAGTGTTTTGTGGTAGTAGTAATTCTGTAAGAAATATCCAGAGAGGCACTGACCACTATTCAAATTTAAACTACTGTTTTTGCAGTTTTTGGAGGCATCTTTAGAAAAAAGTTCACTAAATTTTTCACATGCACGCCAAGGACAAGCAAATGTGGGACAACTTTTTCTCAAGACTGCTGACATCAATGAGCAGTACAGTGCAAGGGCAGCTGTTGAGGAATACATTCAGTGCAGGCAGCAGAGTGTGTAGCTGCAGTGCCAGCTGCAGATTGAGCTCTGGGTGGTGGGAACCTGAGGCAAGAGGCCCTGACCTGCCAACCCTTTGCACACCAAGGGACTCGGGGACTTGTGGCACCAACCAGGGGACTGGACACTCAGAGACACAGCAGGAGCCGATGATCCCACACTTTGGTGCACTTGGACTGTGTTGGTATAAAAGTCCAGGGATTTCTTTGTTCGAGGTCCCTCAGAGGCACCCAACATGAGCTGTTATTTTGTTATTTAGTTATTGCACCAAGATTAAACTATTTGAAAGGTCTGGACACCAGAGACTCTGCTATGGGAAACCTGGTGTTTAGCTGGCAAGGAAACCTGGTCTGACTCTGTGAGTGTGGGGCGTGTAGCTTCAAAGGGACCTCAGTCCCAGCTCCAGGTGGTGTCTGAGTGACATCCAGAGTGGCTCCTGAATGGTCGGACCGGGAAGTTTCCTTAACATAGCCACCTTCAATGAGACAGATTTTGAGGTGAGGCAAATAGGTAGAGGGTGCTGGTTCTGCTTTTGTGGACTGTATCCATGCATATGTTTGCACACAAAGGGAGTGACACAAAGGAAGTCTCACATCACATAAATATTGATATTTTGGTGAAGGCCCATCTCTAGTCTAGAAATTCCACATGGTCTCCAATGAGATGAGTTACAAATCATGCTAGCTGCTGGAAACAAATTTTTAGCCAGGGTCAGCAACTGAATATGGCAATTTTCTATGAGTGAAAAAATTTTCCACAATTTGCAGACTGAAAAAAAAAAGACTTCTTTAGCCTTATTTATGACATCAACTTCAATAAAGATGTAGTCTTACCCACAAATGCATAGAATGCTTTCCTATAGCTGGTTCAGGTTATAAACACTAGTATTATTGTTACCTGCAGTTCTAAAATGTAAGTGATGAGGTAACAAAGGTGTAATAATATTTTCATTTCACAGCATTTTTATACACAAAGACAGAATTTTGGAGGACAGTGGTTTACAATAAAAAAGCTAAAAGAATAATATCAGACACAGAAAAGAACTTACATCCTAGAGATGTTGGGGAGATTGGAAAAAGCATCCCTTGGAATTGTTCTTAGGTGAGTCTCCATAAACCTCCTAGAGAAAAAAAAGTTTGGCAGTTAATATTCTTTGGTAAGTACAATTTAACATTAAAAAGTCATCCACAACTTCAACTCTGCTCCAATATTTTTATTCTTATCTTTCCTTTTCCCAGTGTTGCCTTCTTTGCCTCATTTCTATTCCTTTCATTATGTGGCTTGCTTTGTTTGGTGCGCTCCCTCAATCTGAATTACAACCTTCTGCATCGTCTCTCCTAAGAACTCAACAGTCAGCGGTGATGATGGACCTCTCAAAACTCCAGAGCATGATCAGCAAACATATTTGCCCATTGAAGTAAATGAAGCACTAAGAAAATGTGCATTCTTTTAATCATTTCAGACTCCACGAAGATATTCCATCCCTCATTCTGAGCAAGAAATTCAGGTGTAGCAAGCCAAAATTGAATTAGAGCAATTGCACACTACTTCCACAGAGTTCTCCATTTTCTTTGTAATAAATACAGCCTTCTTCCTCCCTAAACTGCTGATGTGGGAGTGGCATGTACCTTACCCATCTGCAGGAGATTTCAGAAAAACAGGCAGTATTTAAGGGAGGTACTAATCAACAGCTAAGTTCTTAATAGAATGAATCCCTATCAGACTGACTACTCTAAAAATGAAAGGACAGAATGCTTTGGAAAATCAGAAGATGATATCTGTTGAAATTACAGTTACAACCTGTCATTTTTTCATTAGGCAATCTTTGGTTTTCCGATACAATTTGGGCATAGTTACACAATTTCTAGTCAAGGAATAGCCTGAAGAACAATCAAGAACAAATAATAAACTTTTCCAATAGTGGCTGTTTAAAAACAGTTCAAGAGAGAGGAAAAAACCAAATTAGAATGATTTCCTAACTCTGTTTTCTGTTTCATAATGTGAAGTATCTGATTACTATAATTATATTTGATTTACACAGACCAAAATATTATCATCTTAAGATTTATCAAGCTTCTGGAACTCACGTACAAGAAATCAAATTATTTGTAAAAATTCTTAAAATTTTCATCTTGAATAAAAATATAAATTAAAAGAATGTACATTCCTATAATCCAAAGGGAAGTCTCTACTTCCCAAGTATACCTCAGCAACTCTATATACTTATTACAAGGCTGAGTAAGGAGAATGTAAAGGGTTCTACTTTTCCAGCAATGGGTTAATGTTTCTTCTGACCTCAATACACCTGGCTCCAACCAAGCCCCCAGTGAGGGGAATGTCAATTGGTCCAGAGGTGTACTTGCTTATTCCCCTGCACCCATGGCACTGTGACACCCATGCCAGTGTCACATGCTTTCCCATCCTTCTCCCTTCTCCACTTCATACTACTGCTTCTTTCTACTACAGTCCTAGACAAAAACTTGTAGAAAACAGCTTCTTAGTCCAGCACAGCCTGTTCTTATTGTTCTGTTTCAACATCTGTCTGTATTTCCAGGCCCTTGAGGAAGCTGACAGTGATGACTGTAGAAGTTCCGATTTGAGACAGATTTTAACAAGTCTTAAAGCAGAACAGTGACAGTGAGGACCTTGACAGGCTGGAGAAATGGGCCAACTGGAACCTTACACTGTTCAACAAGTAGAAAGTGCAGAGTCCTGCACCTGAGGACGATCAACCACAGGGCCCAGCACATGCTGAGGGCCAACTGTCTGGAAAGCAGCTTTGCAGAAAAGGACGTGAGGTCCTGTTAGACACCAAGTTACACATCAGCCAGCAACGTGCCCTTGCTGCAAGTAAGTCTAATGGTAACCTGGGTGCATTAGGAGGAGAAGGCAGTCCTAAGGTTTCTACCTGAGACTGTTAGAACTCAAAAACCAAGAAAAATGTAGTTTAAGTCACTTCTGACTATCCAAGCTCACTTTTTAACTTCTCTTATCCTTTCTGGTCCTCTGTTCACCTACAAAATACTGACTCACACATAATTCCTCCCCATCTCCAATCATTACAGAAACTTGTACTTAATGTATCACTTACAAATCATTCAATTTTCTAGAAAAGGAAGAATTTTAACAGCATCCTAAGTCTCTTCTTGACCTCCTATTCTTATGTCAGACATTATTCCCACTCCATGAATGAATGGAGTCAGACCCTCATTAATGAACTACATTAAGTGAGCTCACATTGGTCTTTTATTAACATACTTGAAACTCGTATGTCCTGCCAGAAAAGCCTGGAAATTCTGGAAAATGTTTATGAATCAATTATATCAAATCAATTGTATTATGAAATGACTCTGCATTTATAAATTTCTAGAAAACACTCCTAATATGTCAAGAATAGACATGATAAAGAAACATACCCTTAAATGTTACATTTTGACTGAATGGCTGGTAAATTTAAGATATGAGCTGGAAGTGGGAGTATCATATTTCTTCCTATCTATCTGCTATGGTTTAAAGACATACCAGCATTCTGCAAACATGGCAAAAAACCCATATGGGTTACAGGATGTGTTTATAAACGGTCTTAAACAGAAAAGAGAGACAATAAAATAAAGGCAGCAGAAGAGAAGAAATAGCCTGTTTCATGACAAAACCTTAGTTGTGTGGGGAAGCAGTATTAGAGATTATCAGCAAAGCTAAAAGGCTGCAAGTTCATGTAACACACCTACTACATAAACAACACACTAAACACTAGCATGTAGTGCATATTGACAAATTGGTGTTTACCGGAGCTGTCATTCCTCAACTACTTGCCATCTTAACAGATCGCTGAGTTCAAAGTGTCAGTGATTATGCAGACCGTAAAACAGAGTCAATGCAACAGATTAAGGCCAAACTTTTAAACCACACTTTGTGTACAACCACCTGCAAAGCTCCAGTGCTCTCTGAGTCTCAAAAACCCATGGGCTGACAGATTATTGCTAATTTGAGGCCACCTCCTAAAGCAATGTAAAATATGCAGAGAAAAATAAGTGTTTCAGTCCCTGTTTGTCAAGTGTGATGTTGTGGATAATTATTGGCTGGGGACCATGAGGCACCAGTGGTGTGTAGAAGGCTGTGGGATGGACAGTAGTTCTTAGGAGTGAGAAGAAGAGGGGATGAGAAAATTCTCAAGCAGTAAAATCTGTGATGGATCAAAAATGACTGCAATTAAATAGGCTAGCTTTAGTTTAGCCCAGTCAAACTGCATATAAAGATCACAAGTTTACTGTGTTACTATGCTTTTTAGGCTAGAAAACAGCAAATTTTGGAATTTAAAGCCAAAAACCATAATATGAAGTGTGAATAATTGAGAATGTGTTACATTAATAGACTATTACCCTTCCTGTCTTGCATGCATTAGAAATTTTGTTTAAACCTGGATGTTTCAATGTGACAATTAGTAATTCAGTCAAGTATCCAGCCACTCACAGTATCTTCAAGAAGAAAGTAAGCTTTTTCAGGATAGATAAATCAATTTTACTGGGAAAATATGCATTGGTTTTCCAAGTAAGAAGAACTGTGACCATAAGCAAGTACATATTTAACAGATTTACTTACTATCCTTTCTATATTAAAGATAGAACATATAAGAATGTTTAATAGCATTTAATGAAAAGAATTGCTCCTGTCCTAACCTGACTACTACTATATATTTCTACCTTTATTTTCTCATTAATTTTAAAAGCCTTAATAATCCAGAAAAAAAACCCCACTTTAGATATTATTCTGTATTATCTTTCTAAAAGAAGAACTCAAAGTCTGGGTTAATTTTCATTAAACATGCTATCAATATTTACAAAGATACGAAACCAAATCACATATTTGCTAAACAAGTTAGTTCAAAAATGGCATGAAAATGTTTCAGAAAAACCTTTCAAGTTTTAAAGGAAGACAGTTTGCATTTTTTAGTTTCATGTGTCAGAAACCCAGTTTCAAGCTTTTAAGATTTTCTTTTTGCTTTGATATTTACACCAAAAGTTTAGCCTGTATGTTCCTAAAAGACTCTCCATTGCATATATCACAAAAATGAAACCATATAGACTTCAAAATAGTTTCTGTCTGCATAGAAACTCTCCTGGTTTTGACTAACTAGAAATAGAGGCATACAGAAGTGGAGTATCAAATCTAAACATATTTATTTTCTTCATTTTGATGACCATACAGTATCAATACCATGAACACTACCCAAACATCTAGTAGATAATAATCATAGAGTCAAAGAATCATAGAATGGTTTGGGATGGAATGTACCTTAAAGATCATCTTGTTCCAAAAGCCTTGCCGTGGGCAAGGACACCTTCCACTAGACCAGATTGCTCAGAACCCCATCCAACCTGGCCTTGAACACCTCCAGGCATGGGGCAGCCTGTTCCAGTGCCTCACAGTAAAGAATTTCTTCCTAATATTCAAACCAAACCTATCTTTTCTCTGCCCAGCCTGTATCCGTGCTTGGATAGCCCTGACTCAAGTGTAGGACCTTACACTTGGCCTTGTTGAACTTCATGAAGTCACACAGGCCCACCTTTCAGGCCTGTCAAGGTCCCTCTGGATGGCATCCCTTCCCTTCAGTGTGTAAGCAACACTGACCATGACTACTTCTTCCCCTCAGTCTCCTTCACTCTATTTTTAATACTTTTAAATTTGGGATGTCTGAATCCCTCAAAACAAATCCCCTGGTTTTCAAAAGAATTTCAGATTGAAATTACATGATTTATAATTTGAATCATGTTAACATGATGTATATATTTTAATAAACAATTCTCCACTAAGACATGGGGGGGAGGGAAAATTGACCATGTATGAAACAAAGTAAGAAATTTAACATATTAACTTCATTTTTTTTTTGAGAAAATTATAACAAGCAAGGATCTTCCAGCTTTTACATAGGAGAAATAACCATAACAGCTAAGATAATGGCCAGGTAAACAGCTATGGACACATTAGTTTCTAGGGTTTTATATTCAATTAAATCCAACACACCTGAACAAACAAAAATATTGCTTTTTAAAAACTATTCTGAAATAAATGCATCATAGTCTTTCAGTGGTGCAAAAATAGCTATAAAAAGGCATTTCATACAGTGGAATGCATCCTGAGCTTACCAGAAGATGATTACCACCTAGCGTCTAACACTAGTATTACCAATGAGGTAGGAATGAGAGAAAGACTGGCACAGCAAAGTAACTCTCAAAGCAGGGAACCACTTCTGAATATGCTAGAAGACTACATGGCAGCTTTCCTACAATTAACTAGCAGTCCAACAGAATAACAGAAAATATATGTCAAAACTGGCCCAGCCCTAAGAAATTAAAGAAATACTAGATCCATTCAAAATGAAAGTGTGCAGGTCAGCGTTTGGCACAATTCTGTACTGAAGGTAAGTTCTTAGTGCTAATGTATCCTCTTCCTACAAGCTGAGGCACACATGGCCACTGTCAGACAGACAGGCAAGAATTCAGGTTGTTTGCTTGCTACCTTATAGCAAACAGAAAACACCAGAATGCTGGAGCTTACCCTTGCTCAGTTTGTGATCACTCACTGCTTCTGACTGCATTTGATTAAAAAAAAGAAAAAAAAAAAAAAAGAAAAAAAAGAAAGACTTTACAGGAAGCAATGACCCTACTGAATGTTACTCTCCATTTACCAGCAAAACAGTAGGTTGCTAATGCCATGATCTGCCTAGTGGATGAGGGAAAGGCTGTGGATGTAGTCTACCTGGATTTCAGTAAAGCCTTTGCTACTGTCTCCCACAGCACTCTACTGGAAAAGTTGGCAGCCCATGGCTTGGACAGGTTCAGTTTTCACTGTGTTAAAAAGTGGCTGGATGGCTGGGCCCAGGGGATGGTGGTGAATGGAGTTACATCCAGCTGGTGGCTGGTCACTAGTGGGGTTCCCCAGTATTGGGACCACTGCTCTTTAGTATCTTTATTGATGATCTGGACAAGGGGATGGCATACACCCTCAGTCAGTTTGCAGATGACACTAGGTTGACTGGGAGTATTGATCTGCTCTTGGGTAAGAAGGCTCTGCAGAGGGATCTGGACAAGCTGAATTGATGGACCAAGGCCAATTGTCCAAGGTTCAATAAGGCAAAGTGCGGGGTCCTTCACTTGGGCCACAACAACCCCAGGTAGTGCTACAGGCTGGGGGCAGAGTGTCTGGAAAGTGGCCCAGTGGAAAAAGACATGGGGTGCTGGTCAACAGCAGCTGAACATGAGCCAGCAGTGTGCCCAGGTGGCCAAGAAGGCCAGTGACATCCTGGCTTGTATCAGAAATAGTGTGGCCAGCAGGACCAGGGGAGGGATCACCCCTCTGTACATGGCACTGGTGGTGCTGCACCTCGAATCCTATGTTCAGTTCTGGGCCCTTCACTACAAGAAAGACATTGAGGTGCTGGAGCATGTCCAGAGTAGAGCAATGAAGCTGGTGAAGGCTCTGGAACACAATATTATGAGGAGCAGTTGAGGGAGCTGAGGTTGTTTGTCCTGGAGAAAAGGAGTCTCAGGGGAGACCTTACTGGTCTCTACAACTCCCTGAAAGGAGCTTGTTGAAAGGTGGACGTTGGTCTCTTTTCCCAGGTAACAAGTGATAGAACAAGTAAGGAGAGGTTTAGACTGAATATTAAGAAAAATATCTTCTGGGAAAGGGTGGTCAGGTGTTGAAAGAGGCCACTCAGAGAAGTGGTTGAGTCATCAGCTCTGGAAGGATTTAACAGATGTGGCACGTAAGGACAAGGTTTAGTGATGGACTTGGCAGTGTTAGGTTTACAGTTGCACACGATGATCATAAAGATATTTTCCATCCTAAATGATACTTTGATTCTATGATTTTATAATTTACTGATATTGTGTCTCCACTGTAGGCATTATATCTTAAAATGTCTATTCTTTGACCATAAAACCCTGGAGATAAGTAAATGTGTAGACATGGTGATTAGAGACATAGTTTAGGAAACTTGTCAGTACTAGGTTTATGGTTAGACTCAAAGGTCTTTTCCAACCTAAATGATTCTATGATTCTATAATTCTGTGATTCTCATAAAAGCACAGCTCACCTCACATATATGCTAGTTCTTTGAAGGAATCAGAAACATCATCAGTGATGACTGTTTTTTGAACTCACATTTTCAAAACAAATCAGAAAGGACCTTAGGAAGTACTTGAGACAAATTGGCTGTTAGACATAGGGGAAAAAGCTGATTTATGGATTGACAGCAAGTTCAAGCAAGGACAAAAAAAAAAGGAGGAAGCAAACTCTGAGTTTCCAGCATATAGGGAATTAATCAATGAACCTTTACTTGGAACTATGACACTGTCTGGGTCTGGGCTCCCTGTTCAGGCTCTGACTATTTTCTTTTAATATGGGTGTTGTACAAGCTGCACATAGATATGTTGTGATCTTGATGGATGAGCTGCCATCAATATATGCCATTTTTATATCCTGCTATTTTTCCTCAATAGCCTATCACCAGCTATTATCCATAGCTGAAAAGACAAAAATCTTACTGTTCCCTTTGAGTGAGCCTAATTCCCCTTAAAGTCAGCAGGAATTACATAGATTCATTGCAGAGAGACTAAAACCTATTGTTCACTGTTTTAGTTTCATAAAGATTGATAATGCAGCTTTTTGCCCACATCTTTTAGAAACCAGCCTTGTAAGATTGCAGTAAGATGTAAACTTAATTGCATTGTAAAAAAATATTTGTGTAGAGAATGATTTCTGATCTACTGCCATTTAATTGTAGCAAAAAAAGCATGTTTGCTTTCTAACGACTGTTTATGCTGTAAACAGTCACATGATAAAATATATTATAGAAAATGTTAGGTGCTTACTTGGGAACTTCATTTGTTTTGCCTTCTTAATAAGTTGTAGAGACATAGCTTTTAAGGCTAAGAGGGCTCATGGGAACATCTAGTCTGACATTTTAGATGATAAAAAGCATAAAACTTCCCAATACGTACAGTACTGCTTCTCCTTTTTTTATTTTTTTTTGGGGTAGGAAAGTCATGTAATGTTGGTTTAGATGTAATACTAAAAAGAAACCCAGGCAATTATCAGCAATCTGCTCAAGTGTCCAATCATCCTTGCTTTTTGTCTGTGTTTGTGGCTACTGCTGTGCAATACAAAGTAGAGAAGTGTATTTAGGCCACTCTCTGCATTGACTCCAAGAAATTCAGATTTTGATCCTCTGAATTGCATTAAGGAAAAGTGCCAGAATGATCCTGGAGTAAACGGCTGGGGTACATCCTTTCTCTCCCAGGATGAAATCTGGGCAATTGTAGCTTTATGCCACTAGATTTCATTACCTGTTAAATGAAAAGCTTCACATTCTCACAGTTAACAGGATTGAATTGCTCCTTTTTTGTTTGGATAAGTTGAAGAGCTATGATCCCAGAATCACACAGTGGGTAAGGTTGAAAATGACAGTGGGTCATCTGGTCCAGCCTCCCTGCTCAAGCAGGGTCATCCTAGAGTACATTGCACAGATTGCATTCTGGTATCTTCCACTGTAAGGAATATCTTTCAATACTTTGTTTAAACCTGTGATTCCTTTCTGAACTGTCCCCAACATCTCTCCCTCCTTCTTAAACTATGAACATTAGGATTAAACCACTCATACGCTTTATGAAACATTTTTTTGGCATAGAGCTCCAGTCAATTATCCACTAAGCATAACAGTTACATCATTTTCAAAGTCTTTGTTTTTGAGAATAGTGTCTGCCCAACCTGTAGGAAAGAATTGTAGCTTACTGTTCTTACAAACACTTTTTTTTCCTGCCTGTCTATTTCAATGCACATTGTGTACTTTACTTGGTTTACCAAATGTTCCAGCTCTGTTTAGCAGTGACTTCTCTTCATTATTTACAATGCTCACAGAATTTGTTCTCTGAGTTATTCAGCACCGTTGTCAATCTCCTCATCAGAAAGTCTGCTTTCCTTCTTTTGTTGAATCTGGCAATATTTCTTGTTGGTGTAGGGATCATAAGAAATTTATACCCCTCACCTTCCTTCTCTCTCAGACTGCTGTAGGGCAAAGAACTCCTCAGCTGAAAAATTTCTCTTATCAACTTAATAAAATTAAGATGATGTTATTTAAGAACCAACTCTGGACTTAAACATCAGAGTGTAAATCTATTCCATTCCTTTTAAAGCAGAACATTTTTCAAAATGATCTAATAATCAGTGAAGGACCAAGTCTGCTGAAATTTTCAAATCTTCCTATCTTTGGAGTAATTTTTTTAATTTCTCAAAGGTAACTATTGCCTTCATTGCAAAAACAGAAGATTGGTATAATGACTTTGTCACCAAAAGATTTACATTTCTTTCAGAATTGACCATAGTACAGCAATTTTCCTTTTTATTTTCTCTCCACAGACTTTCTCATGATTTTAGAAGTAGACTATTAAATCATGAAGCCACAGAAAAATATTATCAAAAAGTACCTCAAAACAAAATCTATTTAAGAGCAGAGGAATGCTTGTACTTGGTGAGACCAAAGGTCCACCTAGTCCACTATCTTGTTTCTGGTAGAGTTCATGGGCAGATGCTGAGAGAAGAGTATAAGACAAAGAGAAGTGAATATTATTCTTCCTGCTCTTATCCTTCTGACCTTTCACAGTAAGGGTGTTAATGAGCTAGATGTTCTGTCTTCATGTTGTTTCTTAAAATTGTTTTGTTTATAAAAGCTTTCAGCAATGGTGTCTTCACAAGTAGTCTTTTCCACTTCATTCTTGTCCAAATGCTTTTCTTGGGATTGTTTCCAATTAATCCACAATTTCCCTGCAATGTGCTGTTTTAAAATGCATCAATATTAGCGCTGACTATGTATGACAAGTAGATTTGGTGTTCCTAGATAGAAAATTACATGTGCAGAGATCATGAAGGGTTGGGTTTTTTATTTCCTAAAAAAACCCCATACTATTTCTAGCTGCTGAAGAATGGAATTATCAAAAATTTTGCCACTCAATTCAATAGATTTAATTGAGGTATAGAAGTGAAGTGACTTTTCATCTAAAGGAGAAACAATTATTTTATTAGGCTACAGCAGTGACATTAAGAACATGCAAATAGCTGTGTGCACTGACAAGAAGGACCCATTTCGCCGACTACGGTATATCTGAGAGGGACAGAGAGACTGGAAGGCTAAAAATAGGCCAGGCACATATAATACTCCCTTTAATATATCACATATAATCACATATAATACTTTCCCAGCTTCACACTTCTTTCTGTTGAAGGAATTTCCTGAGTCTGTTCATTCATATATTTTTTTTGCCTATTTCAAATTCTCAGTGGATTTCTCTTTCAGTTCCACACCCAATTTTACCTTGAGCTTTCAGCAGCCTCTTGTACCCATAATGTCTTTTTACAAGGCATTTCAAAGGCCTGCTTCTTGTTGAATGAATAAACACTTCCTTTATTTTTCCCTTTTTTTTGTTTGTTTGTTTGGGGTTTGTGTGGTTGGCTGGTTGTTTCTTTGTTTTGGTTTTGGTTATGGTTTGGTATGGTTTGTTTTGGGTTTTTTTGTGTGTGGGTTTTTTTTAACTCTTTCTGAGCACTGAATCCATGTTTTTATAGAACTAATGCCAAGATCTAACATAATGCCAAGATATCCTCCTGATGAAATGATGAGCTCATAACCTGTAATTTTTAATATATGTATCTATGAATGGTTTTCCCATTGTGTATAATTTCCTTTGTTAACATCAGATTTCATTTATCATTTCATTTACCACTCAGTCCTGTAAGAGCTCGCTGAAATTCTTCACAGTCAACTCTCAGCCTTACTGCCTTAATAGCTTCCTAGCATGAGTAAACTTTGTTACCTTAGGTTACCACTGGATTTTTAGTATTGGTCTGAAACCTTTCAAAACAAGTTACATGTTGAATGTTCATTTGCATACCAGATGCACTCCTCATACTTTCCTGTATTTAACTTGCTTTGTCATCACCAGATCATTCCTTACATTTCTCAAATAGGGAAAAAATCAAGCAAAGTACATTCATTATTTCATTCACAGTCTATATTTCTATCATTTGTGGATCAAACCCTTGTAACTGTAGACCTGTATGAGGACAGGACATAGACAGTTCTTGCCTCCAAATGTAATGTAGGACTCCAGATACAGATAAACATGAGCATCTCTAAGGAGGTAGAAAGCTGTATATTTACATATATAATGTACATAAATTTCTGGAATAGGGTTGTTTTCTTTTTCCTAAGGCAGAGATCTGCCACTGTTGCATTTTATAAATGAAAGTTACTGAAGCAAAGTGAATATGAAACCAGAAATACTGTTCCTGTGTGTTTTCAGTAGAAATTCAAGCAGTTTTGAAGTAACTTCCTGTATAGTTTCTCTATATGCTTTTAATGTAAAAAAAAAAAAAAAAAAAAAAAAGAAAGAAAAGCTTTCAGAGGTCTTTCTGCATTTTATAGTATCTCTAAGTGTTCATAAAGGCCCCTGAGGTTTTTAAAGCCTGTTTCTTCTCTGTCACATATGATCTCAGACTTTCTTTTTCTCACAAAACCAGATGTCGCTTTTTTTTGTTCAAATGGAATAGCAGGAAATTTCTTAGTTTACATTTGAAATTTAAAGAAAACTATTAACTAAAGCATGTTGTTCTATAATCCCTGTTCAGCTATGCAGGTTCCAATCAAATTCCCTCCTTATTCACAATTACACATAAAAAATTTCTTTAAAGGGGCGTGGTTCAAACTGGTCTGTAGTGTAAATAGAAGCTACTGAAACATTTTGACAGTCTGGGAGAGTGGCCTCTGTATTGCAAAAACTGTTTAATCCATGTGGGAAAAAAGTAATAATATGCAAGTGAAAAGAATGAAAGATTAAGTAGAAAAGGAAGACATAATTTTGATGGACAGGGTGAAGAATCTTCTCTTATAGAACTATGGTAAAAATTTTTCTTCCTGACAGTCAGAAAAATAGAGAATGCTCTTGCTCAGAGTTGGGATTTTGCAATCAGCATAGATACACCTTTTCAGAATTATATCAGAAGCAAACCTTTTCTTCTGGACTACACAGATTTCAAAATTGCCATCAGAACTGTCTCAGGCTCAGCCGAATGCATGTGGGTCATGGTCAGGCAGGACAGAACATTGTAATGGAGACAGCTTCTGAAGAAGTCAGTTCAATTTTTCCTTTGCAACTGAATTTACCCACCAAAAGGAATGGAATTATTATTCTAATATCTACGTTAAAATATAGACTTTCAATTTTAATGTTTGTTCACTCTCTTGTGACAGAGATTTCCCCTTTTCCCAACTTGCATCAGCCCTTGTGAAGCCTCCCTTGTAGAGAGAGGAATTTTACCTCTCAGAGAGATGTTGCAGGAAAATGATATATTCCTAGTTTATAATACCATCTGTAGAAATTCCCTAATTAAATGGATAAGGAGAAAACTGCAATTTTTTTACCACGGAGTCTTTTAAACTGTTTTGGTGGACATTTCCTTACTGACTAATATGTCTAAGTTCAAAGCACCTGACTGTGTTCGTTACTGGGAGACAAGCGTGTGTACATTGTTGGAGTGTCCCAGAGCACAAAAACTCCAAAATTATCTTACTGGCTTATAAAGAAAGCTCCAAATCACTCAAGATTGTGTCCTGAACATTGACCAAAAGCAGTAACCCAGGGCACAGGGTATGAATAATCTTATTACAGGGATCATGTTAGGAGAGACAAAGCTGTGCTGAAGCTGAAACTAGCAAGGTATGTGTAGGGTAACAAGAGGGACTTCAGTAAGTGCATGGTCAGCAAAAGCAAAACAAGAAAATTGCGGGCTCAGGAGCACAAGGGACTTAGTGACAAAGGACATGGAAAAGGCCTCAATGTCCTCTTGATGTGGTTTAACCCCAGCTAGCAACTAAGCCCCACACAGCTGCTCACTCACCCCCCTCACGTTGAGATGGGGGAGAGAACCAGAAGAGTAACTGAAAAAACTTGTAGGTTGAAATAAAGATGGTTTAATAGGTGAAGTCAAAGCCACGTTAGCAAAGCAAAACAAGGAATTAATTCAATGCTTCCGCCTAGCAGGCAGGTGTTCAGCCATACCCAGGAAAGCAGGGCTCCATCAACTGTGTCCTGGGGAGACAAATGCCATATTGCTGAAAGTCCTCCCCATTCCTCCTTCTTCCCCCAGCTTTATACACTATGACATCATATGGTATGGGATAATCTCTCTGGACACTTGAAGTCAGCTGTGCTGGTTGTGTCCCTTCCCAGCCCCTCATGCACTCAGCCTGGGTAGGGTGGAGTGAGAAGCAGAAAAGGCCTTTGCTCTCTAAGCAGTGCCCAGCAGTAACTAATACATCCCTTCCCGTCTTACCAACTGTTTCCAGCACAAATCCAAAACCTAGCACCATACAAGCACACTTCTTCACTTCTTTTGCATCCTTTTTTTTTTTTTTTCTAGTCTGCTCCCAGGCTTCCTAAGTCCCTCACTTGGCAGCCTGAGGAAACGCAGCATTATCTGCAGCAGAAGACAAAGACACACTGAAGTGTACTGGGCATATAGCAATCTATGGGACCTGATGGGTTTGCACGTAAGGGCAATGAGGACCTGGTTAATGTCATTCTGAGGCCACTGTATCATCTTTGAAAGATCATGGTGTTCAAGTGAGATTCTGTCTGAAAAACACAAGCATCATGCACTTCTTCCAGTGAGGCAAAATGGAGGATATGAGGAAACACAGGCTAGCAGCTGCTATGTAGATATTTTTTGTATGTAAGTCATTTAGTACCTTTGAACATCCTTTTGCAGGTGCTATGTACACAATCAGTGGAAAACCAAATTTCTTTATTTTCATCTATATTTTTATCTTAATAGTTCCTAACATTCAGTTTGACTTTTTGACCTCTGCTGAACAGCTGGCAGCAATTACAGGCACTTAGTGGTTCTCTGATTAGACACAATAGTAGCTGGCAATTACAGCCTGTTCTTACTCTCTTTCCCTGTAGGAAGTGAACCTCTTCAGATTGCTCTTTTCTGAAATTTCATGGTCCCATTTGAACTTTGCAGTAATTTATAGACTCTTTGCTCAATATTTCAGAAACATGGCTCTTCTCTATTTTATTCAGAGTACACTTTATTGCAGGCCATCATAAAAGTTTAAAGTTCAGGGGGGAAATTGTAACAGTATCAGTTTTAGGTCAAAATCTTAATTCAAAAGTAGTGAAATAGGTACGTCTGTGATGACAAAAGAAGAAAATATATGAGGTGGTAATGTTTTAATATGGCAATCAGGTGAAGTCTCAGGTGACTGGGAAAAGGAAAACATTGTACCCATTATTTAAAAGGGTAGAAAAGAGGCCCCTGGGAATTACTGACAATCAGCCTCACCTCTGTGTTTGGGAAGATCCTCCTAGAAGCTCTGCTAAGGCACATGGAGGACAGGGAGGTGATTTGAGACAGGCAGCACAGCCTCACCAAGGGCAAGTCTTGCCTGATGATTCAGTGATGGAGTGACTACCTCAGTGGACAAGGGAAGGGTTACAGATGTCATTTATCTGGACTTCTGTAAAGCCTTAGACACAGTTCCCCATAACATCCTTCTCTCTAAACTGGAGAGAAATGGATTCAATGGGCAGATAAGGAATTGGCTGGATGATTGCATCCAGAGGGTAGTGCTCAATGTGTGTAGTGCTCAGAGTCCCGATGGACATCATTGACAACTGGTGTCCCTCAGGGGTCTGTATTATGTCCAGTACTGATTAATATCTTCATCAATGACATAAACAGTTGGATCGAGTGCACCTTCAACAAGTTTGCAGATGACAGCAGGATTGATACACCTGAAGGACAGGATGCCATCCAGAGAGACCTGGACAAGCTCAAAAAGGAGGCCCATGGGAATCTCATGAGGTTTAACAAGATCAAGTGCAAAGCACTGCACCCCGTTCAGGGCAACTCTTGGTATCAATACAGGCTGGCGAAGAACAGATCAAGACTAACCCTGCTGAGAAGGACTTGCGGCTGCTGGTGGATGAAAAGCCAGACCACGAAGGAGGGCCACAAAGATGATCAGAGGGCTGGAGCACCTCCCTATGGGAAAACACTGAAAACTGGGCTTGTTCAGCCTGGAGAAGAGAAGGCTCCAGGCAGACATTGACGCAGATTTTCAGTACTTAAAGAGGATTCATGAAAAAGATGGGGATAAACTTTTTAGCAGGGCCTGTTGCAATAGGGCAAGGGGTTATGATTTTAAACTAAAACATGGTAGATTCACACTTGATACAAGGAGCACAATTTTACAATGAGCATGGTGAAACATGGGCACAGGCTGCCTATAGAGGTAGTAAATGCCCCATCCCTGGAAACATTCAAGGTCAGGCAGAATGCTACACTGACCAACCTGATCTAGATGAAGATGTCCCTGCTCATTCCAGAAGTGGTTGAACTAAATGAAATTTAAAGGTGCCTTCCAATCCAAACTATTTTATGATTCTATGCTAAATTACGGTATTAGGTTTCATTTCAATTACCTTTACTTGCTCTTCAACCTCTATATTTAAATATCTCCTTATTTGTGAGAAAAAAATAGGTCAAACTTTTTGTTATGTGACTCAGTCTTTCTTCATAATGACTGCCATTTAAAATGCCAGTTTCTTTAGATCCAGTCAGATCACTCACTAACTTGAGATCAAAAGAGAACTAATCTTATTTTAGCATGTGTCAGCAGCTCAGTGTCTGTGTTGAAGTTTAAATTGTAACAAATTTGCTATAGATCCTATCATTGCTTCTACTTGAATACATAGCATTGTATTTTGCAAAATCCTGCTGATCACCTTGACTCAGGTAAGGTATTAGGGCACTGACTGGACTGAACAGTTTTGAACAGAACAAAAGCTTTTGACATAAAATGGCCTTTTAGCAGATGGGTCACTTCTCATTCTTGAGTAAAGCAAGTTATTTTTTCTACTCCCTAAATTTTGGCTACCACTTAGGAGATACCTAAAGGTGGTTAACAGGTTGTTATGCTATTAGTAGCTTCAAAACATAAATTATCAAGTTTTTGGAGACTCTTTAATGTGTGTCCTGTGAACATAAGGATATTTAAGGGCTGAGTCCAGCAGGACACAAAAGCACGTGTCTGAAGTTGAGTTTTTGAAGAACTGAGACTGTACTTCATTTTCAGCATTTGACAGTGGTCAGCTGCATGTGGGAAGGTTCAATCACAGTTTGTAATGAAGATAATTTAGACATTTTAAAAACACTTGCTGAGATGGTCCAGTTTTCGAAATATAATTACCTTTTTTAAGACTGTCTTGAGGTGCTGTAAACCTAAGTTATGGAAAATAGCTAACATTTATTGATTTTGCAAATATACAAACAGTCTGCATGAGTCAGATTCATGAAAGGTTGCCCTCTTCAGTGATACTAACAGAAAACATAGTATTATTAGCTTTTTGCAATATACTCTGTAAACTATTGCTTAGTAGGGGCTTGCGGTTTTTTAGTAGAATTTAAGCTTTTTCCTTCCTTTTACAGATATATCAATAAGTACTGTTTCTCAATTCAAGCGAAGGCTGTTGTGTGCTTCTGAAGTGTTACGGGTCAGAAATTTATTGCCAAAAGAAAACAATGTAATGAAAACTGACTGCTGTAGCAATTCAAGATTCAATGGAGTGTAACACTTACAGAATCAGTCTCTTAAAGGACTGTTAAAATCATCTCCAAAAATACAGGTTTTTAACTCTTGTGTAAAGACTTTTTTGCTATTAAGTTGATCAAATCTCATAATCTCCTCAGGCAAAGGAAAAATAAAAATGAGTTTCTACTGCCATATCAGCAGTGTTTTTTTGTAGAAATGTGGATATTCTTATTGACGTTCACCTCTTCACAGCATCTACAAAAGAACTATTTGCAGCCCTCCTGCTTTTCTATTGAGCAAGCTACGTGTGTAGTTAGAACATGCTGAAATAATGTTTGTTTCTACTAGGAATGGGAATGGCTTTTTGGTTTGTGCTTGTAAAGTTCCCAGCACTTGGTGGATTTCTGTGTCATGACATGGAAAATTGAAATGTTCCAGACGTACAAGAAATGCTACTGATAAGGAATGGAAAAAATATGTATTCAATGTTCAAAAAATATTATTTTGTTCTTCAGTGGTGTCTCTGGTTCCCTACTGTCCCTTATTCCTGTTCTTCATCTGCTCACTTGAGTTAGGGCATGTGTGTAGAGTAAAGCAATGCACAGTTTGTAAATAACTTTAAGAACCCTTAGAACAGTTTTTTCAACTTACCATTGTGATTATGAACAAATTCTTTCACTTCAACATTTCACATTAACTGAGAGGATAATGCATACTTATTTTTTGAACCTGGTGTATTTTCTGTATATCAATATGCAGGATCTTTGTATGTCAACAGCAGGATTATGAAAGTAATATCATGCCTTTCCAAGCAAAATATGTAGGTATATATAATAACATGAGTAAGATTTAGCAAGAAAGTATAGTTTTTTGTGAAATGCAGTATTTAGGAAACATTTTATGTTGCAGCATATACATAGAATTATTTAAATCATTACCTGAACGACAGCTGACAAAATGATTTAATGGATTAAGTATAGTACTGTCTGGTAAAAAAAAAAAAAAAAAAAAAAAAAAAAAAAAAAAAATTTTAAGAAAGCTCAAATCTGATTTTGTCTTCAGAAATAGTTAAATACTTCTACAAATGTAAACAACTCAATATTGCTTGGAAAATGAACTAATTGCAACTAAATCCACTATTTTATATTTTACTTTATGTTACCTCCAGAACATACATAACATATGGTCCTTTTCATCCTGGCAGTTTCCAGCCACTCTTCCCCCAGCCTGTAGTGATGCATGTAGTTGTCATCACCTTTGTCCAGATCCCTCTGCAGAGTCTTCCTGCCCTTCAGCAGACCAACGCTCCCACCCAACTTGCTGTCATCAGTGAACTTGCCTGAGAGTGCACTCAATCCCCTCATTGAGATCATCAATAAAGATATTAAACAGGGCTGGCCCCACCACTGAGTCCTGAGTCCCACTTGTGACCTGCCGCCAGCTGGATGTAACTCCACTCACCACCACTCTCTGGGCCCAGCCTTGCAGTCATTTGAACATCATTGTCCAGCAAACACTACACCCTATCCAATCAGATTGATTCTTTCCTATTTTCCAGAGTCTTCCAAAGAAAACAGACATAAACCATTTAGTTACCAAGGTATTTCCTAAAGCACTTTTAAAAAAGAATTATGCTGTACCTGTTCTTTGATCACCATGGCTGATTTAAATGGTAAGTTACATACTATAGTATGTATAGTAGGCAATGCAGCAATTTTTGCCTTTGGATAATACTTACACAAGTATTATCTGGCTCAGACAATTTAAACCTATTCAGTTTTTCGATTTGTTTCAAACTAACTTCATAGTGCCACTTCAATTTGGTAAGTTTTTCAGGCTTACCATTTGATGTGTTTTAGACATTATACTAAGTTTTTATGATTTTATAAGTTTCTCTTCAAGATATTCTTTTTTTCTCTATTACTTCCAAAGATTTCCATTTTTGGGCATGACTTCCATTTTCTGAAGGATGCCTTAATAGCTTCCTTTGGTTGCCTAACCATGTCAATGTTCTTCCTGTTCTTTTAGACTCTCAGTACTTCATCATTAAAATAGGGATAATAATTATGTGCTTATGTTGCAGGGTTGTTTATGAAGATGTATTTATGAGGGTCTAGAATTAATTCTGAAGTAACGAAGTCTAATAAAAGATAATGATTAGAATTACCTGAAGTCAGAATATCTCTGAATTTCAGACAATTCCTAAGACTTAGGTTTGGGGGGAAATATTTTAAATCAGCATAATTTATTTTGACTATAAATTAGAGACACCATCTCCTTCAGTTCTACTTATAGCTTATTTGAATCAAAATGCTTTAAATTACTCACTAGGTGCATAAAAAATGTGGATGCCAGTGATGCAGTTATTACAGGTATTACAGGTAAAACTGTTAAGTCCCTGCATATTTTGTTCTTCAGTTAAAAAAATAATCATTTTTATTCATAAATATTTAGGAATATTTGACATATCATTGCTGCTTCTAAATCACACTGTAAAAGTATAAAATATATTACACAGTTTCCATATGTCCTTTATCAAAAGCTGACAACAGCATGGGGAACTAAACAGACCAGCTGTTTCACTGCATCTTGTTATCCTGGTATCCACATGCTCACCCCTACCAACATAGTAAACATGACATATATCAGGGTTTTTTTATACCTGAAGCCTGAGCTCAAAAAGCAGTATCCTACCTATGGCAAATATCCTGGACCAGATGCAGAACTGTAGTTTAATACCTAATGTAAATAGCATATTCTGAAAGAATGTACTAGTTTTGTGTCTATTTAAATGCCAGTTCCACTGTCCCCTCCAAACTCCCTCTTGTTCAATTTCAATCAAATCTGATTAAGCTGATGTGAAACTAGCACCTGGCTACAGGATAGAAACCTTATTAGCATCCCTTCTGAAAGGGAAAAGGAAAGGGAAAGGGAAAGGGAAAGGGAAAGGGAAAGGGAAAGGGAAAGGGAAAGGGAAAAGAGCAGAGGTTATTTTAGTAAATGAATGCAGGAGATGTGCTGCATAAGTGAACAAGAAGAAAAACTTTATTAGTTTTATTGCCAAAGGAAAAATAATTAAAAGTGACTAATAATAGATTCATAAAATGAAAAGCATCGCCAACTGCATTGAGATGAATTTTGGATAGTGATACCATCTAAATATGTCATCATAATGATGCCAAGAAGAGTATTACAATAATTCAAACATTACAATGATTATATCTTTGGGCAAATGTTCAGTGAGGTTTTAGTGATCCCTAAGTAATTCATTGGAGTCATTAACCCCCATTTCCTAGTGGATCTGCTTGAACTGAAAGACCAGGATCTCCCCCCCATATTCCACCAAATGCAGAGGAGTTTACAGCACCAACTCTTGCTCTGCTCCAGCACTTTGCTGGTGAAGGAGAAAAGCACTGCCAGCCAAGGGGTTGGGACACAGGTGTCCTCAGTACTGTTGCATGTAGAGCCCCTGCCACAGCACGAAGGAGTACTGGAGTCAAGGATAGACAAAGGCAGAAGCAAAGAAGGACCTGGCAGGGGTAAAATAGCAACAGACTAAGTCAGGGTGTCAGCTGTGCAGAGAAAGGCATAAAAAATACTATAGATGCGATAAAATTATCGATATATAATTCCATATTTTTTAGTACTGTGTTTCAATACCACTTAGAACTGCTTTCCTGCCATAGTACAGTATGAGTATATTATACAGGTGTTCTATAACCCTTAACTTCAGTCAATAAGACAAGAATTACCTATAAGAATTAGCTATGATACACAAAACCTTTTTCTTTCTACTATTTTGATTACACCCCAGAAAAAGAACTAAAAAAAAAAAAAAAAAGTATTGAAAAAATAACATCTCCAGGATCAGTATCTGTGCATTCAGACATTCTGGGTAAGTGCCTGCACTAACTATATTTGGATAAATACATCATAAACAGTTTAAACCAAACATTTTCCTGGCTTAATTTCATGTCACTTTTCCACTAAAAGAGTTGGAAATAAACATTTATTGGAATTTCTTATAAGCATGGCTTGTTAAAAAAAGGCTTACCCCATTCTCTTAAAGTAGGGTAGAGAAATGAGAACAGTCCTGACTGTTCATCAGAATGAAACTTTAATTGGGGTTTCAAGATCCTGTGCACTGAAAAGAGCTCATCATCTCCAAAAGCTGGCAAAGTCTTCTTAGACTCACCAGCCTCTTAGTTCTACAACCCTACAAAACTGAATAGCCACATAAGAAAGTTTTAAAATTGGCAATCTTGAGGTTCACACATTACCACCAAGAAGCAGAATTACTTTGCCTAAAGCAACGAAGTTGTGAGATTTAGGGAAAATTGTAGAGAGTTTAAACATACAATGTGCAGATATGTACAGCTACATACTTCACCTCAAAGAAGTGTTCATTTGTTCTAAGGTTAACAGAAACTTCAATTATTTTGGAATCTTTTGTCTTTAATTTAGAACTGTTGCCAGTTTTAAGGCAGGAGGATGCAAAACACGACAGAATCAGGGGCACATGTTGTACAATCTCTTAGGAAAACTCTGTGTTATTTAATCCACCACATGCAAATAATCTGGTCTGAAGCACCTGAAAGCACTCTGAATGACAAACACATGTAAGTAACTGTTATGACTCCCATTTAACATATGGAGGGAAAGAAACATTAAGTCACATGCTGAGGGCAAGAGACTATAGAATCAGATATACTCCACCAGACTTCAGCAAATCAAATAATAATACAGAAGGAAAATATACACACTTTATCTAAAAAGAAAACTGCAAACTGAAGTAAAAAAAATGTGGGATTTTTTGGTTGGTTGGTTGGTTTTTTTTTAATTTGGTTTGGTTTTGTTGCTGTTTGTTTGGGAAGTGGTTGATTGATTGTTCATTGGGGGTTTTTTGGTGTGTGCAAAGAGCTCTGTTTTCCTTATTTCCTCAGATACCTCTCCCATTTGTTTTCAAATAAAGGATTATACAGTGCATGTTCTGCCTTTTCTACCATACCCTATAAAATCACAATTGTCATTACCTTTAATATTTTATTGTCTATGGTAGGGAGTACCTGTCTTGAGAAGTTTGCAATGGTCACTCTAGTAGGTACAGATGATTAAATTCCACCCAAAATAAACAGAAAAGTATTTTTCTGTTGTTTTTCTTAATTATTTTTCCCATGGAAATAAGATCTTCCTTGAGTATTTTATTTTTTAAAAAGAGTGGTTTATGACCTTAGATCCCCCATTACTACACTAGAATTTAGTTTAAAACACTAGAATCCCAGTGGCAGAAGTGCTTTATGTGTGAAGCTCTAGAGAGGTCCTTCTCAGTCACCATACCAGCATTTTTTCAAGGAAAGTATCCAATTTCATTATGTGATCTCATTGCTTCTATTAACTATTTTAAATGCCTGTACAAAGGCATATTTCTCCTATAAACTGAAACTGCTTTATTTTCTAACTTGTCATGGTAGATTTCAAAGAACATACTACTTGGTACATACAGTAACATTACTGAAATTTCAACTTAAATAATCTGCATATATAGAAGTATAATAACCATACCAAAACTTGGGTAATTTAAAATCTTAATAACTGAAATACTGCAGTCTAATAATCAAAAAAATGAAAGGCATGCAAAAATAATGGAAGTAACATAAATAAGTTAGTGATCACTTTGCTAAGCCTTTACTTTCAGGTGTTAAAAAATCTTGAGAAACATTTAAATAAGATCAAATGATTTAACGGTTAGTATATTCAAATAGAGTCCTCAGAATTATTATCAAGACAAAAAACAATCAAACTGTTATTATTTGATCTTGCAATTAAATCAACCAGGTTTGAGTTTCTTTACTTTATCATAAAGTAATCTATATTTACAAATGAACCTTTCCTTGGAGACTAAAAACATTTTGTACTTCACAAGCCAAAGTACAAGCCAGGAGCATTTCATCTTAGCTTTACTTGACTGGTGCCATTTTACTTTCCCTACAGTATTTATCGGACAGGTATGACACAAGATGTTCATCCGGACTGGCAGCAGGAAACCAGAAAAAATCTTTTACTGTGTGCCTGTAATGGCACCAAACACTTAGGCTAAGGTACTTGAATTACTCTATCACTTTGGCAAGCTTCAATTTTGCTGCTTTATCCCATACTCCACACTTTTGTTTATCTGAAGTACTCGTCTCCCAGATGGTGTATTGGAATTCTCAATTCCCATGGATTCTTTTTTCCCAGCTTTGACAAGGAAGCTGAAAATGCATAGAAGATTTCATAGAAGTCTTTCTGAGGTGGCACATCCAATTTCTATTATTTACTTAATTACCAAATTGTGCTTGATATTCCTTCCTCTCACTGCCTTGCCACACAGAATCCAGCCTTCTTCTCAGTTTGCCCACGAACAGCCCAGTTACTAATCTTCCCATATTTCACACAGAACTCTTAAGACTCAAAGGACAAATATTTCTTCACAGCTTTGTAAAGTTTGACTTCCCTACCTCTTCCTGCCACGCACAAAGTCCGCACACTGCCGTTCCCGCTGTTCTGTACTGCCCAAGCAAAGTATAGCACCCACAACTTCCTCATCTCACAGGGCATTAGCTCAGAGCATCTCCTGCCTCCGAAGTGTGAATACTCACAACGGGGTAGTGCCTCCCCTAAAACATCCCAACGTACTCACAGGGTCTGGGTGTCCTCCGGAAGGCTGGGAATGAAGTGGATGTCCCTGCAAGTGATTTTGTAGTCCTCCCAGTCGGAGCACTCGCAGAAGGCTGAAGGGCACCTCTCTGTGCCCTGACTGCACAGCACCAGCACCAGCAGCAACTGGAAGGCTATCGAGAGGCACAGCATCTTCCGCCGCCCGCTCCCGCTCTGCCCTTCGCTTTTCCGAGGGGACGAGAAGACCCCAGAGCTGCAGGGGCAGAAAACGCTGCCCCGCCGGGAGAAGTTGCTGGGGAAAGGCGGCACCTTTGCTGGACAACGCCACCTCCTCCCTAAGCGGGGTCAGGAAAGGTCTCAGCAAACCTTTCGCGCCGTCGCCATCGGGCAGACTCCCCCTCTTCGCTCCGGCCCCGCGCCCACCCCGCCGACCATCCGTCCCTGCCGCCGCCGCCCCACCCCGGCCCGGTCCCCCCGCTGCTCCGCACCTCTCCCGCGGGATCCCTCGGGGACAGTCCCCCCGCAGCGCCCGGGCCCCGCATCTCACCGGGGCAGCGCCGCCCGGCCCCGCATCTCACCGGGGCAGCGCCGCCCGGCCCCGCCGCCCCCCGCGCTCCGCCCGCAGCCGGCGGGTCCAGCGCACCCTCGGGCCGGCGTGGCCACCAGCCGCGGGCGGGCAGGCGGATCTGTGCGGGGCGAGCGGGCTCTCCCCTCTGGCCAGCCCAGCCCAGCCCGAGCGCCGGCAGCGGGACAAGCCCGCCGAGCTGTGTTCAAAGGCAGCGGAGCGGAGCCTGACCCCGAACATTTCTCCTGGCATCTTTGCAGAACGGAGGAGGGAGTAAGAGCCATTCTAAGTCACCTGTGAAAGCAGTGAAGTTGCAATAGATTTTACACCACGCAAAAATTCACTGTCTGCAAATTAGATACGCACTAAATGTAGAAGAAAGCACTGAAAATTAAGAAGAGTGATTTTGAAATTCACACAACAGATCAAAAGAAGTGAGAGTAGCATTTTTCACACCATCAAAAGGGACAAAATCTATTCACCCAAGGAAAAAATGAGAAGAAATCAAACCTTGAGATAAGTAAGGTGGAATTATTGTCACCTGAGGTAGGTACACAAGAAAAATGCCAACATAAATGTTTGTAACCTTGGGAGGAAGAAACTTGAAAATGTAGCCTATGCACAGTGAAAGATTAGACCACAATCTTCTTGGATAAATAGTTCTCCTCCAGCTAGATTAGAGTCATGCAAATGTTCTGAGTACAACACATCAGATATTATTTTGATATAACTCTTTTAAAGTAATTTAAGCCAGTTCATGAGTATGTGTTTCTTAAATGTAATTAATCCCCTCAACATATCTTTATAAGGTGAGCAAATGATACCATGCCCATAAAGAAATAAGATATAAATCCTGATCTTATGGGCAAATGTTAGCACTTAGGTCTTGTGTAAGTGAGGAATCCCATCAGATATATTTATCCTGTTCAGGATCAGGTATTCTTAAGTGTGTTCCAGCAAGGGGACAAGCTGAAGCACCCACAACAGTGTAGACAACTTCACACTGCACTGCATGGAATTCCCTTGGGAATGCTGGCTGTCCCATGGCCTGCTCTGTCATGTCCTTCTAGCACACTGCTAATACTGTAACCTGCAGCCCTAAGAGCCACCACCCACCACCACTTTTTAGTGTCCATACCAACCTGACTAAATAACAATGAAACCACAGGCAGATCACTGAATTTCAAGGCAAATGAACAAGAGGGCTACACTCCACTTAGGTACAGATGAGAGAGAAGGTGTGACTCAGTCTTGCCAAGTCAGACATGGAGCTCTGTAACATTCACCACTTTGGTCAGTGCTAAGGGAGACTCCAGTACAGTGTAAGACAGACCAGCTTGCTGGAAACTACTACCAGCATGTTCAGGGTTGCCATGTGTTAGAAGTGGGATCATATTCTTTCCCAGCCAAGGGCTAGTGACAAATGTCATGAAGAGAAAGTGACAAAGCAGTACGGGTTCTGAGGGTGGAAGCACACCTACTTCTGGGCTGCTATTCCATCCCATCCCATCCCATCCCATCCCATCCCATCCCATCCCATCCCATCCCATCACATCCCATCCCATCCCATCCCATCCCATCCTCCTTGGAAGTTAGATGCACCATATCCTGTTTGGCACAGTAACTCAGAGTCAGCAAGGGTAACATTACCACAGTTCCTACAAGCCACAAAACAACCTACTTGTTAGTCTAGCCCCTCATTGTTGTCCAACACACCCAGGGTAGTATCACCTGGCATTTATGAGGTATGGCCTGTCTTCTAGTTTGGGGGACCATAGACAAGATACACATTTTTAGTGGTCTCTGAGGGCAAGTCACAAGAATGGGGTTGTGGTGCAAGCTCAGGGTTCCTTACTGTGTGCTCCATTAAATCCCACTGATCCTTCTCAGATCTGGAAAACCTCTCAATGTCCACCCATGCTGCAGGGTGGCTTTTGCCAGGATCTGCAGAACTTGCCTCCTTTCTTCTTATGCTGTTGTTTTTTCCATGATTTATACTCCTGTAGCCACATGGTCATAAATTAAAAAAATTAAATGCAGATACATCAGAGACCAAACAAAAATAAACGTTTATTGGAGTTAGGCTTGCCTTGGGTCCTCTACCTAAGGGTAGTCATCAGCCCGTTAATGAATTTCACCTAATGTGCTACATGTTACAAAATTCAGACAGTGCTACAGTTGCCTACAGGGTTTTCCCAAGGTATCAGCATTCTTCTCTGGTTTTCAGCCTCTTACTACCAAAGTATCCAGCTTGTCCCAGAGACACTGTATGCTGTATTAGCTTTAGGAAATTAAAACCTCTGTCCATTTGGCTTTACATAAGCAATATTTTGGTTGACACAGGCTGACACAAAGCATACAAAGCCATCTAGCAAAACAAATGTACCATCAAGGGTATCTCTGTCTTCTTTTGGACCTGGCCTCTTAGATGTCATGAGTCTATTCTACACCTGATTTCCAGATGTAGTGGGCACAAATTATGGTTGTTTCATCCATCAAACAACATTGCCTGACACTGTCCAAACGAAGTTTGTCAACTTCAAGCAGTAGCATTAAAATTCTCTTCCAGCTTAATCTCTCTTTTCTCACAACCAATCTTGATGACATAGTACAGCTAGGAGCACAACAAAGGAGTCCTCACTTCTCATGACATGACCTAGTTTGCAAGAAGAGAGTAGGGATGTGTATGCCCTCTCTAATGACAGTACTGCTGGGGTGATTTTTTGCAACGTCTTGTGTGTAGTCTCTTGAAACCCCCCTCCCCCATTTTAATTCCATCTTCAGTGTTACTGTTTTACGTATCACTGTGTATGGACTGTGCAAAGGAAAAATATCTTTATTGGTGGGTAGATAAGTAATCCCAAGATTTGAGTAATTTCAGTAGTTTTTCATAAACCAAATAATAATACATGTGATGTAGGAAAGGTATCCTTATGCTACCTTACCTTTACTAACAGGATACCCTGCATTAGCTACTCGATCATAATTGTGTTTCAGACTCTTAAACTAGAGGAAGGGTTATTTGTTTAATTGCTCTTTCACTGAAAGTATTTTGAATTACATTTATTTATTAAGAAAAGAGCATGCACATAGATATTAGCATTAGAAGCTTCAGCATGGCAACTGCTCTGTGGCAGTGGTGACAGTCCAGAAAGTGTTAATGGAAGCAAAAATAATTTCACAGCTATTTCTAAGGGATCAAAAATGAAAACTACAAAGTATTGCATACCAGAGAAATGGCAAGACTGACATGGAAGATGTTCTGAGTATATTCTAAAACAAATAAAGACTGCTGAATATATGGTTTCTGGCTTGGATCATAAATGAGATAAGCAAGGGACTCCTCTCATTCAAGACCCAATAGCCTTGAAGGAAACAGGACAGAACATGCAACTTCAGCCTGGGAAAAGCTCCAGGTCTGGATGTACCTCCTCCTGGGCTCCAAGACTTGGCTTGCACATTCTGAGCCAGGAACATGAATAGAGTTTGGGGAGAAAAAAGGACTGTTGGTAACCACATGGTGTTTCCACAGGCACTGGTTTCACTCTGAAAAGTTACGCTATAAGGAAGATGATGTTTACATTGTAGTTTCTAGCATGTTTTAAGGAATTTGCTGCCTAGAAGTCTGCAATCACACTTCAGTTGTTTCCCTCCAGCAGGGCTCTGGCCTGGCCAACCCGCCCACCCCAGCAGTATGCACACACTGTGACAGCTCTGCGCTGTGGGTCAGCTCAGGCCTGGGCACTCAAGCCTGATATGAGCTATTTAAAAGTTGAAACCATTCCCAGCCTGATTCCTGCAGCCCTGTCTTGCTGATTGGTTTTCCTGTGTATACTGTGGATCTGTGTGGAAGGTAGCATTGTCTCTGGTCTTCTCCCCAGTCCTCTCTTCTTGATAGACCTTAGACCTACATTGGAGTCTTCTCTCCATGTGTCTCTTACCCTTCCTGCCTGGACGCTGGACCTGTTTTCATTCCTTGCCTTGCTGTGACTGTCAGTATCACCGACTCAGTCCTGCTGAGATGCTGCAGGACTGTGTCATGTTGGCAAGGCCACTATGTGCTGTGGCCACGCTTGTCTCCCAGCCTGTAGCGCCTTCCTAGGGTAGCCTGTCAGGGCTGAGGACACTGATGGACCTGACTGTCCTTGCCTTGCCTCCTCCAGGACCTTCTCCCACGTTGCCCAAAGCTCAGGACTGTGACAGCCTGCAGGGCCATCAGTGCCTGCCTCTCCACCAGCACACTGGGGCTGGTGTCCAGCTGTCTTGCCTGACACCCAGGTTGACATCCTGACCCAGCCTTGACCTGTCCCAATCCCCAAGGAGGTGACCAGCGCCTGGGGTTGTGGCTGCCCCAGAAGCCACCAGCTGCCTTGCCCCTGGTGGGGCTGGTTAGATGGAATTGTATGGGTTGTCAGGCCCTGCCTGCTGATCCAGGGGGATCTCCTGAGGCTCCTGGTGCCTGGCCCTGAGGGGGACTTGCAGTGCCATGCTCTGGCTTCTGCTAGAGAGTTTCTGGTCCTTTTGTTCACCTTTTTCAAGAACAGACCTGCAGACAGGGGAACTAAGAGTATATTTATAAATCTACAGATAACCCCAAGCTAGGGAGGTCTGTGAACTCTAGATTAGAATTTAAATTCAGAATGAAAAAATACAGGTAGCTACACACAATAAGACACCCTGCATGGCAGAAAAATGGGGATATTATGCAATTTGCTCCACTTTGCATTTATGGAACTGCCTGGAATACTTTGTATGTCAAGAAAGAAGTAGACAAACACAGTTATTCAGAGGATAGTAAAGAAAATGCCAGGTTTAGAAACATGACCTGTATTGAAAGAATGATGGAACACAGTTGCTTAGCTTGGTCAAGACCACGACTTTTCAGGCTGTAAAAAAGAACAATAATCAGTATTTCTGACCATATTTATTTTGAAAAGTAATGGTATCTAGCAGCTTAGAATGACTGGCAACTTTTCACCCCTCGTAGATAATGAATGAATGTTCCTTTTAAATATACTAAAACCAGTTAATCTATTAAAAGTATCACCAATACGTATACATCCACAATTATAAACATAAACCTATGAACAGACATTCAAAATCCTGTATGCCCTGAGGCTAGAGAAATTAAGCTGTTTTAATCCATTAAAATGTCTTATGCTCCACTTCTAATAAACAAAGGAAAGGAAAATCACTCTTAAATCTGCAGCACATTGCAGATTTTTGTTTCCTGGTGCTTTTTCAAAGACCCCTGTGGGTTCATACTAATTTAAACATGGGAAAAATGGACAAGCATCTTTTTCCACTGTTACAGACACTCCCTCTAGTGACCGCCATGGTTACTCATTTAGTACAGATTATCTCAAGCACAGCAAGGCTCAGAATTCCATTGTTTTTGTGGCGCTTTGTGAAAAAGGAACATTATCATCATCTGCCAGATTTGATATAGTATCTCGGTTATCTTTGCACTGTTTATATGGTTTATCACAAATCAGATAAAACACAACAGGTTCTAACAAAAAAGCAATTAGCTCCAATTGGTGTTCTACAGATTACCAGATATCAACAGCTACATCTTGTAATATCTGCATGAGGAAATGTTCAAACTGGTAAAATAAATCCGTAGAGTAAAATAAAAGACTTGGTGGGTTTTTTGTTTTTTGGTTTTTTTCCTGGTTAATCAACATGTCTTGCCATTCTAGACACTTGTAAGATACGCCTGTTCCTACCTGTTTCTATTTCAGTACCTCAAATAATTTCTGGCCTGTCAGAAAAAACATTAGACATGCTGCTTTGACAGAGCATCATTCATCAGACTAATTGTTTGAATAGCTATATGAAAGAATTTTATTCTAGGTTCTTGAAGATTCATGTCTATATAAAAAACTTGTCTTCAATGTCAAGAACAGGTAGTTGTGGAGTTTTATGGTTATGTGCTATTGAGTAACTTTTGTGCTTTTCCTTTTGTTTTATTTCATGAAAAAGCCATGAAAAACTGTGAAAACTGGAATAGTCAGTTGGCTGAAGGCTAAGCAGGAGGTACTGCTGTGTAAAGCCTTATAAAGCCTGAGGCTGTAAACTGTAGGAGCTCTGAGAGAAGAGCAAGATAAAACTATCTTAAGCAATTAGTTAAGGCAAGAACTATGACAGTTGTTTTCAGGCAGGTATCTTTGTCTGCAGAAAGAGTTACAGAATCAGAGAGTCACAGAATCATTGAGTTTGGAAGGCACCCTGCAGGTCAGCTGGCCCAAGCCTCTGTTTTAGCAGGGTCATCTAGAGCTGGTTGCCCAGAACTGTGTCCAGACAACTTTTGACTATTTCCAAGGATGTAGATTTCACAACCTCTTTGTTCAACCCATGACAGTATTTGGCCATCCCCACAACTGAAAAACATTTCCTGATATTCACACAGAAATTTTTGTTCAGTTTGTGCTCATTGCCTCTTGCCTTGTCGCTGGACACCATTTTATTTACACCCTCCCTTCGGGTATTTATACACATTGATGAGATCCTCCAAGCATTCCCTTCTCTAGGTTAGATGGTCCCAGCTGTCTCAGCCTTCCCTCATGGGAGAAATGTGTCACTCTTAATTATCGTAGTGCCCCTCAGCATGTTAGCAGCTACCTCAGGATCTATGGGTGCAAACACACCAGGGCCTATGGACTTATATCTCTACTTTTTTCCCCTCAGGCTTACATTGCCTGCGCCTCTTCATCTAAAGTCAGTTTTTAGAAATCTTTGATTTAATTCTGCTAGGCCTGCATCTCTTGCATAGGCATCTATGCTCAGAAATAACCTCCAGCAAAAATTTATTTAACCTCGTAATTCAGACTTCAGTCATATCTTGCACTTTTCTTTGACTTGGGTCATGGCACATACCTGCCTTTATATGGAGATCAGCATGCTTAAGAGATGAGTTTGACTGTTTATTACAACAATCATAGATCAAAACTTGATTGTAAGCTCACTGTTACAGTTTCAAAATATTTCATGGAATTTTTTTCTCTCCCTTAGCAACGCAGAGGTTTGGGAGCTGAAGCCCAGACCCTCACTACCTGCTCCTAGAATCAGCGAACAAAGGGATGGCTGATAGCTTTGCATTCCCTTAATGGCTGGGGAGGATTGGGGGAGATGGGGTAGCGGGAGAGAGGTTTTTCTGTGTTTTTGCCACACACCTCTCCTCCAGCTGCAGTGTGGGTGCCAGCCACCGTTTGCTGGGCTGGTTGAAGCACTTGGAGGGAGCTCCCCTGGCTCAGACCCCCAACTCTGTGTGCCCTCTGCTATTCTTCGGAGAGAACAGTTGCCGCTACCTGGATTTGCTACAGACTCCTTGAGGGCTGGCACCACCTGCAGAGGAGTTGCTAACTCCCCATCCCCCCAATGCTTTCAGACAAAGGACAAGGAGAGGGTCTTTACACTGCCAACAGGAAAGGTTTCAGCCCGTCCCCTGTGGGCGCCATTCCCACATGAGTTTTCAGAACCAGCACCTCTCCCTGCCTGTGTCTTTGCCTCTCGGAGCCCGCGAGTGACTGTTCCGGCCGCTGCCTCCCGAGGTGCGGCATCACCTCCCGCTGTCCGTAAACATACCTGCGCCGAAGGGGCAGAGACTGAACTCGATTTGTTTGAAAGTTTTGGTTACAGTGTTGCTGTTTGTTCTGCTCTGGTTTTGATTATATATATTTGTAGTAAAGAACTGTTATCCTTTTCTATACATTTTCAGATTAAAGTATCTTCATTCAAAGGTTGTGGTGGTTTTTGGGAAGTGGCCTCCTTCCTAGTCCACGTAGACATCTTAGTTTTCTTTTAAATTGAGACTGTGACTTAGGTGACAATTCATCTATCACACAGTGCTTCTCTTGTGCATCTATGATACCTATTCATAAAAGAACTCATTTTCTGAGCCCAGTAAATGATGACTGTAAGTCTTGTAAAAGAAATAGATAAACAATCTCCTGAAAGCTACATGAATAATGATTTGTCATGGATGACAAGTAGCGTAGTATGAAAAGATACCGCTAGTGACAAATACCTGAGTTAAAAAATTTAAATTTAAGCCTAGAACAATGAAACTGTTTTAAGAAAAGGTCTAGCCTTTCTGGATTTTTTACCCATAGGGTCTGTGTCATTAGACTCACCACACATTTATTTAAATATATGCAGTAATGTAATGGCTCATAATAATCTTCTCTTTTTTAAAAAAAAAACCACAAAAAAGTCTTAGTCAAGATCTAGACTTTTATTAGTTAAAGGGCACAACAGTATTAATCAACCAGCACTAACCTTAAGTAGTAGTAAGATCATGCTCATATCTCTAAATGGAAGCACTGTAAAGTTACTGTTTCAACACAGCACTTTAGATAACAGAATGCTGGGATATATGGCTTTGAATTCATATAATAAAATGAGAGTGTTTTGATCTTGTAAAGTTAAACAACTACTTTATAAGCATGTCTAGTATAATGGTTTGTTATGCATGGTTCAAACATTTCTCAGGCATACTTATTCCAAACTGAAGAGATGTTCTGTAGCAATTTTATGGATTTATATTGAACATCTTTATGGCAAAAGTAAACAAACAAAAATAATCACGGTACTGTTCAGCTTCAAAAAAGAAAATTATAGACATATGAAGATACCTGTTAAAAATGCTAAAAGAGGCAGACATGGGGTTACATGGTGAGTCTTTAAGGTCACCAAACTGCAAGCGTATATTTAGTAAATAAGGCTTCAGGAAGGGCACAAGAAAGCCAGTGTTGTTAATACTAGGAATAAGGTCAGTTAGCAAAAGCAAGAAATCATGACAAATGTGGGTGCCAGAGGAAACCACAGAGAGGGTTAGATCATAGAAGGCAGTGAGTTTCATGTGCTCTCTCTAAATATCTTCTGCTGTCACTGATGAACACAGTATGCTGGGCCAAATGTACCACGAGGGCATTTTTTATGTTCTTATCTGGACATGGTGACAAATACATGCACACAAATCTTAGGCTTCTCCCTACTCTAAAGCAAGTTGTAGCAAAGAACCCTAATGCACTTGTCTAGTCTGGAAAACAAAACACACAGGTACCAGGAACAGACTTTACTGAGCTGACAGTTCATTGCATTGGTAAATTTGCAACCCTTGCTGTTGGGAGTGGTGGAATCTTGACGGTTTGGCTCTTTTTCAGCAAAGACATACACAATACAGGAATCTTGGCATACGTCTGCTTACGTGTTTTCTGTAACAGTCTTTAGCATCTCACTTTTTATACCAAGCAAGTCTCAACTTGATGAGGATGACAAAGCTATGTATTAATCACTGGCATAAGCCTTCTTTCATATGCATATGTGAAAGAGTTCCAATATTTGTATAATGCTGCAGCTGACAATGCAGCTGTGTGAAGACAGCTGTTTGAAGCACTGTAGGCATTTGCTTCCTTTTGTTACAACATTAAACCAACACAGACATAGGCAGCAAGTGCTGTTTGCTGCCTAGGTACTTTCAAAGTTGGTGTATGCATGGCTAGCATGGTCTTTAGAAGCAGTAGATGTGCCCAGTATGTCTGCCTCAGGTGCTGGCATCAGTCCCCACTGCAATATATTGTTAGTAGCAAGCCAGATGTGCGCACACTCAGATGTAAATACGATTCCCATCCATATACCAGGACACCTTCCTCACCCCCTCATCCCGTCTGTGATGGCCTGAGAGAGGGTGCTAGGGCAGGGAAAGAAATCTCATGGATGAATTCAGTTGAGTCTACGGAGCACCAAGCCCACGGTCAGGTGCAAAACCGAGAGAAAATCCTAGAGAGATCAGGAAAATTCAGGGCCTGTTTCCCAGAAACAACCAACCATAAGCAGAAGACTTAAGTATAAGAGCGGGTAGAAGTCCTGACTCTCACCCTACAGTTAAACCTGTCAGTACGTGACAAATGCTCCAGTTTGCAGAAAAAAGGCCAGTACAATGGCCAGGCATGGGAAGCCAGAGAAGACTTACTTCTTTGCTAATTATACACTAATGTTTCAGTTCACAGTAAAGTAAAGTATCTCATTAAATTCTTGCTCTGTGTCTTACTTCCCTTCAGCTAAGATGAGGATAATGCCTCTTAAGCATGACTAGAAAGACACAAAAGCCAGCAGCCATTTCCTGGGCTGCTAAATGCTGCCATTGTGGGGGTCCTGGCTTGTTCCTAAAGTGTGTTGTAATCATTTGACATTCAAGCATGCCTGCTTAACTGTGAGTAAATGAAACGGTCCTACAAGACAGGAATGAAGGTTGACAGTATGGATTGTCAGCCATGCCTTATTAGTGTGCTCAAAGGCCAGTGATCACTGCCTGGAGTGGATCCCAGAGGCAATACATCCATACATGTATTAAAACCCCCAAGCCATTGCATTTACTTTGGGCTTGAGTGCTCACCTACAGGTGATTTGCAGTCAAATATTCCACTGATCTTGGACTATTGCAAGTTCTGCCCAAGTGCTCAGGTGACATTTCCTGTGATCACTTACACAACTCTTCATCCCTTTTCTCCCTTCATGGCCAGCCAGTGTAGCAGCCTGTAATACTCGGTCGTTTTTACTGCACACAAGGGCAATGGATAAAACATTTGGGAGCAGGTAGATGCGTGGCTGAAAGAAAGAAGAAAAGGTCAAGAGAAAGGGTGGGAGATGCCCTCCTGTAAGACCCAGCCGCTCTCCGCAGCTCACACGCCTCTGCCCAGCCGATCAGCCAGGGGCCGTCCCCTCGGAAGTGCGACAGGCTCGCCTGCTTGGCCAGGGCAGCAGCTTTTGTTTCTGCTCTTCGCCGTTGTTTATCTGACCGTGTTTGTAAACACCAGCGTGTATTCGGTAAAGGTTTACAGCTGAACAAGTCTAACACGCCCCAGAGCACCTCCCCAAGGCCGCAGGCCCCGCGGCCATGCCCGGGGCGGGGCGGGCCCGCCCTCCCCTCTCGGCGCCGCGGCCGCAAAGCCTCTCGGGCGCTGCAGTCCCGCACCCGCCGTGCCCGGCCGGGCCCGCCGCCCCGGGACTCCCCGTCCCACCGCGCCTTGCGGGCCGCGGCGCCCGCGGCACGGCGGCTAGTTCAAGTTGCCATAGCGGCGGCGGGAGCCGGGCGGGCGGCGCCGGGGGACGGGGCGGCCTCGCTCGGCGGGGTTGCGGTGAGGGCTGGGGGCTGTGCGGGACGGGGGAGGGTGGGAGCGGGGTGCGGGGTGCCGGGTGCGGGTCTCCTCGGGCCGGGCCGGGCCGGCACAGCCCGCGGGCCTGGCGGAGGCCCGGCCGGAGCCGTGCCCGGGGCCGTGCCCGGGGCCGTGCCCGGGGCCGTGCTGGGCTGTCCGCAGCCCCAGCGCTTTCACGGTGCTGTGTGGGCAAGAGAACCAGCAGGCCCTCGGAGATGAAGTCAGGTGTTGGTGAGTTCCCGAGGAGGGCTCATTCGTCGAGCTTGCTTGTGAGCAGTGAGGGAACCGTGTCGCGGTGCCACAGATTGGTATTAGAACGTGGTGCAGATGCCTGAGAGCGCGATGGCGAAATGTCACCATGTGGGGTCGCCTCACTGGCTTTTTGAAAACTTCTCGTGGCTCAAATAGAAGCACTGAAGGAAAGGGCCTTTCAGGTGTTATGCTGTGTCTCAGTGTTGGCTATAAGGCTTCAAACGTACCTTTAGCACTAAGTCAGTTACCTAGTGATACATTAGTCTGCGTGGAGCTGGACAAATAAAAACACTTGAGGAGTAATCACGTTGTGTACATTGACTTTATCTTTTGTTTGCTTTTGCTTGAGCTAGAGAACTTGCTGTTGAGACTGTCAGCTCTACTTCGTGTTTGCTTTACCCTGCAGATCCCTTAACGAGAGAGTCCTCAGTGAAAGTGAAATGCCCTGTTTTCTACAGGAAAGGAAAATATTGATGCTTTTCATCAGTTCGAGAAAGGTTATGATCTGTTTCAGTAGAACTAGAAACCAGGAAGAGATAAATGGTTCTCACTGCCCAGCAGGTTGTATGATCATGTGCTAAAATTAGTCTAGGTTTTTGGAAAAAGTAGTAAGCTTTTTTTTTGGTTTAAATTAATAGGCAAATATGCATGTGGAAATTTTTTACAAATTTCTATGCATGATTTTTTTTTTTAAATCTAAAATGAAACCTCCATATTTCCTTTAAAAATTAGGATGTTGCTTTATATGAAACAAAACTTCAACTTAAAAGTACTTGTGGTTCCTTTTAGGTTGTTCACGAGACTAAAGAGGAATGCTACTTCACCAAAAATAGTAAGTTTTCTTTAGACAAAATGTCCTTGTCTAGCACTTTCTTTATGTTTACCTTACTTACTGGCCTTTCTTCAGTGCTTTGGCTAGTGTGTAAATATCTTAATGAACCTATTTTTGGACAGCTGAAAATGAACCCGTTTGTCTTTCCTGCTGTAAATCTTCATTTCCCTTTTTTTTTCTCTAGTGTCTTTAGTAATTGGGGATCTTATGGTTGAGTCAAGTTGTTTGTTGTTTTTTGTCTTTTTTTTCTTTACGAAATTATGGTAAATATCAATATTATTTCATGTTGTTATTTCTACCAGTGTTTTATTTATTTTATTTTTCTTTGTCTTTGAAATATCGCATATTTCCTGTTTCCCAGTGTTTAGTATTTATGCTTACCCAGCATCATTAAGACTTAATTGCAGCTGACTAGGGTGAGAGGCACTGGAATAGTGAATACGGATGCTTCAGTAAAGGTGTGTTTTAGTGAGGTAAGACGAGGGAAGATGAGATAAATTCACCACTCCAGAAAAATGTAAGGATTATTGGTGTACTTGAGCACAGACTGAGCATGTTGATTTACTCTTCCTTATGTCTGCCCCAAGTAAATTTTGAATTCTAGTCAAGTGAGGTGCCTCAGTATCAGGATAGTAATCTTGCTTATGTCAAATTAACATTGGAGAATAGAAATATTTCATAATTTACAACATTACCCTTATTTTTACAACTTGTATGATGTTAGCATCTTCTTTCTAGAAGATGACTTTATTGATGTATATTCAGGTAGAAGACTTTCCCCCCGCTACTTCTTCTACCAACTTCAGGTTTTCTAGCTGTATTTGTCCAGTTGGACAAAGAGTGTCAGCTGCAAACTTAATCAACTTATTATATCACATTATCAGGTCACTAATGAAAAGATACAGTGGATTCACTCTAGATCCTTGCTTGATACCTCTGCAATTTGACACTCAATTTCTATTAACTGCTCTATGAGTTCTGATCCTTACCCAGTTATAGGAAAGCTTACTTTAGTGCAGTTTTCTTTAGCTTACTTTTGTGAATGCCATGTGTGTTCAAGGCTTTAAAAAAAAAAGCGTCCTCTACTGCTTCTTCCCTGTTTAGCTAGTTTAGTTACTCGTTACCAGATCTATTTATTTGATATCAACAGATACAGTGTTGTGGGGTTTTTTGAGGACAGATCTTTTGTTGGAAACTTAAAATAGCCCATTTTAGTTCTTTTTCTTCACATATTTAAATTGATTAATCTACAACTTCTTGGTCACCGTTTTCTTTCCTTTCCCTTCTTTTTAAAACACTGCATTTGCCTTCTTCCAGAATATCTCCAGTTCTCCTTGAGTCATTAAGATACTGGTTCTTAGACTTGCTTAAGATAATTACATGGGGTTATTTTTCTTATTGTTATTGCCCTGGCCAATCTGAATATAGTTTAGCAAGTAGAGGGAGGTGAAGGGGAATGGTTCTGCAGACTAGGACAATTGATAAAGCATTGATGGCTCCACTGTATGCTTTGGGGGGAGAATTTGTTTTGGGCCATGATCTTGTCACAGGTACTGAACACTTGGAAGTAGTGAGAGTGCATCTTTTGATTTAATTTGTTCATAAGAGGCTCTGCCTCTTGCGTCTCGACACTGCTTCATGGTGTGAACAAAGATCTGAGGAGCAGTTGGGAGATCTGCTTCAAAAATATATCCTGCTGACCCGAACCAGAAAGGCTAATGTAAATGTAGTCTGAATCTATGAAGTTGCTTTGGGAATATTGTACAAGACTGTTCAGTTACAATCAGGATTTAACATACATTACTTTTTCTGGTCTTCCTACCTAGATTGTGAGATACTAATGGCAGATTCATCCAGTGATTCAGACAGCTTTCTTACACGTCGAATAGGAAGGCACCTGCCTTTGAGAGCATCCTACAACAGAGCTCAGAACTATGGTGCTGAAGAAGTTACAGAGAAGATCCATACTTTAGCAAGCACTTTACAGGTTGTTTACAAAATACAGTTTTGAAGTATTTATAGAGTCTGCATTTCTGTAATATAGGGTCAAATTTTCATTTCTAAAGTTGTGGAATATATGGAGTATGCTGTATGGATGAGAAACATTGCTTTCTATGCAAACCAAAAAGATAATGGAAAATTGGTCATACTGCTTTTGAGCTGACAGTGTGTAGCTTGTTGCACTTCTATACAGCTGGTATTTCAAACAGTAATAGAATGTTGTTAGAAACAACTACATGTTGGGTAATATCATTTGTAAAGTTAGCAAACTGAATAAAGCCAAATAAACTTTTTCAGATTCTCACAAGAGGTGTTACATTTTCTAGCAGAAAGTTCCAGCCCTGTCTTGGTGGCTGCCTTCCACTGTGTAAAATTTAAAAATTTCTGATAAAGTAAATAGGTAGGCAGTGAATTTCTTCATCATAGAGCTTACATTTCAAATATTTTCTAGATAGGAAACAGCACAGTGAGAAACATTATTTTTAAGCATGTAAGAGATACATAGCTGAGTAAGAAAGAGTATTCATTTAATTCCTGCTTCTTCAGTGGAGAGAATATCTGAATCTGTTTTGCAAGTGTGAGGAGACGCTTAGCTATCCTGACACCATTATTACTTGAGAAGTCATTCCCATTCTTCTCTGCCTGACAGTTCTGAATACCTAGAGTGGGTGGGCATATGTTTTATCACTTATTGCTCAGCCAGCATAATTTTTTTCTTCCCTTTAATATGTGAGAAGAGAAAAATCAATATAGAATGGTGAATTTAAACTTCAAATTTCTTAGCTGGAAAATAAACATCAATCTAGCAAAAAAAGATGAGTTAAGAATGTAATCTGACTATTTTTTAGAAAGAATTCTTTGGTATTCTCCTGCTTCTGTCTAATGTCTTTCTAGATGCTCTTCTGAAATTCTGATTTTAAGCTAATTGCTTTTTATGGACTGCTTTTCAGCAGATCTCCCATCTGATCCAGTTGTTCATCTGGTCAGAGAATGCTCAAGCAGTGACCTTACCTAGTGTGTTCTTCTTCAAAAACTTGTTATTTCTCTGTTAACTAATTTTGTTCTATAGGCAAGTAACGTTAAAATCTTTAGGTTAAAAAGGTTTTTCTGGAGAATGGCTGAAACTTGAATAAGTTTATTTGAAGCACTTGTGTTATCAATTTAATCTTAGAAAACAAGAATAATAAAGACTAGATTAATGTTTGATTAGAGGAGGTTTCTGTTTTGACTTTTTTCTAAAATTTTTTTATTTAAGGATACCAACAGAAATCTAAGACATGTTGACCATTTGCTAGGACAATACAGAGAATACAACAAGGAACAAACTGAAGCAATAACAACTGTGAGCAACTTTCAGTTTCTCTTAACTTCTCCAGTCTTTTCCATTAATAGAACTCATAGCTGAAAACTTGATAGCAATGGACAGAATATATAAGAAGTAGCTGTAAACAGAAACTTTTTTTGTATTTATTTGAGCAATCTAAATCAAAATGTGTTATATAATGAAACTGACAGGTTTTGTAGCTTCATTATTTTTTTTAGTTTAGAAGCACCTAATGGATTTTTATGATACTGTGGCAAGTCCAAGGTGTGTAGCTAAAACAGAGTATTGGTGGAACAAGGGAGGTTTATAACTAGGTTACAAACAAGCTGCAGCACATGCTTCCTTGAAACAGATATGTATGAAATGTAGGAATATTTTATATATGAAGGTAGAGAGAAAGATGGAAGAAGCAAATGTGTAGAAAAGAAGGCTTGTTTTTCTCAGAGGAAGAAATCCAACACTTTGTATAATTCTCCAAGAGTAAAGCATCAATTTAACCATTGTGTACAAGCTTATCTTAGAAAGAAAACTTTAGAAATTGATGTTTTGTGGATTGTCAAATAAAGGTGTGACAAAGCAAGTGACTAAGAACCAAAGTTAGCAAATACAATTGTAGAAAATGAGATGCAAGTTTGAAAAATGAAGAACTTAATTATGAATGTAGTTAGTTCTGTATTCTTAAGTTGGGATTGGCTGCCTTTTCCTGAAAGTGAAACTGCTAAAAGTAGGGATTGCTGTAAAGTTGCCTAAGGAAATTTGATAACCACATGTAAAATTGATTCCAGGTGTAGGGCTGGTAGAAAAATTACAGTAAAAAAAAATTTCTTTGAAGTTATTTTCTGCATTTTGCAGGGCTGTTATTGAGCATTACTGGCAAATAGGTCTTATTTTGGCTGCAGGAGACAAACTTTTCTTTTGAGTTTTCATGATGATGGCCTGTGTGGTGTGCCACTGTTTTAAAAAACTTGATATTTGAAGCTACCAATGTTGGAAACATGTTCTGCTATAATTAGGGGAATATGACATATCAGATATTGAAGAAAAGCTGATATTAATTCATAGCTGTACTTGGCTTAAGAATAATTTTCATTCTCTTAATGACTTTTAAAATAATATTTTCTAGTTTTTGTAAGAAATAAGTCTGTGTTCATATTTCAGTAAATTGTAACTTCTCTGCAGTTAAAAGAAACACTGGAGCAATCTATAGGTCAGTTAAGGAGCCAGCGACTACCACGAAATTCTGGAATGCGAAGTGCGTCTCTCTCAAGCTTATATCCTAGTGATCTGGATGGAGAAGGAGCATCAGGTGAAGTACTTAAAGTGCTTGAGTATACTTAAATTATGTCATATAACTGTGGTATAGAAAGAAGAAATTAAGTAAAATGTGTAGAGATAGTGGGATGAAAAGTCATAATTGATTACTTTGAAGAAATTCAGTTCAGAAAAGTGGGAGACCTATATTAAGTTATGCAGTTGGTTATTTGCTAAATTCTCCTAGTTTTCTGTTACATAGTATTTCCTGCTGATATCCCAAGAGATCTAAATGAAACATTGATTCTTTCAGCTGAGAAAATTCGTTGTCTGTTGCATGAGTTGTAGGTACATACAAGTTAAAGCTAAATCCAAAAGATATTGCAGCTTCTGAAGCTTACTTCCCAACAAAAAAGGGAATTTATATTTTAAATACATGAGATTGTGGATGGACAGATGAAATTATGTAAGGCTCAGTGAAAAAGGAGAAAACAGAACCAAAGAAAAGTAAGGTTTTTTCCTGTATGCCTGCATAAAAATAGTTGTTTTTCTTGTATGCTTTTGAAAATTCATTATATTTTAGAAAAAGGTGTGTTTGGGATGAGTATTCCTCCCAGAACTAGAGTTTTATGTATTTTAGTAGAAGGCTCTAAAACTTTCATTCCTATACAAAAGCTGTGAAGTACTGTAGTTTGAAGCTCTAATAGATTCGTGTGGAGGAGAAGCTGAAAGTTGCTTGGGCAAATAAAATTTGAGGAAAAAACTACTTACTCCTTGGAGGAACAAGGGAAACCTCTTTCTGGAATATGTGTATGTCATGGGTAAGAAATGTTTAAATTGAAGAAGAATCCTGAGAAGAGCTAAAGGAGTCATATGCCTGCCCATATTATTTAATAGTTGTTTTTTTCTGTAATGTGGCCTATAAGGATATTAGCAAGATGAAATGCACTTTTTAGTGAAGCAAAATGAAAAACTTCCCATACAAAGTTTTGTTTTCCTACTTATTTTTTTTAATCTCTTATCTCATAAAGGGAACCGCCACTTCCTGCCTACTTCTCCTCTCAGGGATTATGGAGACTCACAGGGCAATAAACATCGAAGGTCTAGATCTGCAAGTGTTCGATTTGTCAATGACGCAGATAATTGGGACCAGGTACTGAGCACTAATGGGAATTGCTTCCCCAAACAGGCAATATGTGGTCACCAGGCTCTTTGGTTTTAAATCAAATGAAGTGACTCTGATGGTGCAACTAAGAATATTTCAACTACGAAGTGTGCTTTCAATGTTACATGCTGGTTTGCATTAGGCAGTCACCTCTTCTCTCTGTCAGTGTCATGAAGTTTTATGGAAATTATTATAGAGAAAAAGACGTAGGTGGTAGTGATATCAAAAGTAAAATATGAAGATAATCTCTGTACTTTTGTAGGCTATCTATGAGAAAGAAAAATAATCTCTGAATAGGCTGTTTAGTCTGAAGAAGAGCAGACTGAGAAGGGATCTCATTAATACATATGTCTCAATACATAATACATACAGATGTCTCAAAGGATGTTGCCAAGAGGATGGTGCCAGACTCTTCTCAGTGGTGTTCATGAACAGGGCAAAGACCAGTGGCCATAAACTAAAATACAAGAAGTTTCACCCAAACATGAGGAAGAACTTCTTTACATTGAGGGTGGCAGAGCACTGGAGCAGACTGCCCAGGGAGGTTGTGGAGTCTCCCTCTCTGGAGACATTCAAAACCCACCTGGACATGCTCCTGTGTAACCTGCTCTAGGTGACCTTGCCTTCACAGGGGTGTTGGATGAAATGATCTGCAGAGGTCCCATCCAACCCTAACAATTCTGTGATTAACATTCATCTGCATGCAGGAGTTGGATGTGGCAGTAAAGGTGATTGTTCTGCTCTAGTTAATGGCACAGGATCTTAGTGCTTTTGCTGTTTACTTCAGTGTAGCTTGGATTGACTTTGAGCCAGCTAGTTTCTCATCTTAGTTCTAGGTCTGACCTGTGAGTGAGATAATTTCAGCCTGTACTTCAGGCCGATGATGTGAGGAAAGGATGTGTATGCCCACTGGTAATCTTCATACCATTCAATTTGTCTGTTTGCAGACTTCAGGAAAAAAAAAATCAATTACTTTAATGGGGAAGATTATAGTCTTTCTATACCCTAGAGGTAGAGGGGAGATATCACTACCTGTTTTTACTCTTTCAGACAGGGTGGCTACACTTGCTTGAGTGATTTCTATCTATGTAGACTAATTTGTCCAGCAGAAATTGATTATGACTAATACTAAAGAAGCTGATTTTAAGGTGTTCATATTGACTTTATTAAATCAGTATCAACTTCCAAATGATTTTAAACTTAACTACAGTACATTTTCTCAGTTGATTTTTTGGAAAGCTACAGAAAGTCCTAAACTTTTATTTCACCCTGTTTCATTGTCCTTTCAGTTTAGTTTTTGCCACATTTTCTTCCTCCAAGGTTAGTGTGGAACATAATCTTTGGAAGAAAATAATGTTATATGGAAATTTTTCCTCCTAAGCTTCCAAAAACCTTAGGAATATTTTATGTTATTTCTTTATATTCTATAAATATCTTAGAAATTTTACTTAAGAAAGTTCCTGCAATTCATGCAAAATTCCTCATTTGTATCAAGTAACTGTAAGCAAATAGATTTTATCCCCATTTTGATGATAACTGCTGGTTTATTCCTTGTTCTTTTCAGTGAGAGAATATGGCTTTACCCCATCATTAACTATTTTGTACAATGAGTATAGTGCTTTAACTAGAGGTAGCCATTGATCATGGTCATAGGTAGAAATTAGGGCAGAGATAAAGCAGTACTGCTTAATTAAAGTTGTGGCTTTTTCTTTTTTCTGTAACCATGGTCCCTTTATTCCCATTCTGATTCCTAGCTAAAGTAACTTTCCAGCTGTGTGGGCTTTTAACACATTTAAGTCCTTCACCTTCTTACCCACATGTATCTTTTGAAGATGTGCTGTGTTTTTTCAAAGTCTCTTGGGTCAAGTTGGAATTTCTGGTTAATCACACACAGGAAGTGATAGAGTCTGTGTCTGAATGTTGAGAGCAGTCAGCTGGGTTGTGGAAGATCCAGGTTTAAATCTTGGACATAGAACAAAGGGATATTATAAATCAGGGTTTTTCATAACAGTGATCCTGGCCATGGAACTGTTGACAGCAATCGTTTGGATTAGGATGGATTAACTGTCACTTTTTGTGACATGAAAAATGGATGACCTCTTACTTTTTTTATCTGCTCCCTTAAAACTTTGACTATAAATTGGCAACCTGCTGAATGAGGGAAATGGGATGTTTTAAAGAGGAAAATAGATATGTATTTTTAATTTTTTTTAATTTATTTTTTTCAAGCTCTGAAAAAAATATGTAAAGTCTTGGGCAAGATAAAATACCTATTCTCAGTGTTTTGGTAGTTCTTGAATGCATCATAGTGTTCTGCTTGTTCACTTTCAACTTTATATGTCATCTTTTTATAGTAACATATATAGCTGGGCAGAACTTTGTTTCACCTATACCAGCATTTATTAGCACAAAATGTGTCTCTCCTGATTTTACCTGTTCAGATCTTTCCAGTTGCTTTGCATTAGGTTAAAAAGATGGTAGAGTGTCCAAGGTCTGAATCACAGGAAAAACCCATAGCTGGGAAACTTAGTTTAGTCAATAAGGTACTGAAAATTAAACTTCAATGAACATGTATTATGAAGGGTTGAAATAGAAGCATGCAAGCCCCATCCAGGCTCAGATCCAATTCGTGGTATTTTATAGTTTTGTAGCTTATTTTAATCTGCTTTATTTTAAAAAGTGCATATATATGTGGATACGTATTTTTTGAATACCACAGGAAGAAAGTGTTCCTAAGCCTTGGCTTAATTTGTGTATTTTAATTTACAGCTGCATTCTTTCCACCAGTCTCTTCGTGATCTCAGTAGTGAGCAAGTTCGCCTAGGAGATGACATCAGTCGGGAGCTTTCAAGAAGAAATCGGTATAAACAGAATATAAGTCCATGTGAAGAATAGTGTGGAAAATAATTCTTAAACTTTTTTATTTCAAAAAATAATTTTAGGGAGACTGAGGGATTATAGGTGAAAGTAGTGTTATCAAGTGCTTGTTTTATATCATCTTCTGCAGTATTTATAAATGTAAATATCACCGATCAGTTCCAGTTTGTACAATGTTTGTGGCTTTCCTCACCTTTTTTAATACATGGACTAAACAACTAGGACTTGGAAATTTTTTTTATTGCAACTTTGCTCCTTATTTGTTCTTGATACTGGAGTCCCTTGAGGGCAAGCTCTCATGCAGGCCATAATGTACATTCTTTCTCAACATATGGTGCTTTGTTGAATGGGAATAGCAGGAATTAGACTGTTAATTCCTAGTAGGAAACTACTCTTCAGAAGGACTGGGTAGATGTGTCCATAATTTTGTACTTGTTGACCTGATACCTAGGTGCTCTGTTTCTTCACTTGAGGAATGGAAATGCTTTTTGTCATGAATTTTCCACTTGAGGCTTGTCTCTAATTATGCTAGGAATTTAGAGGCTGTAGAACAAACTGAAGAACATAAAATTCCGTGAGGTTGTTGCTGCTTATCATGGTTATTTAGTTTTACACTATAGAATATTGATTTACTTATTTTTTTTTTATGAAGGACTGATGCTGAATTAAGAAAGACTCTAGAAGAATTGTCTGAAAAGCTCACTGAGTCCCAAAGACAAGAAACGGTGAGTGTGACTAACATGAAAAGATTTATATTTAGTATTCTAAGCAGGATGTGGGTTTCTAGTTCAATGTGTGTGTTGGTAATCAGTATCACAAATTGGTACATATATCTGACCATGATCTTATTTAGGCTACTATAGGTTGTTGCAATGTTATTCTTCCCTAATGAAATCAGCAAGACAAGTTTTATATTTCAGGCACTTGTTTAAAGTAAAACTGGCTGTTTTACAAGTGTGTATGTTGTGGGTTTTTCTGTTTCAAAATTCACAGACTTGGAGAAAGCTGCTTTTTAACATTGAACATTGGTTTGAATGCTGTTACACTTGTTGAAGCTACCTTTTGAAAGATGCGGGCTTTCCCATGGTATGATGATAAACAGTATTGTTTCTTCTCCCTCCCTCCCTGTCCTTTTCAATCCTTACCATCTGTGTAGCAAAATGGAAGAAGTCTGTTTGGGCTGCACTTTTCTCTGAAGGCTTAGTGGCAAAATGTAACAGAGGAGGCAGGACAGCCATGACAGCCTTTTCTTTTTTTGTCTCCTATATCTGCTGTAAGCAGACTAACTGCAGTCTATATTACTTGAATATGAAAGAGATCTGCTATTGAGATGGAATTCAAACAGTGTATTGCTGTAGGAACAAGAGAAGTTGAGAATCTCCCCAGTAATTAGTAGATGAGAATCCTGTAGAGGTAGTTTTTGACACATAAGACTTGGGTGTATGCTTTATGTAAGTATTTATTGTGGTATCAGTAGCAATGCAGACTTTTCAGAGCAGGTGTTGGGTGTCCTTATTGTCCCCTAGGTGATTCATCTTGCCCTAAAATAGCTCGAATTGGTACTTAATGCTCAGTCAAGGGCTTTAGTGATGTGTTTGCCACTGATAACAATATTGTTGCCACAGACCACTTGTTGGTACCAGCAGACTTAATAAATGTGCTTGCATAAATTCCTGACTCTAGATTTAAGTTGGACAGTGATTCAAGAGACTCTGTCTGTACCAGTTATATTCTTGATATGATAGATTCCATCAGAGAAAGAAGACTTCCCTTGTCAACCTTTGTAGAAAAATAACCATCTGTCTTTGTTGAAATGTTAGTTTTGCTTTCTAAATAGCCTGATAGGATAAAGTAAGTTTATCTGACAAAGAATTCTTGATGCACGCACAGTGCTGGGTTTTTCTTATTGTAGCCTGCTTCTCAGTATATTTTTTTTGCCTTTTTATGTACCAGGAAATTAGCAAACTCAGTAAGTTTTAACCAAGATTTTTCTCAAGAAAACAGCTGATACAACTGGCTACACAACAACTGTTCAGTGCCTTTGCATGAGAGAAACAAGCCTTCCTCAATCCTCTGGAATGAAAGCATCCAGTCTTTTTATTAACGAAAGAAATAACTAGCTCTTTAACCTCCTATGGTAGGATTTCAAGATGTGGAATGGAATGGTGCAACTTTTGACCTAAGAGAAGCAAAAAATGAGAGTTGTGAAGTGTAACAAGAAAGTCTTCTGTAGTTTGCTAATGGTAGGGGGAATACCAGAAGTATAAGTCTCTTAGGTGGGAGGGAACATTGTCATCCCATAAAGCTGTGAAAATTGAAATGTTTACTGATAATGTTTCAGTGAAGACAAATGTTGCAGTAAGCTGCAGGGATATTATTTGCATGTATAGGACTAGTAAGAATTCAGCTAGAATATTCTCCTCATTACTGCTTATTAACTTTATGAAGAACATTGACCAAATGGAAAGAAGACTGAAAAGAGGAGAAGGAAAAAAGGAAAATAAATAGGGGCCACTCATTCAAAAACTTCCTTGAGAAGATAAAACAATTTTTGGAGTTCAATTTGCAGAAGAAACGTAGTTAGGAAAGACCTAACCGTGTTTGATTAATAGTCAAAAAGTGGAAGTTTAGTGAACAATATTAGAATAGAAAGGTGTCTAATGATAATTCTGCACAATACTAGTCTAATCATCTGTGAAGCAGGACCTTCTTGGTCTGGAATTGATCTATGTGCTTTCTGGACTGAGTAATCCCTCTGGGGATTTCTTTTTGGAACTTGTCCAGTCTTTGTTATGTCTTGCATATCTTTATCATTTTTTCCTATAGCAAGGGGTTCTCCAAATAGATTACATATTATGAAATGAGCTGCCACTTCTGTGGTAGTTTGGTTTTCTCAGTTGTTTTGGGTGTGTGTGTTTAGGTTTGTTTTTTTGTTGTTGTTGCAGGTTGTTTGTTGTGGGGGAGGTTTTTTCCTTTTTTTTTCCTTTTTTTTTCCTTTTTTTTTCCTTTTTTTTTCCTTTTTTTTTCCTTTTTTTTTACTTTTTTTTTCCTTTTTTTTTCCTTTTTTTTTGCTTTTTTTTTACTTTTTTTTTCCTTTTTTTTTTC